>JAQAHW010000076.1:0-600000 GCA_027580185.1 Tuta absoluta
AAGGTGCCCTATTTGATTTCGTTTAACTTTGACTGAAAAATTTATCAAGCATTATTTTATCACTTATTTTGGGACATAATTGTTATTGTTTCTTTATTAGACTGATAGTAACAAATTGTGATTGATTGCAATACTTCCTTCCATAAAGTCTTACATACATGATAACATAACAATATAAATTTAATATGACAGCACAATCAAAGTCTTAAAAAGTTCATCGACGACAACAAATCTCATCGCGGACATATACACAGACCCCAGCTTGCTTCTTGAACTTATGCTCAAGAGAGTAACTCGGGTAGTTGAGGTACGCCACGTCCGACGGTGTTGTTATCTTCGTCTCCGTTAGAAAGAACAGGTGCGGCTTCTTAGTCTCATGGTGGTGATGGGCCGGATCGAGATTGGAGTGCAACTGACATCCTCCAGTTCCACCAAAGGCACTGGCACTCCCACACACTGACGGAACGTAGTAAGCTACTTGGCGCCAGACTTCGGTGGCATCTTGGTCGCGAGCCAGGCGGCCCCTTACGGAGCCTTCCACCGCTTAGTGGGATCGTTCAGCTGGACTTATCCACAGGCAAGCCTGTGTTGCCGTTGCCCGGGGTGGACCGCTAGGAGGTAGATCCCATACCACCCCAAATTGGCATCTGTTTATGGCATCCCAGCTGATTTTTGTACTTGGATTTCAGACTTCCTTGGTGAACGGTCCATCAAAGTAGTCGTTGACGGCTGCTCCTCTGACCTTAAGGCCATTAATGCCGGAGTTCCTCAGGGGTCTATTCTCTCTGCAACTCTTTTCCTACTGCACATCAATGACCTCCTTCGGCATGGTATTGTTGGATACGCAGATGATAGTACCGTTTCAGAGAAATACTTGACAGGTGCAAAAACCAGTGGGGATGAAATCCGTTCGTTAAGTAAGGCCATGGTAGAGCAAACAGATCTGATTAGTCTTGTCTCCCAATGGGGCGACGACAATCTGGTCTCATTCAATGCCACCAAAAAGGAGTCCTTTCGACTGGACACCTACTTTTTGGGGTACATCTGTCCCTATCACTGACAAGCTTGAGCTTCTAGGCATGGAGTTGACAGCAAATCTAAACTTCGGTGCGACCATCGAGTACAAGGCTCTAACGGCGCCTAAGAAGCTGGGCATCCTGAATAGAGTGAAGCGATACTTTACACCTGGACAGCTTTTAACTCTTTACAAAGCACAAGTCCGATCCTGCATGGAGTATTGCAGTCACCTTTGGGATGGCTCAGCCAAATACCAACTTGCCGCTCTTGACTCGATGGAACGCAGAGCCAAGAGGCTCACGGGCGACATAAAATTGGTGGACACCAAGCTACATAGCCTGGCAAATCGCCGCAAGGTTGCCTGCAAGTCGGTTTTTTACAGATTGTACTTCGGAGAGTGTGCTCAAGAGCTTCACGACCATGTTCCACTAGCTCCCTTCTACCATCGGACATCCAGACGTACCGCCGGATACCATCCGTACCTGGTTGCCATTCCACCAATTCGGACTAAGCGCTTCCAGTCATCATTTATAATGCGCACTGCTACAGAGTGGAACTCACTACCTGCGTCTGTATTTCCAAACGCATACAACCCTAATCTCTTCAAAGTAAGAGTGAACAGGCTTCTCTTGGGTAAGCTTGCTCCATCTTAGACTCTGTCTCTGTTCTATGACCTAGACTAGAGTCGAAAGCAAACCCATCATTAATAAAATAAATACAAAAAATATTTCACTGGAGCAATACAAAAACAAAGTTACTCAGCTGGAGTCAATGAAAATAAAGTATATAGTAGAGTTTTAGTACTAATTTTTTATATCTTGAAGCTTCATTCTTGGCGATTTATTGTTTACGTGGTGTAGTTTCGCTTTCACGCATTAGTCTTGCACGAATTTTTTGAGAATAAAACACAATAGAAAAAACTGTGCGTACATTCTGTTCTTGCTAAAAACACTGTTGTGCATTTACAATTTATTTATTTGAAGAAAAATTTTTCGTACAATTACCGCGCTGTCGTAGTGTTATGCCTGTGAATTATTCAAACAATGAGGATGAATGTAAGTGCAAACTAATATATTTAATTCCATTTATAAATATTCAAGTGATGCGTACCAACTGCTAAATTTGGGTTGTCTCTGTTGAATAAAACAAAAATTTGTGATGCGTACTGTTGGTAACACCAACACAAATATAAAAAAGTTAAGAACTTCCGTTTCCAGTCAATTCTGTCAATACCAAGAAGAAGTTAGGTCGATGTGACGACGATTTGTACCTTATTGATTTTATCTACAATAAACCAGTGAAATTGTGCATCCAGCTGTTTTATCTAACGACGCCTACCAGAACCAGCCCCTTCACACACAAAACACAGCACTCTGCCCACCGAGAGAGCTACATAATGGTCCTACGAGCAACGAGGCATTGTGGACGTCGTGTTGGATTGCAACTTCAGCTGCGAGGCCCCCAGGTTTGACCTGCAACTCCGGCAACGTGCTCAATTTTCGCTATCTATTTAGATGAAGATTTCGTCGCATCGCAAGTAAAATACCTACTTCATTCATACGTAGTTTTTCACCATTTTCGTCATAAAGTCCGCCATCTTATTTCGCAACGCTACACGAAACAAGCAACCAGAGCAAAACAAGACGCAAGACATCTACTCTCTCATTCACGCAATTGTTCGTTCCTGCATCCACATTCTACAGGTTCATTCGTGAATGAGCAATATTATTGTTTACTTCTGGACCAATCACAGCGTTCGGGACTGCCGACGTCAGCAAGAGGTACAACGCGATTCGCCATCGGGTGACGTTTGCTTCAACGAGACGTCAGCTGTCAGAGTCAGCGCGTGCGACACGACAGCGACCGAAAAAGTACGATTCCTTCCGAGTGAGTGAGTGAACTGACTGAACTTTGTGCGAACCGCGCATCGTGCGCCCAAAACGGAACCATCCATTTTGTTTTTCTCCGTTCGTACTGTGCTGCTTCTACACCGCACTTTTGTTTTTAGCAATTTATTGTAAATTTAAACTGTTTTTTGTTAAATTACCAAGTAATTTCGTTTGTAAAGTGTACGTTTACTTAAACCAATGTCCGTCCACAAAGAAAAGTGTGAGGAAATGGCTTTAAAGGAACTGCGTGCCTGCAGAGGCTATACCAAAGCATCAATCACAAGGCTGTACACGTTCTCACAGAATAAGGAGGACATCAATCAGTCCGCGATGCTGACGCTCAAATCTAAACGTGAAAGGATTGCCGAATTGTTTAGAGAGTACGAAACTTATAACAAAAAGATTTTAGCGTTGGACGAAAGTGACAGTGAGGATGTGTCAGAGATTGAAGGTAAATACTATTCCATCTTAACAGTTATAAACGAAGCCATTAATTTAAAGTCAACCCCTCAAACTGCCGAGTCAAATAGTGCTTATAGAACTAAGTTACCAACCATTCAAATTCAGAACTTCTCAGGCAAATATAGCGAGTACACGCCGTTCATGAATTTGTTCAATGCAATCATACACAAAGACAAGTCGATAGATAATATTCAAAAGCTGTATTATTTGCGTTCATTTTTGCAAAAGGAGCCCCTTGAGCTCATACGAAACCTAACCTTGAGCTCAGAAAGCTATGAGGAGGCACTTAAACTTTTAGATGAAAGGTATAATCATAAGTTTAAGATCATAAATGAACACATCAACTCTTTACTTGATATGAATGCTTTGTTCAAGTCTAGTCCGAGTCATTTGAGAGATTTTGTATTACATGTCAAACAATGTTTAGCTGCTTTAAAGAACTTAGATGTAAAAACTGAGACGTGGGATCCAATTATCTTATCCATTTTGTACCGCAAACTAGATGCTTACACATCAAGAGCCTACCAACTTGAGAGGAGTGATGAGTCCGACCCAACGGTAGTTGAATTCCTGCAGTATTTGGAGAAGCGAGCCTTGGCATTAGAGAATGCTGAGCCAGCCTCATCGAGTAAGGGTCACAAGACAGCAGTGGTGAATGTGGCAACATCATCTGAAGCAAGACCATGTGAGTATTGTCAGTCAAATGACCACAAAGTATTTGCATGCAAAGCCTTTAAAGTCTTGCCAGCTATAGAGCGAATTAAGTTTGTCACCGATAGGAAATTATGCTCCATCTGCTTGACTATGCATCGAGGAAAGTGCAGATTTCACTTCCGCTGTAGCAAGTGCAAACTTTCTCATAATACATTATTGCACAATGACCTGGAATCAAGAAAGGAAGGCATTACTTTAATTTCTCATGCAGACAGCACAACAAATAAGTTATTGCCTACCGTCAAAGTCAAACTATATGCAAAGAATGGTAAGGTAGTACACATAAAGGCAGCTTTAGACTGCTGCTCAGAAGTTCATTTGGTCACAAGGAAGGTAGTAGAAGCTTTAGGTATAACTCCAAAGCAAGATAACACTACAATAGTAGGGGTCTGCAACAAAAGGTGTTCTAGTAACTACTCTGTACCTCTACAAGTGTTTTCAGAAGTCACACCATATAAGGTGAATTTAAATTGCAATGTGATGGACAACATTACACTGCAAAGGCCTAAATTAAATATTGATAGGGACGCACTAAAAATCCCAGAAGGTGTCAAGTTGGCTGATGATGATTTTGACAAGCCATCAGAAATAAATATGTTGATTGGATCTGATGTGTTTTTCCAGGTGCTATTTCCGGAGCAACAGGGGGTACTCCTGCAAGCTGCTCTGCAACCTTCTGAGTCGGAGGCTCAGCGACCACCACCATACAAGGATCTACGCATCTTCAACACCAGTTTTGGCTACATCATTGGAGGGTCTCTACCTAAAATCAATAGCAATGACACAAGTAAGGTCTCTCTTTTATGTCTTAACTGTGACTCCGATATCAATGAAACTATGCACAAATTTTGGAAAACTGAAAGCATTCCAGAAAAGTTTATAGAGAATGTTTCAGAGCAAGAATTATGTGAGAATATTTTTCAAACAACAACCATTCACAAAAATAATAAATTGTAGGTTGATTTACCACTAAAATTGCCTTTGGAAGAAATTCATGATGCCCTTGGCAATTTTTTTGATTTTGCATTATACAGATTTCTAAATCTTGAGAAAAAACTACATAAAAATATAAACTTACTCTCTGCATAATAATATGATAAGTTCATTGACGAGTACATTCAGTTGGGACATGGCCATTTCATAGATTTGAGTTCATTTGATTTTCAAAATGATTTCATGCATTTTTCCCCTCACCATGCAGTCTTCAATGACAATAGTAAAAGTACACAAATGCGTGTGGTTTTCGATTTTTCCATGCAAACTGATAAAAAACTTTCGCTTAACGATATTTTGCTAAATGGCGCTTCTGTTCAACAAGAACTCTTTGACATCATGCTTCTATTCCGCTTAGGCGAATATACTTTTTCCACAGACATACAAAAAATGTTTCGATGTGTGGATATAAATCCAAAGCATGCAATCTTGCAAAACATTTTGTGGAGGAGCAATACCAATGAGCCTATAAAATGCATTCAATTAGACACTGTCACCTATGGTCAAAAAAGTTCCAGTTTTCTTGCAACGCGTTGTTTGCTTGAGCTTGCAAATAAACATGGCGATGAATATCCACTCGCGGCTTATATTTTAAAATACTGCACATACGTTGATGACGCATGCTATTCACACTCTGATATCAATGTGGTTATTGAGGCTAAAAGACAACTTTGTGAGTTATTAAGTAAAGGGAATTTTAACACACACAAATGGGCATCAAACTGCAAAGATGTTTTACAAGATATTCCATTAGAGAAACAACAGTTTGATGATTTAGATTTTCAAAAGAATAATTATTACATGAAAACTTTAGGTATCACACTTAATGTGCCTAAAGATTGTTTTGTATTTTCATGCCCAGAAACTTTTGATGTAGAGAACCCTACCAAAAGACAAGTATTGAGTTATATTTCAAAATTTTATGACCCTTTAGGTTTTGTGTCACCTATCATAGTAAAGGCCAAAACTTTCATGCAAAAAGTATGGGCTGCGAATACAGGTTGGAATGATGTCCTTCCTCAGTCCTTAAATACAGAATGGCAATTATTTACTAAAAAATTGTCAGAGATGCAACCCTTGCAAATAAATAGAAATATTAGGGTTCCACAAAATGCAGCTGCTGTGCAACTCATCGGTTATGCTGATGCTTCTAGCAGTATTGGTTATGGATGCTGTGTGTATCTTCGGGTGGTGGACGAATCAGGTAAAGCTTCAGTTTCTTTACTCTGCTCTAAATCACGAATCAACCCCTGCAATAAAAGTGCACTAACAGTACCGAAGCTAGAAATTAACGGAATGCTTTTATTAACTAAATTAATAAATCGGGTCTACAATACTCTTGCTTTAAAAATAAACATACAGGATGTTTATTTATTTTCCGACTCGCAAATCTCACTTGCTTGGTTAGCTATTGAGCCAATGAAACTAAGCGCTTATGTTGCGAATAGAGTGAGGTTGATTCGAGAGCAAACCGCTAGATGGCGCTGGCTGTATGTGCCAAGCAACGAGAACCCAGCCGACTACGTCAGCAGAGGGACAGATCCAGATGAGCTGATCGACTGTGACTTATGGTGGAGAGGGCCAGAATATCTATGGAACAGTGAGTACAATTTTGAGCAAACACTTACCTTGCCTCCCACAGATGACTTACCGGAAGTGAAGAAAGAAGCCGCAGTCTCTTATGCTAAGGTCTCTCTTGTAACGCAGAAGGAGGATGGATTATTTTCATTCCTTGATAGGTTTTCGGATCTCAACAAAATGACACGGGTTATGGCATACATTCTTAGGTTCTGTCATAATCTTAGGAATAAAAACTCGCGTAAATCTGGTACATCATTGTCATCTCTCGAGTTAAAAGATGCCTTACACACTATAATTCGACATGAGCAGAGCATTCATTTCAAAGACGAGATTAAAATTTTGAATTCTAACAATGAGAACGTCAAGGGTCCCTTACGGCCTTTGCATCCGTTTCTTGATGGTGAAAAATCGCTTCTGAGAGTATCAGGTAGGCTTGCGAATAGTAATATTCCTTACTCGCAGAAACACCCTATAATTTTGCCGAAAGAGTCTAGGATTACTGATCTGATTATTCATCATGAGCATTTACGGCTATTACATGCTGCGCCCAAATTGTTATTGTCTAGTTTAAATCAGCGGTTCTGGATTGTTAATGGTTATAGGCATATAAAAAAGCTTGTCCACAAGTGTTTAGTGTGTTTTAGGATGAAAGCACAATGTGCAAAGCAATTAATGTCTTCACTACCAGCTGAAAGGGTGACGTCATGTAAACCTTTTCAGCGTGTGGGAATTGACCATGCTGGTCCTTTTATGTTAAAGAACTCTAGGGTACGACGTTCCCTACAAACGAAGGGTTACATTTGTATATTTGTCTGTTTTGTAACTAAGGCTATACATCTAGAGTTAGCGTCGGATTTAACTACTGACTGTTTCCTTGCTTGTTTTAAAAGGTTCGTTTTCCGACGAGGTTTGCCTTCAGATGTATATTGTGATAATGGCAGTGCCTTTAAAGGAGCAAAGAATGATTTAAACGTTTGTATAAGTTGCAAGCTTCTCAAGATCACCAAACACGAGTATTGAATTATGCGGCTCAGCGCCATGTAAATTTTCATTTTACTCCCAGTTACTCGCCAGTGTTTGCTGGTCTTGCTGAAGCCGCGGTTAAAAGCATGAAGTTTCATCTCAAACGTGTCATGCAGAATTATATCCTTACTTACGAACAGTTGTCTACCATTTTATGTTCTATAGAAGCTGTTTTGAATTCGCGGCCATTGCTACCTGTAACCGTGGATGATGTAAATGATTTTAGTTACATCACCCCTGGACATTTTATTATTGGCACGGCACTTACTACATATCCAGAAAAAGATGTTGTGGACATACCTGCTAATAGGTTGAAGTACTGGGAAATATGTAATAAGGTCAAAGGTCAATTTTGGCGTATATGGTACAAATATTACCTAAATGTGTTGCAAACGCGGCCTAAATGGAGAGATAGTGTTCCTAATGTAAAGGTTGGAGCGTTAGTGATTCTTAGGGAACCTAACTCGCCCCCCCTCTCGTGGCCTATGGCCAGAATTGTAAAGGTCTACCCAGGTAAAGATGGTAAGATCCGTGTGGTTGATGTTGTAACGCCAAACAAAAAAGTGTACAAGCGTTCACTTAGTGGTATTTCTATTTTACCTATTGATTAAGATATTTAGGTACTTATTCACCTACTTTTAATTAATATTAAGTAATTACTTTTCTTTAAGATATAACTAAAATAACGTTTAGCTACTTACTTATTAGGCCTAATATAATAATAAGGCTACTTTATGTTAAGTGTTCTTATGTTCTAATACATACTAAGTTGATAAATAACTTACCTTTTATATTTTTAGACTTACCATACTTGTAGGTAATTAACTCAAATAATATAGGTTACTTACTTACTTACTGCTAGTTAAGTTACTTTTATTATAAGTATTGTAGTTTACTGTCATGATTACAGTCTTTATTTGTTTGACAACATTGTTTGTAAAATTATAATTTACTTTCATTCAGTTTTGCTTACTAAGTGCTTTGAATAGGTTTTCATTACTTAGGTAACTATTAAAACAACTTTGTTTGTTAAACATTTCTTTTAATATTTTGATAGTTTGCTACATAAATAAAAAAAATATTTTCATATTGTAATACCAATATGCTGGAAGGTAAATATTTTTATGTTTAGATTAACATGTCTTTCAGAGTATTTCTGATTCTTTCCTTGCTGCGCCCCCAGCATGTTGGCAACACCAACACAAATATAAAAAAGTTAAGAACTTCCGTTTCCAGTCAATTCTGTCAATACCAAGAAGAAGTTAGGTCGATGTGACGACGATTTGTACCTTATTGATTTTATCTACAATAAACCAGTGAAATTGTGCATCCAGCTGTTTTATCTAACGACGCCTACCAGAACCAGCCCCTTCACACACAAAACACAGCACTCTGCCCACCGAGAGAGCTACACGTACTGTATCACCAGAGGGCGTCTCAAAGTAAACATTTGGCTCCGCGGTCAAAATAACAAATAGTAAAAGTGGAATTTAAGTCAAGCAAACAATTTAATTGCGTTAAAAGTGCCATGATTAACAAGTGATAGTGTTTGTAACTAAAGCTTGTAGGAAAAACTAAAATTAGAACTTAAGTTATGAATAGTAATTAGTAGTAAAATTACCATATTAATCTAGTGATAACTAAAGTGAGCAAGACCCTGTGATTGGTGTGAACAAAAATCAATGAAAATAAAAAGGAAAATATATTGCTATTAGCTGTAATTTTAAATCTACGACTTTAACGAACTTTTTTAACAAAATCACATATTTGAGTAACAAGAAATAGCTTATTTTGCTTGATTTTGCCCGGAATATTTTGGCCTAGTGGTCACTGTGTTTGTTTTTGTTCAAACAGGTCGTGGTTCGAAACCCCGAATAGAAAAGACATTTTTGACTCATTTTTAATATCGCATTGTTTCTTTTTTTTCTTCCTTTTATTCTTTTCTTTGTGGTTATAATAAACATTAAAAGTTATTTATATTTACTCATTTCTGAATTCAGTAAGCAACAGTGACGGTGGCAACATCTGGTACCAAGTAGTGTACCAAACTCTTTAGTGCACCAAAAATCACATAGATGGCGTAAAAAGGAATAAAAAGGAATAACAATAAATAACTACAAAAATATAGATAATTATTGGCTGAAAATGTCTTCCAGGCATCTAAATTGCAGCGTATGTAGTAAGATTTGTAGAAGAAATAACTATTTGCAGTGTGATTCGTGCCACCAAATACTATGTGTTCAAACTGATGATGGGTCCAATTACTGCTCATATGTTACAAGAAAAAGATATAACCTCATGGAATCTCAAAAAAAAGCTAAGTATGTAAAATGTATAAAAAGAACAAGCACACCGATTATGCTTAAAAATACAAAAGGTGCGGTAAACAAGGAACACACATAGCAGCAAAATAAAGGCACCGTCGCTACTGAAATAGAGTCCAAAAATATCCAAAATGTTACTTCACAAATCAATACGCTGACTGCGAGTACATCTGCACAGATACTGAACTCCATAATAGATAAAAACGTTGATGGATTGAAACCAGGTCATACATCACTTTTGTCGACCACAGTAGAGAGCACTGGCTCTTCAGCACTTGAGGATGAGGTGAATAGGAAGTTTTTGATAAATATTTCTACGGAAAACTCTTTTCAGTCACTTGAAGATTGCGTAAATTCGGATTTAGATAATTCGGAAAAGGAATCAATATGCAGCCACTCAAAATCAGATGGACAATATGCATGGAACATCTGTTTTTCCAAGAGTAAGAGCTGCCCAGGCCTACATAACATCATTGCAACAAATAAATAAGATAAACTGACTGAAGAAAATTCTATCTTGAAATGCAAATTGCTTCAGCTGAGATGGAGATAGAGACGATGCTATCGGAAAATTTTAATTTAAAATAAAAGATAGTGAAATTCAAAAAGAGAATTGAACATTTGACACGGCAGTTTAGTACAGAAAATAGGCCCTATAAGACTAGTAAAAGAGCAGATAACCGGAATAGTACTATGCCGATACCATCTCTTAAAATAGTCCAAACTGAAACCAGAGATGAAGTTTTGTCACTACCATCTAACACGTCAAACTCAGCTCACTGCAGGTATGGTCAATGCAGAGACAAAAACAGCTATACATGTGATACTAATCAAGACAGAGATATAACAAGGTTATCAAAAGCACCCAGGATTTGCTTGATTAGCAGGAACTCTACAAATTAAATACTTAAAATTGCAGAGTCTAATCTTGTTTACACAAATATGTGTCATTTCATTTATCCTGGAGCTGGTGTGAAGAACTTGTTGGAAGGGATAGAAGCCAAATTACGTAATTATACACTAAATAGCACTGTGAGTGCCTAATAAACCATTAAAGTCAGTTTCACCTATAAATATGACACAGTAATCGTTTAAAACGATTACTGTGTCATATTTATAGGTGAAACTGACTTTAATGGTTTATTAGGCACTCACAGTGCTATATTATTTTCATAAAAAGTTTATTTCAACCAAAGAAAAACAATATAAACTAAATAATACAGCTGTTATATACAACATAGTCAAACACTTAAAAACTTTCAGTAGTTAAAATATTTCATCAAAATATTAACAGCATCTTATCAAAGCAAGAAATTGTAGAAATGACTCTACAAGAACTTAAAGACCAAAATAATGAACCGGACGTCATATGCTTATCCGAAACTTATGTACAAACGGGGTACAAAAAATATCAAAAAATCCATAACTATACATTAGCTACAAGCTTTTGCAAAAATGTGAAAAGGGGCGGAACTTGTACATTATTAAAAATTAATTTAATCTATAAAGAGCTTCAAAACATAAAGCAACGCGCTGTCTCAGACATTTTGAATGCTGTGGAGTTGAGATTGTTCCAAAAAAAAACTTTTATAATCTGCTTATACAGGACACCGTCATCCAATCCAAAAACTTTTTAGGTAAGTTAGATTCATTATTGTATGAAATAACTAATAAATCTAAAACTAAAATGAAGGTGGTAATCATAGGCGATGTAAACATTAATACTCTAAAACCGGGACCAATAGCCGACCATCTACGTGATTTAACAAAAAACTATAACTTACAAATACATATAGATGTTCCTACACGACAAAAATCATGCCTAGATAATTTTTTGAGTAATATAAAATATGCTAGAGGTACCGTTTCTGCACTTACACCTATCAGACCACGATACTGCTCAAATGTTAACATTTCCAATGAAAAAAATAGTAAAAACTCCTTCCCATTTTGTTTACAGAAGAGATTTTGGCGAAGATAATATAAGGAAGTTTCATGAGTGCTTGAAAAGCGTATCTTGGTCGGAAGTGTATGCTGAATTTGAGTTAAACCCTGCGTTTAACCAGTTTCACTCATTAATTACTCTTTTTTTACAGACTGTGCTTTCCAAAGATGCGTATTGAAATAAATCTCAAACAAAAGCGTTAAAAAATGGGTAAGTTGTGGTTTAAGAACTAGCTGTAAAACAAAACGACATTTGCGCCATAAATATTTCAAAAATAAAACAACCTTTAATAAAAACAAATACAATACTTACTCAAAAATCCACACTAATATTATAAATGCGAAAGTAACTCTGTCTGTCTGTCTGTCTGTCTGCTACGCTTTCACGGCCAAACCGCTGAACCGATCTTCATGAAACTTGGCACAGAGATTGCTAGCATACCGAGAACGGACATAGGCTACTTTTTATCACCATTCGAGGGTCTGGAGTACAGATGTAGACCACCAGGTGTACCTCCAGGAGCCCAGCTAAACTATAAGAGGTACAGGCATGGTTCCAAAACAAAAGTTGTTCAGTATGATGGGCCGCTTCTTTTCACAAGGACATTGAGGATCTGGAGTACCTTATGTAGACCACCAGGTGTACCATCAGGAGCCCAGCTAAACTATAAGAGATACAGGCATGGTTCTTAAACAATAGTTGTCCATTTTGATGGGTCGCTTCTTTTCACAAGGACATTGAGGATCTGGAGTACCTTATGTAGACCACCAGGTGTACCTCCAGGAGCCCAGCTAAACTATAAGAGATACAGGCATGGTTCCAAAACAAAAGTTTTTCAGTATGATGGGCCGCTACTTTTCACAAGGACATTGAGGATCTGGAGTACCTTATGTAGACCACCAGGTGTACCATCAGGAGCCCAGCTAAACTATAAGAGATACAGGCATGGTTCTTAAACAATAGTTGTCCATTTTGATGGGTCGCTTCTTTTCACAAGGACATTGAGGATCTGGAGTACCTTATGTAGACCACCAGGTGTACCATCAGGAGCCCAGCTAAACAATAAGAGATATAGAAATGGTTCCAAAACAAAAGTTGCTCAGTATGATGGGCTGCTTCTTTTCACAAGGACATTGAGAATCTGGAGTACCTTATGTAGACCACCAGGTGTACCATCAGGAGCCCACCTAAACTATTAGAGATACATAAATGGTACCAAAACAAAAATTGTTCAGTATGATGGGCCGTTTCTTTTCACAAGGACGTTGAGGATCTGGAGTAGCTTATGTAGACCACCAGGTGTACGATCAGGAGCATAGCTAAACAATTAGAGATAAAGAAATGGTTTCAAAACAAAAGTTGTTCAGTATGATGGGCCGCTTCTTTTCACAAGGACATTGGGGATCTGGAGTACCCTATGTAGACCACCAGGTGTACCATCAGGAGCCCACCTAAACTATTAGAGATACATAAATGGTACCAAAACAAAAATTGTTCAGTATGATGGGCCGTTTCTTTTCACAAGGACGTTGAGGATCTGGAGTAGCTTATGTAGACCACCAGGTGTACGATCAGGAGCATAGCTAAACAATTAGAGATAAAGAAATGGTTTCAAAACAAAAGTTGTTCAGTATGATGGGCCGCTTCTTTTCACAAGGACATTGGGGATCTGGAGTACCTTATGTAGACCACCAGGTGTACCATCAGGAGCCCAGCTAAATTATTAGAGATAAAGAAATGGTTCCAAAACAAAAGTTGTTCAGTATGATGGGCCGCTTCTTTTCACAAGGACATTGGGGATCTGGAGTACCTTATGTAGACCACCAGGTGCACCATTAGGAGGCCACCTAAACTATTAGAGATAAAGAAATAGTTCCAAAACAAAAGTTGGCCAGTTTGATGGACTCCTTCTTTTTACAAGGATACTGAGGATCTGGAGTACCTTATGTAGACCACCAGGTGTACGATCAGGAGCCCACCTAAACTATTAGAGATACAGAAATGGTTCCAAAACAAAAGTTGGCCAGTATGATGGGAATAAGTTGAGAAAGGACATTGGCAACTTTTTACCAAGGATTTTTTTTTATCTACTGACTTTTGTATCCCATGGTTATAAATATTGATCTGTCAGCGCAGTACACCGGATGGCAAATTTTGAATTGTCCCTTTAACAACAGAAGCAAGCAAGGTATCCTTAAACAGTAGAGATAAGAACTGTTCTAATATCACTGTCATGCTTACTATGAATATACATATCAACTTTAGAACCTCTTTCTAAAAATACTATCTAACGCGGACGAAGTCGCGGGTAAAAGCTAGTATTAAATAAATGTATTTACGGATCAAAAAAGTTATCTAATACAATATTCTTAATTCCTATGACTGAAACGGAAGTAAGAAATGAAATACTGTCATTAAACAACACAAATTCAGAGGGTTATGACCAATTTAGCCGAAAAATATTAAAGACGTGCGCTGATGACATTCTTAACATTCTAACTTATCTTATTAATTTCTCATTTTCTACAGAAACATTTCCGGATGCCCGAAAGTTATCTTTCATCAAGCCACTATTTAAAAAAGGTGACCGAAATGATATTAAAAACTATCCTCCAATCGCTTTAATCTCAATATTTTCAAAAATATTTGAGAAATGTATGTTGAAAAGGCTTATAAATTTTTGTGATAAATTTTATATAATAAACTAGCTTTTACCCGCGACTTCGTCCGCGTTAGATAGTTTTTTTTTAGGCAGAAGTTCTAAAGTAGGTATGTGTATACATAGTAAGTGTGACAGTGATATTAGAACAGTTCTTATCTCTACTGTTTAAAGATGACTTGCTTGCTTCTGTTGTTAAAGGGACAATTCAAAATTTGCTATCCGGCCTGAGAGATCAATATTTATAACCAATGAATACAAAAGTCAGTAGATAACAGAGTACTTACTCCAGAGGTGCCGATTTGAGCACACTAAAATGGTTAGCATAAGTAGATTAGACAGATCAAAAGGTAATATAAGTTACTGTTATACATTTTTATACCTCTATATACCACATTTTTTGTTTTTCTGTCCTCGGTAAAGAAGGCAATGTCCTTTCTCAACTTATTCCCATCATAATGAACAACTTTTGTTCTGAAACCATTTCTGTATCTCCAATAAGGTGGGCTCCTGATGGTAGACCTGATGGTCTACATACGGTACTCCAGATCCTCAATGTCCTTGTGAAAAAAAGCGGCCCATCATCATGAACAACTTTTGTTTCGGAACCATTTCTGTATCTCTAATAGTTTACGTGGTCTCCTGATGGTACACCTGGTGACATAAGGTACTCCAGATCCTCAATATCCTTGTGAAAAGAAGCGGCCCATCATACTGAACAACTTTTTTTTTGGAACCATTTCTGTATCTCTAATAGTTTACGTGGGTTCCTGGTGGTACACCTGGTGGTCTACATAAGGTACTCCAGATCCTCAATGTCCTTGTGAAACGAAGCGGCCCATCATACTGAACCACTTTTGTTTTGGAACCATTTCTGTATCTCTAATAGTTCACGTGGGTTCCTGATGGTACACCTGGTGGTCTACATTATGTACTGCAGATCCTTAATGTCCTGGTGAAAAGAGGCGGCCCATCATACTGAACAACTTTTGTTTTGGAACCATGCCTGTATCTCTAATAGTTTAGCTGGGCTCCTGATGGTACACCTGGTGGTCTACATAAGGTACTTCAGATCCTCAATGTCCTTGTGAAAAGAAGCGGCCCATCATACTGAACAACTTCTGTTTTGGAACCATACCTGTATCTCTAATAGTTTATCTGGGCTCCTGATGGTACACCTGGTGGTCTACATAAGGTACTCCAGATCCTCAATGTCCTTGTGAAAAGAAGCGGCCCATCATACCGAACAACTTTTGTTTTGGAACCATGCCTGTATCTCTAATAGTTTAGCTGGCCTCCTGATGGTACACCTGGTGGTCAACATAAGGTACTCCAGATCCTCAACGTCCGTGTGAAAAGAAGCGGCCCATCATACTGAAAAACTTCTGTTTTGGAACCATACCTGTAGCTCTAATAGTTTACGTGGTCCCTGATGGTACACCTGGTGACATAAGGTACTCCAGATCCTCAATGTCCTTGTGAAAAGAAGCGGCCCATCATACTGAACAACTTTTGTCTTGGAACCATGCCTGTATCTCTAATTGTTTAGCTGGGCTCCTGGTGGTATATCTGGTGGTCTACATAAGGTACTCCAGACCCTCGAATGGTGATAAAAAGTAGTCTATGTCCGTTCTCGGTATGCTAGCAATCTCTGTGCCAAGTTTCATGAAGAGAAGTGAAAGCGTAGCAGACAGACAGACAGACAGACAGAGTTACTTTCGCATTTATAATATTAGTGTGGATTAGTGTGGATAGTGTGGATAGCTTTTACCCGCGACTTCGTCCGCGTTAGATAGTTTTTTTTTAGGCAGAAGTTCTAAAGTAGGTATGTGTATACATAGTAAGTGTGACAGTGATATTAGAACAGTTCTTATCTCTACTGTTTAAAGATGACTTGCTTGCTTCTGTTGTTAAAGGGACAATTCAAAATTTGCTATCCGGCCTGAGAGATCAATATTTATAACCAATGAATACAAAAGTCAGTAGATAACAGAGTACTTACTCCAGAGGTGCCGATTTGAGCACACTAAAATGGTTAGCATAAGTAGATTAGACAGATCAAAAGGTAATATAAGTTACTGTTATACATTTTTATACCTCTATATACCACATTTTTTGTTTTTCTGTCCTCGGTAAAGAAGGCAATGTCCTTTCTCAACTTATTCCCATCATACTGAACAACTTTTGTTCTGAAACCATTTCTGTATCTCCAATAAGGTGGGCTCCTGATGGTAGACCTGATGGTCTACATACGGTACTCCAGATCCTCAATGTCCTTGTGAAAAGAAGCGGCCCATCATCATGAACAACTTTTGTTTCGGAACCATTTCTGTATCTCTAATAGTTTACGTGGTCTCCTGATGGTACACCTGGTGACATAAGGTACTCCAGATCCTCAATATCCTTGTGAAAAGAAGCGGCCCATCATACTGAACAACTTTTTTTTTGGAACCATTTCTGTATCTCTAATAGTTTACGTGGGTTCCTGGTGGTACACCTGGTGGTCTACATAAGGTACTCCAGATCCTCAATGTCCTTGTGAAACGAAGCGGCCCATCATACTGAACCACTTTTGTTTTGGAACCATTTCTGTATCTCTAATAGTTCACGTGGGTTCCTGATGGTACACCTGGTGGTCTACATTATGTACTGCAGATCCTTAATGTCCTGGTGAAAAGAGGCGGCCCATCATACTGAACAACTTTTGTTTTGGAACCATGCCTGTATCTCTAATAGTTTAGCTGGGCTCCTGATGGTACACCTGGTGGTCTACATAAGGTACTTCAGATCCTCAATGTCCTTGTGAAAAGAAGCGGCCCATCATACTGAACAACTTCTGTTTTGGAACCATACCTGTATCTCTAATAGTTTATCTGGGCTCCTGATGGTACACCTGGTGGTCTACATAAGGTACTCCAGATCCTCAATGTCCTTGTGAAAAGAAGCGGCCCATCATACCGAACAACTTTTGTTTTGGAACCATGCCTGTATCTCTAATAGTTTAGCTGGCCTCCTGATGGTACACCTGGTGGTCAACATAAGGTACTCCAGATCCTCAACGTCCGTGTGAAAAGAAGCGGCCCATCATACTGAAAAACTTCTGTTTTGGAACCATACCTGTAGCTCTAATAGTTTACGTGGTCCCTGATGGTACACCTGGTGACATAAGGTACTCCAGGTCCTCAATGTCCTTGTAAAAAAAAGCGGCCCATCATACCGAACAACTTTTGTTTTAGAACCATGCCTGTATCTCTAATAGTTTAGCTGGGCTCCTGATGGTACACCTGGTGGTCTACATAAGGTATTCCAGATCCTCAATGTCCTTGTGAAAAGAAGCGACCTATTATACTAAACAACTT
The DNA here is from genome assembly GCA_027580185.1 of Tuta absoluta. NCBI lineage: Eukaryota > Metazoa > Arthropoda > Insecta > Lepidoptera > Gelechiidae > Tuta > Tuta absoluta. Next base: position 17,967 of record JAQAHW010000076.1, read on the forward strand.
TTGTTTTGGAACCATACCTGCATCTCTAATAGTTTAGCTGGGCTCCTGATGGTACACCTGGTGGTCTACATAAGGTACTCCAGATCCTCAATGTCCTTGTGAAAAGAAGCGGCCCATCATACTGAACAACTTTTGTTTCGGAACCATGCCTGTATCTCTAATAGTTTAGCTGGGCTCCTGGTGGTACACCTGGTGGTCTACATAAGGTACTCCAGATCCTCAATGTCCTTGTAAAAAGAAGCGGCCCATCATACTGAACAACTTTTGTTTTGGAACCATGCCTGTATCTCTAATAGTTTAGCTGGGCTCCTGGTGGTACACCTGGTGGTCTACATCTATACTCCAGACCCTCAAATGGTGATAAAAAGTAGTCTATGTCCGTTCTCGGTATGCTAGCAATCTCTGTGCCAAGTTTCATGAAGATCGGTTCAGCGGTTTGGCCGTGAAAGCGTAGCAGACAGACAGACAGACAGAGTTACTTTCGCATTTATAATATTAGTGTGGATAAAGAACAGTATGCGTACCAAAAGAATAAATCTACTACCCTCGCTGTCTACTCCCTCTTAAAAGACGTACTCACAAACGTAAATAAGAAAAATCTAACTACAGCGCTATTCCTTGATCTCAGTAAAGCGTTCGATTTTGTTTCGCATAATCTATTATTGCAGAAACTTGATGCTGTTGGGATCAGAGGCAATGCCTTGAAATGGATCACTTCGTACCTTACAGATAGACAACAGTGTGTTGCAGTTAATAAAATTGATGGAAACAACGAAATGATAGAGTTGTTCGGAATATAAAAAGGTTATATAGGGTGTACCACAAGGCAGCATACTCGGTCCTTTTCTGTTTTTACTCTACATCAATAATATTACAGAGGCCACAAATTATCACTGTGTGTTATTCGCTGATGACATATCAATTGTGGTCACAAGAGAAAAGGCAAAAATTACGCCTGAAGTAATAAAACAACATGAAAAACAGATAAATAATACGTTATATGACATAATAGAATGGTTAAGCACTAACAAACTAAAAATAAATTTTGACAAAACTACGTATTTACAATTTAATAATTTATAGTACACACGAAATTAAATCTTTCTCTTGACATTGTTCACCAGAATAATATAATAATTGAAATAAATGTACATACAAAATTCCTTGGACTGATACTAGATCAAAATATAAATTGGAAAGTGCATATAGAAAACTAGCTTTTACCCGCGACTTCGTCCGCGTTAGACAGTTTTTTAAGGCACAGGTTCTAAAGTAGATATTTATATTCATAGTAAGTATGACAGTGATATTAGAACAGTTCTTATCTCTACTGTTTAAGAATGACTTGCTTGCTTCTGTTGTTAAAGGGACAATTCAAAATTTGCTATCCGGTGTACTGCCCTGAGAGATCAATATTTATAACCAATATTACCATTGAATACGAAGTCAGTAGATAACAAAAAAATCCTCGGTAAAAAGTTGCCAATATCCATTTTCAACTTATTCCCATCATACTAAACAACTTTTGTTTTGGAACCATTTCTGTATCTCTAATTATAGTTTAGGTGGGCTCCTGATGGTACACCTGGTGGTCTACATAAGGTACTCCAGATCCTCAATGTCCTTGTAAAAAGTAGCAGCCAATCATACTGAACAACTTTTGTTTTAGAACCATGCCTGTATCTCTAATAGTTTAGCTGGGCTCCTGATGGTACAGCTGGTGGTCTACATTAGGTACTCCAGATCCTCAATGTCCTTGTGAAAAGAAGCGGACCATCATACTGAACAATTATTGTTTTGGAACCATTTTTGTATCTCTAATAGTTTAGGTGGGTCCTGATGGTACACCTCGTGGTCTTCATAAGGTACTCCAGATCCTCAATGTCCTTGTGAAAAGAAGCAGCCCATCATACTGAACAACTTTTGCTTTAGAACCATGCCTGTATCTCTAATAGTTTAGCTGGGCTCCTGATGGTACACCTGGTGGTCTACATAATGTACTCCAGATCCTCTATGTCCTTGTGAAAAGAAGCGGCCCATCATACTGAACAACTTTTGTTTTGGAACCATTTCTGTATCTCTAATAGTTTAGGTGGTCTCCTGATGGTACACCTAGTGGTCTACATAAGGTACTCCAGATCCTCAATGTCCTTGTGAAAAGAAGCGGCCCATCATTATGAACCACTTTTGTTTTGGAACCATGCCTGTATCTCTAATAGTTTAGCTGGGCTCCTGGTGGTACACCTGGTGGTCTACATAAGGTACTCCAGATCCTTAATGTCCTTGTGAAAAGAAGCGACCCATCATACTGAACAACTTTTGTTTTAGAACCATGCCTGTATCTCTAATAGTTTAGGTGGGCTCCTGATGGTTCACCTGGTGGTCTACATAAGGTACTCCAGATCCTCAATGTCCTTGTGAAAAGAAGCGGCTCATCATACTGAACAACTTTTGTTTTGGAACCATTCCTGTATCTCGAATAGTTTAGCTGGGCTCCTGGTGGTACACCTGGTGGTCTACATCTGTACTCCAGACCCTCGAATGGTGATAAAAAGTAGCCTATGTCCGTTCTCGGTATGCTAGCAATCTCTGTGCCAAGTTTCATGAAGATCGGTTCAGCGGTTTGGCCGTGAAAGCGTAGCAGACAGACAGACAGACAGACAGACAGACAGAGTTACTTTCGCATTTATAATATTAGTGTGGATGTGGAAGTGTGGATGTTTGTAACCGCATTCATAAATTTGTTTATAATATAGTAAGAAAGGTTACAAACACAAAAACAGCTTTGACATTGTATTATGCTTACGTTAAATCAATTTTGAGGTATGGCCTTATAATTTGGGGTTACAGTACCAACATAAATAAAGTTTTTATTGCACAAGCATTAGAGCCATATGCGGAGTGCATCCGCTTGAATCTTGTGAGCCATATTTTAAAAAACTTGGAATCTTACCACTTCCATGCTTGTACATTTTCAAACTGTGTGTATTTGTTAAACGATTCAACTTGTATAAAAGAGCGCATGAGCAAAAGAGCGTGTAACAAGAAACATACATAGACTTGTGTTTCATGAAACTCCTAGAACTATGATACATGACAAAAGCTGCTTATCCATGGGTGTAAGAATTTATAATAAAATACCAGATGACATAAAGCATTTAAATTTACGAATGTTTAGGAAAAAATTATATAATTGGCTAAATCTTAATATTTTTTACGACATAAAAGAATTATTATGATATTACTTTTTGTTTGCATGCTATATTTGTTTAGCAAAACATGAATGAACTTTTTTAATAATTATCCCTTTACACTCTTATACGAGCGTGCGTCTTGACTTTAAAAAAAATCTGGAAGTTGTCGAAATCAACTTTTCTGAACGCAACCGGCGCCGATCGATCGTGCGGGTATCCGTGATTGATGGAAAAAATATCACGTGGTATAGCGCGAGTGTTTGGCAGCCAGTCGCCTAAATTCTTGCTGAGGGATGGCTGCGTTTTCGGGACGGCGCACCCGCTCAGGTAAGCACGATATTTTAGTGGAAAAGAGTTACATTTTAATACTTGTTTTGATATAAGATTATTAATTAGTGTCTAGTTTAACCATTTCACAGTAATATTAATCAAATTTTGTTTCGTTAAAGTTCACTGACTTTCGCAATTCTAACACGCACGATCGTGTTACTTCGGTTGTTCTTAGCAGTATTTTTTTAATGGTTAGTCACACTGCCTGTTTTGATCACTGTCACCTCCGCCACCTCCACCACCTCCACCGCCAGCTCGTGGTAGGTAAACTCGTGGCAGGTCAGCTCGTGGCAATGCGGCTCGTGGCAGGTCAGTTAGTGGTGGGTCAGCATCTACATCAAGCTCGTCACGAGGAGGAATGTCAGTATCGTCGCCGATGAATTCAGGCCATAAAAGCTCCCGAAGAAGGTTGTGGAAACAAGAATCTTTTGAAGATAAGCCCCATGATTATATGCCGTTACCTACAAACCCAGTACGTAGACCCATTGACTACTTTCGTGATTATTTTGATGAAAGTTTCATAGACGAGGTTGCCAAATGCACAAATTTATATTATTTACGCAGAAATGGTCAAGAACTTAAAACTACAGGTTCGGAAATCACAAGGTTATTTGGGATTCATATTGTCATGGGTTGCATACCGTTTTTAAGGCTGCCTATGTACTGGGAATCTGGAACCAGATTGGAGCTGATTGCTGATGTTATGGCAAGGGACAGATTTCTTGCAATTCGTAATGCACTCCACGTTGTAGATGCTGACTCTCCTGAAGAAATAGATAAAAACAACCCTCTTTAGAAAGTGCATCCAATGTTAAACAGGGTGAAAAATAGTTGCAATCAACTTGAAAGGGCTCCCGGTTTCTATAGCATAGACGAGCAAATGATACCTTTTATAGGTCGTTCTGCACTGCGCCAGGTTGTCAAGAACAAACCACGGCCTGTGGGCCCGAAAAATTTTGTGCTGACTACCAGTGACGGCCTTATGTTAGATTTTGATATTTATCGAGGAGCGAAAACAATGTTTGAAGACACAGCACTCGGCTTAGGCCCTTCTGTTCATTTTTCGAAAAAGATTACACCTGGTAGCTGTGTTTTCCATGACCGGTACTTCACTACTGTTTCTCTGGTTGAAAAATGAATAGACTAGGCTTGCACAGCACAAAATGAAAAATGAAAATGAAATAACTTTATTCAATGTAGGATAGCATTATCACTTATTGACGTCACACAGAAACCATAATGGAGAATCGTATACCTGATCGTGCCACAATTAAATTCAAGAAAGATTCGCAGATGATTCGTGGCGAAAGGGAGCAGTTTTTTTGCAACCCGGTTGTTGTCGTTAAATGGAAAGACAACAAATCGGTTCTGATGGCTTCAAACTGCACTGGCTACGCAGGTACAGTAAATGTACAACGTTGGGATAAAGGCACAAGAACACACAAAGACGTCACAGCTCCAAAAGTTGTAAGTAACTATAACAATAACATATCGACGTGCTCGACCAACAAATGGAATACTACAAAATGTTCATCAAAACGAGAAAATAGACTTTGAAAGTCTGTATCCATCTATTAGATCTCGCATTAGTGAACTTTTGGCGTCTGTATAAAACTGACTGTATAGCCAATCGCTTGAGCAGAAGAGAGACAATGCCTCTTTTAGATTTTCGCATGGATGTGGCGGACACTTTACTAAACACTCCACAAAGAGTAAGAGTTGAAGTCGAATCCCCACCTGCTCCTCGCACAGGCAAGATCTACAGGCCTGCTATTGTACCATCTGACGCCAAAAGGTACGACGGATATGACCATGTGTCCGTCTTTGATGACATTACTTCACCAAGAACCTGCCGCATGGAAAATTGTAGCAGTCGCACTAAGATTAGGTGTGAAAAGTGCGATGCGTATTTATGTTTGGCTCGTGGTAAAGACTGTTTCAAACGTTACCATACAAAGTAAATTAGATATGTAAGTAGACTTTAAAGTTGCTTGTTTCCAAAGAAATCTCAGATCCGTGTTCACTTAAATGATTTAGTTATGTCTCACTTAAGTTTAAATAGTATGATATAACCACTGATGATAAAGTGTCTCTTGCCAAATATAAACGATCTTTTTGATATGCTGGGGAACAGCATGTATTTTACAACTTTGGATCTGGCAAGCGGGTACCATCAAATCAAGGTAGATAAGGTTGATAGAGCAAAAACCTTTTGGCCACTATGAGTTAAACAAGTTGCTTTTTGGTCTCAAAACGGCTTCTGCCACATTCCAAAGGACAATGGAAAATATACTTAGAGGACTGCAGGGATTGCATTGCCTGATTTAGTTAGACGACGTCATTATATTTTCAAAAAATCTTCAAGAGCATATTTAGAAACTGAGAGCCGTCTTTGATAGATTTCGTGAGACCAATCTTAAGGTACAACTTGATAAATCCCTCTTCTTACGTAAAGAAGTGTTGTATCTTGGTTACACTATAACCAGTGAAGGGTTTAAGCCTAACACCGATAAAATTTACGAGATATTAATATATCCAATTCCCAAAACCGTAACAGAAATGAAAAGTTTTTTGGGTTTGACTGGATATTATAGAAAATTTATCAAGGACTTTGCAAAAATAGGTAGACCGCTTAAAAAATGTTAAAAAAGGGTCAAAAAATTTGTTAACGACGAATATAGGAACAGTTTCGAAACTTTAAAGAAACTTAACTAATGCTCCTATTCTTCAGTATCCAGACTTTACGAAACCTTTCGTGCTGACAACAGACGCAATAAATTTTGCCCTGGAAGCAGTTTCGTCACTAGGTCTAATAGGATCAGACAGACCTGTAGCATATGCCAGTCGCACTTTTTCAGATACTGAAACTAGATACAGCACCATAGAGAAAGAATAAAATAAATAAAATAAAATACTTCAAATCATACCTTTATGGCAATAAGTTCACTATATTTACAGATCATCAACCTTTGGCCTGGTTAGATTCTCTAAAAGAGCCAAATACCAAATTAAGTCGATGGAGATTACGTTTACAGGAGTTTGATTACGAGACACGCTATAAGAAAGGTTCACAAAATAATAACGCTGATGCATTTTCACGAATTAGAGTAAATGCATTTAATGATGATATAGAGTCGATGATAGTAAATATAGACGATAATGATGAGCGAGTTAGAGAAGTTGTTAGGGAGATAGAAAACGGTATAAGGCCTACTGAACAAGAAATGGAAGTTGTTGAGCCTTCAGAGTCCGACGATGGTGCTACCGCTCATTCAATTTCTAATAGGGAACACGAGGGTATTCCTATTTTAAAGGAGGCCATTGATACCAAACCAAAACAAATATTGGTATACACTTGGTCTAGACCTCGATCGACCGCTAAGAATTTGTCTAACATCAAACAGAGAATTTTGGAAGTACACATGCCTTTAAATAACAATGAACAAGTTGTAAAGGATCTTATAAAGGAGTATGTAGATTTTAAACATAAGTATTTTATTTACTTCGAAGGCCTTTCTATTCCACTTTTTTTTTCAATGGTTGTGACTAAGTTGTATTGTAAAAAGAGTAGTGTTAATTTAATGGAATGTATAGAAGGAGTAGTTAATTTAACAGATTCAGAAGAAGATCAAAGGGATGTTATATTGAAGTACCATGAAAGAAAGACTAGGGACAGAGGGATTAGGGAAACATTGACAAAATTTAAGAGACACTATTGGTGGCCTAATATGAAAAAAACCATTTCAGCCATCATAATTAGTTGTGAAAAATGTAGAAAAATGAAATACGATCATAACCTATTAAACCCCACATACAGTTAACACAAACCTAAAATTCCCTTTTGAGGAAGTTCTTATGGACTTGCTTTTCATTAAAGGTAAATATTATCTTACAATAGAAGATGCTTTCAGTAAAAAAGGACAAGCTATTGATATTCCTAACAGAAGCACATCCGAAGTAGTACGAGCCTTTATTAAATATTTCAGCATGTACGGCCTCCCAAAGAAAATTAATTGTGACTCAGGGGCAGAATTTGACAACTAGTTATTAAAAGAACTTTAAGCAATACATATGGTAGAAGTTCATATTGGTACACCTAATAATCCTAGTTCAATGGCTGTTGTAGACCGATCAGGATGCAGCATCTGTTATGACATATGTCATTATGGGTTACAATGACACCATACACTCTTCAACTGACTTTACCCTATTTGAGGTTGCTTTTGGACAAACAGAGCTAGGAAATGTTTTCTATACAGACAGGGAACGTAATTTGTTACAGAAATTAAATCAAGATCACAGGATATGCCTTAAAATCCTGTATGAGTATGTATCAGATAAGTTGAAAGAAGATAAAGTCAAGGTTAGAGAGAAAAAGGGAAGTGAAATACCACCAGAAATAAAACCAAACAACGAAGTTTTTATGAAAACTACTAGGACCAGGAAGGCTAAAGAATTACCTAGGTATGAGAAAGCTAAAGTGATAAATAAGCCAAGTAGAAATATAGTACCCGTTCAGTTAAGAAAAGAAATACCCGTGTAGCACTCAGAAATGTGAAACGACCTCCACAGTTGTTGGACGTGGTGGACGCTTTTGCTGGCCCAGGCAGGTCAGGGGCTCAGTCTGAACGTTCAGAATCTCGAGCGGAGTCCAGGGATAGCTCCCATGAGGATGGGCTTTGCAGTGGTGAAGAGTAGTGAGTGGGGAGTATTTAAAATATTAGATTTACATACTTCAAGTACACAGTTAAATACAAATACAAAATACTTTTATTGTTCATTGTGTACAGCACATCGATAGTTAAATAGATAGAGTCCCATCAATGTGCCCATTTCAGACATACAATTTTCATTACAAAATATAATTATAATAATATTTTAAGCGAAACAATTTTCATTTGATGTCAAATTAGATAGTTAATCAGTACGAAATAAATTATTCAGTTTACATCATTACATAATAATCAGGTCAATGTATCAAATATGTCAATTCAGTTTCATTTTTAAATCTCACAGTCACAACATAATTAATTTGAGAAATTAAAAAAATAATTTAGTTTATAAAAAGCATTATTAACTTACCAAGTCCTTAATTATTTCTTAAACTATTTCCATTTAACATTTTAAGGTCTTGGGGCAAATGATTGAAAATTATATAAAATAATAATAACATAAATGAGAATTTTGGGTTAAAAGATATAATAAGTAAAAATTCGGAAGCACGTCGTGAACTATTTGCATTGCATCAAATTTTGCCATATGTAAGAGTTAAAAAAGGTCTTCTAAACCCATAAGGCTCACTAGTTAAGGTAATTTCAGGGAATTTAGAAAATGAAGACGCGGTTAAGTACGATCAGGAAATAAGTACTTTGAGTTCGAAGGAACATTTAATTGAACGAAGAATCTCATTAATGCATAAAGCTTTTAATAAACGTGTAAATATCTCTCTTTGATGATATGAACTTCAACGTATTGCATTTACGTCACAAAACAACGCGAATTGATACACTTTTTAAACAAGAATATAATACTTCACATTTGATGTGAATAACATACATACACATATCACGCCTATTATCCCTTGCGAGGTAGGCAGAGCGTAAACAGCCGCAAAAAAGGCCATTTACACCATTTGTGAATAACGAATAGCCTAAATCATATTTTAAATAACTTTCGTACCATTCACTGTATAATTCAATAAATTGAGACAGCAATGGCTTTCAGCAAAATATATACTTTGCGGGCGGGCAAGGAGTGGGCAAGGTGTGGGGTGTGATGTGGGTTCCAATTTATGTGCTAACTTGGTTGCCTCTATGAGACCGCGAATGCAAGCAGTCGTAGACCAAAACGGTGGTTCCACTGGCTATTAATATTAAAGTGTTGCTTAGTTAAGTATCATTTAAAAAAACAACATGTTTGTATTATTTATTTATTTAGACTCACTTACTTATTTTGATTCTTTATCTGTGTAATATAAAGTTTCCTGCACACTATACCGGTAGTCAAATTATAGTAAGCAACGGTGCACCACCGCCGCGCCACGCGCGCCAAATCGTTGCCGTGTCTACCTTTATGCTATACTCGTATAGTATGGTTATAAAAAAAAGTCTCGCGCTTGCCGTCAATACAGTATGCAGGAACTTTAATGCGCTACGCTGTTGCTAAGTAAGGCAGGTTACGCTTTAATCCTCTTTTCAAATGTTATTGAAAACGAATATTTAAGCTGTAACCTCCAAATCAAATAAATTTGAATTCAATCAAATACTAAACATGTTGTAATTATAACTCCGCATTTTGTAAGTTCTTTTTTAAGTTAATAAAGTCGTGATATTCAAAGATATGACGTAGTTTTATTTAATAAGTATGGAATAAAAAACTACTGGCCTAATTTATCTTATCATCAAATTTCAATAATAAAAAACTGTAGTAAAAAGTAAGTAAATAAAAAGTTACTAAGTAAACAATAAAAAACTGAAATAAAGAGCGACTATCTTATATAACATTAAATTAAATGTGTTTTGGGATCTGGGGTTCGTACACTGTTACTATCACTTGGAAGACAATATGTCTTACCATTACACCATGACTGTTGTTGAAGGTTCGTGTGAAATAGTGAGTGTATTGAGTAATGAGAGAAAACCAAGTAGTTGTATTGATAAACGAGTTATGACCCTATTTTGTTGCTTTTGATATAATTTATTAACCTAGCGCCATCTCGTTTATTTTTCGTGTATTACTATTTTTGACAGCATGTGCTGCTTCAAAGGATTTTGAACCTAACGGTAGGTATGCTTTTATGACCACGTGTGTACATTGGCTTACCACCATGAGAACGGATATTATACAACTTACCGTCGTCGCCCTCGCTCAAGTCACCTGTGTTACAAGTCACAGCTAAATATTTCACCATTTTGCATGCTTTGCTCAGATGACCTTGAACATTACAGCGCCTACACCGGTAAGAAGCATAACGGCACTGGTCACATTTGTGTGATTTACGATTGCAGACACTGCACCTATTATTATTATTACCACTTGACGAACAAACACTTTTATCGGCACTTCTCAAGACCCGGAATACAGCAGCGTCGACGGCGAGTTGCGAATGCGAGCCACTGCCGCCGGCGACACCGGCCGCCTCTAGCGCTTGCTGCACGCTGCTGGCGAGATCGACCGCTTCAGCCAACGTTAATTTGGACAACTTCTGCGAAAATAATTTGACTCGTTCGGGCCCTGGACGCATCCCCATTACAAAACGGTGACAAAGAGCCTCATCAATGTCCTTAAATTCACACTGATATTAATCCACGTAACGCGGGAGTTTCTTTCACCTGTTGAACCACTTCGTAAAACTTTGCATGTTCTCCGAATCCACACACCTTCGGTGTAAAATGATTCAGATTCAGATTCAGATTCATTTATTTGCATAAAACATAGTTATTCCATACATTACAACAGGTCTTATGTGATAAAAGTGTATCATATGTTTTACTAAAATAAGCATGCAAAAAATTCAAATAAATTACAATTATAATGTCAGCACTTAAAAAAAATATTCCATCAATATAAAAAAAAACATTAAAATATAAAATAATATAGTTAAAAAAATAGTAACAATGTCTTTCAAATAATAATTACATTGAAATTACAATTTAAAATTTTTATAACATAGTTTAGTCAACATTTACACTCCATAAATTCCTTAACCGAATAGAAACATTTTTCCAAAAGCCAGTCAGACAGCAAAGTTTTAAATTTATTAATTGGACTTCATTTTATTTCATTTGGCAATTTATTAAATATTTTTGGAGCCATGCAGTGGACATTTTTTCCGAAAAAATTTACCCTTGACCTCGGTACTTTAAATAGTGAGCAAATTTTGACCTGTCTAAAAGGATGTTGTGGTAATTTTTCAAAATATTCAGGGTGTTCCCTAACAAAGATGGATATTTGTTGAATGTAGATGCACGGCAGAGTCAGAACTTTAGTAGCTCTGAAGAGAGGTCTGCAAGTTTTCAGATAGTGAGCCCCACAAACTGCCCTTATACATTTTTTTGTACGAGGAAAGCTTTATTTGCTTCCACTGAATTACCCCACACAATCAATCCATAGCTAAGTATTGAGGAAACATAGCCATGGTACGCTATAAGAGCAATCTCTTTAGATGCGGTGCTGTATAACCTACGTAGAGCGAATGCATATTTATCAAGCCTGTCACAGACATTTTGTACGTGAATTTTCCAACTACAAAACTTATCCATAATTATACCTAGAAATTTTGTAGACTCTACTTCTTCAATTTTGTTATTTAAAAACTTTAAGTCTAGTTTGAAGTCAAATGCTCTATATGTCCCGAACTGAATTAATTTAGTCTTTGTAATATTTAAATTTAGTTTATTTACATTTAACCAATCTATTACTGTTGCCAATGCATTAATAATAGATGTATGTAATGTTGAGGAGTTTTCAGATCTGATCACCAGTGTTATGTCATCAGCAAACATGATGCAACTGTCGCTTAAATGATTAGGTAGATCATTCACATAAATTAGAAAAAGAAGAGGCCCCAGAATACTGCCTTGGGGCACTCCACAGCGATTATGTTGGAAATCAGACCGATAAGAGATTAGTTCCGAATTACTAATTTTATTAATTTCTGTACATTGTTGCCTGTTCTCTAGATAACTTTTGATCCAGCTATATGCATTTCCTCTGATACCATAGTTGTCAAGTTTATCCAGCAGTATCGCATGATCAACACAGTCGAATGCTTTAGATAAATCTAGAAAAATTGACGCTACTGCATTTTTGTCATTTACTGCTTCAGTAATAAGCTTAACTAGATGATAGCAGGCCAAAGTTGTAGAACTACCTTTTCTAAATCCGAATTGGGTATTATTTAAGATGTGATTTTGATCAAAAAAGTTTATAAGACGCGCATACATAGCCCGTTCAAAGATTTTTGAAATAACTGGAACCAACGTAATTGGACGATAATTGTCCATATCCATTTTACTGTTCTTTTTGTGAAGAGGTTTTACAATTGCAGATTTCATGGTCATGGGGAATACACCCTGTTCAAAGCATAAATTTATTATATGAGCTAGCGGCTCAGACAATGAGTATGAGCATGCTTTTATGGTTTGTGTGCTTATACCGTCTAAACCTACAGAAAAGGTGTTATTTAAGGACATAATAATATTATAAATTTCATTACAGTCGCACGGTTTCAGGAAAATTGTATTGGAACATTTATTTAAAGGAAATGATCTATTGAAATTTACACCATTTGTTGTATTGGAGGACTCAATAAAAAAATTATTCAATAATTCTGCTATTGTTACTGGGTTGTCATAAATAATGTTTTCCTTAAGAAGGCTATTAATTTCATTTGGTTCTGATGAAGGATGTTCACTTATCATTTGCCAAATAGTCTTTCCCTTATTTTTAGAGATGGCTAGCCTATTTTTGTTGTAATTCTTTTTTGCACTAAATATACATTTTTTTAGAAGTTTATTATATTTGTTATAATATGTTCTGTTAAAAGTTTTATTTATACTGTGGCGCGAACTTTTTATATGAAGTCGCCTTTTATTGATACACGACAGTTTTAATCCTCGTGATAACCATGCACTTTTATTGTGTTTCACCCCCCGTTTTATTTTTATCCATGGGAAGCACAAGTTATAGAACAACAGTAAGAGTTCATGAAATTCAATAAAGGCTTCATTCGCATTAGTGGTTCTAAAAACGTTAGAAAAGGATAGAGAATTAATACAATCACAGAACTTCGCTATATTTTCCTGACAGTAGTCTCTTATTTGTACATAGTAAGGTTTAGATTTGCGGTATTTTAAATTGAAACAAACCAATTGTGCGGTCTCATGATCAGAGAGCCTTAAGTCTAGTACCTCAGAAGTGACGCTTTTTATATTACTAAATGGAGACTCTTTTTTTCCAAAATATTAAAATTCCAATCTCCACACAGAACGATCTTATGGTGTTTATATTTCCTAGCAGTGACCGTTAAGAAATACAGCAGCATTTCTAGCCGCGTAAGGAATGGTTTTTTAAGTTCCTTCTTAGGTATGCGATATATATTGATAACAATCAATTTAAGGTCTATAAGCTCAATACCGCTGCATTCGAAAATATCATTTATACTTATTTCTATGCAGTATGCGATAGGTTTGCTTTTAAAATTACTTTTAATTAATAAACATGATCCGCCTCTACCTATATGTTTTCTTGAATAATTGTCTGCCATTTTAAGACCAGGCAAACGCAAATTAGTCTCATTACCCTCCTTAATGAAACTCTCAGATACACATAGAACATCGATATCCTTACTATTTCCTTTTAGCTCTGCTAGTGCAGCCTCTACAATATCCAATTTACCTAGAACACCCTGCATATTTTGGTGCATAATATAAAATAGACTTGTTAATTTATTATTTCTGGCTAATTCCGATACAAAATTTTCTTTGATAGTTTGTGACGAATGGTCAACTACGTCTATGTATACATTTGGGTGCAAATTAGACACGAAAAAGGTTATGATCATGCAGCTTTGAAACAAAGTCATGGAGATCCTCAAAAATTATTTCTAGACCCCCATTGTTAACTTGTCCAGTTGTTCTCTTAAATGTGTTATAATCATATTGGAGGTGTTTATTTGAGTCAACTATATAACAATACTCATGCTTTACATTGTCATCGTCTAGAAATTTATTAAATTGTTCAATGCGGTTGTTAAATAATGTCGAAAAAGGTCCAAGTTTAAAAGTCGGCGAACAGACAATAATATTAGTATGTGTTATCTTGCATAATTTGTTTCTTATTTCTTGAACAGTTAAACTATAATTTTGAGATGTTTCAAAGTCTGTTTGTCCTATGAATTAAATTAGGCAGTCTCTCATCGTATAATTATCTACTTTCTTTTCTATGTCTTCTATCATAGCTCTAATATTAGCATTTGAGTACTTGTTATGCACTATGGTTTGTGTCGCATTGGCGAAGAATTTTTGAGCTATATTTAGCATATTATTTTGTTTGCAGTTGCTTACTAAGCAAATTCGCGAAGATTTGTCTGTAACGTTCTTCTTTGTGGTTTTCTTCTTATGAATGGTCTCATGCTCTATTGTTTTTACCTGCAGGTTTTCGAAACTCTCATTCAGTTTTATTTGGTCTTGATAATACGCATTAGTAGCGGAGCTACATCTAAGTGATCTGCTTTTTTGAGTGGATTTACAAACCGATGTCAATACTTGGGTCTTTTTTTCATATTTTTCAAGTTGTTTTTTTAGGCAAAAATTTTCAGATATGAGATTTTCTACTGCTTGGTCAGCAGACAGAAGCCTTTCTTGTAAATTTTCTATGGTCTTTAACAATTCTTCCATGTATAACGTGTTATGCGGTCCTAAATTTGGACAACTTCTACTCAGGACATGATTTGCTTGGGGTGTCAAGAATTCCAGCTCATCACAGTTAAGTAAGTCAAATGAATTATGTGTTGAAACATTGATCATGTGAGTAGATGTTTCTGTTTCTGGTGTTGATCTACGAAATGAGTGTGCATTTGTCTGACTATTATTCATACTCATACAATTGGATGTTTCAGGTGATGGTGATGGATCCCTTTCAGGTGCAGTTTGCATGATTTCTAGACTCAAATCCGTTATTGTTTGTGATGATGATGGGATGATATCAATTAAATTATGTGAAATCTCATTTGCGGATGAGGATGAAGATGAAGGCGTGACTTTAGTGATTTGTGTGGTTTTTAGGCCCAATACTGATTTTCCAGTAGTTTTATTTGGTGTAGGAGTACCCCGACAATCTTTGCATTTCCAGTTTCTATTGCTTTTAATCAAGTCAAATAGTTTTGTTGATCGTGCTATACATTTGTCGTGGAAGCATTTTTTGCAGGAAGCGCAGGTCACAAAAACTGATTTTGTTTGAATTAACATTACACATTTTGAGCACATACGCTTTAACGGTGCCATACTAGTAATCTTATGCCTTCTTTGCTACTATAAGATTGTTTAATTCTATCAAAATGTCATAGATGGCGCTTGAAAATAAGGCAAAGAAGTGTTTGTGTATCCGATTATGAACAGATTTCTGAACGAAACTTTAACTGTCAAATGTCAATAACATCTGATCGACACCCACTTTGTTATTATTCTAAATTCTTGTTTTCGTTAATTTTTGTGAATCCTTTGTGTCCAACAATTTGAAAAAAGATAAATAACGGATATATATTTCTTTAAAAATGATATTCTCAGCTTCACTTGTGAGATATCGAGGCGAAACCACAAGCAAATGCGATCACGTAAATTTACCTTTCTTGTACGAATGTTTTGATGTACGTCCGGTAAGTTTTTGCACAAATCACAATTATTTTGCTACGAGACGATAAAAACACGACTGCTCTGACTCACGACTTTGACGTATCCTTCTGATACGATTATCCAACAGTGGAATTATGTCATCGTAGGGAACTGATGGTAGCTCTTTAGGCAGCGCTAAATCCGACGCTAACTGGAACGTCCCGTTTTTGAGTGTGCTTAACACGATCGCACGTATCTTGCAATGCGTAGGATCCTTTGTGACAATCTTCCTTTAAACGCCTTCCAAACTTATGATATATGATCGAACGTTGGTAAAACGCCAATAGTGGCCGCAGCCATTTTTATATTTGCACGCGACGGTAGACCTCGTTGCCACTGTTAAATACGAGTAGGAGGCGAGTGAAACAACGGACTGATCAAAACACACTGGTATATTATCGGACGATGCGCGCGCCACCTAATCTAATATATAACAGTCTCAATAATTTATATAAAAAAAAATATTTTAATTATTGTATGACTATTGATAATTTAATTTATGTAACTGTGACAAAATTTTTGAGTAAAGATTAATATTATTTAGATACAGGGTTATTTTTTAGTCAGTGCGCAAACATATACCATGATATCAGAATCGTTAATAGAACATTTTAGGCGAATAAAAAAAATATGCTTTTTTTAAACTTTTCTCAATCTTCTTTGATTGAAATTTAAATTAGCATAGTTATTTATTTCCTCACTTGGAGGTGAATAAAGTGAAGCTGGTAGAAATACAGTTTGAATTCTTATTTATTTATTTATTTTATTTAACTGTTTATTGCACACAAGATAAAACACAGAACAATTACATTAAAGAAAAACAACACAACAGGTACTACTTATTTCTAAAAAGAAATCTCTTCCAGCAGTCCTACGGTAGAGAGATAGCATAAGGTAAGGCTGATAAATCGTGCACAATTAAATTAATGAATATAGTTAAATAAAAGTTTACTCAATATACTAATATATATCTATATTATATATACCTAACACTAATAATACATATATATATATATATATAAATACGACTAATACGAACTAATTAGACAGTGAAAGGTAATGCTCTTTTACTCTTTTCTTGAAGACTGAGAGTGAAGGGCTGTCACGTACTGTGTGAGGGAGGGAGTTCCACAATCTGGCCGCATGCACAGTGAAAGAATAACTGTAGAAGTCGGAGTGGTGGATCGGAATTGAAAGAATGGACCTTACATGTGAGCGACAAGGCTTGTCCTGTGGTCGGGAAAAATTAAAACGTTCTTGAAGGTAAGAAGGAGAAGTAGGGCTGTGAAGAATATTAAAAAGACAAGAAAGCACATGAGCATTTCTGCGAAGTCGGATAGGAAGCCACTTGAGTTGGGAACGAAACTGCGAGACGTGGTCGTACTTGCGTAAGCCGAAGATAAATCTAATGCACAGGTTTTGGAGACGCTCGAGTTTGTTCAACAACTCTTCAGTGGCATCCAGGCAACAAGTGTCAGCGTAATCAAAAAGGGGGAAAAGAAGTGTTTGCGCGAGAGTGATTTTAGTTTTCAGAGGCAGGAAATTTTGGAGGCGCTTCAGCGAGTGAAATGAATAAAACACTTTCCTACTCACGTCATTTACCTGAGCAGTCCAACTAAGGTTGTGGTCCAGTAGCACACCCAGGTTCTTAGCAGTCTTGGTATAGGCAATTGGTGTTCCATTATAAGAGACAGTTGGGATACTAGTTTGATCGAATTGCCTACACATATACGAGCTACCTATCAACATCGCTTGCGACTTTTTGGGGTTAACTACAAGACCAAAAGTTTCAGCCCAGGTAGCAATCCTTCTCAAGTCATCGTTGATAGCTGCAGTGGCACTAACGATATCGTCAGAAATAAAATGACGATATATCTGCAAATCGTCTGCGTAGAGATGAAAACTAGAGGCGATCACAGATGTAACTGTGTTAATGAAAACAGAAAAGAGAAGAGGTGAAAGGACGCCACCTTGCGGAACACCCGCAGAGAGATCACGCCATTCAGAGAACACCTCATCAGAGCGGATCCGCTGCGAGCGACCCCGAAGATATGAATCGAACCAAGCTATTGCCGAGGGTGAAATGTTAAGGGAGCGAAGTATGGCAAGAAGAACATCATAGTCAACAGAGTTGAAGGCGTTACTAAAATCCAGTAAGATAAGAATAGTCAAAGACTTGTTCTCCATAGCAAGTCGAATGTCGTCAGTTACTTTAAGAAGTGCTGTGACTGTGCTATGACCAGCGCGAAAACCAGATTGAAACGGAGATAAAAGATTGTGTGATGTTATAAAATCGGCTAGTTGCTTGTGGACAATGTGCTCGAGGACTTTGGAAAGGAATGGTAATATGGAAATGGGGCGGAATTGGGAGAATGACGTGGGATTGGAAACTTTAGGGAGAGGAATGACATCAGCACGTTTCCATGACGACGGGAAAGAACTCATTGCCAAGGAAAAATTGAAAATGTGTGTAAGTATTGGTAAGAGTTCGGTTAGGATAAAGGAGATCATACGGGAAGATAGCTCATCATTGCCCACAGCAGTAGATGTGATGGATAGGATATGCTTCTTAACATCCTCCTCGGCAACAGCATTAAAAGAGAAAGAAGTACATTGTGGAAGTGGTTTCCTGTTTATGTTGGCAATTGTTGTAGACCTTACAATGTCACTTAAGATAACAGGTGGCAACGAGAAATGAGCGTTAAGTGCGTTTAAATCAACGGCTGCACCACCAGAAGTATCTGGCGGTTTACCAATGCCAAGCGACCGTAAAAATTTCCAAACCTGCGAAGGATTGCAGTTATCTATAGAATCGTGAATGTGACGTCTTTTCGCAACTCTACACAGACGACTACAGCGATTTCGGAGAACTTTGTACTGATTCAGATTATTCTCAGTGGGTCGCTTCCTATACCGCTTTTTAGCTCTGTCACGCCTTGCCATCAGATCAAGAATTTCCTTTGTTAACCAAGGTGTAGGAGCATGTTTTAATCTAACCCTTTTGACTGGTGCATGAATATCATACAGTTGGAACATGATAGAGTGAAGAAATTTAATCTTGAGGTCAATATCGTTAGCAGTAAGCACTGGTCCCCAATCAATACTTGAGGCATCTCGCCTCAACGCCTCCAAATCAATGCCTCTAAAACTACGGATAAGCATAAACTTGGCTTTGCGCTTAGGTGGTCGAATTTTAAGAGAAAGAAAAATCAAATCATGATAGGAGAAATTGGCTGGAAATTGACCATGAGCAGCAATTTTATCGGAAGAAGAAGTAATTAACAGGTCGAGAAGAGAAGGAATGCAGTTTGGAAAATGATGCGTTTCTGAAAGAGGGAGAATCTGCAGGTTAACCGCGGACAAGAGTGAGCGTAGCTTCTGTGCACGAGCGTCGTTCTTGATGAGGCATGTATTGAAGTCACCTAACAGAAGAGTGTGATCGTAGTTAGGGCAGTAAGTTCCAAGAAGATTCTCCAACGAGTTGAAGTAATCTATCTGGAGAGACGGACTATAAAAAACCGCAACCAACACTTTCCTGTGGTGCAACGTGATTTCAATAAATAGATGCTCTGCCGAATGTGAGTACTGGCTCGGTGAAACACTGATAACGTTATGCACGATATCAGCGCGCAGATAGATGGCGACACCACCGCCACCCTTGCCCGTGCGGTCATTCCGGATAAGCTTGAATCCGGGAAGAGAAAACTGAGAAGAAGGCAGAGATGGTTTTAAGAAGGATTCAGAAACTAGAACTGCATCAACAGTTGTATTGCTAAAAGAAGCCAGTAAGTCGTTATAATGGCTAGGAATACTTTGAGCATTTATATGACAGACATTAAAATTGTTTTTGAACGGAGAGAATACAGCATTAATCTGGTCATGAACAGACAGAAGTGCAGAACTATCACCATCACTATCAGCACTAGATAAATGTTCAGTCGAAGAAGAGCAAGAGAAAAAGCTTTCATCCAATACATCATCCATATAGTACCTAGTAATAAATTATTATAATATACATACATATAAATAAATAATATAAAAAGAATAAAAACTGTAAAACAAATATATATATACCAAGAATAAACAGTTAACCAGATGCAAAACTGTGCTACCCTCAGCGTATCAACACTATCCGTGGTGTGGTGAAAGAAATTCGCATAACACATTAACATCACAAAATAAAGTTGAGAAGAAAATAAAATTTAAACTATGTATCCTGACTTGACACTTTCTGAACACAACTTCTGCGGTTGCGGCCAAAATGACGAGAGTCCAGACCGAAAATAAAAACAAGTTTTGACAGTGTGAACATGATGACGGACGAAAACAAGTTGAAAAATGTATGCGGTGTACGAGAAATCTTCTACTTCACGTGTGCAAGACATCGAGTCGATAAACTACCTGATATGATAACTACCTGAAGATAAAAACATCAGACCACAGCTACAAAGAAAACACGTATAACCTCAAACACTACCACGGCAGTAAATTGTTCAAATAATTTATGTGTTTTGCACCAAAATGTACGCTCTTTAACCAGCAAAATAGGTATGTTAGAGATTTTATTATGTAAACACGACCCCCATGTCCTCGTATGTAGTGAGACGTGGTTGAAAAGTAACGAAATCCATCACACGCGATTACGTAACTATGAGCTCGCAAGCGCATACTGCCGTCAAGCCTACGGGCATGGCGGAACTGCACTGTTTGTGCGCACAGGGACACTATATAAAAAACGCCCCGACCTCGAAAAACTTGTTAATGAGTTCCATTGCGATTTTAGTGTAATCGAATTACTTCAAGAAAAACTTATTATTATTGGTATGTACAGAACCGGGAACGGGGATTTTGACCAGTTTTTGTTGACATTGGAATCGTTATTAAATTGTACAATTGATGAAAATAAAAAGTTTATTTTGGTTGGTGATTTGAACGTTCATTATGAGTATGAAAACCCCGAGCACCGTAGATTAAATGACTTATTAAGCAGTTACAACCTGCATAATATAGTTAATTTTCTTACTCGCATAACTACGCATTCTAGTAGTTCGATCGATTGCGGTATTGTTTCTTGTGACGATGGGACCGTTACTGCCACACATATTGACACACCGATTAGTGACCACTGCGCACAGCTGTTTGTTTTACCTACTCAACACAAAGATACCAAAAATAGGTATGTAGAGAAAAGGCTATTTACTGATATTTCAATATACAATTTTTACATTGACATAGCTAATTACAATTGGATTTTTATGCAAAATGACATTTCAGTAAATGAGAAATTTAATAAATTACTTTCAGTATTAACACATTATCTGGACATACATTTTCTTATTAAAAAAGTTTTAATTAAAAAGAAGAATGCTACACCATGGCTAAGTGATGAGTTAGCAGAGTACATAAATAAATTTGATAACTTCTGCCTCATGAAACGGCAATTTCCTGAAGATGATGGCGTCAATAAGTGTGTTCAGTATTACTCTGACCTAATAAGGTCAGTTAGTTTACGAGATAAACGGGAATATATTGACCATCAAATTAAATCGTCTAAAAAGCCGTCAAAACAAGTTTGGAAAACGGTTAATGATGAATTATCGACTAAAAACTATTCCCAAACTATATGTTTAGTAGATGAAGGAAATAGTGTACAGCCATGTCAAGTTCCTAATAAATTCAATAACCATTTTATTAATATTACTAAGAATTTGAAATTAGATTATAACAAGCAGAAGGCCTCAGAATATTTAAAAATAAATGTCACAACCTTAAACCCTCCTGAATTTAAATTGCCAACTGTTACACCTGAAGTGTTAACAAAAACTATTAAAGGTATGCTCCATACGGGGTCGACGCTTGATATTTACGACATCTCTGTAAACATTTTGTTGTCTGTGTGGCCAGTCATATGTGACATATTGGTAACACTCATTAATGAAATGTTTGCTGCCGGAGTTTATCCTGAGGTAATCAAGTGTACAAGGGTGTGGCCTGTATTCAAAGGCAAAGGGGATAAGGACCGAGTTGATAGTTATAGACCGATAACGATTGTACTTAGTATTTCGAAACTGGTTGAGTCTCTAATATCGAGTAGTATTATGTCACATTTAGAGCAGAATGACTTACTATCGGAGAAACAGTTTGCCTACCGCAAAAACAAGTCTACGAACACAGCAGCTCACCATGTAATTGACTCAATAATAACCAGCGTTGATGAAAAATATAAAACCGCAGGTATATTTTGCGACCTGAGCAAAGCTTTTGATGTCATACAAGGGGATTTACTGTTAGACAAACTATCACTATACGGTATTAAAAAAAATGCTAACGACCTGTTAAAATCCTTCTTATCAGAACGCAAACAAACAGTACAGCTTACTATAGACGGTCGAAAAACAAAATCAAATTCAAGAGATCTCACTATTGGCATTCCTCAAGGTTCGGCCTTAGGAAATACACTATTTTTATTATTTATAAATGACTAGCTTTTACCCGCGACTTCGTCCGCGTTAGATAGTTTTTTTTTTGGCACAGGTTATTCATAGTAAGTATGCCAGTGAATTTAGAACAGTTCTTATCTCTACTGTTTAAAGATGACTTGCTTGCTTCTAATGTTAAAGGGACAATTCAAAATTTGCTATCCTGTGTAGTGCCCTGAGAGATCAATATTTATAACCATTGAATACAAAAATCAGTAGATAACAAAAAAATCTTCGGTAAAAAGTAGCCAATGTCCTATCTCAACTTATTCCCATCATACTGAACAACTTTTGTTTTGGAACCATTTCTGTATCTCTAATAGTTTAGATGGGCTCCTGATGGTACACCTGGTGGTCTACATAAGGTACTCCAGATCCTCAATATCCTTGTGAAAAGAAGCAGCCCATCATACTGAACAACTTTTGTTTTAGAACCATGCCTGTATCTCTAATAGTTTAGCTGGGCTCCTGATGGTACACCTGGTGGTCTTCATAATGTACTCCAGATCCTCTATGTCCTTGTGAAAAGAAGCAGCCCATCATACTGAACAACTTTTGTTTTGGAACCATTTCTGTATCTCTAATAGTTTAGCTGGTCTCCTGATGGTACACCTGGTGGTCTACATAATATACTCCAGATTCTCTATGTCCTTGTGAAAAGAAGCAGCCCATCATACTGAACAACTTTTGTTTTAGAACCATGCCTGCATCTCTATAAGTTTAGCTGGGCTCCTGATGGTACACCTGGTGGTCTACATAAGGTACTCGAGATCCTCAATGTCCTTGTGAAAAGAAGCGGCCCATCATACTGAACAACTTTTGTTTGGGAACCATGCCTGTATCTCTAATAGTTCAGGTGGGCTCCTGATGGTACACCTGGTGATCTACATAAGGCAATCCAGATCCTCAATGTCCTTGTGAAAAGAAGCGGCCCATCATATTGAATAACTTTTGTTTTGGAACCATGCCTGTATCTCTAATAGTTCAGGTGGACTCCTGATGGTACACCTGGTGGTCTACATAAGGTACTCCAGATCCTCAATGTCCTTGTGAAAAGAAGCGGCCCATCATACTGAACAACTTTTGTTTCGGAACCATGCCTGTATCTCTAATAGTTTAGCTGGGCTCCTGGTGGTACACCTGGTGGTCTACATCTGTACTCCAGACCCTCGAATGGTGATAAAAAGTAGCCTATGTCCGTTCTCGGTATGCTAGCTATCTCTGTGCTAAGTTTCATGAAGATCGGTTCAGCGGTTTGGCCGTGAAAGCGTAGCAGACAGACAGACAGACAGACAGACAGACAGAGTTACTTTCGCATTTATAATATTAAATTAGTGTGGATAGCTTTTACCCGCGACTTCGTCCGCGTTAGATAGTTTTTTTTTTGGCACAGGTTATTCATAGTAAGTATGACAGTGAATTTAGAACAGTTCTTATCTCTACTGTTTAAAGATGACTTGCTTGCTTCTAATGTTAAAGGGACAATTCAAAATTTGCTATCCTGTGTAGTGCCCTGAGAGATCAATATTTATAACCATTGAATACAAAAATCAGTAGATAACAAAAAAATCTTCGGTAAAAAGTAGCCAATGTCCTATCTCAACTTATTCCCATCATACTGAACAACTTTTGTTTTGGAACCATTTCTGTATCTCTAATAGTTTAGATGGGCTCCTGATGGTACACCTGGTGGTCTACATAAGGTACTCCAGATCCTCAATATCCTTGTGAAAAGAAGCAGCCCATCATACTGAACAACTTTTGTTTTAGAACCATGCCTGTATCTCTAATAGTTTAGCTGGGCTCCTGATGGTACACCTGGTGGTCTTCATAATGTACTCCAGATCCTCTATGTCCTTGTGAAAAGAAGCAGCCCATCATACTGAACAACTTTTGTTTTGGAACCATTTCTGTATCTCTAATAGTTTAGCTGGTCTCCTGATGGTACACCTGGTGGTCTACATAATATACTCCAGATTCTCTATGTCCTTGTGAAAAGAAGCAGCCCATCATACTGAACAACTTTTGTTTTAGAACCATGCCTGCATCTCTATAAGTTTAGCTGGGCTCCTGATGGTACACCTGGTGGTCTACATAAGGTACTCGAGATCCTCAATGTCCTTGTGAAAAGAAGCGGCCCATCATACTGAACAACTTTTGTTTGGGAACCATGCCTGTATCTCTAATAGTTCAGGTGGGCTCCTGATGGTACACCTGGTGATCTACATAAGGCAATCCAGATCCTCAATGTCCTTGTGAAAAGAAGCGGCCCATCATATTGAATAACTTTTGTTTTGGAACCATGCCTGTATCTCTAATAGTTCAGGTGGACTCCTGATGGTACACCTGGTGGTCTACATAAGGTACTCCAGATCCTCAATGTCCTTGTGAAAAGAAGCGGCCCATCATACTGAACAACTTTTGTTTCGGAACCATGCCTGTATCTCTAATAGTTTAGCTGGGCTCCTGGTGGTACACCTGGTGGTCTACATCTGTACTCCAGACCCTCGAATGGTGATAAAAAGTAGCCTATGTCCGTTCTCGGTATGCTAGCTATCTCTGTGCTAAGTTTCATGAAGATCGGTTCAGCGGTTTGGCCGTGAAAGCGTAGCAGACAGACAGACAGACAGACAGACAGACAGACAGAGTTACTTTCGCATTTATAATATTAGTGTGGATTTATCACACTTTGTATCCGAAGGTTTAGTAGTTCTATTCGCTGACGACACAACTGTCATCGTTAGTGCACGAACATATGAACAGCTTAACGTATAAATTAACAACACATACATACAGCTGCTTGAGTGGTTCACTTCAAACGGCTTGTTACTAAATTCAACGAAGTCCAACCTTCTACTCTTCTCTGGTCGACCTCTCAGAGTCCCGCCTTCTCTAGACTGTCCTGTGCCATTACGCGATGAATGCCGTTTCCTCGGATTTAACCTCGATTCCAATATAAATTGGAAATCGCACATTGAAGCGCTGTGAAGCAGACTAAGCAGTATCAAACGAAGTTTTGCGTCAAGTTTACTACGCTCATTTTCATTCTGTGATGTCATATGGTGTTATGTTATACGGTAATTCTACGGACCAAGATCGAGTCTTCGTACTCCAGAAGCGTGCACTGCGAATAGTTGCAGGAGTCAAACCGAAGGAAACTTGTAGAACCCTGTTCAAGAAAAACAAAATTATGACATTGAGTTCACTTTACCTAATTGAAATATTAAAATACGTTAGAAAAAATTTACACACCTTTACTCGAAAAACGGGCGGCGGGCGAAATTTGCGCAGCGTAGGTAAACTGAAAACAGTACCACGCAGAACTGAGCTGGCGACTAAAAATCCACGCGTAATCGGTCCCACGTATTACGAGAATCTACCCACAGATCTAAAAAACGAAAGAAATGATGAAACGTTCTATCATCAACTGAAGAACTATTTATTGGATAAAGAATATTATAGTGTGAATGAATATTTCAAATTAATAAAATAAAATAAAATAAAATATTATTGACATTTCTTACTATTTAATAAATTTTACTGTAAATTATATTTGTTCAATACTCTTAGTATTATTTTATACAATTCATTTCTATTTTATACTTATGTTTGACATTTTCATTTTTTTAATTTGACATATTCACCGATTTTATTTCATTTGTAACTCGTATTTTTTATTATTGTTACACCTTGTTTTTATTATTCTCTGACGATCAATTTATTCTCTGTGACATTTATGTATGGATTATGTAAATTTGACATTGATATTATGAAATAAATTAATCTAAAAATCTTAATCTAATCTATGTTAAATTCTTCCTACTTTATTTTATTTTTATAAGTTTGTTTTTCTGTCCTCACATTTTTTGTTTTTCTGTCCTCGGTAAAGAAGGCAATGTCCTTTCTCAACTTATTCCCATCATACTGAACAACTTTTGTTCTGAAACCATTTCTGTATCTCCAATAAGGTGGGCTCCTGATGGTAGACCTGATGGTCTACATACGGTACTCCAGATCCTCAATGTCCTTGTGAAAAGAAGCGGCCCATCATCATGAACAACTTTTGTTTCGGAACCATTTCTGTATCTCTAATAGTTTACGTGGTCTCCTGATGGTACACCTGGTGACATAAGGTACTCCAGATCCTCAATATCCTTGTGAAAAGAAGCGGCCCATCATACTGAACAACTTTTTTTTTGGAACCATTTCTGTATCTCTAATAGTTTACGTGGGTTCCTGGTGATACACCTGGTGGTCTACATAAGGTACTCCAGATCCTCAATGTCCTTGTGAAACGAAGCGGCCCATCATACTGAACCACTTTTGTTTTGGAACCATTTCTGTATCTCTAATAGTTCACGTGGGTTCCTGATGGTACACCTGGTGGTCTACATTATGTACTGCAGATCCTTAATGTCCTGGTGAAAAGAGGCGGCCCATCATACTGAACAACTTTTGTTTTGGAACCATGCCTGTATCTCTAATAGTTTAGCTGGGCTCCTGATGGTACACCTGGTGGTCTACATAAGGTACTTCAGATCCTCAATGTCCTTGTGAAAAGAAGCGGCCCATCATACTGAACAACTTCTGTTTTGGAACCATACCTGTATCTCTAATAGTTTATCTGGGCTCCTGATGGTACACCTGGTGGTCTACATAAGGTACTCCAGATCCTCAATGTCCTTGTGAAAAGAAGCGGCTCATCATACCGAACAACTTTTGTTTTGGAACCATGCCTGTATCTCTAATAGTTTAGCTGGCCTCCTGATGGTACACCTGGTGGTCAACATAAGGTACTCCAGATCCTCAACGTCCGTGTGAAAAGAAGCGGCCCATCATACTGAAAAACTTCTGTTTTGGAACCATACCTGTAGCTCTAATAGTTTACGTGGTCCCTGATGGTACACCTGGTGACATAAGGTACTCCAGGTCCTCAATGTCCTTGTAAAAAAAAGCGGCCCATCATACTGAAAAACTTCTGTTTTGGAACCATACCTGTAGCTCTAATAGTTTACGTGGTCCCTGATGGTACACCTGGTGACATAAGGTACTCCAGGTCCTCAATGTCCTTGTAAAAAAAAGCGGCCCATCATACCGAACAACTTTTGTTTTAGAACCATGCCTGTATCTCTAATAGTTTAGCTGGGCTCCTGATGGTACACCTGGTGGTCTACATAAGGTATTCCAGATCCTCAATGTCCTTGTGAAAAGAAGCGACCTATTATACTAAACAACTTTTGTTTTGGAACCATACCTGCATCTCTAATAGTTTAGCTGGGCTCCTGATGGTACACCTGGTGGTCTACATAAGGTACTCCAGATCCTCAATGTCCTTGTGAAAAGAAGCGGCCCATCATACTGAACAACTTTTGTTTCGGAACCATGCCTGTATCTCTAATAGTTTAGCTGGGCTCCTGGTGGTACACCTGGTGGTCTACATAAGGTACTCCAGATCCTCAATGTCCTTGTGAAAAGAAGCGGCCCATCATACTGAACAACTTTTGTTTTGGAACCATGCCTGTATCTCTAATAGTTTAGCTGGGCTCCTGGTGGTACACCTGGTGGTCTACATCTATACTCCAGACCCTCAAATGGTGATAAAAAGTAGTCTATGTCCGTTCTCGGTATGCTAGCAATCTCTGTGCCAAGTTTCATGAAGATCGGTTCAGCGGTTTGGCCGTGAAAGCGTAGCAGACAGACAGACAGACAGACAGACAGACAGAGTTACTTTCGCATTTATAATATTAGTGTGGACTAGCTTTTACCCGCGACTTCGTCCGCGTTAGATAGTTTTTTTTTAGGCAGAAGTTCTAAAGTAGGTATGTGTATACATAGTAAGTGTGACAGTGATATTAGAACAGTTCTTATTTCTACTGTTTAAAGATGACTTGCTTGCTTCTGTTTTTAAAGGGACAATTCAAAATTTGCTATCCGGCCTGAGAGATCAATATTTATAACCAATAAATACAAAAGTCAGTAGATAACAGAGTACTTACTCCAGAGGTGCCGATTTGAGCACACTAAAATGGTTAGCATAAGTAGATTAGACAGATCAAAAGGTAATATAAGTTACTGTTATACATTTTTATACCTCTATATACCACATTTTTTGTTTTTCTGTCCTCGGTAAAGAAGGCAATGTCCTTTCTCAACTTATTCCCATCATACTGAACAACTTTTGTTCTGAAACCATTTCTGTATCTCCAATAAGGTGGGCTCCTGATGGTAGACCTGATGGTCTACATACGGTACTCCAGATCCTCAATGTCCTTGTGAAAAGAAGCGGCCCATCATCATGAACAACTTTTGTTTCGGAACCATTTCTGTATCTCTAATAGTTTACGTGGTCTCCTGATGGTACACCTGGTGACATAAGGTACTCCAGATCCTCAATATCCTTGTGAAAAGAAGCGGCCCATCATACTGAACAACTTTTTTTTTGGAACCATTTCTGTATCTCTAATAGTTTACGTGGGTTCCTGGTGGTACACCTGGTGGTCTACATAAGGTACTCCAGATCCTCAATGTCCTTGTGAAACGAAGCGGCCCATCATACTGAACCACTTTTGTTTTGGAACCATTTCTGTATCTCTAATAGTTCACGTGGGTTCCTGATGGTACACCTGGTGGTCTACATTATGTACTGCAGATCCTTAATGTCCTGGTGAAAAGAGGCGGCCCATCATACTGAACAACTTTTGTTTTGGAACCATGCCTGTATCTCTAATAGTTTAGCTGGGCTCCTGATGGTACACCTGGTGGTCTACATAAGGTACTTCAGATCCTCAATGTCCTTGTGAAAAGAAGCGGCCCATCATACTGAACAACTTCTGTTTTGGAACCATACCTGTATCTCTAGTAGTTTATCTGGGCTCCTGATGGTACACCTGGTGGTCTACATAAGGTACTCCAGATCCTCAATGTCCTTGTGAAAAGAAGCGGCCCATCATACCGAACAACTTTTGTTTTGGAACCATGCCTGTATCTCTAATAGTTTAGCTGGCCTCCTGATGGTACACCTGGTGGTCAACATAAGGTACTCCAGATCCTCAACGTCCGTGTGAAAAGAAGCGGCCCATCATACTGAAAAACTTCTGTTTTGGAACCATACCTGTAGCTCTAATAGTTTACGTGGTCCCTGATGGTACACCTGGTGACATAAGGTACTCCAGGTCCTCAATGTCCTTGTAAAAAAAAGCGGCCCATCATACCGAACAACTTTTGTTTTAGAACCATGCCTGTATCTCTAATAGTTTAGCTGGGCTCCTGATGGTACACCTGGTGGTCTACATAAGGTATTCCAGATCCTCAATGTCCTTGTGAAAAGAAGCGACCTATTATACTAAACAACTTTTGTTTTGGAACCATACCTGCATCTCTAATAGTTTAGCTGGGCTCCTGATGGTACACCTGGTGGTCTACATAAGGTACTCCAGATCCTCAATGTCCTTGTGAAAAGAAGCGGCCCATCATACTGAACTACTTTTGTTTCGGAACCATGCCTGTATCTCTAATAGTTTAGCTGGGCTCCTGGTGGTACACCTGGTGGTCTACATAAGGTACTCCAGATCCTCAATGTCCTTGTGAAAAGAAGCGGCCCATCATACTGAACAACTTTTGTTTTGGAACCATGCCTGTATCTCTAATAGTTTAGCTGGGCTCCTGGTGGTACACCTGGTGGTCTACATCTATACTCCAGACCCTCGAATGGTGATAAAAAGTAGTCTATGTCCGTTCTCGGTATGCTAGCAATCTCTGTGCCAAGTTTCATGAAGATCGGTTCAGCGGTTTGGCCGTGAAAGCGTAGCAGACAGACAGACAGACAGACAGACAGACAGAGTTACTTTCGCATTTATAATATTAGTGTGGATGAATACAAAAGTCAGTAGATAACAGAGTACTTACTCCAGAGGTGCCGATTTGAGCACACTAAAATGGTTAGCATAAGTAGATTAGACAGATCAAAAGGTAATATAAGTTACTGTTATACATTTTTATACCTCTATATACCACATTTTTTGTTTTTCTGTCCTCGGTAAAGAAGGCAATGTCCTTTCTCAACTTATTCCCATCATACTGAACAACTTTTGTTCTGAAACCATATCTGTATCTCCAATAAGGTGGGCTCCTGATGGTAGACCTGATGGTCTACATACGGTACTCCAGATCCTCAATGTCCTTGTGAAAAGAAGCGGCCCATCATCATGAACAACTTTTGTTTCGGAACCATTTCTGTATCTCTAATAGTTTACGTGGTCTCCTGATGGTACACCTGGTGACATAAGGTACTCCAGATCCTCAATATCCTTGTGAAAAGAAGCGGCCCATCATACTGAACAACTTTTTTTTTGGAACCATTTCTGTATCTCTAATAGTTTACGTGGGTTCCTGGTGGTACACCTGGTGGTCTACATAAGGTACTCCAGATCCTCGATGTCCTTGTGAAACGAAGCGGCTCATCATACTGAACCACTTTTGTTTTGGAACCATTTCTGTATCTCTAATAGTTCACGTGGGTTCCTGATGGTACACCTGGTGGTCTACGTTATGTACTGCAGATCCTTAATGTCCTGGTGAAAAGAGGCGGCCCATCATACTGAACAACTTTTGTTTTGGAACCATGCCTGTATCTCTAATAGTTTAGCTGGGCTCCTGATGGTACACCTGGTGGTCTACATAAGGTACTTCAGATCCTCAATGTCCTTGTGAAAAGAAGCGGCCCATCATACTGAACAACTTCTGTTTTGGAACCATACCTGTATCTCTAATAGTTTATCTGGGCTCCTGATGGTACACCTGGTGGTCTACATAAGGTACTCCAGATCCTCAATGTCCTTGTGAAAAGAAGCGGCCCATCATACCGAACAACTTTTGTTTTGGAACCATGCCTGTATCTCTAATAGTTTAGCTGGCCTCCTGATGGTACACCTGGTGGTCAACATAAGGTACTCCAGATCCTCAACGTCCGTGTGAAAAGAAGCGGCCCATCATACTGAACAACTTTTGTTTTGGAACCATGCCTGTATCTCTAATAGTTTAGCTGGGCTCCTGATGGTACACCTGGTGGTCTACATAAGGTACTTCAGATCCTCAATGTCCTTGTGAAAAGAAGCGGCCCATCATACTGAACAACTTCTGTTTTGGAACCATACCTGTATCTCTAATAGTTTATCTGGGCTCCTGATGGTACACCTGGTGGTCTACATAAGGTACTCCAGATCCTCAATGTCCTTGTGAAAAGAAGCGGCCCATCATACCGAACAACTTTTGTTTTGGAACCATGCCTGTATCTCTAATAGTTTAGCTGGCCTCCTGATGGTACACCTGGTGGTCAACATAAGGTATTCCAGATCCTCAACGTCCGTGTGAAAAGAAGCGGCCCATCATACTGAAAAACTTCTGTTTTGGAACCATACCTGTAGCTCTAATAGTTTACGTGGTCCCTGATGGTACACCTGGTGACATAAGGTACTCCAGGTCCTCAATGTCCTTGTAAAAAAAAGCGGCCCATCATACCGAACAACTTTTGTTTTAGAACCATGCCTGTATCTCTAATAGTTTAGCTGGGCTCCTGATGGTACACCTGGTGGTCTACATAAGGTATTCCAGATCCTCAATGTCCTTGTGAAAAGAAGCGACCTATTATACTAAACAACTTTTGTTTTGGAACCATACCTGCATCTCTAATAGTTTAGCTGGGCTCCTGATGGTACACCTGGTGGTCTACATAAGGTACTCCAGATCCTCAATGTCCTTGTGAAAAGAAGCGGCCCATCATACTGAACAACTTTTGTTTCGGAACCATGCCTGTATCTCTAATAGTTTAGCTGGGCTCCTGGTGGTACACCTGGTGGTCTACATAAGGTACTCCAGATCCTCAATGTCCTTGTGAAAAGAAGCGGCCCATCATACTGAACAACTTTTGTTTTGGAACCATGCCTGTATCTCTAATAGTTTAGCTGGGCTCCTGGTGGTACACCTGGTGGTCTACATCTATACTCCAGACCCTCGAATGGTGATAAAAAGTAGTCTATGTCCGTTCTCGGTATGCTAGCAATCTCTGTGCCAAGTTTCATGAAGATCGGTTCAGCGGTTTGGCCGTGAAAGCGTAGCAGACAGACAGACAGACAGAGTTACTTTCGCATTTATAATATTTACTAGCTTTTACCCGCGACTTCGTCCGCGTTAGATAGTTTTTGTAGAAACAGGTTCAGGTTTAGGTGGGCTCCTGATGGTACACCTGGTGGTCTACATAAGGTACTCCAGATCCTCTATGTCCTTGTGAAAAGAAGCGGCCCATCATACCGAACAACTTTTGTTTTGGAACCATGCCTGTATCTCTTATAGTTTAGCTGGGCTCTTGATGATACACCTGGTGGTCTACATAAGGTACTCCAGATCCTCAATGTCCTTGTGAAAAGAAGCAGCCCATCATACTGAACAACTTTTGTTTTGGAACCATGCCTGTATCTCTTATAGTTTAGCTGGGCTCTTGATGATACACCTGGTGGTCTACATAATGTACTCCAGATCCTCTGTGTCCTTGTGAAAAGAAGCAGCCCATCATACTGGTCAACTTTCGTTTTGGAACCATTTCTGTATCTCTAATAGTTTAGGTGGGCTTATGGCGGGTGACAGGAGTGATGCCAATAGGCAGAATGGAGGGTTCCAGGTGGAGTCGGGAAAAGGGTAGCTACCCGCCTGGCCGGGTGTTGTGGCCAGGAGACCGACTGGTCCGCCTGGATAGAATTGGAAGTTGTATATATGCGTTGCGCGGTGAAACACTTCGATACCGCGTTTCAGGCTCTTTGTTCTGTCACGTGGCGCCATCTTGCAGCTATGTTGGAACTTCTGTTGCGACTTGCTTGCTCGTGAACCACTTTGAGTGAGCTTCTTGTTGTAGCTCCCAGAGGTCGCTACAGTACTCCCCCTCAAGACCGGAGGTCGATACTGTCAGCGAGCGAAGTGGGGCTGATGACGTCATGTAGCGTGTTGATGCAGTCAGGCGTGGCGAAGCAGTGCTGGTTCCAATGTCCACGGTGAGTCGGGACGTCTACGGTGAGTCGAGACGATGATGGAAGACCAGTGAAGCTGCCGTGCTGTGACTGCGGTGGGTGCTGATGACGTAGTAGTTGGCTGCATGCTGTAGTAGTTGATGCGTGGTTGAAGGCTGCGAAGTCCAAGGTAGGGGTCACCAATATTGGCGGGTGACAGGAGTGATGCCAATAGGCAGAATGGAGGGTTCCAGGTGGAGTCGGGAAAAGGGTAGCTACCCGCCTGGCCGGGTGTTGTGGCCAGGGGACCGACTGGTCCGCCTGGATAGAATTGGAAGTTGTATATATGCGTTGCGCGGTGAAACACTTCGATACCGCGTTTCAGGCTCTTTGTTCTGTCACGTGGCGCCATCTTGCAGCTATGTTGGAACTTCTGTTGCGACTTGCTTGCTCGTGAACCACTTTGAGTGAGCTTCTTGTTGTAGCTCCCAGAGGTCGCTACAGGCTCCTGATGGTACACCTGGTGGTCTACATAAGGTACTCCAGATCCTCAATGCCTTTTGAAAAGAAGCGGGCTATTATACTGAACAACTTTTGTTTTGTAACCATGCCTGTATCTCTAATAGTTTAGCTGGGCTCCTGGTGGTACACCTGGTGGTCTACATCTGTACTCCAGACCCTCGATGTCCTTGTGAAAAGAAGCGGCCCATCATACAGAACAACTTTTGTTTTGGAACCATGCCTGTATTGCCTGTATCTCTAATAGTTTAGCTGGGCTCCTGGTGGTACACCTGGCGGTCTACATAATGTACTCCAGATTCTCTATGTCCTTGTGAAAAGAAGCAGCCCATCATACTGGCCAACTTTCGTTTTTGTCTATTTCTGTATCTTTAATATTTTAGGTGGGCTCCTGACGATACACCTGGTGGTCTACATAAGGTACTCCAGATCCTCAATGTCCTTGTGAAAAGAAGCGGCCCATCATACTGAACAACTTTTATTTTGTAACCATGCCTGTATCTCTAATAGTTTAGCTGGGCTCCTGGTGGTACACCTGGTGGTCTACATCTGTACTCCAGACCCTCGATGTCCTTGTGAAAAGAAGCGGCCCATCATACAGAACAACTTCTGTTTTGGAACCATGCCTGTATCTCTAATAGTTTAGCTGGGCTCCTGGTGGTACACCTGGTGGTCTACATAAGGTACTCCAGATCCTCAATGTCCTTGTGAAAAGAAGCGGCCCATCATATTGAACAACTTTTGTTTTGGAACCATGCCTGTATCTCTAATAGCTTAGCTGGGCTCCTGGTGGTACACCTGGTGGTCTACATCTGTACTCCAGACCCTCGATGTCCTTGTGAAAAGAAGCGGCCCATCATACAGAACAACTTTTGTCTTGGAACCATGCCTGTATCTCTAATAGTTTAGCTGGGCTCCTGGTGGTACACCTGGTGGTCTACATAAGGTACTCCAGATCCTCAATGTCCTTGTGAAAAGAAGCGGCCCATCATATTGAACAACTTTTGTTTTGGAACCATGCCTGTATCTCTAATAGCTTAGCTGGGCTCCTGGTGGTACACCTGGTGGTCTACATCTGTACTCCAGACCCTCGAATGGTGATAAAAAGTAGCCTATGTCCATTCTCGGTATGCTAGCAAACTCTGTGCCAAGTTTCATGAAGATCAGTTCAGCGGTTTGGCCGTGAAAGCGTAGCAGACAGACAGACAGACAGACAGACAGACAGAGTTACTTTCGCATTTATAATATTAGTGTGGATAATTTATAATATATAATATATAATATTAGTGTGGATAGCTTTTACCCGCGACTTCGTCCGCGTTAGATAGTTTTTTTTTAGGCAGAAGTTCTAAAGTAGGTATGTGTATACATAGTAAGTGTGACAGTGATATTAGAACAGTTCTTATCTCTACTGTTTAAAGATGACTTGCTTGCTTCTGTTGTTAAAGGGACAATTCAAAATTTGCTATCCGGCCTGAGAGATCAATATTTATAACCAATGAATACAAAAGTCAGTAGATAACAGAGTACTTACTCCAGAGGTGCCGATTTGAGCACACTAAAATGGTTAGCATAAGTAGATTAGACAGATCAAAAGGTAATATAAGTTACTGTTATACATTTTTATACCTCTATATACCACATTTTTTGTTTTTCTGTCCTCGGTAAAGAAGGCAATGTCCTTTCTCAACTTATTCCCATCATACTGAACAACTTTTGTTCTGAAACCATTTCTGTATCTCCAATAAGGTGGGCTCCTGATGGTAGACCTGATGGTCTACATACGGTACTCCAGATCCTCAATGTCCTTGTGAAAAGAAGCGGCCCATCATCATGAACAACTTTTGTTTCGGAACCATTTCTGTATCTCTAATAGTTTACGTGGTCTCCTGATGGTACACCTGGTGACATAAGGTACTCCAGATCCTCAATATCCTTGTGAAAAGAAGCGGCCCATCATACTGAACAACTTTTTTTTTGGAACCATTTCTGTATCTCTAATAGTTTACGTGGGTTCCTGGTGGTACACCTGGTGGTCTACATAAGGTACTCCAGATCCTCAATGTCCTTGTGAAACGAAGCGGCCCATCATACTGAACCACTTTTGTTTTGGAACCATTTCTGTATCTCTAATAGTTCACGTGGGTTCCTGATGGTACACCTGGTGGTCTACATTATGTACTGCAGATCCTTAATGTCCTGGTGAAAAGAGGCGGCCCATCATACTGAACAACTTTTGTTTTGGAACCATGCCTGTATTGCCTGTATCTCTAATAGTTTAGCTGGGCTCCTGGTGGTACACCTGGCGGTCTACATAATGTACTCCAGATTCTCTATGTCCTTGTGAAAAGAAGCAGCCCATCATACTGGCCAACTTTCGTTTTTGTCTATTTCTGTATCTTTAATATTTTAGGTGGGCTCCTGACGATACACCTGGTGGTCTACATAAGGTACTCCAGATCCTCAATGTCCTTGTGAAAAGAAGCGGCCCATCATACTGAACAACTTTTATTTTGTAACCATGCCTGTATCTCTAATAGTTTAGCTGGGCTCCTGGTGGTACACCTGGTGGTCTACATCTGTACTCCAGACCCTCGATGTCCTTGTGAAAAGAAGCGGCCCATCATACAGAACAACTTTTGTCTTGGAACCATGCCTGTATCTCTAATAGTTTAGCTGGGCTCCTGGTGGTACACCTGGTGGTCTACATAAGGTACTCCAGATCCTCAATGTCCTTGTGAAAAGAAGCGGCCCATCATATTGAACAACTTTTGTTTTGGAACCATGCCTGTATCTCTAATAGCTTAGCTGGGCTCCTGGTGGTACACCTGGTGGTCTACATCTGTACTCCAGACCCTCGATGTCCTTGTGAAAAGAAGCGGCCCATCATACAGAACAACTTTTGTCTTGGAACCATGCCTGTATCTCTAATAGTTTAGCTGGGCTCCTGGTGGTACACCTGGTGGTCTACATAAGGTACTCCAGATCCTCAATGTCCTTGTGAAAAGAAGCGGCCCATCATATTGAACAACTTTTGTTTTGGAACCATGCCTGTATCTCTAATAGCTTAGCTGGGCTCCTGGTGGTACACCTGGTGGTCTACATCTGTACTCCAGACCCTCGAATGGTGATAAAAAGTAGCCTATGTCCATTCTCGGTATGCTAGCAAATTCTGTGCCAAGTTTCATGAAGATCAGTTCAGCGGTTTGGCCGTGAAAGCGTAGCAGACAGACAGACAGACAGACAGACAGACAGAGTTACTTTCGCATTTATAATATTAGTGTGGATAATTTATAATATTTAATATATAATATTAGTGTGGATAGCTTTTACCCGCGACTTCGTCCGCGTTAGATAGTTTTTTTTTAGGCAGAAGTTCTAAAGTAGGTATGTGTATACATAGTAAGTGTGACAGTGATATTAGAACAGTTCTTATCTCTACTGTTTAAAGATGACTTGCTTGCTTCTGTTGTTAAAGGGACAATTCAAAATTTGCTATCCGGCCTGAGAGATCAATATTTATAACCAATGAATACAAAAGTCAGTAGATAACAGAGTACTTACTCCAGAGGTGCCGATTTGAGCACACTAAAATGGTTAGCATAAGTAGATTAGACAGATCAAAAGGTAATATAAGTTACTGTTATACATTTTTATACCTCTATATACCACATTTTTTGTTTTTCTGTCCTCGGTAAAGAAGGCAATGTCCTTTCTCAACTTATTCCCATCATACTGAACAACTTTTGTTCTGAAACCATTTCTGTATCTCCAATAAGGTGGGCTCCTGATGGTAGACCTGATGGTCTACATACGGTACTCCAGATCCTCAATGTCCTTGTGAAAAGAAGCGGCCCATCATCATGAACAACTTTTGTTTCGGAACCATTTCTGTATCTCTAATAGTTTACGTGGTCTCCTGATGGTACACCTGGTGACATAAGGTACTCCAGATCCTCAATATCCTTGTGAAAAGAAGCGGCCCATCATACTGAACAACTTTTTTTTTGGAACCATTTCTGTATCTCTAATAGTTTACGTGGGTTCCTGGTGGTACACCTGGTGGTCTACATAAGGTACTCCAGATCCTCAATGTCCTTGTGAAACGAAGCGGCCCATCATACTGAACCACTTTTGTTTTGGAACCATTTCTGTATCTCTAATAGTTCACGTGGGTTCCTGATGGTACACCTGGTGGTCTACATTATGTACTGCAGATCCTTAATGTCCTGGTGAAAAGAGGCGGCCCATCATACTGAACAACTTTTGTTTTGGAACCATGCCTGTATCTCTAATAGTTTAGCTGGGCTCCTGATGGTACACCTGGTGGTCTACATAAGGTACTTCAGATCCTCAATGTCCTTGTGAAAAGAAGCGGCCCATCATACTGAACAACTTCTGTTTTGGAACCATACCTGTATCTCTAATAGTTTATCTGGGCTCCTGATGGTACACCTGGTGGTCTACATAAGGTACTCCAGATCCTCAATGTCCTTGTGAAAAGAAGCGGCCCATCATACCGAACAACTTTTGTTTTGGAACCATGCCTGTATCTCTAATAGTTTAGCTGGCCTCCTGATGGTACACCTGGTGGTCAACATAAGGTACTCCAGATCCTCAACGTCCGTGTGAAAAGAAGCGGCCCATCATACTGAAAAACTTCTGTTTTGGAACCATACCTGTAGCTCTAATAGTTTACGTGGTCCCTGATGGTACACCTGGTGACATAAGGTACTCCAAGTCCTCAATGTCCTTGTAAAAAAAAGCGGCCCATCATACCGAACAACTTTTGTTTTAGAACCATGCCTGTATCTCTAATAGTTTAGCTGGGCTCCTGATGGTACACCTGGTGGTCTACATAAGGTATTCCAGATCCTCAATGTCCTTGTGAAAAGAAGCGACCTATTATACTAAACAACTTTTGTTTTGGAATCATACCTGCATCTCTAATAGTTTAGCTGGGCTCCTGATGGTACACCTGGTGGTCTACATAAGGTACTCCAGATCCTCAATGTCCTTGTGAAAAGAAGCGGCCCATCATACTGAACAACTTTTGTTTCGGAACCATGCCTGTATCTCTAATAGTTTAGCTGGGCTCCTGGTGGTACACCTGGTGGTCTACATAAGGTACTCCAGATCCTCAATGTCCTTGTGAAAAGAAGCGGCCCATCATACTGAACAACTTTTGTTTTGGAACCATGCCTGTATCTCTAATAGTTTAGCTGGGCTCCTGGTGGTACACCTGGTGGTCTACATCTATACTCCAGACCCTCAAATGGTGATAAAAAGTAGTCTATGTCCGTTCTCGGTATGCTAGCAATCTCTGTGCCAAGTTTCATGAAGATCGGTTCAGCGGTTTGGCCGTGAAAGCGTAGCAGACAGACAGACAGACAGACAGACAGACAGAGTTACTTTCGCATTTATAATATTAGTGTGGATTTGGAGTCCCATAGGGAAATAGCACTCGGTTGCTGCACCAGAACCACAGCCAGTCAACCACTCTAGGTGCAAAACTTGCTAGATGAAACCGCTATGTATGTAACTGTATGGAAAAACCAGTGCCCTTTTACCAATATAAATTTAAGTTAAAACATGGTAAATTAGGTTGTCTTTATTCTTCTTAGTAGGCACGCAGTAGTTGCAACCTTATTTAAATGCCTAAATCTAGTTGTCCTTATCTTTCATAAGTTTCATAAGCCTAGTTTTGTTTACTACTATGAATCTCTATGACTAAATGTTTATATCTATATATTTTCATTCATCTATTAAATTTTTGTACCAAAATAACTTAACCTTCTGCTTCAGGAATCCAATGGAAGAACCTATACATGTCTTGGATGACGATGTTGAGATTGAAATATTAGACCAAGGAACCGCAAGGTATTTTTCAATTTCCTACCTTTATACAAGAGCCTATTCTTATGGCAGCATCTATTCAATTGATTATATTGGAATAATAATAATAATAATATAATAAATTCTTTATTTCAGGCAACAAGGCCCATATAAAATAAAATAAAACAATACAATATGACTTTAAATCTAACACAAATACTATAAAAACACTACAATAATGTGACTTTAAAGCTAAATAGGCACTTTTGGCGACGGCGACTCACGTTGCACAGGGGGTCGATAGCGCCTGAATACTACTCCCTGAGGCCAGAAATCTGTTTGCATGAATTTGCACACGTATTTCCGAGGAAACGACAAAACAAACGACCTAAAATTTGTTAAAATTTTAGGGTCCAGCTGTCGGATATCCAAGGTCAATCCGGCGGGGATTCGTGAAGGATCCTAGCGTAACTTTACCATCTTCTGTAGGTGTTGTATGATGTCCTCCGGTGTCGTATATCTATCTAGCCGGGACACATACAGCTGTGCGATTGGTTCGGTAGCCTTAAGCGTTGTTGAGGCTGCAGTTACGGTGCCGCGTTTATTGCGGTTGCGACAAAGTCGACGCTTCCTGGGTTCTACAAGAGTGAAGCCTTCCTCGTCTACAATCGCTTTAGCCGCGGCATTGTGTAGTGACGACTGACGAAGACTACATTTATATTAAATAGTGGTCTGCCATTTATTTTTCAGACAGCAACTCCTAGAAGAAGTGGAGGATCTAATTAATTTGGAAAAAATTTATAATCTATATTAAATAGAATAACCAAGAGTGTATCAAGAAGCGAAAAAAATAAAGAAAGAAGAAGAAGCAAAGAAAAAAATAAGAAAAAGAATGAAAACATGGATCTGGAATCATTTAATTTAATGAAATATTTGAATGAAACAGAAGTAAAATTTA
This sequence comes from Tuta absoluta, assembly GCA_027580185.1. Taxonomy (NCBI): domain Eukaryota; kingdom Metazoa; phylum Arthropoda; class Insecta; order Lepidoptera; family Gelechiidae; genus Tuta; species Tuta absoluta. The sequence continues at coordinate 58,668 of JAQAHW010000076.1, forward strand.
AAATAAATATTTTTTTGAAAAATGCTGTTATATTTTTTGTAGCTAGGTAAGTATGTGATCTCTCTGATTCGTAAAAGGCTCCACCATTGTGCGAAAACGCCAGACCAGTATCTTCTTGATGCTTCAAGTGTAGTTGATGTTCATGTTCCTCGAGGACTTTAGCAGCTGTTAATGCAGCGATGCGCAACCTTCTTTTATCAGTTATATTATGTTGAATACAACAGACATTCACTTATTTACCTGCAGTTATGGGTCTGTAGTACAATGCATGTGCAGCTAGCAAGCACCTGAAAAGATTTACACATGCATTGATCATTTTATTTATTAAAAAATATTTTGTATACTTGCTTACATATTTTTTATTTATTTATACCAGCCAAATTTTTACCCAGAAAAAACACTTGTTCGCAACTGTTTGATAGACACCAATGAATCGTTTGCTGACCCAGGGGAGCTAGAATCTACACACAATATGTTGAGGTCTGCATCACATATCTAAAATAAATAATATACAACTGTTATGTCCAATAAATTATCAACTAAGACTATCTAGGAAAATACGAGTACTTATAATTGAAATATTGAGGGAGTGATAACCCTTTCTATTTATGGCGGGTGACAGGAGTCATGCCAATAGGCAGAATGGAGGGTTCCAGGTGGAGTCGGGAAAAGGGTAGCTACCCGCCTGGCTGGGTGTTGTGGCCAGGGGACCGACTGGTCCACCTGGATAGAATTGGAAGTTGTATATATGCGTTGCGCGGTGAAACACTTCGATACCGCGTTTCAGGCTCTTTGTTCTGTCATGTGGCGCCATCTTGCAGCTATGTTGGAACTTCTGTTGCGTCTTGCTTGCTCGTGAACCACTTTGAGTGAGCTTCTTGTCGTAGCTCCCAGAGGTCGCTACATATTTATATATCTTTTTTCGTGGTGATCAGGCCTCGGTGTTTGGCAGATATTATGTAATGCACTTTGTCCTACCAGAGATTCCATCTGCTCTCTTTGGTCGGAGTATGTGGGCTCTTGTATTTTGGATAAGACGGATTACTGACCTCTTATCGAGGCGGTACGTCTTCACAAACTCCCTATCGGAAACGTCTTGTATTGAGCCTACTATTTTTTGGGCCAACACACGCAGCTGGCAACACTGTATGACCTTCAAGAGCTGCCGGCGGCGGCGGGGTGTAGATCAGCCAAAACCAATACTGTCAATCGGAGAAAATACGACACGAACGGTTTCATTATAATAATTGAACCGTTCGTTTAACAGCAAAAACGTGAAAAAAACCACGCAAACACCCAGTTAACTGTGAATCCTTTGTGAAAAAAGCAGTGACTGCTCAGTGGTGATTTGACGGCATGGATATCATTGAGAGAAACGCCAAAAAAATAGTAGACTACGGATTTCATCTACCATTGATTCGTCATTATAGAATAGAATACCAAAAATGATGATGACTAATTAATAGTAGTTCATTGATTTGCTACTGACAGTCAAATTTTTGACAGAATACGAAACGACTAAAACCATGCCATTGAGACTAACATTGGTAAACGATTTATGGGTGGTTATTCGAAATCGCGTTCTTCGGCTGATTCCCGTAGTCGTTTTCATTTCTCATGATATGACTTAATGTGATACTCCAGGTCAAATTCTAGTATAAAACAAAGGTATACTTCAAATAGGCACTCATCCGAGATTAATAGCTTTCGATATGGGCTTTTTTTTTTTTCATTAGGCTTTTTTTTGCGACTTTTGACTTTTCAATCATGTCATGCCTTAGTTTCTTGCAAAAAATATTAGTCAGATATTTTTAAAATATCCCAGTAATATATGGAAAGTATCCATTCTTAAACTTTTGCATTCTTTTTTTTGCGCTGAGCGCCGAATGCTTAACATCGGCTCTGTACAACTTTTAATCTTTAAAATACTTATAATTAATATAGTGACCTAAAAGTAATAAAAAAACATTTATAGTAGTATGATTAGTGAGTGAAAACGTTGGTGGTAATTAATAACATTGCTTTGCTGTATAATTTATAAACAAAAGACAGTGACTTTACCTATCTCATATGTTCAGAAATAAGATTATTTTTTAATATTAAACCAGTGACATAGATTATTTAATAACATGTTAATAAAGTGTCATAAACATAAATAGTGAATACAAATCGAAACAGTGAATAATTTTAAATATAAGACCTTAACGTACTTAAATAGTGAACAAAGACAGAGTTTATTGGCAATCGGAAGTATTCGTGTCGGACTCGGTAGTTATCGGGAGCTACAATCAACACTATAATTTAACAACTGAGATACGAGATTGAACAGAACACTAATTTCAACCGTAAGAATCAAGTGGCATTGGCGTAGAGGATACAGAAGGAGATTCATACGCAGGAGAACATAGCTCGCACCCATGTTCATATATATTATTTTTATATTCTTATAAACATTTTTTTTTTAATAAGGAATTTATTGGCTATAGTAATAATTCATGAAGTACATACAAAAAAGAATGATTTTTTTTTTTGTAAAACCACAGAAAAACTAGATTGCTCTAGTGAATCACACAGGCACTACAAAGACAGAATAGTAGATTGCTCTAGTGAATTACACAGGCACTACAGAGACAGAATAGAACCACTTTTCTGACCACTTTTCTGACTACGAGCTCTAGACAGCTAAATAAGATGGCTCTCAACTGCGATACCTGTTGTAAAATAATAGAAAACAGAGAGTTTTTGAAATGCTGTAGTTGCAAGAGTACCTATCACTTAGATTGTTGTCAGATGACTACACAAAGATTTTATCTGATGGAACCAAGTAAAAAATTAAGCTGGAAATGTAAATCTTGCCCTTTGAAGCAAAATACAAGCGATTACCATGATAATGTTACACATAGAAAATACAGACCAATTGTTCCTATTTCTAATTCGTTCAGTACTCTATCAAGCTTGATACCGGATGATGATAATAACTCAAATGATGACTTATTTTCTTCGCCCATTAACCACCAATGTAACAGAAGCTGCCCAGAACGAAAGAATATATACAGTAAATCCGATGAGATGGAAATAAAAATCATTGAATTACAAAAAAGTTTACAATCAGCAGAACAAGAGATTGAAAATTTACTTTCAGAAAACCAGCTGCTGAAAAAACAAATTAAAGTATACGACAATACAATTAGACATCTTACCAGTGCTGGAAAATCCACGCCAATAGCAAATATATCTAGACGGGAAAGAGAGATATTGAATAGACAAAGAGCAAACCAAAGTATAATTAACACAAGTATGACAGTACCGACCAACACCCAGACACCTACAGTAGAACGCAGGCACAAGAAAAACAAATCCAGGAAAAACATACCAATGCAAGAAAATCCTGTACCTCAGTATATAAGTACCCCAAACACTTCTCTAATAAATAATGTGCAAGATCAACATAACACCACAGATGATATGTCACCTATATTGATGACATCAAATTCTAAATCTGTACCTAAAAAACCATCTATCTACATGCTTGGAGATGAACAGATAAGAGGCTTGTCAGCACGGATCATGTATGCTAAGCACGGAAACCATAGAGACATATACAGTTTAGAATCTACAGTGAAGACGGGAGCATCAAGCACGCAAATTATCAAAGATATCGAGTACATAGAAAGTAAAATAACTGAAAACGACATTCTAGTATTATCTATTGGACGTCATGAAAAAAATCCCTATGAATTGTTTACAAACTTGTGTAATACTATGTTCAAACTCAAAAAGTATAAAATTGTATTGTTAACTGTGTATAAATACAAATACTTAGATACAAATACTTTCAATAATGAAATGAAATTATTTATAAAAAATTATAAAAACTGTACATTAGTAGATATTAATGAAATAGGAGCGCATTCATATTATACAAACAAAAGTATGGCACATAAAGTTGTTTCTGTAATTGACTCGATTTCAAATTATAATGAACTATGTAAGAAATTCAACGATGACCAAGCATCTGCTCATACTCAAGGAATCCAAGAGACAAATAAAAACGTAAATAGGACATTTTTTCGTCCCATATAGCAGCACTAGTGGTGAAAACAAAATTGGAGACGACTCTATCATAAATTGTTCTGATAAACTTTTGTTATTTAATCAAAATATAAATGGATTATGTTGTAAACGAGACTTACTGGAATTTACTCTACTTGAACTAAAAAATAAAGGTAGAGAGTTTGACATTATTTGCTTGAGTGAAATTCATGTAAGACGTAATTCAGAGGCTAATATTAAGTTGAACAATTTTAAATTAGCTGCTTCTTATTGCCGCCCCGACGGTAGTAGAGGTGGAACATGTATTTTAGTGAATAAGCTATTTAATTGTAAACCTTTACAAGTTGCCTCAGAGTTAGCAGTAGATAATTATTTTGAATGTTGTGGTGTCGAAATTATAGGCCTAAATCTTATAATAGTTAATATTTACAGAATACCCAAACAAATTAAAGCACATGTAGGTGTTTTCTTGCATAAATTAGACAAATTGCTTCACTCTCTTACCTACAAATACAAACGAAGAAAAATTATTGTCTGTGGCGACTGGAATATCAACTTGTTAGAAGAAAAAGATGCTAAAAATAAACTTATACGAGTTCTCAAAACATACGGTATTGATCCCCATATTTTAACACCAACACGTGAAAACTCTTGTATTGACCAAATAGCAAGCAATATCAAGTCGGCTCAATCTGAAGTTTTGAAACTTGGTCTGTCTGATCATGGGACGGCTCAAATATTGTCCATTGCAGTCAAGAAACAGGTTGCATTTTCATTCTGGTTTGAACAAAAAAGAGAGTACAGTCGTGAAAATTTAAATAAGTTCCATGAGTGTATTTCGGCTCTATCGTTTTCTGATGTCATGGTGTCAAATAAAACCAGTGCCGCATTCGATCACTTTTACGATATAATGTGTTTGTTTCATGACCTATGTTTTCCGGAAATTAAAGTTAAAATAAATAATAGACCAAGGGCCTTAAAATGGGTGACAAAGGGTCACAAAATTTCATTAAAAACAAAACGCGCTCTACATCTTCATTACAGAAAGTATAAAGATAACAAACGAGTCAACAAATTTAGATTTAAAAAATACAATAAAATATTTAAGAAATGTATTAATCATGCCCAAAAAATCACAAATAACAATTACATAAACAAACATAAAAACAAGTGCATAGCCACTTGGAATACTATTAACTCAAATAGTTCTGATCGTTTATCGCAAAAAAGTGACATTAATGAAATTAAATATGATAATTTCATACACTCGAATCCAATTGACATTTCTAATATTTTTAATAATTACTATATAGAACTAACAAATAAAAATACGCCAAATATAGATATAAATGGTTCAAATTTTAATACAATTCAAATAAGACAAAATACAATATTTCTGCGACCTGTGACTGAAAGTGAAGTCTACAACATCATCATGTCTTTGAAAAATAGCAAGGCATGTGGGTTCGATAATTTAACGACAAACATCCTTAAAATGTGCGCCTTGCGAATATGTTGCCCTCTTGCTCATATCATTAATTTATCATTTGTAGAGGGCACCTTTCCCGATAAGTTAAAGATAAGCATTGTAAAGCCACTATTTAAGAAGGGAGATTCCGTTAGACCCCACAAATTACAGGCCTATCACATTAGTGCCGATCTTATCCAAAGTCTTTGAAAAAGCTCTTTTAGTAAGGCTCAATGAGTTTTTAACAAAATACGGAATCTTGCAACCAGAACAATATGGTTTTAGAAAAGGTAGCTAAACGACTGATGCATGTTTTGACCTAATACGTACAATATCTTCAAATATTAATTGTTCAATGCCCACAGCTGCGATATTCCTCAACATGAGCAAAGCCTTCGATTTCGTTAACCACTCTATATTAAAGGATAAACTTAGTCGATATGGTATACGTGGAAGGACACTGGACTGGATTGAAGCTTTCTTGGCTGATAGAAAGCAGTGTACCGAAATAACGAAACTGACCAAAATTAATAATGTAATACATAGAGTCAGATACAGATCAGATTTAAAAATTAATAATACCGGAGTACCGCAGGGAAGTGTACTTGGCCCTCTATTATTTCTACTGTATGTCAACGACCTTCCGAGAGCAATAGAGCAAAAGTGTGTACAATTTGCAGAACACAACATTAATAGTTAGGGGTAAAAATAAACAACAGCTTGAATCAAACTTAAATAGTTCACTGACTGACATTATTACTTGGATGGAAAGAAATAATCTTCAAATAAATATTAATAAAACTAAATTGATGCAGTTTATATCTTACTATGCCAGTCCATTACAAATTGATCTTAATTTAAAGGGTGAAAAGGTAGAAGAAGTTGACAGTATTAATTTTTTAGGCATAACTATTGATAAGCGATTGAGTTGGAAAGATCAGATAGAGGCGGTCTGCAACAGATTGAGTCGATTTGTTTTTGCTTTAGAAAGACTAAGGGAGACAGTATCCGTTGAAGCTGCAATAACTGCGTATCATGGATACGTGTCCTCAGTTCTCAGTTACGGGTTGATACTGTGGGGAAACTCGGTCAATGTTAAAAGAGCATTTCTGATACAAAAAAATGCATACGTGTTTTGTGCAATGCTTGGTTTGACGACAGCTGTAAGCCACTTTTTAAGAAACTAGAGATATTGCCGTTACCTTGCATATACATAAGAGATGTTTGTGTCTTTGTTCATGCACATCCTAGTTATTGGCCTAAGCGTAGTGAGGTATTTGAGCGACGGACAAGGCAAAGATATATGAACCTTCTGCATCAACCTGTATGCCACAAAGTTATTTATAAGAAAAATATTTTTAATATGTGCATTCCAATATACAGGGTTATTTTTTAGTCAGTGCGCAAACTTATACCATGATATCAGAATCGTTAATAGGACATTTTAGGCAAATAAAAAAATATGTTTTATTTTTATTACTTTTTATTTTTGTCTGCCTCATAAAAATAAATCATGGACACACTACTTTTCAATCGGGGGTGCGTGAAAATGGCAACAGCGCTCGCGCAGCGCACCCTTCAGTCAGTTTCAGTTCTCGCTTTGATTCCGTCGCGGGCGGGCGCGCACCTGTGTGACACTACTTTTCCCACCGATCCCGAATTGATTTCGCGATGTCGAATTTTACGTTTCGCGAGTTTTACGAAATGGTGCGTTCGTACTTTTTAAGTGGGGAAAATACCCGAGCAGCCCAATGAATGTACGCGGATGAAAGTTTACCTCGACTGCGTAATGCTGGCGTTGTGGACCCTCGCGTACCGAACCCAAGAACATTCCTCAACGTTATGCAGCGGCTGTTGGATCACGGGCAGTTTACGGTAAGTAACTGTTAATTAAACGACTATTGCACTTAGCTACCTACTGCCTACCTAGTGTTCTAGGTAAACTTTTCATTTTGACGGTCCTAAGCCCGTAAAAGTATGAAGGGAAAATTGGAATCATCTTTTTAAAGGCTCAGCTACACAAGACCGGCGCGCGATAGCCGCGTTCCGGCCATACGATTTTTTTTATGAATGCCCGATCAAATCACACCCTGTTATTTTTGTGTGAGTAGACCGTTTTTAATCTTTATTCCTAAATAACCACTCAAGGTTAGTTCACACTGACGTAGTAGCAACATTTTAGTGGCCTAATCAACTTTGACTGTCATACTTTACTGAATTTTTCGCTCCACTCTCATAAGCGCACAAAATTGCCGTTTACTTTACTTTAAATGCAGTTGTTTTTTAAGGATAATTCGGTTAAAATCATCGAAGGGCAGGCACGCGCAATACGAGCTACCTCATATCATCAGTGTACATAAAGCTTTCTAGCAGTGCAGATGAATTTCCCGCCACGCCGTGCCGGCGCCCGCGCCGGCGTCAGATTTCTTCTAAAAATTGAACCGTAGGCGCCACTATGTCTGGCGCTGTAAGACGCGGTGACTAATCGCGACGTTGTCAAACCATCACAACCTCTGTTGTATGCAGGTTGTATAGGCTTCTTAGGTACTATCAGCAACGGCTCCAGTTGCTATTAAAGTCTTTACTGGTTATTTTTAAAGAATATTAGAAAAACCTATGAATGTTGATCTTTTAAAATGGGTATCAATCTTTTCTGGTTATTCTTGTTAACTGTAAGAAAAACCATTCTTAATTTGATACGTAGATGGTTACTCGAGGTGCTGTACAATCCCGAGTTACCGTTATGGATTAAACATTTACATGTCTTGCTTATGCTAGTAGTAGCTGCTAATTCTTAACCAAACTGGGAAAAATCCAACTACGTGATTAACAAAATAATCTTGTCTCTCCGCCCGCATTAACTAGAAACAGGTACCATCAAATCAAGAGACCAACTTTCAAACCACTACACCACGGAGGCAGTTTAAGTGTAGGTACTTGTGAGATAGGTACTTAGTTGTTGTAGGTATCACCCGCACGCACCCCGGTACCAATAGCGGTCATTAACCTGGACTGGTCATTGACCTGTGCTGTAGGTAGAAGCTAGAACACAGTCAGCTGATAGGTATAACTGGGCCGCGCGCAACGTTGCCAAACCGAAACACAGCTAGTGAACCTAATAGGGTGATCCACACTTACGTACGATCCTAGGATAAGTTTAAGTGCGATTATTTCATTTTTTTTGTTCTAAGTCAGGTGTATAAAATAAATACATATTTTCTAAAATTTGATAACCATTACGTATGTTGAAGCTGCGCACTGACTAAAAAATAATCCTGTATAATAAGATCCCAGACCATATCAAATTGTTAAGTGGTAATAAATTTAAGACTACTTTGACAAAATTGTTACTCCAACATTGTTTTTATAGCGTTAAAGATTTTTTGACATCGTAATTTTATTTATTTTGTATTTGTTTGGATTATTTTATGTTATTTTTGTGTGACATTTTATTTAATTTACATTACAATTTTCTTGAAATAAATGTAATTAAGCTGTGCGGAAAAAAAAACAATTACATTTGCATGCTTGTATGCAAGCGAATACATGAGACTTTTTATAATTTTAAGAACCAAAAAAACTGTATTCTTGCAAATAAATTTTCTGATTTCTGATTTAAAAATTAACCACCCACGGGAATTAGATTCTGTGACACGGGAACCAGAAATAGGATATTTCTGGTAATAATTGTGTGAAAAATGACTTATTTAATACCCCAACTTAGCTACGGGTCGATATAAGACAAAAGGGAAAACGACAGGGAAAAATATTGCGATAAAAATATTTGCAAAAGTGACATTTTGCATTTGAGATGTTTTGCAAGATAGACGTTTTACGCAAGAGGATAATGCTTTTGAACGATTTAGGCACAAACAATGACAAGTCTGATGTAAAAATGATTGAAAAGCTGATTCCCGTAGTCTTTTATACACGGGAATCAGAAAAAATCGAAAAATGGCGCTTGTTGCGAATTGACGCAGTCTTATGCTATAATTTAAACATATAAGTTAGTAAACCTTAAGGTCTTTAAATTTGGTATGAAGTAGTCACCCTGTTACTTTTACTTTAATTTAAAACCAACAAACGGGAATCAGTTTTCAACCAAAACAAACACACGGGAATCAGTTTCTTACCTTCGTAGTTCGGGAATGCTGCACAATCTGTACCTCTGCTTCCCACGACGCACAGAGCACTACTGAGAGATAACGAGGGGGGAAAGAACTAACTTTCGGGGCGTTTAATTAGGGATGTGCGCGGACTTTAGTGACGTTCCACGGGAATCAGAACTTGTTGCCGGACATTTTTAAATTAGCTTATAGAACAAAATCTAATATTTTCACAGAAATGAAATATTTTTTTCCTTGACTATTGTACATCTGTTTTATCATGTAAAAATAGTTTGAATAGATAAGTAATACAGAAAAAAAGATATATGCATTATTGTATCGAATTTTGGGGCGCGAACACGTTACGGGAATCAGATTTCGGCAGTTTGAATTTTTTTTTAACTATCTTGGCATGATCCTATACTAAAATTTTATAATGTACCAGTTAGAATCAAGTATGAACTATCCAATAAAAAATATATCGTGTCTTTGTTTTTAAAAAACTATAGCGATTTGGCCCCGGACAATGAAAATTTACGCTCCGAAGAAGCACCCTTATACGATTTTAATTTAGTAGACTTCGGGCCCAGTAGAGATGAAATGCGTTCGTTAAGAAAGGCCATGGTAGATAGAGCAAACAGATCTCGAGCCTTGTCTCCCAATGGGGCGTTGACAATCTGGTCTCATTCAACGCCACCAAAACACAGGCGTGTCTTTTCAATTCAAAAAGGAATCCTTTCGACTTGTCAGTCGCTTGAGCTTCTAGGCATGGAGTTTACATCAAATCTCAACTTCGGCGCGACCATCGAGTACAAACCTCAAACGGCGGATATGAAGCTGGGCATCCTGAATAGAGTGAAGCGATATTTTACGCCTGGACAGCTTTTAACTCTTTACAAAGCACAAGTCCGATCCTGCATGGAGCATTGCAGTCACCTTTGGGATGGCTGAGCCAAATACCAACTTGCCATTCTTGACTCGGTGGAACGCAGGGCCAAGAGGCTCATAGGCGACAAAAAACTGGTGAACACCAAGCTAAATAGCCTGGCACATCGCAGCAAGGTTGCCTGCTTGTCAGTTTTTACAGATTGTACTTCGGAGAGTGTGCTCAAGAGCTTCACAACCTTGTTCCACCAGCTCCCTTCTACCATCGGACATCCAGATGCACCGCCGGATACCATCCATACCTGGTTGCCACTCTACCAATTCGGGCTAAAGCGCTTCCTGTCATAATTTATGATGCGCATTACTAAAGAGTGGAACTAACTACCTGCGTCTGTGTTTCCAAACGCATACAACCCTTATCTCTTCAAAGTAAGAGTAAACAGGCTTTTTCTGGGTGAGCTCGTTCCATCTTAGACTCTGTCTCAGTCCTATGACCTAGACTAGATTCAAGAGCAAACCAATCCTCAATAAAAAAAACACTAACTTTTGAAAATTTTGTCTGTCTGTCTTTGTGTCTGTATGTGTGTTTGTACACGCATCATGCAAAAACTACGAGACATATTTTTAATTATTTTAATATGGTAATAGCTGAAGGTCTAGGTCAACATCTCAGATACCTTTTACGCCAGAAAAATATCTTATTGCTACGAAAATATACAAAATACCAGTTTTACCGTCTAATTCTATGATCTAAGTCTTGCTTCTCAAAACTAGATGGCACCACAAGTTTTTTAAAACGCACATACCAGTTTACCTCATCATAATGCTCTATTTGTTACCACCACGGCAAAGCACTGCGTTACCTCACGTACAAATTATTACTTCTAAATTAAATTACGCTATACGCAATTAAGTTCATCTTTTTAAGTTACAGTCATAGTCATGCTGAACATATTATATAATAAAAATAGAAAAATTATAAATTTTATTTATTTTGTCACAAATAAGTACAAAAATTATATATAACACAATAAAATAATAATCATACACTATAAATTCTTAACTTGCTAATACAAACAACAGACTTGTGAACCTGTATCATAGGTCACCAGGCCCCCATTCTAACACTGTTATAACTATATGTAAAAAATAATATTTTTTTTTGAAAGCTTGCAAAATTTTCAAGCGCGGGTAGGATGAAAAAAAATTTTTTTTTTTCAAAATTTTTTTACCTAACACGGGAAGTGTTTTAAAATTTGGTATTCACTTATAACATTGTTCTTAATAGAGAGATTAAGTAAATGTTTTATCTTAGAATTAGATTGCTATTTTAAATAGTAATTGGTAAGAATAAGAAGTACTGAAGTTATTGTGCAGTAATAGAAAGGCTAAAAGACTTCAATTAAATGGTTACTTGCAACAAGTCTTTTGTCTTATCATAATTGATCTGCAAAAGCCAAGACGTAATTTTTTTCTTACATTCGAACACAATAAGTAAGTACAAGTCAAAATTTCTACTCGCCTGAGTCTAGTCCGGGGCCTAGGACCCAACACTAGCGGGATGCAAAGTTTGTTCTTTGACATACCCGAACACATACGAGGTCTATCTATCCTGCGGGATTTAATAAGATGACTATGAGGAGTATTCGAGATTTTTATGGCAATGAAAGATAGCCTTGAAGTGCGAAAAGCTGCCGGACTGTAAGGACTCGGTACTCAGCATAAAACTGATGTGTGGGGTAAAGGAAATGCTTTCTGTAGTATTTATTTATATCATTTTAATTTACAAATGTGTCAAATTACAAATTAATTTTATATAGAATATTGTATCAAGCGCGTCACCTCGAGATGGCATTGTACCCAGCAGGCAGGCAGAATTACCGCGCTGGATCGCAAGGCTTAGCCATCCCTGTAGGTCCTGATATTTCCGGGCCTTTTGAAATTCTGCACCAGCTGCGGCCGACCCCGCCCTCCCAGCAATTGCACGGACGTGTGATGGAGCCAGAGTATCCCACACAGGTCACCATCCCACGCCAGGAACCTTCTTTCCTATCCAGGCTACATGAGTGACCCCGTCGGGCCTCTTGCCATCTGAACAAACGACTCCGTTTAGTTCTAACGTAGGAGAGACGTTCGCCGAGGCAAGGGCCCGCCTGAGCACATCATTCAAAGTAGCGTGACGCGGAATGCGACCCGCGCTTCTTCTGCAAGACAATCCGTGGTGCCCCAGTTCACAAACCTTGGCCTCCCCACACCTGCAGAAATGCGGCTGTACAGTCTTTGTACCTAACCTTAACCCTACTAAAAAAGAGGCTAGTATTATCCAGTAAGGTGCCGATTGAGAAGAAAGGTAGGGCATTTAGCCGGTGACCTGATTCCCTTTCAAAGACAGCTAAGAGTCGAGATCGATCGGTGGAATCTAACGCTCGACGTCAGCAATTCCTGTTGGACTCTTCGGACACAGAGGCTCATCCCACCGTCTCTGAGAAGACGGAGCAGAGGGAATTGATTCAGAGGACACAAGTGCAACCACTTTTCCCTCGCAGTGGTCAAAAGTGCGATTTGTGCATCCCAAAGCTTCAAATGTAATTTTAGCAAAGAGATCATGACAGCTGTACGCCGAAGATAAAAAAGCTGGTAGGAACACTTCGGACGCTTTTCTAAAACCCTCCGCAACGAACCGGAAGAGTAGCCTGCGCCCAAATTCTGTCGGCGAGGCGGACGTTCAGGACCCTGGACAGAATACTCAAAACACACTCATCCACTTCTCGTAACAAAGACTCAAACCTCCACAAATGTACGCATCGCAGGAGGGAATGTAAATTTCGGGACGAAGAGGCAGAATTTTATTAATGTTAGTGCCATATGTGCATTTATTGCTGGCATAAACGCTCTGAAGTTTCTTAGAGGGAAGAATACCTTCGCCATTTCAAAAAATTAGGTATTTAAGAAAACTCATTCTGTCGCTCGCGCGCTGTTAGTCCCCGTGTAGGCGCACAACACATGCACAGAACCTCACGCACACAGACAAACGCTGCCGCCAGCCCTGCGAGCGCAGCGACGACACGACTGCGCAACGCGGGGTGCTATTTGTTTTCTTAGATCATTATGGCGTAACCAAACTAAATTGAGGATTATTTTGATACTTCCAAGTAAGTATTTTACTACCTATGTTATATAATGTGTATGAACTAAATATTGTTTGATGATTTCGCTTGAAAAAGTAAGTACCTACACACAGAAAAGGAATAAGCTACATGAGGATTCTTAAAACGAATTGAAATATAATATTCCCAATGAAACATTCTTGTAGAGGAAGTATTTGTACCAGTCTTTTTTAGATTTTTAATATTTTACTGGATATAAAAATATTTCGATTTGTTTTGGAGTGTAGCTTAATCATAATAGACTGTACCTAGGTAGGTAGTAGGTAGGTTGATATTTACGAAATATTATGATTTTTGACTTTGATTAGACTACAAAACTATTGCATTTGCTGCTTATAATTATCTATCACATTACAACTAACTATAATGTTTTCAAGTACCAATTGTTTTTTCGGATTCGTGGTCTCATATCTAAAACTGAATAGGTATGTACCTAATGGTATAACATTATTTTATAATTATTGCAGGTTCAGATTTATTAATAGTCACACGATAATGGCTATGACTATGTGCGCCTGAACTGTCTCCTGTGCTGACACGCTTGTTCCGCCTCTCTCTTAAATAAAGAACGGTGCCAGGGGCCTGGAAGCTTGCTAATGTGGCAACCAATTCCCAAAAAGGGCGACCACGGCGCGGCGGCGAACACGGCGAAGCACTTGCCGTTTCACTCGATATCTCGAAGGCCTTTAACAGAGTCTGGCATGCAAGTCTGCTCAGCAAGCTTCACCTTGACCTTAAGCCTTGTCTCCCAATGGGGCGACGACAATCTGGTCTCATTCAACGCCACCAAAACACAGGCGTGTCTTTTCACTGCAAAAAGGAATCCTTTCTACTGGACACTTATTTTTCGGGGTACATCTGTCCCTGTCACTGACTAGCTTGAGCTTCTAGGCATGGAGTTGACATCAAATCTAAACTTCGGCGCGACCATCGAGTACAAAGCTCAAACGGCGGCTAAGAAGCTGTGCATCCTGAATAGAGTGAAGCGATACTTTGCGCCTGGACAGCTTTTAACTCTTTACAAAGCACAAGTCTGTCGGTTTTTTACAGATTGTACTTTGGAGAGTGTGCTCAAGAGCTTCACGACCTTGTTCCACCAGATCCCTTCTACCCTCGGACATCCAGACGCACCGCCAGATACCATCCATACCTGGTTGCCATTCACCAATTCGGACTAAGCGTTTCCAGTCATCATTTATAATGCGCACTGCTAAAGAGTGGAACTTACTACCTGCGTCTGTGTTTCCAAACGCATACAACCCTAATCTCTTCAAATTAAGAGTAAACAGGCTTCTTCTGGGTGAGCTCGCTCCATCTTAGACTCTGTCTCTGTCCTATGACCTAGACTAGAGTCAAGAGCAAACCCATCCTTAATATAAAAAAAAGAAGGAAAATAAGGAAAATGTCCCTGAACTCACCGAATTACAACTAATATAAGACACATTTGCTGTTTTTAACCGACCTCAAAAAAATAAGGTTATCAGTTGGATATGTATGTATGTATGTACCTAATATTGTTCGAATTTGATAATATTCGGGTGTTAATATTTTTAATCTATTTATTCCTCCAAGCACGCACGTGTGCTTAATTTCATAAGTGTATGTTTGTATGTTTGTCCACAATCTCGAACACTAAAAGTCATATCGAGATAGACTTTTTTTATTTATGTTAGATAATCTATGTATACTATAACAGCAATTAGGGAACAATTCAAGTTTCATCGAATCTGTTAAGACATAATAATAATAAATAAATAAATAATCAAAACTCATAAAACGTTTTCATTGTTTCGAATTTTCCCGTAGTCGGGAATCAGTTTTTTAAAAATATTTATTAAATTTTCAACATTTCCGTTTTAAGAATTATGTAACTTAGAACCACGCATTCTGCCAGCAGAAAGGGGTCATCACGTTAAACACTCGTTTACTATTACTAACTTTTACAAGCTCGATTGAAAAATAAGTTAATAATTAGTACACTAAAATTGGTTGTTGTTGATTACATTTGCCTCGTTCGTAATTTTCAATTACCAAACTTGCATCGTAAAGTACTATACCATCCTTCTGGAGCAGTCTGATAACCTATTGTAATATTAGGAGCGAAATTTATCTTCTCCTTACATTTCGAAATAGAAATGGGTATTAAGGGATATCGATTCCTTTCTCATCTCTACTATCGACTTTTTCGTTAACATCTCTATAATACGTGAAACATTACTTCACCCCCCCGACCCCCGATAGTGCGATAGAGAGCGTTGCCGCTCGCGACTGACTGTAGGTATTTTTAAGGTGAAATTTGCGTCTCGGGAGAAAACGTTTCCCACATACTAAATCACAACCAATAGTTTTGATTTTGGTGTCCATCGTTTCAGCATATTATATTCTAGGTTTATAGCTTTTCATTTTTTCTTAAAACTACTTTGTGTTTAAAATACAAACGTTTTACTTCAAGGAAGATTTTGTCATAAAAAAAGTGACTTTTAGACGCCTATAATTTTCAATCAATTGCAAAATTTGAAAAAAGGAAAAACTATAAACCTAGTTTTTTACTGTGTCAACAACATTCTAAAAAATCATTGAGATCGGATTACATTTAGGGGTAGGAAAACGTTTTCTCTTTTTGTATGGACGAGAGCTCAGTAGTCGATTCTCTTAAAACCTTTCAACCTGAAGCCGCATGAAGTCGGGGACTGACTCGTCAAGCAATGGAGCGCCCAATAATTGGAGAGATTCCTCTGTGGCTGTTAAAATTCTGGGAGCCACGACCTCAAATCTTTCCAAAATGCTTTGCCGCTCAGTGCCACTTACAGACGGTGGGATATACAACTCACATTTTGCCAAATTAAGCTCCAGTCCAATTAAAGCGAATTTTGCCTTCAATGAAATCAGGTCGGCTAGGACGGTATCAACCTCCCCACTCAATGTCCATCATCCAAATACCATACATTGTAGTTGGAGTTAAAAGTGGTGATATGAGAGTGGATACCTAGGCTGAAAAACGCCGGGCCCCAACGGATTGCCCTGCTGGCATCCAACACTGTAATTAAGCATGTGAGCTTGGTATACCAGTTTAGATGGCTGACCGTAACACTGCCATAGCTATGGAAACAATGACGGTGTATGCTCTTTAACTTGTGTAAGTAGCCAGCCATGATCCATGGTATTGAAAGCGTTCCAGACATCTACCTTCAGTAGCACCGTATCCGGACAGTTTAGCAAAAAAGAGGCGAGTGGCATGCACTGCAGCTTTGCAGCCCCCCTTGAAACCAAATCCTAATTGAACCGGCTGAAAAAGTTCCGATAAAGCAGGTGCGATCGATTTGCAGGCTACTTAAGATGCGATACGTCTCAATGTGGTCCCTATCGGCGATGGGACGGATGCCTCCATCTTTCTTGGGTTAAAGCGCAAAGGCTCGCACCGGATAATATGTCAATAACGCTCTTATTAACCTTTCCTGACAACATCAGATCGACAAGTGAAGCTAAGCACACCAGTAAGGCTGTCCCAAGATCACCGACTTAAACACCCATTAAATCCTTCAGATGTTGAGGAGTTAGACCATCGTAGCCCCCTCCCCTAACCCATTTTTGAAAGACTTGATGGCCAACAATATGTTTTCCGATTAATCTGCGGCATTGTCATCCGAGGCGGAGGTTCCAGTAGTATACTGTGTCCACAAGGAGCCGGGTGTTTGGCTATGAGGGCGTTCAAAGAATCACTGTTATCAGGAGCGACCGCGTCTTTAGAAAAAAAGGCAGCTGACACGCACCCCTTAAATCTCTCTCCTCAATTTTGTTTCAACTTTTTTATAAATGTTGCGCGTGGGTCTCGCACGAGGATGCCGTTCTCTATTCAAGATCAAGAGCAGAGGCAGGAGCCGTTATTTTTTTATCCTCTGTGTTAAGGATATCTGTTGGGGTGGTATAGGATCTACCTTCTAGCGGTCCACCCTGGGCAACGGCATCACAGGCTTGCCTGTGGATAAGTCCGGCTGAATGATCCCACTAAGCGGTGGAAGGCTCCGTAAGGGGCCGCCTGGCTTGCGACTACCATCCCACCGAAGTCTGGCGCCAAGTAGCTTGCTGCGTTCCGTCAGTGTGTGGGAGTGCCAGTGCCTTTGGGGGAATTGGAGGATGTCAGCTGCGCTATTCAGAACCGGTCTTGGACTCTGGGCGATACTGTACCGGGTAACTTATTCTATAGGGTAGCGGGATCTGAAGCACGTCGCCAGCCGTTGGCCGACCGCAGTCAGTAGGGGGCCCAATTAACACGCCAGCCACGTGCCAAAGGCTGCCCCGCCAACTCGCAAAAAATCCCGATATGCTCCTCCGTGCCAGCCGGCGACTGAATGAGAGGACCCTGTGGCCATATTCGGGGGGGGTTCGGGCATCCCCGCAGACTCCAAATGAGTTTCTCATAGGTTGGTTAAGCTCTATTGTTACAGTGGTTAATTGAAATGCGCCTCGACAATTTAACTTTTTCCCCACAAACACTCAAATCACTTCACTACATAGTATAAAATAAAGTCGCTTCCCGTTTGGTGTCTCCTTATATCTCTAGAATTACCCAACGGATTTTGATACGGTTTTTTTTATTAGATAGAGTAACTTGAGAGGAAGGTTTATAAGTATAATTTATTCCGGGAAATTGTCACATTCCCATGGGAAAACGGGTAGCCCAACTGGAAGTAAACTTTTGACCCCCTTTTGACACCCTAAAGGATAAAATTTTCAAAAATGCTGAAACACGTATTTTATTATTTTAAGCTATGAGTCTAATATGAAATTTTGAAACAGATCACATTTAAGGTAAAAAACTTTCATACAAACTTTTAACCCCCTTTTCATCCATTTAAAGGTTAAAATTTCAAAAATGCTGAAACACGTGTTTAATTATTTTAAGTTATTAGTCTAATCACAAATTTTGAAACAGATTGCATTCATTTAAAAAAACGCTATTTCATACAAACTTTTAACCCCCTTTTGACCTTATTAAGGGTTAA
The DNA here is from genome assembly GCA_027580185.1 of Tuta absoluta. NCBI lineage: Eukaryota > Metazoa > Arthropoda > Insecta > Lepidoptera > Gelechiidae > Tuta > Tuta absoluta. Next base: position 77,350 of record JAQAHW010000076.1, read on the forward strand.
AATTTAAAATATGCTGAAACACGTGTTTAATTATTTTAAGTCATAAGTCTAATCACTTATTTTGCAACGGATCACACTTAAGACAACGAACTTTTATACAAACTTTGGACCCCCTTTTCATCCCTTGGGGGATAAAAAAACGGAATTTTATCTATAATAGTTGCTTTATTACATATAAAACTACATGTCCAAGTTTTATCTCTCTAGCTTCAGTAGTTAAGCATTTATACTATCACGAAAACTGGGATGAAATAATATTTTAGTTCCATAATACAAACATAGATGTCGCTGTTAGTTTTTCAAACGCACTATAGATATGTTTTTTCAAAAATCATAAGGTATTTGCGTTTAACTTCGATGAAAATTTGTTTATCGAAATTGGAATTATATAACTGTCGTTTGGTATTTGTTTGGTCGTTTTAGTCTTTGGTTAAAATTATTTGTCAAATTGATTTGTTTTTGGTTTAGAATCGACCCAAGTTGTGAAGTTTTACTATTAAAAAAGGTGGTAAGTAAATAGATCACCATGGTCGTTGAGATTCTAATATCCTTTGTGCTGTATGACACCTACCCAAGTCATGGCTCGGGAGGTACGCGAAAGTATAATATGTTGTATTGTAGAGCAATGGAGCGAGTTTTCCGTCCTATCACACGACGAACATGGAAATAATTACGCTAATTCCTCTAATTATGTTTTTCGGAAATGTCCCTACTGCATATTTATGGCGGTTTGTATGAGTTAGTGGCCGCTGCAAAAAAAAATTACTTGCGTCTTTGAGCTTTACAACATTGGAGAGTTTTTGCGAAATTCGGTGAAGATGGAAATCCCGTTCATAGGCTGATAAAATCCCGGTTTTTTTTAATCCCCCAAGTGATGAAAAGAGGGTTAAAAGTTTGTATGAAAGATCGTTGTCTTAAGTCACATCCGTTTCAAAATTAGTGATTATACTTATGACTTAAAATAATTAAACACGTGTTTCAACATTTTTGAAATTTTTATCCTTAACGGTGTCAAAAGTTTACTACCAGTTGGGCTACCCGTTTTCCCATGGGAATTTGACAATTTCCCGGAATAAATTATACTTATAAACCTTTCTCTCAAGATACTCTATCTAATAAAAAAACGCATCAAAATCTTTGGGTAATTCTAAACATATAAGGAGACCCCAAACGGGAAGCGACTTTATTTTATACTATGTAGTGATACAATTCTAGCGTCCACCTCCGTCAATGCATCTTGCCACTATACCTCTTATCTGGGCTTCATACAACATTTTATCTACATCCTAGCCTAATGCGTTTATGAAGTGAGACGGATTATCACTACATAGTATAAAGTAAAGTCACTTCCCACATTTGTCCCTGTCTGTTTGTTTGTTTGTATGCTTAAATTTTCAAAATCACTTAACGGATCTGGATGAAGTTTTTTCAATAGATAGTGATTCGAGATGAAGGTATGTATGATTTATGAAGGGAGAATGTCTGTCTGTTTCTGGAAATCAGTTAGCAGCGGGTGAAACCGCTGGGCGGGCCGCTAGTCATGAATAAAGTAAAAAAGAAGAATGGGTTTATACGAGTACAACGGCTGCACTTCCTCCCAAAAAAGTGCACCTCACTAACATCCGAGGGTTGCACTCCAACCTCGATCCGGTCCATCACCACCTTGAGACCGAGAAACCGCACCTGTTCTTCCTAACGGAGACGAAGATAACAACACCGTCGGACGTGGCGTACCTCAACTACCCGGGTTACTCTCTTGAGCATAAGTTCAAGAAGCAAGCTGGGTTCTGTGTGTATGTCTGCGATGACATTTGTTGTCGTCGTCTCCGTTGCTTTGAGAAATCGGGTTTTTCTGCCATATGTCTACTGGAGGACTCTGGCGTGGAGAAAACTCTATATGTCGGCGTTTACCGATCACACAGCAGTGACCAAAAGACGATAGCGCTTTTCAATTACCTCGTTGAAACGACAGACGTAGCACAGCAACGATACCCGACAGCGAAGCTGTAGTGTGCCAACATCTACCATACAAAGTAGACATACATAGCATAGAATAATATACCTAAGCATAATATAAGTAATAGGTTTACACAGGGCCCTGGTTGATACCTATGTTGTTAGGAGCTAGGATTTTAGTAATAAATCCGCACTTGAAGTAAACAGTCGTGTTTGTTACTCATTAGCTAATAAGTCCCCCCTCTACACCCTTCGTCAGTTCATGGCGATCAAGCCACGTCGAGTCTGGAGCGTTTGCGCAGCGTCAGCATAGGAATTCTACAGCGCCCTGCGGCCCCGCCACGTGTAAGGAACGCAACGCAAGCAAAACGATGGCGTGGGTCCCGGCTTGCTACGTATCTGCGCTAAGCGACGGTCGTGTTCAAGTGTGCAAATTGACAACTACAATCATTCAAAATGGGCAAGCCCTATTCGAAGACTGAGGACAAGGAGATCATCATCGCACAAACAGCTGGTGCTGGTGGTAACAGCGCCGGTATTTCGGACCAGGAGGTCCACTTAACGACCAACAATATTTTGCTTTCAGTGATTTTAGGTTTCGGCCTGCTACTGATCTTGTACCTGGGGTACAAACAATATTATCGCTGTCACAAAAAGTGGATCCATAAGGAAATGCAGACTAGTTTTCTGAGGCGTGTACGGGAGCGATTGTCGGGAAGACGTGCTCGTGACGAGGATGAGGAGGCTGGACCCGTTTGATGGATGACGTGCGGAAATCATGGAAAACCGTGAGTGCAGTGAAAATAAAAAATAAATTAAAAATAAAAAAAACTTCATAAAAAGTGCGGTAACCTAGAGTTAAGTATCGAGCCATTTGCAGTAAGTAGGTTCTAATTTTATTAAATGTTTTCTTTACATTTCTGTCCTTTCAACTTAGCAAAACTGTTTTGAGAACAGTATTTTTTTTTTCTAGTAAGTAACTAATCCACGGATACATTTTATTTTTGTGGAAAACTATATAACTGACATTTTATATTCACCGACAGTTATTAATAGGTATTTTCTGTAAAATTAAGTGTAATTCGTTTACTTTGAAAGAATGCTTTCATATAATAATTAATGGAAACTATAGTTGATATATATCAGCAAATAGAAACAATTCGTGTGAGTTTAAGAAGACTCGGTAAGAAAAGAGAAATTTACGTTGATAGAGTTAAGAAAGATATTGATGAAGCCAAACAATTGTATTTAAATTTCCAGACATTAACGAGACAATGTTTACAAGATAAAAATTTAGTAAAATTAGAATTAACTGAAGTAATTTTAGATAGTTACATAAATAAGGTAGACGTTGCTTATAACAAAATATTGTCTTATAGTCCAAAAATTTTACACCCGGATTTTGACACAAACATAAACAGCACCATGGACAAGTTCGACCTAAAAACTGCGTCTAGTTTAATACCAGTAATGGATGCCAGTGAGGACACAACCGAAAAAATTATTGATGCGGTTGAAATGTATAACAGTTGCTTAACTGCGGCTGCTTGCAAGTCATTATTAGCAAAATTTGTAATAAAAACCAGATTAACTAAATCTGCAAAACTTAAACTAAAATCAGAGTATGATACTTGTGAGAATTTAGTCAAGGATATGAAACAGTATTTATTAACAAAAAAATCTGCAAATTCTTTACTGACTCAGCTTAACAATATTTCCCAAAATGAAATGTCTATTTCGCAATACGCCGAAAAGATTGAAGATTTATTCGTAAACCTTACAATTTCACAATCTAATTCAGATGAAAAAGCAAGTGAAATTTTAAAACCTATAAATGAACAGCTGGCAATTAAAAAATTTGCCGACGGATTGCGAAACAGACGTTTGAGTACAATTTTAGCTGCTCGGAATTACTCCAATTTCAAGGATGCTGTACGAGCGGCACAGGATGAAGTGGAATCGCAGCCATCAACATCAAACACCATGCTGAGCATGCGAGGTAGGTCTTTTAATAAAGCTCCGGTCAGAGGTCGAGGAATTTCCAGAGGAAACAACTCAGGTAGGCCCATGCGATTTAATTACAACCAAAATCGTAGTTATCAACCTGCCGTATCATACAGATATTATGGCAACAGGGGACGCCCTAATTTCCGATCTGCTGGACCTCGATTCCAAGGCCGCATGACACGCAACAGAGGTCAAAATTATCGTGTCTATGTGGCACAAGGTACAGGTGGCCAACAGGATCAGGATTCCAATAATGAACAGCAGTTTTTTCGAGCCTAATTTAGAAAACATTTTTACTTTTGATACAAGTATCGGGTATGTATTTTTGAACACACATGACAAATTATGTTCTTGGTTGTTAGACACGGGAGCTTCACTCTCGGCTATCAAAAGTGAAGCTTTACCAGATCACATCCCAATACACAAAGAAGATAATGTGATTACAGGTGTAGGTGGTATTGTACATTCCAAGGGTTATGTTTACTTATCGCTAGTTGATTCAAATGGAAAAACTTTTGAGAATAAATTTTTGGTGTTTGACCATTTACCCTTAGTTTCAGATGGTTTATTAGGCTATAATTTCCTAAAACGGTATAGATCAGTAATTGATTTAGATAAATCAAATTTTTTCCTTAAAGACTCAGATTTTCAATATGTTTTACCTATATTTGGATCACCACATGTCAGTCCGAATTATATTACACTTCCTGCTCGAAGTGAATCAATACATTACATACGTTTGAATGAAATAATAGAGGAGGACTGCGTAATTATTTCCAAGGAATTACAAGAGAATATTTTCCTTGCAAGTTTAATTGTCAAACCTAATAAAAATATAATTCCAGTACGAATCTTGAATACCAGTGAAGAAAATGTAACCCTTCCTGTTTTTGTGCCAGAAGTACATTTATTAAATGAATATAACATATGCACGTTTGATAAATGCACTTCATCGCTAAGCCGTGCCAAACAGTTGCTATCATTGCTGAAACTTGATCACCTACATTCCAGTGAGCGAACAACAATCGAATCCATTTGTTCGAAATACGCTGATATATTCAATTTGCCCGGTGACAAACTCACAACCACTAACGTTTGTGAACATTCAATTAAAATTAAATGTAATTCTAAACCAGTTTACGTAAAACCTTATAGATTACCGAAAAGTTTGCAACCGGAAATAGAGAGACAAATCGAACGTATGAAGAAGGACGATATAATAGAGGAATCACAGAGTGAATGGTCGAGTCCGATTCTACTAGTACCTAAGAAAGTAGACCAGAAAGACACCAAAGGATGGAGGCTTGTGGTAGATTACAGGAAATTGAATGACGTAATTGAAGATAATAAGTTCCCGTTACCGAATATAACCGAGATTTTAGATTCGCTTTCGGGAGCAGTATATTTTTCACATCTTGACCTTAGTCAATCCTATTACCAAGTCAAATTAGAGCCAGAAAGTCGAAATTTCACTAGTTTTACTACGAGTACAGGACAGTATAGGATGAAACGTATGCCGATGGGATTAAAAACTAGTCCTAGCGCATTTTCTCGAGTTATGACGATAGCCATGTCAGGTTTAAATTATGAGAAATGCTTTGTTTACCTTGACGATCTCGTTGTTTTTGGAAGAAATTTAGAGTTGCATAATAGAAACCTTATAGACGTTTTCGAAAGGCTTCGAAAAGTCAATCTAAAATTAAATCCCAATAAATGCCAATTCTTGAAAACAGAACTATTGTATCTGGGTCATGTTGTATCGTCCGAAGGTATTTTACCCGACCCAAACAAAATAGAATCAATTAAAAACTATCCAGTTCCACAAAATTCTGATGAAGTCAGACGATTTGTGGCTTTTTGTAACTATTACCGAAAGTTCGTAAACAGATTTTCAGAAATAACTGCACCATTAAATAATTTATGTAAGAAAGATGTACCTTTTGAATGGACATTACAATGCGAAGAAAGTTTTCAAAAATTAAAAACAAAACTCATGTCACCACCAATTTTACAATACCCAGATTTTTCCCCAAATAATGAGTTTATTTTACAAACAGACGCATCAGGAATTGCTGTGGGAGCAGTTTTATGCAATAAAAACATGAAGCCAGTAGCTTATGCGAGTCGTCCTTTAAACAAAGCAGAGAGAAATTATCCAACAATACAGAAAGAATTAGTTGCAGTTGTTTGGGCAATAAAATACTTTCGTCCGTACTTATTTGGCAGAAAATTTACGATTTTAACCGATCACAAACCATTAATATATCTATTCAGCATAAAAGACCCTTCCAGTAGACTATTGAAATTTCGTCTTATTTTGGAAGAATATAGTTTTGATATTAAATATATAAAAGGTAAAGACAACGTAATAGCAGATGCTTTATCGCGTATAATAACATGCGATGAATTAAAAGAGATGAATGAAAAGGTAATGACAGTGATGACACGAGCGCAAAGACGAGCGGAAGAAGATAAGATGAAAGCAGACGACTTGGTAGAATCAAATGATATCCATAATATTGATACAGATAATCGGACTGATCACCCGAGAGTTGTAGAAATATTACGGATACCAGAGAATTCGGTTGAAATGATTTTAATGAAAGGTGAAGAGTTGAAAGAACTAAAAAATAAAGGATTAATAGGAAAAGAAAAAGATTGCTTTTGTTATGATTATAATAGAAAAATAATATACATTAACCTCAACTTTAGGTTACACTTTACGCGAGACGAATTTGTAACTAAATTGAGTGAATTTTGTAAAGGTATTAATGTAAATGAGATATGTATAATCAAAAATGATGAAAATGAACTTTTTATCAAAGGGATTGTACAAACAATACAAGAAAAAGAAAAGTGGTCCGGACCCCACCTTTGTATTTTAAGAGGAGTAAAAAGAATTAATCATGAAGAAGAAAAACAATTTATTATAAATGACTATCATCTACTACCTACTAGTGGCCATGCAGGGGTACGTAGAATGGTAAATAATTTTTATTGGCCAGGGATAGAAAAAGATGTTAAAAATTTCGTAAGAAGGTGTGAGAAATGTCAAAAAATGAAATATTCTCGACACTTAAAAGAACCTATGGTAGTTACTAGTACAGCGAAAGCTGCCTTAGAAAAGATTTTTTTAGATATAGTAGGACCTTTAGATCGTGACGTTGAAGGTAATGTGTATATACTTACACTCCAATGCGAGCTCAGTAAATTTGTAGAGGCATATCCACTCAAAAGCAAGGATGCAGTTACTGTGGCCAGAGCATTCGTGAACAACTTCATATTAAGGTACGGTATTCCAAAAACAATTGCAACGGATCGTGGAGCAGAGTTTATATCTTCCACAATGACCGAGGTATGTAAACTTTTAAATATAGAAAAGTTGCAGTCAACATCCTATCATCATGAGTCAATAGGATCCCTGGAAAATTCTCACAAGCATCTAGGTGCATTCTTAAGAATACAGTGTGACAGTAATCCAGAAACGTGGAGTCACTGGTTACCATTTTGGTGTTTTACATATAATAATACAGTACATACATCTACTAAGTATACGCCGTTCGAACTTGTCTTCGGAAAGTCCTGTCCATTACCTAGTAGAATAAGTGCTAACGTTGAACCGTTATATAATAGCGATAATTATAGTTTAGAATTAAGGTATAGATTGCAAAAGGCTCATAAAGATGCGCGCGAAAACTTAATTAAAACAAAACAGTGCAGAAAAAATACGTATGATAAGAAAGTGCATACAGTGAACTTTGAACCAGGTGACTTAGTGTTGGTGAAAAACGAGACTGGATCAAAACTGGACAGTTTATACAAGGGACCGTATAAAGTGCTGAAAATCGCGGTACCGAACATTTTGATCGAGGTTAATAATAAAAAAGAGTTAGTTCATATCAATAGAATTAAGGCTTTCGTAAAGTAGACATACCTACTTACTATAAATTCAAGAAGATAATAATTTTCAAACATTACTGATAATCCCCAATGATGTAGTGTCAAGCTTTCTAACTTGTAATTGGTTATGTTAATATTACATTACTATAAAAAAATACATGTTTGTTAACATATATTTTTTTATAATAATTACCCCGATGATGTAGTGTGCCAACATCTACCATACAAAGTAGACATACATAGCATAGAATAATATACCTAAGCATAATATAAGTAATAGGTTTACACAGGGCCCTGGTTGATACCTATGTTGTTAGGAGCTAGGATTTTAGTAATAAATCCGCACTTGAAGTAAACAGTCGTGTTTGTTACTCATTAGCTAATAAGTCCCCCCTCTACACCCTTCGTCAGTTCAAAGCTAACTTTTATGGGGGACTTTAATACCCACCATAAGGAGTGGTTGTTCCCGTTCCAGAAAACTGACCATGCTGGGATAGGGGCGCGCAAGTTTGCATTATCGCTAGCCTGACCCAGTTGGTAAATGTAGCTACGCGGGTACTGGATATCGAAGGCCATACACCCAATTGCTTGGACTTGCTGCTGACAACTGATCCAGACAGTCATTTTGTTTCGGTCTCAGCGGCTGGGAACGTCCGACCACTGTCTGGTGAAATCCGTATCGACCTTCTCTCCTCTGGATGACAGCCCCAGGGGCAAGAGGCCAGTTTAGAGATACGAGTCAGCAGATTGGGAAGAGATGCGGCACTTCTTTGCATCTTACCCGTGGCGGTGTGTTTCTCTTCGCGTGACCCCTCGTGTTGTGCAGATGCGGTTGCGGACGTGATTCGGCAGGGGATAGAATATTTTATTCCATTCTCCGACATCTTGCTCGGTCACAAAGCCAAGCCTTAGTATAACGCAGAATGCGCCCAAGCTGAGGCACGAAAATAATCTGCATACCAAGCTTGAGTCAAGGCTCGCGACTGCAAATTAAGAGCACGTAGGGTTCGCGCGAAGAAAAGAACCTTCAACTCTGCCACCAAGTCTTGCAAACGGGTTTTACGTAGGACACGTTTTGACCATGTCGGACGAATAAGGAACAAACTAGCATCACACCCTCCGGGTAGTAAAAAGTTTTGGTCCCTGTCCAAAGCGGTTGAAACTAATTTCTGTCGTTCCACCTTACCTCCAATGCTGAAACCTAATAGATCGCTGGCTCACTCTGCAAATGAGAAAGCAAATTTATTTGCGTCCCTGTTTGCAAGCAACTCACGTCTGAACGCTGGCTCCAAGCAACGACCTACTGTACCTAGTTGCGATTCTTCGATGTCGGAGATCTACACACTAAAGAGATTCGAAGAGTATTGTGCAGTCTAGACGTAAACAAAGCCAGCGGACCTGATGGCATACCAGCGAGAGTGCTAGGACTTTGTGCGCCTGAACTGTCTCTTGTGCTGATACGCTTGTTACGCCTCTCTCTTAGAGAAAGAACGGTGCCGAGGGCCTGGAAGCTTGCTAATGTGCAACCAGTTCCCAAAAAGGGCGACCGTGCTGACCCTGCCCATTACCGTCCAATTGCTATTACCTCCATCCTATGCAAGGTCATGGAGAGGGTTCTTAACAGTTAGTTGCTGACCTACCTTGATGACAATGATCTTCTCAGTGACCGTCAATATGGCTGTCGCCGGGGGCGGTCTACTGGTGATTTTCTTGTGTATGTTACGCACTGCTGGGGCGAAGCCATCGAGAAAAACGGCGAAGCACCTGCCGTTTCACTCGATATCGCGAAGGCCTCAGGGTCTGGCATGCAAGTCTGCTCAGCAAGCTTCCTGCTTAATATGGCATCCCAGCTGATTTTTGTACTTGGATTTCAGACTTCCTTAGTGAACGGTCCATCAGAGTAGTCGTTGACGGCTGCTGCTCTGACTTTATGGCCATTGATGCCGTTGTTCCTCAGGGGTCTGTTCACTCTGCAACTCTTTTCCTGCTGCACATCAATGACCTCCTTCGGCATGGTGTTGTTGGATACGCAGATGATAGTACCGTTTCAGAGAGATACTTGACAGGTGCAAAAACCAGTGGGGATGAAATACGTTCGTTAAGAATGGCCATGGTAGAGCAAACAGATCTGACCTTAAGTCTTGTCTCCCAATGGGGCGACGACAATCTGGTCTAATTTAATGCCACCAAAATACAGGCGTGTCTTTTCACTGTAAAAAGGAGTCCTTTTGACTGGACACCTACTACTTTTAGGGGTACATCTGTCCCAGTCACTGACATGCTTGAGCTTTTAGGCATGGAGTTAATAGCAAATCTAAACTTCGGCGCGTCCATCGAGTACAAGGCTCAAACGGCGGCTAAGAAGCTGGGCATCCTGAATAGAGTGAAGCGATACTTTACACCTGGACAGCTTTTAACTCTTTACAAAGCACAAGTCCGATCCTGCATGGAGCATTGCAGTCACCTTTGGGATGGCTCAACTAAATACCAACTTGCCGCTCTTGACTCGGTGGAACGCAGGGCCAAGAGGCTCATTGGTGACTAAAGACTGGTGGACACCAAGCTACATAGCCTGGCACATCGCCGCAAAGTTGCCTGCCTGCTTGTCGGTTTTTTACAGATTGTACTTCGGAGAGTGTGCTCAAGAGCTTCACGACCTTGTTCCACCAGCTCCCTTCTACCATCGGACATCCAGTCGCACCGCCGGATACCATCTGTACCTTGTTGCCATTCCACCAATTCAGACTAAGCGCTTCTAGTCATCATTTGTAATGCGCACTGCTAAAGAGTGGAACTCACTACCTGCGTCTGTGTTTCCAAACGCATACAACCCTAATCTCTTCAAAGTTAGTGTGAACAGGCTTCTTCTGGGTGAGCTCGCTCCATCTTAGACTCTGTTTCTGTCTTATGACCTAGACAAGATTCAAGAGCAAACCCATCATTAGTAAAAAATACATATAGAGGATTATTTTTTAGTCAGTGCGCAAACTTATACCATGATATCAGAATCGTTAATAGGACATTTTAGGCAAATAAAAAAATATGTTTTATTTTTATTACTTTTTATTTTTGTCTTCCCCATAAAAAATAAATCATGGACACACTACTTTTCAATCGGGGGTGCGTGAAAATGGCAACAGCGCTCGCGCAGCGCACCCTTCAGTCAGTTTCAGTTCTCGCTTTGATTCCGTCGCGGGCGGGCGCGCACCTGTGTGACACTACTTTCCCGCCGATCCCGAATTGATTTCGCGATGTCGAATTTTACGTTTCGCGAGTTTTACGAAATGGTGCGTTCGTACTTTTTAAGTGGGGAAAATACCCGAGCAGCCCAATTAATGTACGCGGACGAAAGTTTACCTCGACTGCGTAATGCTGGCGTTGTGGACCCTCGTGTACCGAACCCAAGAACATTCCTCAACGTTATGCAGCGGCTGTTGGATCACGGGCAGTTTACGGTAAGTAACTGTTAATTAAACGACTATTGTACTTAGCTACCTACTGCCTACCTAGTGTTCTAGGTAAACTTTTTGCAGTTTACTTTACTTTAAATGCAGTTGTACTTTAAGGATAATTCGGTCAAAATCATCGAAAGGCAGGCACGCGCGATACGAGCTACCTCATATCATCAGTGTACATAAAGCTTTCTAGCAGTGCAGATGAATATCCCGCCACGCCGTGACGCCGGCGCCGCGCCGGCGGCAGATTTCTTCTAAAAATTGAATCGTTGGCGCCACTATGTCTGGCGCTGTAAGACGCGGTGACTAATCGCGACGTTGTCAAACCATCACAACCTCTGTTGTATGCAGGTTGTATAGGCTTCTTAGGTACTATCAGCAACGGCTCCAGTTGCCATTAAAGTCTTTACTGGTTATTTTTAAAGAATATTAGAAAAACCTTTGAATGTTGATCTTTTGAAATGGGTATCAATCTTTTCTGGTTATTCTTGTTAACTGTAAGAAAAACCATTCTTAAGTTGATCACGTAGATGGTTACTTGAGGTGCTGTACAATCCCGAGTTACCGTTATGGATTAAACATTTACATGTCTTGCTTATGCTAGTAGTAGCTGCTAATTCTTAACCAAACTGGGAAAAATCCAACTAGGTACATGATTAACAAAATAATCTTGTCTCTCCGCATAAACTAGAAACAGGGACCATCAAATCAAGAGACCTACTTTTAAACCACGACACCACGGAGGCAGTTTAAGTGTTGGTACTTGTGAGATAGGTACTTAGTTGTTGTAGGTATCACCCGCACGCACCCCGGTACCAATAGCGGTCATTAACCTGGACTGGTCATTGACCTTTGCTGTAGGTAGAAGCTAGAACACAGTCAGCTAATAGGTATAACTGGGCCGCGCGCAACGTTGCCATACCGAAAGGTAGCTAATGAACCTAATAGGGTGATCCACACTTACGTACGATACTGGGATAAGTTTAAGTGCGATTATTAAATTTTTTTGTTGTTAGTCAGTAGTAAAAAATTAATACATATTTTCTAAAATTTGATAACCATTACGTATGTTGAAGCTGCGCACTGACTAAAAAATAATCCGGTATATATTGCCAACATCATCGACGTTAACGTGGCGGATGTGATATGAAAATGTGAATAACTCTTCCCAGCTTTGGGTTGAGTTCGTAGCCACGACTTTATCGATTTACGCTTTGAGAGCAGATGCCACAGAGGGGCGAGCACCCCGGGGTACGCGCTTAACCATCGGAGTAGTCCGTCGTAAATCAACGAGTACTTTGCAAGGGGATCTGTATTCGAAAGTGGTTGTTTGACCGTGGCCGTGGCAGAGATCGTCTCCGCCAGGGATCGTATAACCGATATTTTTTCGGTTGAATCGGTAAGCGGTATGACGTCATACCGAAATATTACGATACCATAAACTTCCGGAACCGGAAATTTGTTGCTACCGCAAATTTACCGGTACCGGTATTTTTATGGTACCAAAACCGCTATCAAAAGGGTTTTGCAAGGTCATCTTCGAATTCGGCCACCGTAGCCTACGCTGCGTTGCCGTTCCGTGCATGCGGTGGAAGGGTGAATGCCGCATCAAGCAAATTGCCCGCGCGTGTTGACTTGACAGAGCCGCCATTCTTCTAACCTTTTTGAATTAAAAAGGCGCATCGTGCCTAGGTAGCTTGGTAGGGCAAGAAGTCGTCGTGTTCGTTTCGTACGGGTTGTACTACTTTAATTAAGCGTGCGTACGGTCGTGTGCATCATAACTTGTCATCGATCAACGTACATGTTATTCTCGTCTGATTTTCGGTCAGATCAAATAGTAAATAAGTTGGATCATTTGAGGCTCAGGTTCCTAAGGTTCTAAAGTGGCACTAGATTTAGATTGGCTGTAAATTGAATGATTCTATTTTGACTGAAGTGCCACCAAATGAATGTCAATAAAGTTAAAAATCGTTTGTAATAGTTAATTGGGAAAGGTTGAATCTGTTTAATATTATGTCGTCATAATTTGATGAGGTTAAGGTAAGCCAGGGTCAAATGGTAACTTCGAAATATAGCATGTGTTGTACAGGGCAATGACTTTCCCTTCTAAGGATCCCTATTTGAGGACCAAAAATTCCAAGATTTTGCAGATGGAAATGGGTTTTAAAACCTTAGTCGAACAGGCAAGCCTTTAAAGTCCTCTTGATTTTGAAATTTTCTCATTCAGGTATCACCGAAAATACCATACTATACATGAAATGTGTAGTTTGATAATATTTTCGCGTCAAAAAATTGTCATGTCCTTGCTTACTGTCTAACCTATGTTTGTGCCAAATCCCATTTAAATCGGTGCCACTATTAAGGGTCGCGAGTTTACAAGGAAATGTATGCAACGAATTATGTTACGCGCGGCGCGGTCGAAATTTCCAAGCGGCTGAGGTGGCAGCAGCCACGACCGCGCCGCGCGTGCCGGCGCTGTGAGCCGCTGTGCATCTTTACTTAAAATGTCAAACCTTTCAGTATGTTTGGTATGGTATAGAGAGTAGGCTATAATTATAATGAATGTACTAGACTGAGGATATTAATAATATCACATAAATTGGCATTTTAAATACTACATACATACACATATCACACCTTTATCCTTTGCGGGGTGGGCAGAGTTTTAACGGCTGTAAAATACGGTCGCTATCGCCACGTCTGACAAATATTTGTGTGCCGTTTCAGAAAAAAACGTGTATCAAAATAGTGACAGGTTGTCAGTCTGTCACTAAAATTGTAATACAGTCCCTTAGTCGCCTCTTATGACACCCGTGAGAAAGGAATGAGGTAATTCTATTCTAAACCGGCATCATACAGCCAATTTTTAATACTAGATGGTAGTAAAATAAACAACAAAATAAAGGCAAGTGCAAGTATTTTGAAAACGGTACGTCGCAGCGAAAAAATAACAAGATTTTCAAAACCCCTTTAAAACCCGTTAACTTATTAATTTCTTAATTTTATTGACCTTAGGTTGACCTTGACCTTAAAATGATCGAAAATTTCATACATATTTTTTTACTTTCATTGCTCCCACGTTGCTCACCGTTCTCCCTGCTGCGCTCGTTCCCCAAATAAACAGCTCCGCCTTTCTATACCCTTTCCCTACCTACCCCCTCCCACAAAATTAAAAATCACTTGCATCAGGTAAATAACTGCATTATTGAACTAATATGGTATATTTCGGTGATACCTTTTAACTTGACTGAGAGACTTTTAAAATCAAGAGCACTATTTAAGGCTTGCCTCTTCGATTAAGGTTTTTAAATCCATTTCCATCTGAAAAATCCTGTAATTTTTGGTCTTCAAATAGGGATCTTTAGAAGGGAAATTCATTACTCTATACAACACATGCGATATTTCGGAGTTACCATTTGACCCTGGCTTACCTCAACCTCATCAAATAATGACAACATAATACTTAACAGATTTGACCTTTCCCAACTAAATATTACAAACGATTTTAAACTTTATTGGGTCTATATTCTTTCTGATCAGATGGGGGCTTGCCGTTTACTTTGGGAAAAACAAGAAGTTGACTGACCTTCCGTGCGTCTTGGAAGATCCAACCTTTAAGCGCGTGTACATGAGCAGCATCTCACTGCTACTAACCCTCTAGGCGTGCTTGATGATTCGGGCTGTATGGACTGTCGGGCGTCCGTACCAACCAGGTGCAGTGTTCGGGAGTTCCTTGATGATGTTCTCGAGCGTCTTGAAATTTGACGATCTGGAGTCACTTGATGGAGCACACGCGGCGGTGACGCAGATCACGCGATCATAGACCGTGTCCCTAGAGGGGTAGTCATCCGGGCAGCGTGCCGTCAATAATCCAGCCAGACATTGTTCCGTCCGCAGTAGTGATGTAGACCTGAACAACGTCTACACAATGGAGCACATTCATGGGTGGACGCGACCTTCCGGAGTCCGCCTAATATGCTAACTCCCAATTGTTTTCGTTCCCAAAATCTGCCACCGAGCGAAAATGGTTGATTTCAGGGAGCTTCATTGCATTTTTGTACTGACCTCTTTTAGCCCGAAGAATGGTTAGTAAATGCTCCATGATTAGGGTTGCGTCGCTTTCTTGCACTCTGCCAGTTACGGCGCGCTGCTGCGACTCCCCTACGCACGCGGTCTAGCGCAGGGTTCCACCACTCATAGCCGTTAGCACCGTCGTTTTTTCGGGTACCGAGATATTTGTAAGAAGACGGGTTCCTTGCAGCCATCTTCTGCAGCAACTGCAGCTCAGCCTCCTTCTGGGCCAAAACCTCTGTTATGGCCCTGCTTTCAGCATCCTCGTCATCTGACATGGCTAAGCGGTCCGTGCCGAGGCGCTAGACCGATAGCTTAGTCGTACTAGGTGCTGATTAACAACCCTGCACGCTTTTCGTGCGCATAAAATCCGGAAAAGTTGAAAATTGAAAAATTTATGGGGAGGAGGGCGATTTGAGGCGTCAATATATGACTGGGTATCCTGTTCAAAACTTGGATGTAAACCGTTGGTCTGCAGGTTTAGGTGAAAACCCGGTCGAAATCTGACAAGCGGTTCAAAAGTTATAGCCGATCGAAAATTTTGGTAGAGGGGGGACGGGGTGGGGGGCAACCCCGTTATGCCAAAAAAAATAAGACTGGGATGTTTAAGGGGGACGAGATATGTCGGGGGGGGGGGGGGGGTGAGTGACAGCCCCATGTCACAATCGACAGGTTTCAGTGACACCTGCCAAACAGCACATGAAACATCAGTTCACTTTGACAAGCGAAGCACGTGGGGCCAACGCCCAAAGTGAACGTGAACACGACAACTTAGAAACAAAGGAAACGTTAAAACCGCGTGGAACTTAGGTCTGACAACGTCGCTAAATACATCGCGAGCACACCATTTTTTGATATCAAAATTAATACCGGTTAAATAAAGGTTAAATAAATTTATAACGCTACAGGTATAAAATAATGGTACCGTAATTTTTTACCGGTACCATAACCTTTATCATAACCTTTATCCGTCTACCTTTAAAAAGTATACCGGTACTGTTATTATACCGGTAGCTTAACCCTGTACCTTAACCTAAAACGATCCCTGCTGTGAACTCGATGTCGTTTACGCGTTTTACTAAGGCATAACGAAACTCAGCTGTTGTTTATCACTTTGATCCTCAAACTGCGATGAATATTTTGAAAATATACAATAAATATCAACTGTTAATTATTAATTTTTACTTTGTTCAATGTATCATACATTTTTCCATGGCAATATAGAGGTATATAGAGTTTGATTGATTCAGCAACTTTTTTTTGACGACATTTTAAAAATTACAAGCGGGTGCGATTAAAGTAACGTGTTACGCTCGATTTTCTGACCGTGTGATTCAGATGAATGCTTTCTGTTGATCACTTTGATTTCCGCTCTTTGCGCTCTCTCAAGCGGAAGTAACGTTGTTTTAGCGGCTCCTCCCCATGCGGAAATGCAATATAACAGCAATGACTGTACAAGAGCAAAATCAACCATTTTCATAATAGAGGCGTCAGCCAAGGTACGCAGTAACTTGAAAACGTACATTAATTTACAAGTACGGCTCTTGACAGACTCAACTTGGTGCTGCCATGATAGATTTTCATCTACTAAGACTCCCAAATATTTGACATATGCTGAACGCGTGAGCAGAGAACATGTGCACGGTTCAGTATCGTTTCTACAAACATGCACCTTGATTGAGAAAGGAAATAAATTTATCATTGTCATGTTTGTTTCAAAATCCGTTTTGATAAAAGTTTATATACAACAGAGCCTTGCATTATGAAAACAAAACAAAGATCTCGCTCATTTTTCCGAATACTATGTTAACATGTGTTGAACCAAGGGTATCAGTTAACCCGACCAGTCACAGGGTGACTAGTAATAGGTAATACGCGTGGCTACAAACCCTCAGTAATTAAATTTTCGACATCATGTCTCTTTTAGAACAATTTTTTTGTGAGCGGTTCAAAATACAAAGATTCATTTTTAGGCAAAACTTTCAATGAGCTATGTTTTTTCAAAGAAGTCTCAATAAGGCTTCAAATGGTTGGCAAAATATTTATCAAGAATTCTTCTGGTATATTTTTTTTTGAGGTTTAATCTTGTAACTGACTGTTTAATTTCTAATGCTGAGGCTATCTCTACGTTTTCAAGCTGGATTTGAATCAAACAATTCGATTTATGAAGATTGCTTTATGAGTTGCTAATTTACTCACATAGTTTTTACATTGATTGCAATAGATAGACTATTTTGCTAGTAAGTGCTAGAAAACTGTTGGAAGTAAACCATATTTTTAATTATTCAATATTTTTTAACTTTATTTATTTATTTTATTTATTTAACTGTTTATTGCACACAAGATAAAACACAGGACACTTACAATTAAGAAAAACAACACAACAGGTACTACTTATTTCTAAAAAGAAATCTCTTCCAGCAGTCCTACGGTAGAGATATAGCATAAGGTGAGGCTGATAGATCGTGCACATTGTAATAATAAAAATATAATATAATAAAAATAAGTTACTTACTAACTTAATATACTAATATGTATATATATACCTAACACAATAACATATTATATATATTACAACAAATACAATAAATATACATAAATACGACTAATACAAACTAACTAGACAGTGAAAGGTAATGCTCTTTTACTCTTTTCTTGAAGACTGAGAGTGAAGGACTGTCACGTACTGTGTGCGGGAGGGAGTTCCACAATCTGGCTGCATGCACAGTGAATGAATAACTGTAGAAGTCGGAGTGGTGGATAGGTATAGTAAGAATGGACCTTACATGGGAGCGACAAGGCTTGTCCTGAGGTCGAGAGAAATTAAAACGTTCTTGAAGGTAAGAAGGAGAAGAAGGGCTGTGAAGAATTTTGAAAAGACAAGAAAGCACATGAGCATTTCTGCGAAGTCGGATAGGAAGCCACTTGAGTCGAGAACGAAACTGCGAGACATGGTCGTACTTGCGTAAGCCGAAGATAAATCTAATATATAGGTTTTGGAGACGCTCGAGTTTGTTCAACAACTCTTCAGTGGCATCCAGGCAATAAGTGTCAGCGTAATCAAAAAGGGGGAAAAGAAGTGTTTGCGCGAGAGTGATTTTAGTTTTTAGAGGCAGGAAATTTTGGAGACGCTTCAGCGAGTGAAAAGTATAAAACACTTTTCTACTAACATCATTTACCTGAGCAGTCCAACTAAGGTTGTGGTCCAGTAGCATACCCAGGTTCTTAGCGGTCTTAATGTAGGCAATGGGTGTACCATTATAAGTGACAGTTGGGATACTAGTGTGATCTAATTGCCTACACATATACGGGCTACCAATCAGCATCGCTTGCGACTTTTTGGGATTAACTACAAGACCAAAAGATTCAGCCCAGGTAGCAATCCTACTCAAGTCATCGTTGATAGCTGCAGTGGCACTAACGATATCGTCTAAAGCGAAATGACGATATATCTGCAAATCGTCTGCGTAGAGATGGAAGCTAGAGGAGATCACAAATGTAACTGTGTTAATAAAAATAGAAAAGAGAAGAGGTGAAAGGACGCCACCTTGTGGAACACCCGCAGAGAGATCACGCCAATCAGAGAAAACCTCGTCAGAGCGGATCCGCTGCGAGCGATTCCCAAGATATGAATTGAACCAAGCTATTGCCGAAGGAGAGATGCTAAGGGAGCAAAGTATTGCAAGAAGAATATCAAGGTCAACAGAGTTGAAGGCGTTACTAAAATCCAGTAAGATAAGTATAGTCAAAGATTTGGTTTCCATAGCAAGTCGAATGTCGTCAGTCACTTTAAGAAGTGCTGTGACTGTACTATGACCAGCGCGAAAACCAGATTGAAACATTGATAAAAGATTTTGTGATGTTATAAAGTTAGCTACCTGCTTGTGGACAATGTGCTCAAGGACTTTGGAAAGGAATGGTAAAATAGAAATGGGGTGGAATTGGGAAAATGACGAGGGATTGGAAACTTTAGGGAGAGGAATGACATCAGCACGTTTCCATGCCGAAGGGAAAGAACTCATTCCCAAGGAAAAGTTGAAAATGTTTGTTAGTATTGGTAAGAGTTCGGTTAGGATGAGGGAGATCATGCGGGAGGAGAGCTCATCATTGCCCACAGCAGTAGAGGTGATGGATAGGATATGCTTCTTCACATCTTCCTCGGTAATAGCATAAAAAGTGAAAGAAGTACACTGTGGACACTTCCACAGTGTACTTTGCTGTTAATGTTGGCAATTGTCGTAGACTTTACAATGTCACTTAACGTAACAGGTGGTGACGAGAAATGTGCGTTGAGTGCGTTTAAATCAACGTCATCTGGTGGACCTACAAACAAACCTACCACCTGCAGGAATCAACAACTTAAATTTGCAGGTATGGACAGTACGGGCTGGGCCAATGAAATATCAAACTGGAATGATCACGAAATAGATCTTCTCTCACACGGCTGGAGAAAGTCTACTTTAAATACCTACCGCCCCGCATGGCAGAAATGGTGTAGGTGGGCTTTAGAAAATGGCATAAAAGTAGACGACCCTAAACCGTCAGATCTTGCTCGATTTCTCTGTTACTTGTTTGATGTTGTAAAGTTAGCTCCTAAAACCATCTTACTTCACAAGTCCGTTGTGGCTACTTTTACCAACCCTCATAATAGTTCTACACTGAGTTCACATCCAATTGTCACCCACACTATCAAAGGAATTTTCTCAAAGAAACCAAGAATTAAGAAACCCCTTACGTGGAGCGTCGACCATCTTCTGAGATTCATTGAAAATTATGATGTGAACATCGAGAGTTTGTTCTCAGTATGTCGCCACACGTCTATCCTTCTTCTATTAGCTTCAGGCAGAAGAGTTCATGACTTAACTCTGCTGAGCATCAATCCTGAAAATTACGAAGATAAAGGCGATGAAATCATCTTCTGACCAATGTTTGGCTCCAAAACAGATACGCCTTCGTACAGACAGTCAGGTTGGTGTATTAAAGCAACTGCAAATACTCAATTTAATATTGTTTATTGGATTAGACAAACTATATTCTTATCCCAGGCTCGTCGTGGAGTGAGACAACTAGATAGCTTATTTATCACAACTAGGGGAGCTGTTAGAGAAGCTTCTCGTGCAGTAATTGCTGGCTGGATAAGAACCATATTCAAGGAAGCGAATGTCACTGCTTCAGCAGGAAGCATAAGAGCGGCTGTAGCAACCTCCAACTGGACAAACAAAAATTTGGATATAGATGAGGTTTTGAAACGGGGGAATTGGAAGTCAAAGAATACTTTCTTTAATCATTATTTTAGAGAAATACAAACGGCCAAACCTCCCTCAAATGTTATTGATCTTAATCACTGTTTCCATCCTGTTGATTAATTGATTCACAAAGTCTGTGATTTTGAGTTCCTGATTATTATTATTATAAGAAATTTTTGGTAGTTTTTGTTTAATTTTCTTCTACCTCTATATTATTTTGATTTCGGACCGTTAGTTTAACATAATTTCTGTTTCATTTCACAAACGTTATTAAAGTTCAAAAAATAAATCTATTTATGTTCATAATATTGTATTTTGCTTATTTATTATGATATAAAACAGTCTTCAAATTCATATCACAGTACACCCGACACCACGTCGGCAGAAGTTAAACACGTCTCAATGTGGTTCAAGCGTAGGCACGAACACCTAAATAGAACCGTTTTTCCCCCGAAGGGTAAAAAACGGATATTTAGGTTTCTGCCGTAGCTTGAACCACACCTAAGGCCTTGCCGGCTTTAGCTTTGGTACTGACAAAGCAACAGCCGGGCGCTGGTGCCGGGAAATTGATACTATCAAACACAACCGACAGATGGCGCTGAATGTCACGGAGATTGAATAGGATTGAATGAAATTGACTGAGTTACAAAGGACGTAGTCTCAATGTGGTTCAAGCTACGGCAGAAACCTAAATATCCGTTTTTTACCCTTCGGGGGAAAAACGGTTCTATTTTATAAAAGTGAATTCGAAGGAATAAAAGTTTGTTCGAGAACATCATTGTTTTTCTGGTGAATGCTACAGCTTCAGAAGTGGGACGAAAATTAAAAACGTGAGTAAACGAACACATAATGCTTGTATTTTTTTATTAGTCTTAAATATCTGTAAGGTAACATTTTTTTTCTTTTGCATGAGATTTCTTTCGTAAGTGGGCTTTTCTTGCCCAAAAGTGAGCAGGACAGTGCCCAGAAATCATAAAAGACCGATGCATTATAGGGGCTTGAGCCACGTGTTAGATTAGGCACTTAAATTTAATTTTTCAAATTTTGCCCACTAGTGGACTTTTATGTCCACATTTTAAAAGTTTATATGCTGAAACCGGGTATCTTAAAGGGCCCCAAAAAATTCTGTTATTTTTGAGCTACGATGCGTCGTTTTCGAGATATAGCAGTTTGAAGTTGAAAATTTCCACGTGGTTCTTGATAACAGCTAGACTCGGTTAGGATACTCCCTGATAATATGATCATGTAACAGGACTGTTACTCTGTTTATTCAGGCATAAACATTTTTCAAATAGAACATTTATGTCCGTTCAAATACTTTTCAGCTCGACGATGGATAGAGGCAATGATTCCGCTCGAAAGCTGCGATCGCCCTCAAGGATTGAGGGTAGCAGCCGCGCTAGCAGGCGGGATTTGGAACGCCGCTCTGAAAGACCTCGCGAGCGAAGCAGCATCAGCCGGTACACGCCTTCCTTGCCACGAAGACTGCCGGTTCGTGAACGCAGCCCCGGCGAGCGCCAGAGCAGGCGGGACTTGGATTGCCGCAATGAACGCCGTGGTGAACGGCGCAGCTACCACCGCAGCCCGCAGCGCAATCGACGAGGCAGCCGCCTCGATAACGACGAGCACGTAAGTGATCGGGGTCGTAAGCGCCGGAGGAGCAGCAACAGTGCAGACAGGCGCAGTATTTCGAGCAACGACGGTCGCGAGTCAAAAAGAAGTAGACATGACAGTGTGAGTAAGGCTGATTTGGTTTTGAATTCATTTATAGATGCACTTAAAACTTTAAAGCCAAATACGAG
The DNA here is from genome assembly GCA_027580185.1 of Tuta absoluta. Lineage (NCBI taxonomy): Eukaryota > Metazoa > Arthropoda > Insecta > Lepidoptera > Gelechiidae > Tuta > Tuta absoluta. The sequence goes on from JAQAHW010000076.1 coordinate 99,787, forward strand.
TGAGAGGTTTCCATCTAATTCCCTTAACAATGTCATTCCTGAGTTTGACCCGATGGTGAGAGAACAAAATATCGAAGTTTGGCTCTCAAAGGTAGAAGAATGTAGGCAAATATACGAATGGACGGATAAACAAGTAGTTCACTTTGCCCTGCCTAAGTTAGTAGGAGTCGCCAAAACTTGGTATCAGAGTTTGCCAACTTTATTATATACCTGGGAAGAGTGGAAAGCCAAATTATTAGAATCCTTTCCATCCACTCAAAATTACGGGGAGTTACTGACTGAAATGTTGGCTAAGAAACTACGTTTTGGCGAATCTCCAGAGTTATACTTCTATTCTAAAATAAATCTGTTAAATCGGTGTAAGTTATATGGCAAAGAAGCAGTTGACTGCTTGATTTTTGAGATAGAGGATAGAGGTATTAGGTTAGGAGCGCAAGCTGCACAATTTACCGAGCCCGAGCAATTATTAAAATTCTTCAAAACTATAAAATCCGGTGTGGCTAGGGAGACTGACAAGACTATTAAAGATAAGGACAAACGCACTATTACTAACAATCTGTCTAAGGGACCTAACAGAACCAACGGACCTGGCAAAACCGAAACTAGTAGTATCAGGTGTTTTAATTGCAATGAAACTGGTCACCCCAGTTTCAAGTGCAACAAACCTTTAATGAAATGCACCCGTTGTAATCTGTTAGGGCACTTAGCCAACGCGTGTACTAAATCGGACACTGTGCAAAAAAATGACAAGGATAAAACCGTCATGAATGTTTCCAGCGAACCTACTTCTGGTATATATATATTTCCTATATTAATCAATGGTGGTATGGTCCAGTGTCACGTCGACTTAGGTAGTGAATGCACATTGATCCGCTTATCTAATGCTTTGGAGTTAGGAATTACATGGGAGTCTAGTGACAACTTGCCATTCTTGAAAGGGCTTGGGAATATACCATATCAACCAATAGGTATTACGAGAGTTACCATTGAAGTTCAGGGCATTACTGAGGTCGACGTTGAAGCGTTAATTGTTAATGACAATCTGATTACTTATCCAGTACTTTTAGGGCATACATTTACTGAACGCCCTCATCTAAAGATTTTTAAAACTGCCAATAAATTGCAGTTCCTTACGGATGATCACACTAAAGTTCATCTTGTCTGTAGTATAAATAATTTTTGAAAACTTGCAAAATTTTCGAGTGCGGGCAGGATTTGAACCTGCGACTTTCGCATTACTAGTGGCGACGCCTCTTCCATCTGGGCTACCGCAGCTCATTATACCTAACACGGGAAGTGTTTTAAAATTTGGTACTCAGTATAAATAATGTTGTTAAACCCGGTGAAATAAAACCAATATCTGCGTGTTCCAAAACAGTTTTCTCTGGGAAAGTATACGTTGACGGTGGCATTCGGGGTAAAGAGGGTGCGGAGTACTATTTGCTGCCCGGGGAGTACGAAATGTGTGATAGTAAGGGGCACATTATTATTCATAATTTAAGTCCTAATGATCTGCTTTTTAACAATGATCAATTAATAACTCGCAGCATTTTTTTTACAAATTTAAAGCATACATTAAGCATTAGTTTAACTGAAAGCGATGACACTTTTGAACCCGACATAGGGACGCACTTAACGCCAGGACAAAAACAACAATTAACCAATTTGCTACTTAAATATAAAGAATGTTTTTCCACTTGCTTGAAGGATCTTGGTTTTACCATAGTTACCGAAATGGACATACAGCTAAATGACAGTAACCCCGTTGCATACAGGCCGTACAGGCTTTCTTATTCTGAACGTGAGGATGTTCGACGTATGATCTCAGAAATGTTAGATTGTGGCATAATAAAGGAATCTTCCTCACCCTATGCCAGCCCAATTGTGATAGTCAAGAAGAAGAGTGGGGAGAAACGTCTCTGCGTAGACTACAGGGCCCTAAATAATAGAACGAAACGCGATCACTATCCGCTTCCCAGAGTCGAAGACCTTCTTGATGAACTGGCCGGCAACAGTATTTTCATCTCCCTTGACCTCGCCTCGGGATATTATCAGATCCCAATTGCGGAGGCGTCTCAAGAGAAGACTGCGTTTGTTACACCGGACGGCCAATATGAATACACCAGAATGCCGTTCGGTTTAGCTAACGCACCTTCCGTATTTCAAAGGGCCATGCACAAGATTTAAAACAAAGCCAAAGTAAGCTTTGTAATAGTGTACATGGACGACGTGTTGATCCCTGCGCGTTCTTATGAGAAAGCTATGCTCAGGTTGGAGGAGGTTTTGACACTATTGAAGGAGGGGGGGTTTGACTCTTAAATTAAAGAAGTGTAAATTTATGTACGATAAAATAGATTTTCTAGACTTTGAAATTAGTGGTGAGGGTATTAAGCCTGGTTCCCACAAAACCGATGCGGTCTCCAAATTCCCCACTCCTTCAAATCAACATGACGTTAGGCGATTCTTGGTCTTGGCGAGCTTCTTCAGGAGGTTTGTCAAGGATTTTGCTATAATTGTGAAGCCTCTGACGGGTCTCTTGAGGAAGAATACTTCGTGGAAGTGGGGCAGGGAAGAACATGCGGCATTTACTGAAATAAAAGAGAGGTTAGTTAATCGACCTATTTTAGCACTGTACGACAAAAATCTAGAGACACAGCTTCATACGGACGCATCCAAAATAGGTATCGCAGGTATCCTCCTTCAGAATGATAATAAAGGTCTTTGGAAAGCTGTTGCATATTATAGTCGTCAAACCTCGATAGATGAACAAAAGCTCCACTCTTTCGAGCTGGAGAAACTAGCCGTTATTGCGTCTCTTAATAAATTCAGGGTGTATCTACTAGGCATACGCTTCAAAATTGTAACGGACTGCAATTCGTTACGCACCACTCTGACAAAAAGGGATTTAGTTCCGAGAATTGCCAGGTGGTGGGTACAGTTGCAGGAGTTTGACTGTGAGTTTGAATACCGGCCGGGTGAAAAGATGGCTCACGTCGACGCGTTGAGCCGCGGCCCGTCTGACTCACAGCCCGATACTCCACATATAATTGACGTGCTTACTGTCACCGAAGAAGACTGGATAGCTACCGTACAATCCGCTGATGATGAAGTTCGCCGTATTAAGGAGATTCTTTCAGACCCAGAATCTGCAAATATAGTAGATATATGTCAAAATTACACATTGAAAAACGGTAGAGTTTTAAGAGTGGTTGCAGAGAATACACTGAGGTGGGTAGTACCCAGAGGTTCCCGATGGCAGATAGCGAAGGCCAATCATGATGATGGGGGGCATTTTGGCTTAGACAAGACCTTAGAACGCATTCGTGCGCTCTACTGGTTTCCCAAAATGAGATCATTTATAAAAAAATATGTCAGATCGTGTTTAGAGTGCGCACATCACAAAATGCCTACCTCAGGTCAGCAAGGGCTTCTACATCCTATAGATAAAGTAGAAATCCCCTTCCATACCCTCCATGCAGATCATTTAGGTCCCTTCAACAAAAGTAAAAAAAAGAATACTTACATTTTGGTTCTAATTGATGCGTTTACCAAGTTTGTGATTTTAACCGCAGTAAAAAGTACAAAAACGTCTGAGACTATAAAAGTTATTAAATCCTGTACCGTTATTCGAAACCTATACATAATTAAATGAGAGCAGCGCCTTCCGTTTCCCCGGTCGTATCGCGAACTACGCACGATTTCCCGATTGGCTGAGGCTTCCCGCTCCACCGACACGGCAGGCGAACCGGTCCGATCGTGCTCGGAGCGGCCGGCTCGCTTTGGTTTCATTAGCGTCTGTGTCCCCGTCACAGACGGTCGTGCGCAGAAATCTGTACCTGTCACTTACAATTTCAAAGTCGACGACCGATTTGGTATGGCAGTAAGATATTTTCACTATAGTTTCAAGCTTAACTAAAAGTTTTGCATACCTCTGGTAAGTACCTTGATAATTTTTTACTTTTGAAGTTAATGTTAACGATTTATGTCGTTCGTTTATCACTTTTACCCTCGAAATTTTTATATTTTTTCTCGAGGTCTGATAAGATTTTCCCGTGTGTAATTCGGTTGTAATTTGCAGTAAAATGAGTGATCCGAATAAAAAGAAGCGTGAGGCAGATAAAAAGAGTGATCCCGAGCCAAAAAAGGTCACAAACCCGCCCAAGCGGAAGTCACGACCACCGCGACGCAGAAGTTCCAGTTCGAGCTCCAGCTCGTCGAGCTCGGGCGCCTCCAGATCAAGTTCCAGCAGCTCGGACGGATCAGCAAGGAGACATCGTCACCGCCAAAACAGTATGTTACAAAAACTTACAAAAGAGTTTTCTGATTTTCGCAATCAATTTCGAGTACCAAATTCTAGTACCCCTGAGCATATTACGTGTAACAATCAAATGCCTGATTTTATCGATGCTAATGTAAGCGGTTCATTATACCGGGATCACGAGTGTATTAATAATGACGATGTTGTGCCCAATGTTCCAATGCAAGATTCTTCGATTCTTATAAATACCGGTTTTAAAATTAATTTCGGTACTACCGTCAAAGAACCTTCAATTCCAGTCACGCCCGAGCCTTATTTGAACACGTTAAAAAGTATTCAGAGATTCGAAGAATCATCGTGGTGTGATATTCGATATGCAGATGTGCAAAAAGCTTACTGTCACGCGCCTGGTTTTATCGAGTTAGAGGCAAACGATGAGGTTAATCAGTACGAGTTTTCTAAAAGCATGTTGTACGCAGAAAGGTCATTCGCGGCGGCTACTTTTGCGTTATTAAAGCAAAAAGAGGTACTAGAAAATGGGTTATCTAATTTCTTGACTTGGACTCAAGAATCAGAGGGCATCACACCCTTTGATATCAAAAGTAAAATCGAAGAAATTTTTGTCAACGGTGATTTTCACAAAGTGTCGGTAGATGTTTTACAACTAGTGTGCGGGCACAGGGCGGATCTTATCCAACAAAGAAGGGAGGTTATTCTAAAGCAAATTAAAGATCCGCTGGTCAAAAGTACGCTTAGAAAAATTCCGCCGTCCTGTTCAAACTTGTTTACACCTGCTCTTTTTACGGCGGCATTAGAGAAAGCAGGAGGTGTTCGAAAAAACTTTTGGCCGCAAGCCAAATCTAGCTCCAATGCACCTGCTGCGCAAGCGGGCCCCAGTGGAACACGACAACCTCAACGCCCTGCGCAAGGGTGCCTAAACTCATGTAATTTGCCTGCGCAAGGCAATATAAACCGACGAGTACCTGCGCAAGGTAACTCATGTAATCAGCACAATCTACCCGCGCAGGGTAATTACTATCAAAACCGTCAATGCTGTCCTGCGCAAGGACCAAACAATGGTGGGTACAATAGAAGGGTCCCTGCTCGCAATGGGGGCCCATTTCGAGCAAGACCTACATCCTCCTTTCAGGAGGCAAGAGGCGCCGCCAAGCGACCCTCTTCTCCCAATAATAAATTTAAATCCAATAAACGTCGCAAATATTGACTCGCGAACATTCCGGGCGGGGCAATTACAAAACTTTGTACATGTGTGGAAGGAGATGAAAGCGCCACAATTCATCGTGAAAATAATACAGTCGTATCGAATACCTTTTGTAAAGAAACCACCGCTTGTAAGACCCGGTGCAAAGTTTGCTGTGCCAATTACGCCCAAAATGACAAAAGTCATCAGGACAATGAAAGACCAAAGTGTTCTAGAATGTGTTCCAAAGAGCGCCAGCTTTTTGTCAAACCTTTTTCTCGTTGCAAAGACCGACGGTTCGTTAAGGCCAATATTCAACCTCAAGGCTCTGAACAAATTTGTATACACAGACAAATTTCACTTAATAAATGTTCACAAGGTTCCAGACTTTTTACAGACCAAAGACTGGCTTACAAAGATAGACCTCTCACAGGCCTATTTTCATCTGCCGATCGCGAAATCTCACAGGCGATTTCTAAGACTTGTGTACGAGAACGAACTTCTGCAAATGACTTGTCTGCCATTTGGCTTGAGTTCGGCACCAAGAGTTTTTGCCACAGTCACAAACTGGGTAGCACAACATTTTCGCGACCAAGGGATAAGGATCCTAGTCTATTTAGACGATTTCTTGATGGCACACCAAGCTCGCGAAGTTTTGATAAATCATACGAAACTGGTTACCGAAACACTTTTTCGAATGGGCTGGCAAGTCAATTGCCAAAAGTCAATTTTCGAACCTCAGACTCGTATCGAATATCTAGGCATTTTATGGGATCCGTGAAACAACAAAAAACTTCTTCCCAAGGCGAAAATCGACAAAGTGGGTCTTCTTGTTCAAAAGGCGGAAACGCATTTAAAAATGAACCTCAAAGATGTCCAAACACTGTTGGGAGTACTAAACTTTGCAAGTTTTGTTGTTCCTCGGGGACGATTACATTGTCGACAGCTTCAGCGTTTTCAAAACGCGATTCTCAAAGGGCATTCGAGGAAGCGCTGGCTCTTGCCACCAGTAGTTCTCCACGAACTCCTTTGGTGGAAACAGAATTGCCAAACTCCGTCGCCCTTACAAATTCAGGCTCCGACTCATTTTCTCACAACCGACGCGTCCGATATGGCATGGGGCGCAAGGCTGAACAACCTGAGCCTATCAGGTTCATGGAGCGGAACGGAAGGGTCTCTACATTGCAATCAGAAAGAACTACTAGCTGTAATAAAAGTCCTAGAGCAAGCCCCAATGTTAGACCTTCACAAAGCATCTATTTTGCTACAAAGCGACAGTCGCACTGTAGTAGCTTACTTAAGAAGCGAAGGAGGCACTCATTCGGACACTTTAATGAATTTGACATACAGAGCTTTTACCTTACTGGATCATTATCAAATACATTTGAGAGTGTATCACTTACCCGGAATTTTCAACTGCGAGGCAGATCATCTTTCGAGATTGAAACAACCACCGGAGTGGCACCTTTTGTCGAAGGCAACCGAGACGATCTTTTCGAAATGGGGAGTACCCGAAATCGATCTGTTTGCCTCACAAATAGCCCACGTGGTACCAGCTTACGTGAGTCTAGACCAGAACGATCCGCAAGCCATCTTTCACGATGCTCTGAGCAGGAACTGGTCATTCGAAATGGCGTGGATATTTCCACCCCCTTGCTTAATCCCGAGAGTCCTACACCACTTGAATCATGCACAAGGGATTTACCTAATAGTTGCCCCAAAGTGGGAGAAAGTTTTCTGGCGCGCAGATCTGAAGGCCAGGGCTCTAGCTCCTCCACACACAGTATGGAACCTAGACAAAGTTCTGATAGATGCGACAACGCAAATGCCTCCCCCGAATGTGAAGGAGATGACTCTCGAAATTTGGAAATGTGGGGGTGGAACAAGGATTTGACAAATTGGTCTCTTGACCAAAAGACTTTATTGTTATCCAGTTGGCGTGCCTCAACGCTAAGAACCTATAAAGTCGCATGGACAAGATGGTGTAAATGGTCAAAACTGCATAATGTTGACATCGGCAATCCAAATGGCTCTCACCTAGCCAGGTATTTAACTGACCTTCACCAAAAAGAAGGCCTTTCCTACAGTACCATCCTATTACACAAGTCTGTGGTAGCGACTCTCTCCAAATCCGACGATAAGTCATTGTCGAGCCATAAATTAGTCCGCCAGGTGTTAAAGGCAATTTCGTTGCAGCGTCCAAGAGATCCAAAACCTCCTATTTGGGATGTTTCAGTATTAACATCTTTTCTAGTATCTAGACAAATGTCTGAATATAGCTTATTCGAAGTTTCAAGGCATACCGCTATATTGCTTCTCCTCTGCTCCGGCAGAAGGATTCATGATTTGACTCTGCTATGCGTCGATGCACAACACATGTGCGAATCCGAAGACAGTATTACTTTATGGCCGACTTTTGGCTCCAAAACGGATTCTGCAGATCATAGGCAGTCCGGTTGGAAATTGTTGGATTCGGGACATCCTTTAGCTACAAATCCAGTGTATTGGATAAAACAGCTCATTTCTACGGGTACCCAACGTAGAGACGCTTGCAAAAGCTCAAAGCTTTTTATAACTGCAAGAGGAGAGCCACGGCCTGCTTCACGAACCATTTTAGCAGGTTGGATAAAGTCCCTATTACGCGAGGCTGGGATAAAGGCTACACCTGGTAGTGTTAGAGCAGCTGTAGCCTCCAAAAATTGGATAGACAATTTTCCTTTAGATCAGATCCTGAGTCAAGGAAACTGGCGTTCTGGGAACACTTTCCGGAAATTTTATCGCAGAGCAGTGCAGCAGCCTGCGTCTGTCAATACTAATAGTATGAGTAATTATTTTCAACCTCTATAAGAATAGATAATCAGCTATCCTCTGAGAAAATAACTTAAATTATACATAATTTAATAAATACAGTTTAAAGGCTAAAGCTAGCACCCATGACTGTAAAACTATTACAATTTCTTGTTGATTCGATTGCTTTTGTGGTTAACCATACCTTGTTAAATGTACCTTAAGTATGTTTACTAATAACCAGGTAATAGATATACCTTTATTTGTGATAAGGTACGGTTGAACAATAGGTTCAATAATCTGTTGTGAAATAATAACATTTTTTTGTTGCATAATAAATAGTCTGATTGATTAACATGGCATTTTTCTTTTAGTTATATAAAAAAATTACTATTACATAAGTAATTAAAATATCACATTAGCGTCTTGATTGATCCTCCACCGCCAGGCGATATCAAACACATCTCATTTAATTATGTATAGGTTTCGAATAACGGTACAGGATTCAATAGACGCGTTTTACCTTACAATAAAACGCATATTAAATACTTACCTTATTCGAAACCTATACAATAAGTCCTGCCTGGCAGACTTCAGCCGTAATGAAACCAAAGCGAGCCGGCCGCTCCGAGCACGATCGGACCGGTTCGCCTGCCGTGTCGGTGGAGCGGGAAGCCTCAGCCAATCGGGAAATCGTGCGTAGTTCGCGATACGACCGGGGAAACGGAAGGCGCTGCTCTCATTTAATTATGTATAGGTTTCGAATAAGGTAAGTATTTAATATGCGTTTTATTGTAAGGTAAAACGCGTCTATTAAGCATCACATAGGGCTTTTTGGAACTCCAATGCGTTTAATCACCGACAGGGGTAGCTGCTTTACAAGTAAGAAATTTAAGGCTTTTACTCAAACACACGGAATAAAGCACATTCTCAATGCCGTTGCGACACCCCGCGCTAACGGCCAGGTCGAAAGATCGAATAGGACCATTTTGGCATCACTAGGCGCGATGACTCATGGCAAAGATCCGAAGACTTGGGATCAGTACCTCCCAGACGTTCAGCTAGGGATTAACACTTCCATGCATGCTGTTACTAAAAAGACACCCACGGAATTACTATTTGGTCGTAGAGTAACTAACCCATCGCAAGGGATTCTAAGTGATTTTATTGCTGATGTAGGTGATGGCGTGATTGACGGTGACCTTGACAGTATCAGAGCTGATGCTGGTTGCCTGATGCAAAAGCAAAGCGAAATAAGTAAAGAAAGATACGATCGTCGTAAGAAGCCTGCTCATCAGTATAAAGAAGGTGATCTAGTTCGGATCATAAGGGCTATTGCATCTGGCAACGGGCAGTCTAGAAAATTAGAACCGAAATTACAGGGACCTTATAGAATAGATAGATAGATAAAATGCTTTATTCATATTTCTGCATCACACACATTTACATTTATAGATAATCACGTAAAATTATATAAAATGCAAATTCTTAAAATTATTTATCTCACAAAATGCACACAGGTGTGCTGCAGTGATGTGAAAGGGCTAAAGCTCAGTGTATTTAGCCAGGAGGCAACACTGGTTTTCAGCTGTCACCCGCGAGTTAAAGCGGGAAACAAGTCCGAGCAGAAATAAAACTTATAGTAAAGTGTAGGTAGTGTAAAAGATAAAAAGAAGAAAAATTGCTAAAAATAATACAACAGTAGTGAGCGCATTTCATAGTGACTATTGTGTATTTGTGTGTCTTTGCAGGCACTTTGGCTGTGATGGTTAGTGTCGTGCATTGTACTTTCGCCATTCCAGACAACCATCCGGAATCTGTAGTTTAGTAACATTTAATAAATGTTGTTTATAATGATATTTAAATGAACCCTTGTAAGTAATATTCCTTACTAGCTTTTACCCGCGACTTCGTCCGCGTTAGATAGCTTTTTTTGCCACGGGTTCTAAAGTAGATATGTATGACAGTGATATTAGAACAGTCCTTATCTCTACTGTTTAAAAATGACTTCCTTGCTTCTGTTGTTAAAGGGACAATTCAAAATTTGCTATCCGGTGTACTGCCCTGAGAGATCAATATTTATAACCATTGAATACGAAAGTCAGTAGATAACAAAAAAATCCTCGGTAAAAAGTTGCCAATGTCTTTTCTCAACTTATTCCCATCATTCTGAACAACTTTTGTTTTGGAACCATTTCTGTATCTCGAATAGTTTAGGTGGGCTCCTGATGGTAAACCTGGTGATCTAAAGATACTCCAGATCCTCAATTTCCTTGTGAAGAGAAGCGGCCCATCATACTGAACAACTTTTGTTTTAGAACCATGCCTGTATCTCTAATAGCAAGCTGGGCTCCTGATGGTACACCTGTTGGTCTACATAAGGTACTCCAGATCCTCAATGTCCTTGTGAAAAGAAGCGGCCCATCATACTGAACAACTTTTGTTTCAGAACCATGCCTGTATCTTTAATAGTTTAGCTGGGCTCCTGATGGTATACCTGGTGGTCTACATTAGGTACTCCAGATCCTCAATGACCTTGTGAAAAGAAGTGGCCCATCATACTGAACAACTTTTGTTTTAGAACCATGCCTGTATCTCTAATAGTAAGCTGGGCTCCTGATGGTACACCTGATGGTCTACATAAGGTACTCCAGATCCTCAATGTCCTTGTGAAAAAAAGCGGCCCATCATACTGAACAACTTTTGTTTTAGAACCATGCCTGTATCTCTAATAGTTTGGCTGGGCTCCTGATGGTACACCTGGTGGTCTACATAAGATACTCCAGATCCTCAATGACCTTGTGAAAAGAAGTAGCCCATCATAATGAACAACTTTTGTTTCAGAACCATGCCTGTATCTCTAATAGTTTAGCTGGGCTCTTGATGGTACACCTGGTGGTCTACATAAGGTACTCCAGATCCTCAATGACCTTGTGTTAAGAAGTGGCCCATCATAATGAACAACTTTTGTTTTAGAACCATGCCTGTATTCCTAATAGTTTAGGTGGGGTCCTGATGGTACACCTGGTGGTCTACATAAGGTACTCCAGATCCTCAATGTCCTTGTGAAAAGAAGCGGCCCATCATACTGAGTAACTTTTGTTTTAGAACCATGCCTGTATCTCTAATAGTATAGCTGGGCTCCTGATGGTACACCTGGTGGTCTACATAGGGTACTCCAGATCCTCAATGTCCTTGTAAGAAGAAGCAGCCCATCATACTGAACAACTTTTGATTTGGAACCATTTATGTATCTCTAATAGTTTAGGTGGGCTCCTGATGGTACACCTGGTGGTCTACATAATTACTCCAGATTCTTAAATGTCCTTGTGAAAAGAAGCGGCCTATCATACTGAACAACTTTTGTTTTAGAACCATGCCTGTATCTCTAATAGTTTAGCTGGGCTCCTGATGGTACACCTGGTGGTCTACATTAGGTACTCCAGAGCCCCAATGTCCTTGTGAAAAGAAGCGGCCCATCATACTAAAGAACTTTTGTTTTGGAACCATGCCTGTATCTCTAATAGTTTAGGTGGGCTCCTGGTGGTACACCTGGTGGTCTACATAAGGTACTCCAGATTGAGAAGCGGCCCATCATACTGAGTAACTTTTGTTTTAGAACCATGCCTGTATCTCTAATAGTATAGCTGGGCTCCTGATGGTACACCTGGTGGTCTACATAGGGTACTCCAGATCCTCAATGTCCTTGTAAGAAGAAGCAGCCCATCATACTGAACAACTTTTGTTTTAGAACCATGCCTGTATCTCTAATAGTTTAGCTGGGCTCCTGATGGTACACCTGGTGGTCTGCATAGGGTACTCCAGATCCTCAATGTCCTTGTAAGAAGAAGCAGCCCATCATACTGAACAACTTTTGATTTGGAACCATTTATGTATCTCTAATAGTTTAGGTGGGCTCCTGATGGTACACCTGGTGGTCTACATAATTACTCCAGATCCTCAATGTCCTTGTGAAAAGAAGTGGCCTATCATACTGAACAACTTTTGTTTTAGAACCATGCCTGTATCTTTAATAGTTTAGCTGGGCTCCTGATGGTATACCTGGTGGTCTACATTAGGTACTCCAGATCCTCAATGACCTTGTGAAAAGAAGTGGCCCATCATACTGAACAACTTTTGTTTTAGAACCATGCCTGTATCTCTAATAGTAAGCTGGGCTCCTGGTGGTACACCTGTTGGTCTACATAAGGTACTCCAGATCCTCAATGTCCTTGTGAAAAGAAGCGGCCCATCATACTGAACAACTTTTGTTTCAGAACCATGCCTGTATCTTTAATAGTTTAGCTGGGCTCCTGATGGTATACCTGGTGGTCTACATTAGGTACTCCAGATCCTCAATGACCTTGTGAAAAGAAGTGGCCCATCATACTGAACAACTTTTGTTTTAGAACCATGCCTGTATCTCTAATAGTAAGCTGGGCTCCTGATGGTACACCTGGTGGTCTACATAAGGTACTCCAGATCCTCAATGTCCTTGTGAAAAGAAGCGGCCTATCATACTGAACAACTTTTGTTTTAGAACCATGCCTGTATTTCTAATAGTTTAGGTGGGGTCCTGATGGTACACCTGGTGGTCTACATAAGGTACTCCAGATCCTCAATGTCCTTGTGAAAAGAAGCGGCCCATCATACTGAGTAACTTTTGTTTTAGAACCATGCCTGTATCTCTAATAGTATAGCTGGGCTCCTGATGGTACACCTGGTGGTCTACATAGGGTACTCCAGATCCTCAATGTCCTTGTAAGAAGAAGCAGCCCATCATACTGAACAACTTTTGATTTGGAACCATTTATGTATCTCTAATAGTTTAGGTGGGCTCCTGATGGTACACCTGGTGGTCTACATAATTACTCCAGATCCTCAATGTCCTTGTAAAAAGAAGCGGCCTATCATACTGAACAACTTTTGTTTTAGAACCATGCCTGTATCTCTAATAGTTTAGCTGGGCTCCTGATGGTACACCTGGTGGTCTACATAAGGTACTCCAGATCCTCAATGTCCTTGTGAAAAGAAGCGGCCTATCATACTGAATAACTTTTGTTTCGCAACCATCCCTGTATCTCTAATAGTTTAGCTGGGCTCCTGGTGGTACACCTGATGGTCTACATTTGTACTCCAGACCCTCGAATGGTGATAAAAAGTAGCCTATGTCCGTTCTCGGTATGCTAGCAATCTCTGTGCCAAGTTTCATGAAGATCGGTTCAGCGGTTTGGCCGTGAAAGCGTAGCAGACAGACAGACAGACAGACAGACAGACAGAGTTACTTTCGCATTTATAATATTAGTGTGGATTAGTGTGGATTGGCGGTGGAATGTCATTCCAGCACTTGGTTGCCTGAAAGCGAAAACTACCCTCGAAAGCGACAGTCCGATGTATTTGACCAGCAAGCGGAGCACGCGCACTTCTACCAAGGTACCTATCATAGAAGGGCGAAATTTTAATTTTACTGTACAAGTATTCGGGTTTCTGAAATTTCATGACGTCAAACATAAGACTTGCCAGGTGATACTGTCTACGAGAATATTAAAGGTTTTGCCTAACGACCGTTACCTGGTACAAGATACTCCGCTATCGCGGAAAGGTAGGCGTTACGAAGCTGTCATAGCTGCTGATAAAATATATCCATGGCTCAGTTTTGGTATGGGCCAGTCTGATAGTGACAAAGACAATGACTCTAATAATAATAATAATTCGTTTATTTTCAGACAATTACATAGTCCATAGATTGTTAGTATTATAATAATAATAATTATAAAAATATGTTAGTAGCAAATTATAATTGAAATAACAAAATAAAATAAAATAACAATTTCATTGGCATAGCGTTCACGTGTTTCAGTCCTTTAAAAACAATAAAAAAATGGCGGTTAAATTTATACAATAGGTCAATTTAAAATGCATTAAGTTCAAAATCAGAGTAGTAAAATTTCCTAATCAAAATTAATATAAGTATCACAGTCAGTTAAGTCTAAGGCTAAAAGTAAAAATATTAATAACTTAATTTTGAATATATTTACAAATAATTAATTAATTCATAAATTTATAGGACCCCCTCATCCATCAAGGATGCCTTTGCATCCAGTGAATCTGTATCGCGCAGTCAGGTCTATCACTGATTACCTTTAGAATGCTGCTGGAGCTCTCCCGTAACCTGCGCCACATTGAAGCACTCCGCTTTCTAATTATCGCGTGAAAATCGTCGACATGTGCTTCAGCAAACATAGTGGATGCACTGCAATATCGGGGCAGACCCATCAGCATTCTAAAAGCATCATTGTACTGGACACGGAGTTTGTTGAGAGTCGATTTGCAGTAGGTGGCCCACAGGCTACAAGTATAAAAGGACTGGCAGAACGCCTTAAAAAGTGTCACTTTGACCTCTTTCGTATGTACGGTCGGATTCATAAGTGGAGTCATAGTTAGACCACTTGACAGATTGCAATACGGGTTATTATCCTCTGTACTTACTTAACTAACTTACGCACACACGTAAGATTATCGACTGTAAGTAGAAAAGTCCACCTTAAGGCGTAGCATTAAAACTTAAACAGATTACCACCTATAAGCGACATCTATGTTATCTTTGAAATAATTACTCGGTGATAGCCTATTCGCCACCACATCACCACAAAGTATACATCACACTGGTTTGTCTAAAACTGTATTATAGTTATCCTTATTCGTTCACTTGTAGTAAAGCAATAGATTACAATACATATCTTTATTTCGTCGTATTGATCACAAGCTACCGTAGCTTAGCGGTAATAGTTCTTACCTTCTAATCAGAACGGAACCGGGTTCGCATCCGATCTCTGTATGTTGAATAATGTTTTTTTATATGTTTTTACCATATTTTCTCCAGTAATAATTATTTATTTTATATAATATTTTTCTATATATTCATCTATGTATTATATCTATAAATGTTTATTGTAAATTATGTATCAAAATATTATATCTAAAAACATAAACCTATAATATTGTAATAAAACAAAAAGTAAGGTAAGAAATTATTTTATTGGTAGGTATGGTATTACTTTATGTAAATAACATTATGACATGAATGAGAACTTTTGGTAACCATAATATACGAGTATGTAAAACTACATAAAATACTTGCTGTCGTAATACTTAGTTTATAGTTTTGTTTGAATGATAAAACACAATATTATGTAAAATGATATTAAGTGTTCATTAGCTGAAACATCGATAGGTAATTATTTATAAGATCATAGGAATGATCCAAATCTTGGATTGAATCTTTCAATAATGTTATTTAAGTAATAATGTCGTTAGTAATTATTTTATTGTTCTATGTTTAACGATGATGCACTTTCCTCGGAAGTAAAAGTAATTGTAATAATAATAAATCAGTTATTTGCCTACATCTCAAGGTTTAAGCTTAAGTACTCGTTTTCGTAATGAAATGATATTGAAGCAAGGCCTTAAGATAACTGACTAATAATGATCAATCTTATATAAATATATATCGATGTTTTAGCATAATTTAATTGCTAATGTAATGCTCCACAAATACCTACTGCAATAGTAGGCGGGTAAGCAGGTAAACAGAGGTTGAGTGAGCAACGATTTATCGGGCCCGCTTCGGCATACATTGCTGATTATTTTGTGTATATTCATATATTATAATGAAATACACAAGATAATCAGCAATGTATGCTAGATCGGGTCTGATTGGAATCTTAAGTAAAAATCGCCGCTTACATAATTAGTATTTGGTGTTACCTCCGCTGCTTTCAACAACACTTAATAAACACTTAATAGACTCGACCAAATAAATGCATATATCTGTTCCTCTGGTACTCTCCCACACTCCCAGGCAGTGAGCCTCAAAAGCTTCTGTAGTTCTTTCATTGCGCATGTCCCACCTTTGCACCATTAAACCCCATAAATTCTCTATGGGATTTAAGTCCGGAGATTTTGCTGGCCAACAAATAACTTGGATATCTGGGTGCTGGCTAAACCAATTATACACCACGGCAGCTCGATGCACTGGACAATTTATCCAACGAGGAACTTCACTAGCAGGATAAACAGTTAAACATTTCGCACCGTCGTCGGTAGCAGGCTTTCCTGTAGCATATCAACATAATTAGCGGCAGTTGCACGCCCTGTTTCTTGTGCTACTAATTCGCCTGGACCAGCGGCAGAACCATTTTCTTCATATTGTTACACCATCATCCTCCGCTGTGAATCATTAATAAGACGAGTCGAGTTTTTACGCTACCTTCCTCTTCAAAACGTGTAACCCAACGTTTAACAGTCTTCCACTAAAACAAAGTAGCATTATTAATAAAAAAGTTTATACTAATCGGTTCACAGCTACCAACATACTATGAGTCAAAGATTTTAATATTTAAAATACAATTGTAATGAAATAAAACTATACTTACGGCCAGACCAGTCTGAGTAGCAATTTGAATTAAATTAAATCCAATATCATGCAGCGCCACAGATAATTGCAGCGCAACAATACGCTGCTTATCCTGCAAACTGATAATAGTATGCATTTCGAAGAAATAAACACTGAAGTTTAATAAATAAACTTAGGTTAAAAAAAAACACTTAGCATACGCACTATCTCGCAAACGATCTAGCAACAACTAAAATGTAATTCAAAATTTACTAAATTTTGCTTCATTTGATAAAATAAAAACTACAACGAAGATATCGGGATTCGATCCATTGTCTCCACAATAACGGTCAAGAATTTGCTTGACCGCGCTACTGACCAAGCTACCGAAGCTAATGATTCATGTAGTGAAATAGTCAATACTACTCAGCCTATTATACAATGGTAGTTCGTCAAATAATAGTATGTTATACGTCATTTGTGTCATTGTGTGAGTGTCGCCGCGGGTGCGAGCGACTTGTTTTCTGAGGTTTGTGTTAACTATGACTCCACTTTTGAATGCGACCGTACACTTAGTGAACCTGCGAACCAGCATATTGCAGCGGACTGCCAACGCTCTTCGTTCTCTATCTATGTCACAGTCGTCGGATAGATCCTCTTTAACAATATGCCCCAAATATTTAAACTGAGGCACCCGATTTAGCGGAACTCCTAGGAGCTTGATAGGTGGCACCTCTGCAGGATTCTTATTATTGACTCGAAACACCATAAACTCACTTTTCTTAACATTATAAGAGAGGCCATGCTCGGCAGCATAGCCTTCACATACAGACAACAGTTGACGAAGCGCCCTGATCGATGGACTCAACAACACCATGTCATCTGCATAGCTAATATTATTAACTATTTTACCGCCAATAGAACATCCAACTCCGGTGTTGTTGAGTTTATGAATCAGTTCGTCAACATACAAATTAAATAGTAAAGGAGATGATAACCCGCCTTGACGGACACCACAATCCAGTACATATTCATCGGACAGCGCACCGTTCCATCTGACCTGGTGAATTTGACCACTATTCCAATATTTAAAGGTATTAATTATATCGGAGGGAACACCACTGGCTTGTAACTTATTCCATAGTATGTGTCTAATTCCAAGCTAAACTCCCGCAGTGGAAGCGATTTACACAGGTAAATTTCTAGTAAAATACCAGGAGTTCAACTGAAGGCAGACAATGGCCGCGTTACGCAGCGCTAAGTAGCATACACTGCACAATATAGCAGCGCATACTATGAATTAAACGTGAACCTAAATCTATTTAACTTAATTAACTAAGTTGAGTGAAATTGGCAAATGATGTGTTCTGACCCTTACATAACTCAATTCTGTAGTAAATACCGCCTGCCGATCTGGCGTTACGTCACACGTATAAGCACTAGATTATAAGTAAGTACCTCCAAATTATATCACCCCACGAATTCCGCAATTCGTACTAAGGAGTCACAATGATATGGTACAACAAATATGACTAAAGGGAACACACCATTAACACGAATAAACAGTTTTATACTAAACAACCAGGTTTAACACTTACAGTCACGTGCCGGCGCAAATGCATAAAATACCCAACGGAGAAAGGAAGTTCAGGGAATGGATCAAATAAGGATTCCGTTGGTACTTACAGGGCTGGGTGGAAAAGATATCGACACCCAGCATTCCACTACAGCCTTGGCGCGTTATTCACTTCAAACCACTTACAGCTTCTGTTCGTATTCCACTTTGATATTAGTCATTACGCGTGACCCAACACGAACTAGGGCCGTACAAAACGCGAGCTGATATGGCCACTTGATGCCTATTCAACGCGACGCTCACGTGGAAGACGTCGAGACATCCAACAATCACTAAGCCTGGTATTCTAGTATAACCCAGGAGAACCGCAATAATACGATGCATCAACACGCGCGATCTCAAATTGAATCGTCCATTACACGCGGCATCACAAAACGCGTGGCGGGAAATCCGTACAAAACACAATACGTTCTCGTCCGAACGGTTTTGAGTGACTGAGTGCGGTGCAGAAATCACCGCTTGGCGTCTACCAGGCGGCCCGCGCGCACGCCGCCCCCTCGCCCCGCGAGCGAGAAAGGGACAACATATGCCCAGAGCGATGCGTGCGAAATCGCGGCGCATTCATAGACCGTCATTAATACCTAACTTACCCCAGCATAGCAACGCTAAATTAAACATTCACCCGCCCTAGGCCGAATCCCTTAGGCCTATTCACTACTGGGGAGACGAGATAGCGTTGCTATTGCTCGCTTAAGAACTGAATCCCCTACCTGAACTGTCGCGACTCGAGGAGTGCCATCACTACCTGGGAACAAGTTGAGAATCCGCCCTCTGCGCCATCGCAGTGGCGGCAGGTTGGCATCCTTAACCAGAACGAGATCTCCGATGCGAGGGGGTTCAGTTCTGTCCGTCCACTTAAGGCGTTGCTGCAGAATGTGCAAATACTCAAGCGACCATCGCTTCCAAAAATTCTGAGACATTTGCTGCAGCAACTCATAACGCGTCAAACGATTGCTACTGACCTCTGTGTAGGGGTACTCTGGCAAGGCGTTAAGTGGTCGGCCAATTAAGAAATGCCCTGGTGTCAGGGCCTCCAGATCATTCGGATCTGAGCTAAGCGGACACAAAGGACGTGAATTGAGAACGGCCTAAATTTTACAAAACACGGTCGCTAGCTCCTCAAAGGTTAATATCGTTAAACCTATAACGCGCATCAAATGCGTCTTAGCGGACTTTACAACCGCTTCAAATATACCACCACAGTGGGGGCATCCTGGTGGATCGAACACCCAGTTAATGCCCTGACGGGAGAGGCTCGTGCCGATAGCTTCCTCGTTTTCCGATAAAAACGTTATAATTTCTTTCATAGATCGATCAGCGCCCTTAAAGTTGGTACCACAGTCCGACCTGATCAGCGCTGGTCGCCCTCTTCGCGACACAAATCTATCTAAAGCTGCTAAGAAAGCCTCCGTAGTGAGGTCGGCCACGAGTTCCAAGTGGACGGCCTTGGTTGCTAGGCACACAAACACGCACAAATACGCCTTGATTGACTTCGCGTTGCGAAGGCGTGATGCCTTTACCATAAAAGGCCCCGCAAAGTCCGTTCCCACACCCGCAAACGTCCAGGCTTCCGTCACCCGGTCCGGTGGGAGGTCTCCCATCTGAGGTTGCATTGTGGCTGCCTTCAACCGATAGCAAGGCAAGCACCGAAACACAATGCTCCGTACCGTACGTCGTCCAGACAAGATCCAAAACTCGCGCTGCAGAATAGCCAAAAGTGCATTGCAGCCCGCATGCGAGTTTTTCTGGTGACGATCCCTAACTATAAGTTCTACCAAAGGTCCCTTCTTTGGGAGTAACAGCGGATGCCGTGCTGAAAAGGGCAGGTTAGCGTTCCGAAGTCTACCTCCAACCCGGAGCATTCCATGCTCGTCCACGAACGGGTTGAGGCGCACAAGACCTCCCTTCAGCTTTCCACGGCCATCCCTGAGCAGCCTGGCCTCTTCCTCAAAATGTTCCGCCTGGACGACCCTAACCAATAAACTTAGAGCCGCATTCCGCTCCGCAGGCGAGAGGACAGGTGCCAAGTTCCGTTCTGCTTGAGGTTTTCTACAGTTGTTCACGAACCGTTTGATCCAACCTGTCACCCCTAGAAGTTTGTCGAGGGAGCTGTATCGTTCCAGCAAGAAAGCCGCACTAGGCTTAGGTACGATCTGCCCTACGTTCACTCGCAAACCTAGATCAGGTGGCCCAAGCGGCGACCCGCACTCATTGTATGGCCATCTCTCAGGTGACTCAGTCAGCCACTGAGGTCCCCACCACAGTGAGTGACCTACCAAATCAGGGGCCCTACATCCCCGTGAGGCGCAGTCCGCTGGGTTCTGTTCTCCCGGTACGTGTCTCCATACCAACGGAGTTTCCGATCCTTTAATCTGTGACACCCGATTTGCCACGAAAACCTCAAGAGTATGTACCGACGTCTGTAACCAGCACAGAACTATCCTACTGTCGGTCCATGCGTACACCGTTTCATCCAAATTGATGGTACCGCGTAGATTACTAGCGACATGATGTAGCAAGCGCGTGAGAAGCGCTGCTCCCGCCAATTCCAACTTTGGAATGGTCCATCTTGTCCTAACCGGAGCCACCTTACTCTTGGCCATAACTAGACGCACGTCTACAGTTCCCGTTGAACTGACTGTCTGCAAATAGACAGCTGCCGCGTACCCTCGCTCCGAGGCATCACAAAACCCATGTAGGGTAGCCTTACATCCCACCGATGGGAGCAACTTGCGAGGTATGGCGATGCGTACGATCCCTGGTAAGGTGGGCACAAACTTGGTCCAATCATTCAACAGCTCTCCGGAGAGCTGGTCGTCCCAACCCAAGTTTGCTATCCACAACCTTTGCAAGAAGCACTTCGCCATGAACGTCACCGGTGCGATCCACCCGTTAGGATCGAAAGTTCTGGCGATCGTCGATAATACCGAACGCTTCGTCCAAGTCTTCTGCAAAAGGTCTGGCTCGATCTGATACGTAAAGACATCATGCGTTGGCCTATATTGCACCCCTAGGATGCTCAACGTATTTGGATTGTCCGGGTTCTCGAAAAGGTGCGGGTCCTGCTGGAACTCACCTGGCAACCCGGCCAGGAGCTCTGGACAGCTGGACAGCCATTTCCGCAACTCATAACCTCCTGATTCCATGATCGCGATCAGCTCGTCTCGTAGTAGCAGTGCTTGTTGCACGCTATCTGCACCCGTGCAGATGTCATCCACGTAGACGTCGCGATCCAGTACTGCTGCGGCTCGAGGGAATCTTACCCTTTCCTGTGCGGCCAACTCTCGCAGCGTGCGTACTGCCAAAAACGGACTTGGCTTCAGACCATACGTTACCGTGTTGAGCTCATAAGTGACCATCGGCTCGTCTGGGCTCTCACGCCACAAAATCAGCTGGTACCGACGGTCATCCGGGTGTATAATTGTTTGGCGAAACATCATTTTGACGTCTGCGACGAACGCTACTTGGTGCAACCGAAAATCTGTGAGGATGTCCACAATGTCCCGGTTCAACTTGGGACCCGCGTGCAGACACTGGTTCACAGACACACCATTCGATGTAGGAGCAGAACCGTCAAACACTACCCGTATCTTCGCCTCCGGTGACTTCAAAACAGCCAGGTGTGGTATGTAGTAATGCTCGACACACCTCCAATCTATGCTGGACACCGACATGTGGCCTAACTCTAGGTACTCCCTCATGAATTCGATATACTTCTGCCGAAGTGCTGCATCTCGCTTCATCTTTCTCTCCATAGCTAGTAGTCTCCGTTCCGCGATCTGTCGCGAACTACCTAAGGAGGGGCGGTTTGGGAGAAATGGCAGCCTGGTAACAAACCTACCTGACGAACTTCGTGCAGTGTTGTACTGATAGAACAGCTCGCACTCGTCATCCTCTGGCTTCCGTCTATCCGCTGTGGGTGGCTCCTCAGACTCCCAAAACCTCTGCAGCACCTCCGACAACACACTACCATAGAGAACCGTATCGCCCTCTGGTAGGTCCTGAGGTCTCCAAACTGGGCCAAAAATAACAAACCCCCCTGTGGTATCAACGGCCACTAAACCAGTTTGCTGAAGTACCCGTTTTCTGCCACACCAGAATCTCCCGAGGACGTCTGACCCGAGGAGAACGTCCACCGTACCAGGAGTATCAAATTCAGGATCAGCTAACTCTAAGCCTGTGGTTAACCCTCGTACCGTTGACGGTAACCAAACCTGAGGAAGTTTCCCTACCACTTCATCCAGCACCACTGCTGAGGCATGATAGCTGACCCCTGTACTGCCCCACTAAGAAGAAAAGCCGTAAGTCAGTGGCGACTCATTTTGAGAAAAACGCAAAAGACTTTGGACGTTAATAATTCAGGATTCAATAAACATACAACATTACAAATTACTGTTATGTATGGAGAATTGACATATTTTTTTTTTGTGTACAGTCTTTTTGCGCTATTCCTTATAGTTTTATTTATAAAGGCGAAAATATCAAACTCATAAGTATTTTCCGAAAAAAATGTATCACTTTACTAAGCAGAAAAACCATAAGTCGGACATATGGCTTTTTGTGAACGAATTCACTTGTAAATAAACCATAAGTATTATCTCATGTCTTTTACGCAAGCGTTGTTGTTAATACTATCGTATTCATTTGTTAATGGAGCTTCGAAATTCTTTGCAAATATGTTCTTTTTATGCTCTAAGACAGCTTTCACACATACCGCCGCCGGGCTAAAGAGATGGAAGCTGCTGGATTTACGAAATTTTAGTACTTATTTTATGATATTATATGGACCTCGATGCCTCTGCCATGGCGGCGGCATGCCACATAGCAAAAGTACTGGAAGCATCCGCCCCTTGCGTTATCATGCCGCCAGCCCAGCGACGACATGTGTGTGTGAGATATCCCGTATAGCTGAGTTAGCCCTTTTCTCAATTTGGGTTAAAAAGTAGTTAGAAGGGAGCAATTAATGTATGAGGTACTTAGGCGCTAACCTAAAATAAAACAAGATTATTTTTATAATTTGAAATATTTATTAATGTAGGTTTGAGATCACATTGAGGTACATTGAACATAATAACTACAACATCTAATTCTAAAACCTACGTACATATAGTCTACTAGCTTTTACCCGCGACTTCGTCCGCGTTAGATAGTTTTTTTAGGCACAGGTTCTAAAGTAGATAAAGTTGAGAAATACATAATATGTACGAGTATATTCATAGTAAGTATGACAGTGATATTAGAACAGTTCTTATCTCTACTGTTTAAGGATGACTTGCTTGCTTCTGTTGTTAAAGGGACAATTCAAAATTTGTTATCCGGTGTACTGCCCTGAGAGATCAATGTTTATAACCATTGAATACAAAAGTCAGTAGATAACAAAAAATCCTCGGTAAAAAGTTGCCAATATCCTTTCTCAACTTATTCCCATCACACTGAACAACTTTTGTTTTAGAACCATGCCTGTATCTCTAATAGTTTAGATGGGCTCCTGATGGTACACCTGGTGGTCAACATAAGGTACTCCAGATCCTCAATGTCCTTGTGAAAAGAAGCGGCCCATCATACAAAACAACTTTTGTTTTAGAACCATGCCTGTATCTCTAATAGTTTAGCTGGTGGTACACCTGGTGGTCTACATCTGTACTCCAGACCCTCGAATGGTGATAAAAAGTAGCCTATGTCCGTTTTCGGTATGCTAGCAATCTCTGTGCCAAGTTTCATGAAGATCGGTTCAGTGGTTTGGCCGTGAAAGCGTAGCAGACAGACAGACAGACAGACAGAGTTTCTTTCGCATTTATAATATTAGTGTGGAAGTGTGGATTTGCGACCAGGAATTTTGAAACAAAATAATAGTTTGGTGTCTCAAATTAAGAGAACACACCTGTCTACAACGTAAAAACTTTCTACTTTTCTTATCATACTACGAAAAATAACAAAATAACCATTATCTGGTAATATCTAGTAAGTCTTATTGTATGCATAGTGACATATGGTTTTTCTGCTTAGTGTTCGTATAGTGATTAAACCGTAAATCCAGTACTTGTGGCTTTTCTGCTTCTGACACAAGACATATGCTTTTTTTGCTAGTAAGAGCTACAAGTTTAGAGGTAAAGTCCTAGAAAGTATTGACTTACGGGTTTCTAAAATTGGCAGTTTCTCTTCAATATCAACCGTTCCTAGAGAGAAAAAAAGGACTTTTTTCACTGATCCCAAAACTGTATTTAACTCAATTTCCGTAAATTACCGACTTACGGTTTTTCTTCTTAGTAGGGCAGTGTACCTGTATTACCTAATGTGAACTCGAAGTTCACCTGACCCCGAACGTCAGGCACATCTACACCTCCAATACCTACAGCCCCATCCGTTGTGGGCCTTATATTTAAGCGTAGCCTACTCACCAGCTTACTAGACACAATACAACCCTGAGCCCCTGTATCTAACAAGGCTCTTACCTGTATGCTGCGGCCACCGTATCCCCATACCCAAATCATTGCCGTAGGCAACAATACCGTAATTGGCCGGGGGGCCGAAGCTGGCGTGTAGGCGGCGATTACCTAGCAGGAACCTAAGCGCGGAGTGTCCGCGTCCTGCGGGGGGGTCCCCACTCTCCGTACACCTTCGAGTGGGTCCCACTCCTGCTGATAGGGACCTCTGGTCCTGTACGCCATGGCTGGCAGCCTATAGTAACCCTGCGGCAGGCGCGCGTACCGTGGATGCGCCTGTAGCCGCGGGTGCTCAGCCAAGGGGAGAGGCATGCGTGGGTCATGAGACCTCACCATGTTGTTCAGTCCCGCCGAGTACTGCATGTACTGGCCCTGGTATTGGCACCCGCCCGTAGCATCACGTACTTGTGATGGGTGCCCCTGACCTTGGATCTGTGACCACCTACCCTGTTCCGGCACCTGCTGCCGAGGTGGTGACTGTCTCGCGCGTGGTGAAGGGGGCATCACCTGCTGATGTCCCTTGCCTCGTCCCTGAAACCCTGGTGGAAGAGGACTCCTCCTTGGAGGGGGTGGGGAGCGTTGCTCCCGTCTAGGTAGGGCAGACTCCGTCCGCTGACCCGCGTCAGCTCTGCCTCCGTAATCTCCGCTGCGGTTCATGCATAGGAGCTGATGGTGGGCACCCTGGCAGTACCTGCAGTTGGTGCTTGATGGGCACTCTCGCACCTGATGCGGCCCCATACACCTAAAGCACCAACGCCGTTGCTGCACCACACCACGACGTTTCTGCACCCGCTGTGCAGCGAACTCCTCACACGCAGTCACCTGATGCCCCGCCTCTCTGCAGTAGGCACACCTCGATTCCAAATTAGCGACATTGTATCGCCTGGGTGGCCTACTCTTACCGTCTCGCGCCTGTGCACCCGGCCGTTCCGGGCGGCGAGCGGCCGCAGACTCCGCGTGAGGCGACTCTCCAAATTGGGCATCTACCCGCCTGCACTCGGCCTCGAGGAAGGACTTGAGCTCCTCGAAGGTCGGGAGGTAATCAGATGTCTTACCTCCGTGTGACTGTTCAAAACGAGCGGCCATGTCGCTCGGCAGGCGGCGCAACAACGTGTGGACCAGGATATAATCATAGCCTGACACCGGCATCCCCTGTCTCTCAAGAGCGTTCACTGCAACGCAGACAGGGTTGAGGACCTTGGCCCTGAGGTCCGTCCCTCGTGTGATGGTCGGCACGGTGAGCCACTGTTCCAGGAGTTGGTCAATCATGAGACGTTTGTTGCTGTATCTCTCGATCAGCAAACCGCGAGCCGTCTCGTAACTTGCATCATCGACTGGTAGATGCTTTACCAGCTCATGGGGCTCACCTTGCAGCTTGGCCATCAATTGTGCCATTTTATATGCCGGCTGCAAGTCAGTGCGGTTATGAATCACACTGTCAAACAGATCCTGGAATCGGGTCCAATCCGTGTAGTCCCCGTGGAAGACCGGAATCGCCACAGCCGGCAGGGGCACTTGCACCCCCGGTCCCCGCGGACCATGGGGTGGGTCCGGCTCCCCAGCCCTACGCCTGGTGATCACAGCAGCCGCCTGCTGGATCTCCTGCCCTATCTCCAGGCACTGGGTCACATTCGCCCGGACCGTAAGTTTGACCTCCTCATCAGGCGTCCCATCAAATAACTCCTCGCATCCAGTGAGGCAATCCAACACCTCCGCGACCCGTTCGTCAATCCGTTGCGCACAAGCGATGAGTGCGTCCTCTCGGTCCCCGCGACCGACCATCGCCTGCTTAGTCGCGAACCACATTAGGTGCGATCTAATTTTCGCCTGAAGCTGTCTAATTGTGGGAGCCATGGTACCAACCCAAAGTAACACCGAACCTTACAATAAAAAACAATAATAGACAATCGGCCCTGATCCTACCGTTAGGATATCCGCACAGGGTAAACACAACGATAATAACAAGCAATTCACTAATTGATTGGCCCTGATCCTACCGATAGGATATTCTACACAGGGCACACACTACAATCACAATAAATATATATATTTTTTTTTTATGTAGGTAGATTAAAAATCTTATACTAAAATAATCTTAAATCTAGTGGTTTTCTGAACCACGCTCTGCTACCAAAAATTGTCTAATTCCAAGCTAAACTCCCGCAGTGGAAGCGATTTACACACGTAAATTTCTAGTAAAATACCAGGAGTTCAACTGAAGGCAGACAATGGCCGCGTTACGCAGCGCTAAATAGCATACACTGCACAATATAGCAGCGCATACTATGAATTAAACGTGAACCTAAATCTATTTAACTTAATTAACTAAGTTGAGTGAAATTGGCAAATGATGTGTTCTGACCCTTACATAACTCAATTCTGTAGTAAATACCGTCTGCCGATCTGGCGTTACGTCACACGTATAAGCACTAGATTATAAGTAAGTACCTCCAAATTATATCACCCCACGAATTCCGCAATTCGTACTAAGGAGTCACAATGATATGGTACAACAAATATGACTAAAGGGAACACACCATTAACACGAATAAACAGTTTTATACTAAACAACCAGGTTTAACACTTACAGTCACGTGCCGGCGCAAATGCATAAAATACCCAACGGAGAAAGGAAGTTCAGGGAATGGATCAAATAAGGATTCCGTTGGTACTTACAGGGCTGGGTGGAAAAGATATCGACACCCAGCATTCCACTACAGCCTTGGCGCGTTATTCACTTCAAACCACTTACAGCTTCTGTTCGTATTCCACTTTGATATTAGTCATTACGCGTGACCCAACACGAACTAGGGCCGTACAAAACGCGAGCCGATATGGCCACTTGATGCCTATTCAACGCGACGCTCACGTGGAAGACGTCGAGACATCCAACAATCACTAAGCCTGGTATTCTAGTATAACCCAGGAGAACCGCAATAATACGATGCATCAACACGCGCGATCTCAAATTGAATCGTTCATTACACGCGGCATCACAAAACGCGTGGCGGGAAATCCGTACAAAACACAATACGTTCTCGTCCGAACGGTTTTGAGTGACTGAGTGCGGTGCAGAAATCACCGCTTGGCGTCTACCAGGCGGCCCGCGCGCACGCCGCCCCCTCGCCCCGCGAGCGAGAAAGGGACAACATATGCCCAGAGCGATGCGTGCGAAATCGCGGCGCATTCATAGACCGTCATTAATACCTAACTTACCCCAGCATAGCAACGCTAAATTAAACAGTATGTCATAATTAACCAGGTCAAATGCCTTGGATAGATCCAGGAATGCAGCGTATACGGGTGTCCGTCTTTGTGTGTAGTATTTGACCGTATGCTTCAGCGACAAGATAGCACTCTCCGTTGACAAACCGGGTCTGAACCCAAATTGCGCATCGCTCAATTGCAGATGTTTGCTAAGTTGGCGCTCAAGCACACCGTCAAGCACTTTAGCCAGGACCGTGGCCAAAGAAATTGGCCTGTAGTTCCCACGGTCAGCGACATCACGGGTCTTGTTTTTAACAATGGGAACAACTACCGTTCTTATAAGCTCCGGTGGCAGGTAGGAGTGCCTAATACAAAATGTGAAAAGAAGCGATAAGACTCTCGGGAGATGCGGACCGGCGTGCTGCAGATGCTCTATGCTGAGACTGTCGTGTCCTGTTGACTTTCCTCTTGTCATATGCTATTAACCATTTTGATCTCGCTAGATGTTACGCACAATGGAACACTGGACACGCCATCCCCGACACAGGCACCGTCAGCATTAGCATTCTGTTGTAAGAGTGATTGGACTTTGAAATGCTCTCTAAACATATGCTGTCTCTCGAGGATCACTCACTCCCTCCACAGTCAGGGGTACAGCTGGTCTTGGGCTTAATTTCTTAGTCTCTTTCCAAAACTTCGGAAAATTCTTATTGTCATGTTGAGTCGCTAAAATATCCAACCTGATTTGTTCCTGCCTATTTTGACAGAATTTTAATTTTGATTTGAATACTTTGCGCGACTCACACATATCCTGATACTCTATCCCACTTTTTGGTTTTCCTAGCCATACCCAAATTAAGAATGCCTGCCTAGCTTTCTGATGTGCATCCTTAACATACTTGTTCCAGCCAGCCACGGAACGACTTCGAGTTTTCACCTCCCTCTCCCCAAAGCTGCCCTCAGCTGCCTGTCTGAGCCCCTTTACAATACTATTGTAGAGACTGTTTATAACAGCTTGATGGTCTTGGTTATTGCAACGTTTGTCAGCACATAAACTTAGCTCCTCAGGAAAATCTATCTCTTTTAAAATTTCGGTACACTTTTGGTTGTAACTTTCAATCTGACATAGATCCCTCTCACCCCACAACACTCTGTTAGCATACGTTTTATCTAGCACAGGCACTGTCGGACTGATAACGCCTAAATCACACTGCACCACGATCGGGTGATGGTCCGACCAGTACGTGTTATAGAGTATATCAACCGCTCGTAATGTCGGCCAGGCTGCCTCAGAAACCAGACAATGGTCCAGCCAGCTGGTGCTCCCGAAAACGTCACTAACAAAAGTGTACGCACCCGAGTCAATACCTAGACTGTGAACATCTGCGCAGCGCCACCCCTGAACTTTACAGAAGCTGAGCAACTCCACACCAAATAATTCACCTGGATCGGCATTAAAATCGCCAAGGACAAACACTGATTCAATTTGTGTATTTTCTACTATCGCAGCAATTTCCCCCATGCATTCACTAAATTCTGATAGATTTTTTGTACAATTAGTAGGCATGTATACACAGAAGACCAAGAAAGTTCGATCTGTAACATTAATTTTAATAGCTGCGATACGGTCACTATGGCATTCAACGATAGACACCGACGTAAATAGCGATTTTCTCCATAAAAGCGCAATCCCGCCGTACGGCCGTCCGCGAATTAATTTAGTCGCGTCCATTGATGACTTGCCATAGTATCCGTAGTCGCTGTCAATATCACCCAGCAATGGAATTTCGCTTTCTAAAAGCCAAGTTTCTTGCAAAGTTACTAAATGTACATTTTTACATAGGCCGCGTAAACTTTCAATCGATCTTTTTACATTTTTACAATTAAAACTACATAATTTTATTTTTAAATTATCATCCATTATTGGCTAATTACTTATCCTTCAAATTACTTTCTTTTTTTGGACGTGCCTGCTTTGACCCTTGAGTCTTATTAAAGCTTACAAATCTACGAAAAGAGACACCACTCGGCCACAAGTTCTCATCCATGAAAACAGCTAATTTATCCTTAGGTATAAAGAATTTATAGCCTACATATTCTCTTACTAACTTCATCTCAATTTTTTGAAGCTTTACGCTCACGTCTGTTTTTCGCTTGATATAGTTGGTAATGTCCGCAATAGGCGAGTCCTTATCGATATTGTAGATATAGAAAGGAACTTGTATCTGCGCAGCTTTAAAAGTACAATCCGAACCTATGTCAGCCTTTCCTTTCATGCCAATAAACTTATTTTTCAAGCGTTTTTTCTGCACAAGAACCCAACTTTCTTTAGGTTTTTCCGGTTTCCATGTTCCTGTGCTTTGACGTAGAACGTCTGCTATTTGTTTACGCTCGCGAGTAGGTGCCGCTGATTCATTGGTTACGTCACAGTCGACATCGGTAAGTGGGCTCGTAGCGCTCCCGTTCAATGTGTGCGTACGCGCAGGCATATCTGTGTCCTTGCGTGTAGGTGTACTCGTAGCAGAGCTCGTTTGTGGACTCGAGGTACCGGCGGCCGCTCCTACGCGCCCCACCACCGCCGCCGTCGCTGCTGTCGTCACGCCGGCCGCTCGTCGCTGCGAACCTGTTTCGCTGCTCCGACCCCCGCGCTCCACCACACCAGCTGATTTGCGCGCACTTTTATTTTGGAACGGAAGACTGTAATTCGAAACTACCGTATCGTTACAAATATCAATACAAGATTTTAAAGATGTATTGATAATGATAGTAGTGCTGAATAATGACATACTTACCCTAAATAGTTCTGATGATTAGAGGAAACTT
Source organism: Tuta absoluta (assembly GCA_027580185.1). Lineage (NCBI taxonomy): Eukaryota > Metazoa > Arthropoda > Insecta > Lepidoptera > Gelechiidae > Tuta > Tuta absoluta. Next base: position 130,537 of record JAQAHW010000076.1, read on the forward strand.
CTCACCCGTTCATGTATAACCGATTCATCTCGTTGCTAAGTGACCTAATGAATATGTAACGTAATGAATATGATGTGATTGAAGTCCCGGCGGTTACACCTTGTGCGAAATGATTCTCATATCGTGTAAACACGGGCATGCAATACGGACTGTATATTGTGGGCATGCCGGGCACAATGATGTGCCGCCCAAGGAGAAGCAATATTACAGTCTGGTAAGAGATTTCAAGTCCCAGTGGTTGCACCATGTGCGAAATGATTTTCACATGGTGTAAGCACAGCCATGGAATACGGATTGTATATTGTGGGCATGCCGGGTACAATGAAGTACCGCCCAAGGAGAAACAATATTACAGTCCAGTAAGAGATTTGTGTATTGATTAGCACAATCAGTGATGATGGAGAGATTGCTATATAGAGGCAGACATTGATAGTAATTTAGAGATATGCGTACCTACTGAACATTTTTTTTACTTGTTTCTTATTTGGAAATGTATTTGCAAGTGATTTTATTTTAAGGGAGTACAACACCTCAGTGATTAAATAAACACTGTAATGTAACTTACTGCTCAGCCATTACATATATAAATTAATTTATTCATGTATTAAACAATTTAATTTATTTGGTAATTTGTTAAGTATAGTATTTTGGAAATATGTCACTAAATAATAATCATTATATTCGTATATATATAGTTGTTAATGATGTTGATAGATGATTTATCATAAAATTGCAAATTAAATCACATTTATGTAAATTGCTTTTAAGTTTAGGTTCAAGTCGGATACCAATTATCATGCTATAAGTATAAGGAATATGAGTATGTAAATATTTCATAGTACCTAGCTGATTATAGCTTTTTTTTTACAATTCCATTTCTTGAAGATCAACTTTATACAACTATTAGTATAATACTTGTTATGCTGTTTACTAATGTTACTTTAATAATAATTCCCAACGAAGGCACTCGTTGGTTATCGGATGGCCGAGCTGTTACAATTTATCGAATAGCCTTAGAGTAAGTCGAGTCTTGGTCTAATAGTCTTAGTATTAAAATGTGCTTTCTAATGGTAACACTGAAGTGTTTGCCTTCCGGTTGCGGTTCGCCTTCCGGTTGGCCATCTTTGTTTTTGGTCGGTCGCCGCTTGGCTTGACATTCGATAACTGACGATCGTGCAGTACGGACGTGTCCAGGGTATCGGTCAAGAATTATTTTGTGAACACTTAGTTATTACTTGAATAGTGATCTAATATAGCAACTATCTTATAAAAGTAAATTCGAAGGAATAAAAGTTTGTTCGAGAACATCGTTGTTTTTCTGGTGAATGCTACACTTTTTTATTATTGCCGCTTTGAAATTACCACTAACCATTTCCTAAAGTTTATTAGTCATGCTAATTATATAATTTACAGGCTCACCACAATAAACAGATCAATAATGCCGCCTCTGGAGCAAGTTAAAAACCTGGCAAAGGAATTTGATTTCCAAAAAGAGGCAATAGGCGGTATAAGGCGATGTCTTGATGCTGATGTGATACTGAATCCAGCTGTTTCTCAAATTGCACCAGCACTTCAAATGAAAATACTGGATGTTGAGTACCAAATTTTAAAACACTGCCCGTGTTAAGTATACAATTCTTTAAAACTTGCAAAATTTTCGAGAAAATTTTGCAAGTTTTAAAGAATACTGGATGTATTTGACTCGAGGGACTCGAGGGTGTGTATTGCAATTTTAGGCGATGGGCTGACAACCTGTCACTATGGCGATACACAAATTTCAGAGTATCCCTCAAATATTTGTCGGACGTGGCGTAGATATCTGTTTTTGCGGCCGTTTGCGCTCTGCCTACCCCGCAAGGGATTATTGACGTAATATATGTATGTATGTATGTATGTATTGCAAAATTTTCGAGAAAATTTTGCAAGTTTTAAAGAATACTGGATGTATTTGACTCGAGGGACTCGAGAGTGTGTATTGCAATTTTAGGCGATGGGCTGACAACCTGTCACTATGGCGATACACAAATTTCAGAGTATCCCTCAAATATTTGTCGGACGTGGCGTAGATGTCTGTTTTTGCGGCCGTTTGCGCTCTGCCTACCCCGCAAGGGATTATTGACGTAATATATGTATGTATGTATGTATGTATTTGACTCGGATTTCAGAGGTAAGCAAATAATTAATGGTTCCAACCTATACTATAATTCAAACTTCATTAATATAACTACTACAAGTGTTATGGCCTTTAGTGGGCACATATTATACCTATTATTAAAGCATCCTAAATAATACCTACACAGGAGGAACTGTATGTAGCATGCCTGTCCTCGTCCAGTGTTTGTTAGGATTTTTTATTGATAATAATCCAACCATCATAATAAATCAGAAATTTGCATCCCATTGGTATACATAAAATAGAGAGTTTTACCTAACAATAAAACTTACCTATTAATTTTCCATGAGATAACCGGCATCCATATTGAGTGAAGCATTGCCATTCGTGCGTTCGTACTTGGCGTGGTTCTCCTCCACTCTCTCTAGTGGTTCCGGTTGTCGGGCGATACGCTAGCGTCAAGTGGGGGCGATCGCGTAGTGCACACAATTTTTACCTCATTATAGAACTCAATAATGTACCAGGTATGAATTACCTGGATTCCGGATATCTCATGGAAAAATAATAGGTAAGTTTTATTGTTAGGTAAAACTCTATTATTTGTTCCGTTATCGATATCCGGAATCCATATTGAGTGATGTGTTTGATTTCTCCTGGTATACCTGGCTTCTAAATCACCCCCTTATGATTTGCTATCTATTGACAACACTCCTAAAAAATCTGTTGATAAAGCAAACCAATTCTTTTCTGATATAGGCGCTAATTTAGCTAGTCAAATTACAAATAGAACTTCTTCTATACCGTTACATCAAAAGCACCCGTTGTCCCCTGAGTCATTTGTTTTATTAAACACAGACGAAGACGAAATAGCTAACATTATTAGACATCTCAAGAATAATACTAGTGTTGGATGCGACCGGATTCCTACTAAAGTGCTGAAAACTTTCAATGAATTTATAAAAGCTCCCCTAGCGCATATTTTTAACCTATGTATAGAAAAGGGAATGTTTCCAAATGCATTTTAAAAATCCATTGTGACTTCTATCTATAAGAGTGGCAGAAGAGACTTGATCAATAACTATCGTCCTATTTCTATCCTACCAAATATGTCTAAGATTTTAAAAAAAATAATTAATGTCAGACTAACGAATTACCTTGAATGTAAAAATCTACTATCATCATCTCAATTTGGCTTTAGAAAAGGTAAATCTACCAATGATGCTGTACATAATTTAGTAGACTTTGTAGTTAACAAGCTAAATAATAAGTATAAATGTCTATCAATATTTTTAGACTTAGCGAAAGCTTTTGATACTGTATCTTTTGCCATTCTTTTGGATAAGTTGTCTATGCTAGGTATAAGAGGTCAGCAACTTCTACTTCTCAAGAACTACATCTCTGATAGGTCTCAATGCGTAAAAATTGGTGAAATCACTAGCTCCAGTCATCCAATTACATATGGGGTTCCACAGGGTAGTATTCTTGGTCTTACGCTATTTCTTTTTTACATTAACGATTTATGCAGCCTAAAACTACAAAATTGTCTCATCAATTCATATGCCGATGATACGGCACTTACCTTTTACGGAGAAACATGGACGTCTTGCTTTGAATATGCTCAACGGGGATTCGATGTAGTGTGTCAATGGTTAGCAAATAATTCACTAACTTCGAATGCGACCAAAACGAAATATATTACATATAGTATACGCCATAATAAAGCTTCACTTAATGATAAGATTTTGGGGTGGTATGGGATCTACCTCCTAGCGGTCCACCCCGGGCAACGGCAACACAGGCTTGCCTGTGGATAAGTCCGGCTGAACGATCCCACCAAGCGGTGGAAGGCTCCGTAAGGGGCCGCCTGGCTCGCGACCACCATCCCACCGAAGTCTGGCGCCAAGTAGCTTGCTGCGTTCCGTCAGTGTGTGGGAGTGCCAGTGCCTTAACAGGCTTCTTCTGGGTGAGCTCGCTCCATCTTAGACTCTGTCTCTGTCCTATGACCTAGACTAGAGTCAAGAGCAAACCCATCATTAATAAAAAAAAAAAAAAAAAAAAAAAAAAAATAACTAAATTATAGCACATTTTTGTGCTCCTGCAAACAGAAACCAATGTAAATGTCCTTCCATTGATAAAACAGATTCAATCAAATATTTAAGCGTTTGTATCGACAGTCGGCTCTCGTTTGCTGAACACATTCATAACACATCTAACAAAATCAGAAAATTATGTTACGTATTCAAATCTCTTAGACACGTAGCGGATGCGAAACTCATGAGATCGGTATACATTTCACTTTGTCAATCCGTAACTACGTATTGCATCTCTGTTTGGGGAGGTACACCAAAGAGTAACTTTTTAGAAATTATAACTTTTTAAGCACTCGCGATCACTTTCACTCATTTTAAGTATTAGACCGGGTCTATCGCGATAGTATTTAGGTAAATATTAGTAATTTACCTGTGTCCCGACGTTTCAACACAGTTTCATGTATTGTGGTCGCGGGTTGACTGACGTCCCAGCGAGTTGTCATCTAGGCGGCGGGTGACGAGATGTTCTGTTTTTTAGAAATTGAAAGAGCACAGCGATTAATTCTTAAAATAGCACACTTTAAACCTCGTCTATTTCCCACAACTCAACTTTATATTGAAACTGAAGTTCTAACTGTAAGACAGCTTTATATACTAACTATTATTTTACAGAAGCATAAGACAATTTTTAACTCAAACCACAAAAACTTGAATAAAAGACGTTTTTACCAGGTGTGCAGAGTCGCTCCTGTAAATACTACTTTTGCACAAAACTTCTATATTTTTCTTAGTAGTAAGCTTTATAATATTGCTAATAAAGAATTCGATATTTATAGTAAAGTTAGATTTGAATGTAAAAAATTAGTCACGGAGTGGCTGATGAAAATGAATTCCGAATATATCGAAAGTCTACTTGATGTTGTAACATAATATAGGTAACTTGTACAATATACCAAATTAGATATTTATTACTTTTATTTAAAATATAATAAAAATCAGTTTACTAATTTTAACTATAAACTCTTACTAAGTATTCAAATTGTATTCTACTTAGTTAAGTATAAGTTAATTAAACTACTGGTCTAAATAATTATAAGTGTGTGCTGATGTCAGAATGTTGGAGCTAGGAGATCCATAGCACAGGTTGACCTAGTTTGGACTCCTATCTCCCTTTCAATTAAACAACCATGAATTTATACACTTTAACAAATGTAATAACTTACTTTAATTACTGGGAGACAATAAATATTTTTTATCATTTTTTTATCATTTTATCATCTGCCCCCCCAATATTTTGAATGTAAGCGTTTAGTAACTCACCATCAAAAAGAAACTCGGCATTCGGGGGTATCTTTTTGAGTGCTTCATTGATACTCATCAGGAATTTGCTTAAGAAGAAGTTCTCAATGAGAATAATTTGTATCAGCTCGCCTACCGCAAGCCATTTGCAGAATATCATCAGTAGTTTTCATATACGCAGAGTGTTTACTAAATACCTCTTCAATTTTTGTAAAGAGTGTTGTAGCCGATAAGGAAGTGTCTTTGTTACTGGCCCAATCAATCAATCCATGTAACGATTTACACAACTCTTCTTTTTGCAGTAAAATACCATTTGTAACAGCAGCAAAAGAACGCTCTAAAAGATGCAAGCGATATTCTTCGTTTGATTGAGATTCCAAACGTTTTAATTCGTCATTGATACCCAATTCCACAAATCCGGGGGTAGTGACATATTTTTTCTGAACTTCAGCAAAATGAATAGAATTCCAATCACTGGATTTGAATCTTTGTAATTCACCTAACTTTTTCACATAAGCATCGTTAGATTTAGGATAGATCGGTTCTTTCACTACTGAACTAGGTTCGGAAAGTTTTAACTGACCTTTGTTTGTGTCCATGCTATTTGGAGGTAGCAATCCTAGCTCGGTAGCTCCTTGGGAAGTCATGGTATGCCCACCGTCGGCACTAACAGATGAGATGCTCGTACTTGTTCTAGAATTATCAGGGGCGGTGGTTATGGTGTTCGAATTTTTACCGTCGTTTGCGTGGCTCGTATTTTGCATATTCGTTGCAGAAGCACTTACACTATCCACTGCTGGTAAACTTGACCCTTGTGAATGTGCGATCAGGTTAGTTAAGAACGCAACTTGTTGCGATAAAAAATCGAATTGTGGATCACTTAAAAGACGCGCTCGTTTGAACTTACGAGTCCTCCTTTTTTCCTTGCTGCTTGTCCACGGATTGTGGGAGTTCCTTGCCCACAGCTTCCGGCGGCTGCGCACTCGGCGGCGCGGGCTCCTACCGCGGGCTGCCAGCCTCATCCTCTGAACTCGAACTCCATAACGACGATGAACTTGAATCCGCGTGACTACGTTTTCTTGTAACTGACGCGTCTATGTTTTCGGGATTGCAATTAATGGCGAAATTTTTTAAAAATACGACTAAATTTGGATATTTCGAAAATTAAAATGAAAAATCCAAAAGCACAAGCTAGAACGTTCGAACACAACGACAGACGACGCTATAATCACAAATTAACTATATGTAGACTAGGCTATAATGAGATAAAAATTGTGTGCGCTAAGCGATCGCCCCCACTTGACGCTAGCGTATCGCCCGACAACCGAAACCACTAGAGGGCGCTGGGCGCACACGGCGAAGGGAGCTAAGGCTCCAAGTACGATCGCACGAATGGCAATGCTTCACTCAATATGGATTCCGGATATTGATAACGGAACAAATAATACTTTAATAAGGAAATGCTCTGTAAATGTCTCTGTTATAGTTAATAATCACCTGTAGCCCCTGAAAAAATGGATGATAGATGTAGGATCGGTTTGTGAACAGATTGCTTTATGACTATTGTACTTGTATGGGCAGCTTTATGGTTCTCTGTCTCATTTTGTTATACTCTGTCTTGCTCACTCTTGCCGATTCAAAAGATGGCGTGAAACGTAATTTTTGTGCAAAAACGAAAATAAAAGTTATCTACATAAATCAGTGTTTTCCTTGCTATAAAATATCCCCACATAGATATTTCGCCATCCACATTTGAAACTACAATCTGTGACAGTTCATGCCATGCCATCAACGCCATGTTTGGTCAGCGGATGCCTACTGGGCAGGCCTGACAGGCAGGACATATACCCAGAAGAGCAGTAGAGACCTTAAGTGGAAGCCATGTACCGGCAGGTGCAGGGTAGGAGGGCCCCCGGCGAGATGGAAGGACAATCAGATCAAGTCCGCTGTTAAACAATAAATGCAAGCGGCTTCCAATCAGACAAGAAATCTGGGAGGCTTATATTAGCAGTGCATATGATGAATATGATGATGCCCATTGGACCTATTGTTGAACATCAATGTGAACAACTTTGCAAATGAGTTATTTCTTAGGGTCCCTTTTGTATGACCTTATGTTTATGGTCTTCAAGTTGGTTGTCTTTAGATGATTGCTTCAATGTATTATTTATGTTGTAATGGGTCCATAATTAAAAATTTAAAATCAAAATATCTTTTGTTTACTTTATTACTACAAATTCTTTGAGATGTTAAAGAATAATACCAATTTTATAATAGACTCTACCCTACCTATTAGCAAAAAGTAGGGGTTGGTTTTCGTCTGTAATACATACATACACATATCATGCCTATAATCCCTTGCGGGGTAGGCAGAGCGTAAACGGACGCATAGAACGGACATTTACGCCACGTCTCACAAACATTTGAGGGTCATCCGGAAAATTGTGTATCGCCATAGTGACAGGTTGTCAGCTCATCGCCTAAAATTGCAATACACACCCTCAAGTCCCTTAGACGCTTCTTACGACTCCCACGGGTAAGAAATGGGGTGATGCTATTCTAAGCCGACATCATCATTCGTCTGTAATGAGCTGGAAAATATAGATATGCCTTAGAGCATGTTGCAAATGCAAAAAGAGCCGTGCCGTGCCGCTCTGCTGCCGTGCAACTAAGTAGGGGTTGGGACGTCTGCTGGGCCCGCAGACGGGTGAACAGCTACGCTTGGTGGGAGCTATTTCACTCAGCAGTGTGCAACTAAGTAGGTAGGAACCTATAGTACTATTCTTGAAAACTTGCAAAATTTTTCAAGCTTGCGACTTTCGCATTACTAGTGGCGACGCCTCTTCCATCTGGGCTACCGCAGCTCAGTCCTTGCCCGCCAATTTTGCAAGTGTATTTTAATTATTATTATTTATTTATTATTTTACCGATTATTGTACACAAAAAAATTACAAGAGAAACACATACAAAGAATAACGACACAACAGGACAGCTTATTTCTACTAAGAAATTTCTTCCAGCTGACCTACGCAAAGTGAGACTTTATAAAATAGGCGGATTAGGCGTGCTTGATAGAATATAATAAGATAAAATAAACCTACACACGAATAGATTAAATATCCCTCAATAAACTTATAATAAAAAAAAAATACTTATACTTATTTTTGTAAATATACCTACTTACACATACATAGTCTTGCAATTTACGATAGTGAAAGATAGTATTCTTTTACTCTCTTCTTAAATACAGCGATAGAAGGGCTGTCACGAACAGTATGTGGTAGTGTATTCCATAGCCTGACCGCATGCACAGTGAAGGAATGTGAGTAGAAGTCAGTGCGATGGTGAGGAATAGCCAGAATAGTTCTAATATTTGGGCGACATGGTTGGTCCTGAGGACGTGAGAAATTTAAGCGCTCACGCAAATATTTAGGGGCACATGGGTTAGCTAGAACATTAAAAAGTAAGCAGAGTATACGACTATTCCTGCGAAACCGGATCGGGAGCCACTTGAGCTTTTTGCGGAACTCGGAAACATGATCGTATTTACGGAGTCCGAAGACATACCGTATTCACAAGTTTTGAAGACGCTCAAGCTTATTCAACAACTCCTCTGTGATATCTGGGAAACAAGTGTCGGCGTAGTTCAGAATAGGGAATAGAAGTGATTGTACTAATGAGATTTTTGTTTTCAAGGGCAAAAAACTTTGAAGACGCTTCAAGGAGTGGAACGAGTAGTGGACTTTCCTGCTGACGTCGTTGACATGAGGAACCCAATTTAAGTTGGGGTCAAATATGACACCAAGATTTTTAGCAGTACTGGTATAAGAAATAGGAGTCCCGTTATACATGACTGGAGGGATACAATGAATATTCAATTGCTTAAACATGTACCTACTTCCCATTATTAAAACTTGTGATTTTTTGGGATTGACCATCAGTCCAAATGAAGTAGCCCAAGAAAAGATATTATTTAAATCAGAGTTGAGAGCATCCACTGCATTATTAATGTCAGCAATGTTGAAGTGTCGGTAAATTTGCAAGTCGTCTGCGTAGATATGGAAGCTTGAGAAGATAACTGAAGTAACGGTGTTATTAAATATAGAAAATAGAAGAGGGGAAAAAGTACGCCACCCTGTGGAACTCCCGCAGCTAGGTCAGCCCAGTCTGAGGAAGTCTCATCAGAGCAGACCCGCTGCGAGCGATCACGAAGTTAAGAATCAAACCAAGTTAACGCTGAGGAAGAGATGTTAAGAGTACGAAGAATAGAAATTAAACGTCAAAACTTACTGAGTTGAACGCGCTGCTGAAGTCAAGCAAAGTAAGGATCGTCAAAGATTTATTATCCATAGTGGATCGGATATCATCAGTGACTTTAATTAGAGCCGTTACAGTGCTGTGACCAGGTCGAAAACCAGACTGAGATGATGAGAGTAGCTTATTTGACGAAATAAAGTCAGCAAGCTGCTGATGGACGATGTGTTCAAGGACTTTGGAGAGGAAAGGGAGTATGGAGATGGGTCTAAACTCGGAAAGGGATGAGGGATTGGATGATTTAGGGAGATGAATTATGTTCGCACGTTTCCATGCGGATGGAAAAGAACTTGATGCAAAAGAGAAATTGAAAATGTAAGTTAGAATAGGCAGAAGTTCTGGGAGAAGTAAGGAGATCATGCGGGAACATAGGTTGTCATCGCCCACAGCAGTTGAAGATATGGAGAGCACGTGTTTCTTAACATCCTCCTCAGCGACGGAACTAAAGCTAAAGGGAAAAAAAAAGGGAGAGAGAAATGCTTGTTTAGGTCATTGAGATTGAAGCTAACGTTAGATGAGGCCGTTGATTTACCAATACTAAGGGTTTTCAAGAAGTTCCAAACACGTTCAAGATCACAGGCCCCAATAGAGTTGTGTATGTGGCGCCTTTTAGCATCTCTACACATCCGACTGCAATGATTTCTAAGAAATTTATATCGCGCTAAGTTTTGCTCCGTTGAACACAGCTTAAGCCGTTTCTTCGCTCGGTCACGTTTTCCCATCATATCCCTTATGTCCTGAGTGAGCCAAGGAGGAGGGATGTGCTTTATTTTGACTTTTGTAACAGGGGCATGAATGTCATAGAGTTTTAAAATCTGGTCACTAAGAAGTTTAACCTTGTCGTCAATCAGTTCAGCATCAACAACAGGTTTCCAGTCGATACTGGAAGCATCTCGCCTTAACGTCTCCAGGTTAATGCCCTTGAAACTGCGGAAGAAACGATATTTGGGTTTACGCCTGGGAGATCTAATTTTAAAAGAGAGATATATCAAATCATAGTATGAAAAGTTAGCTGGAAACTGACCGTGCAGAGCAACTAGATCAGGGGAAGAAGTGATAAGTAAATCGAGAAGTGAAGGAACGCTATTAGGAAAATGATGTGTGGCTGAAAGTGGCAGAATATTGAGATTGACAGACGATATAAGAGATTGCAGTTTATCAGCTCGGGAATCACCTTTAATTAAGCACGTATTGAAGTCACCCAACAATAGCGTATGGTCATAGTTTGGACAGTGTGTACATAACAGGCTTTCCAGAGAGCTAAAATAATCAATCTGAAGAGAAGCACTATAATACACAGCAAGTAAGATCTTTTGGTGATGTAGGGTGACCTCAATAAACAGATGTTCTGCAGTGCCAGTGTAGGGACTTTAATGATAATAACGCGTGGCACGGCTTCATCTACCGGGTTAGTTTTGCAACTAATCCCGGCGACTAATTCGATCTTTAGAGATTGAATGTAGTCTAAGCGATGAAAACCCGCGATAAATTTAATACCAAATTTTAAAACACTTTCCGTGTTAGGTAAACAATTCTTGAAAACTTGCAAAATTTTTCAAGCGCGGGCAGGATTTGAATCTGCGACTTTCGTTTGCCCTTCAGGGCAACGCAGTCAATCGGACGGGTGCCAGAACCACCGGCCCTGGGGGTGAACCCAAGTCGACCCTGGTACCATCCTCTTCCCCTGTCCGAGCAGAGTCTGTCTGGGAGAAGGGCTCCGGCCCCAACTTCCTCTTTGCTCGGGCCTGTTAGGAACCTCCCGCACAATAAGATTGGCGGAGGATACACTTTAGGGCTACATTAGTTAAGTACACCCTCCCTGCCTACACCCGGCGGGGAGGATCACCGGCGTCTTACCCTCAGGCTGCTCCCGCCTGAGGGCCGCGATTAGCAACATAGCTAGGCCGATTGCCGTGGAGTTCTTGCCGTTTCTCTCCCACGGAACGGTTCCGAAACGGCGGTAGCTTATAGATTAGGCAATGGCTAAAGCCTCTCCCTCGTCCGTTCTCCTAGAACTTTTACAAGTTGTCTTCGAGGACAACCAATTCCGAGCCCGCGTCGCGAAACGGATTCCCGGAATCAGCGATTACTTCGCCGAACTAGCCCGCGATGAGTCATCGTCCAATCCCCTGACCACCGGTGAGTCAGCCCCATCCGCCGACGAAGCGTCCGCCGCTAAGTCGGCACCTGCCCCCTCCCCTGCGGTTACTCATTACGATGAGTCACCGCTATCCCCTGACACATCGTCCCAAGTCGGCAATGCCCAGGACTCCGACCTAACCGTCGAAGTCATGGACACTGCCGGCCCCCCGTCGGATGACTCAAACCCCGAACCCGACTCCGACGACGACTACACCGTAGTCAGTAGATCCAAGAAGCGCCAGCGTAAGGCTGCTCATTCAGATAGCGACGAGGCTGCGAAAACAGTCCGCGTCGAAGGGCCCGATGGCAACCGCCGCAAGGTGGCCGCCGCCATCCCTAAAGTCTCTCCCGCTACAGAGCGCAAACCCCCCCCGATTATTCTCAGGGACAACGCCAAGTGGTCGTCCCTTTCCAGTCAGATGACCCAGAATAAGATTCCGTTCTTGACTGCTTCACAGACCAAGGACGGAATCAAAATTCAAGTCCCGACCTCTTCGGCGCACAGAGCGCTTACAAAATTACTTAACTTCCTCCAGTTCCCGTACCATACGTACGCACTGGAGGAGGAGAAACTACACCGCGTAGTAATTCGAGGCATCCCGAAAGAGATTTCCGAACAGGAAGTCTATGACGACCTTATCGCCCAAAATATCCCCGTACGTAAAGTACACCGCATTTCGTCTCATCGCAATAGGAGACAATTCGACATGGTTCATGTCACGCTCGAGAGGAGCGAAGCTGGTAAGGCCATTTACGGTTTGAAATCCATGTGCATGCTTTCAGGCATCCGCATGGAAGCCCCCAGGAAGACTGGGATCCCTGGCCAGTGTCACAACTGCCAACTTTACGGTCACTTTTCACGCACCTGTCACGCCGCCCCGCGGTGTGTTGAGTGCCTGGAGAGTCACAGCACTGCTCAGTGCGCCCGTCCTAAAAAGACGGACATGCCCTCGGCAGACAGCTCCTCTCCCCCACTCCCACCTAGTTGCGTCCTCTGCAACGAAAGTGGTCACCCAGCCAACTACCGCGGCTGCCCCCGTACCCCTAAGGCAAACCCCAAAGTGCTTCAGCGCACCCTTGCGAGGCAAACGTATGCCGATAGGCTAGCTGGTTCTCAAAAACCAGCTGCGGTCGTTCCAGGTGTTGCTGAAAACACAAACTTCCCGCCCCTCAGGCCTAACCCCGCATGGGCCCTCAAAATGGGTCCAGCCCCCGCCTCCGCCCAAGTCGCACCAAAACCGGTGGTGCCCCCCCAACCCGCCCCCAAAAAGCCGGCGCCTCCGCCGCCTTCTCCTCCCAAACCCGCTTCCCACAGCAAGAGTGCTGAAGGCGACTTAGCCGACGCACTCTCTGTCGTCTCAAATTTCACCAGCCTCTTCGACATCGAAGAGATAATCTCCTACTCCAAGGAGATCAGAGCCAACGCTGGTAACCCCAGTGCGCTCATACAAACCGCCGCCAAATACTACCATCTGGTAGTCGCGTTCAAAAACTTTAAACCCTGATTATGGATAGGTCTATTAACTTAGGGATATCCAGCAGTGGTAGGACCAAGCCTCGGTCACTTAAATTAGGTTTTTTCAATGCCGATGGTATTTGCGCTAAAAAGACGGAATATAGCCTCTTCCTGAAAAATCACAGTTTAGACGTCCTCCTAGTACAAGAAACGTTTCTCAAACCCCACATGCGTACCCCGCGAATCGCGCAATACAACACGGTACGTAATGCCCGCGTATCGGGCAGCAAGGGAGGCACCCTTATTCATTATAGGCGAGCGCTTCACTGCTCACCCATAGAGACCCCGCCCCTCTGCTATATGGAGGCTTCCGCTTGCCGCTTAAGCATGACGGGACACCAACCCATTACGATAGTGTCGGTATATCTATCTCCGAGCAATAATCGCGAGACAAAGCCACTTCTTAAAAGTGAGCTCGAGTCATTATTTAATCTCGGTGACTCGGTTATCATAGCAGGTGACTTGAATGCCAAGCACATGTCGTGGAACTGTATCGCCAACAACCCTAGAGGCAATCTTCTCTTTGAGTGGCAGGACGAACTGTCCTTTGACCTAGTAGCCCCTACAGAGGTAACTCATTACCCCCATACAGTAACTCATCGACCCGACATCCTCGACATAGCCCTTCTAAAGAACGTAAACCTTCGTTTAAGTTCTATAGAAGTACGCCACGAGCTCTCCGACTCTGACCACAGACCAGTTTTAATAAAACTTGACCCGCGAACCGACATCCCCGGCCCCTTAGGTCTGTGCGGCCCGACCAAAACTATAGTAGACTGGCCGAAACTAGGCCAAGCCTTGAACGCTCCCAGCTCTACTCACCTGGACCAAATACCGACTAGACTGACTACCGAAACCGACATCAACCTAGCCGTCTCTTCTATCACAAATCACGTTAGCAGCGTCGTGAACAGCTGTTCACGGACGGTTAAAATCACTGAAGACAGTAAATATAAACCTCCAAATGACCTTCTTGAAATGATAACAGAGAAGAACGCCGCGATCCGCGCTTACAAATCCTTCCCAATCGAATCTAACAGACAATTCATGCGCGCCCTACAGAGGGAAGTAAGGCAGCGTGCAGCTGAATGGCGTGACGCCGGATGGGATCAGCACCTTGAGGAGCTGAACCCATCCCATCTCACATTTTACAAGCTGCAACGCTCGCTGAAATCTGACACCATCTCTGTGATGCCGGTACTTAACAGACCTGACCAGACCAAAGCCTTTGACGACGACGAAAAGGCTGAATGCCTAGCTGACAGTCTCGCAGCCCAATGCACCCCAGCACACTCCCTTACGACTTGACCCTGCCAGCAAAATTTTTCAAAAGTAGCTGTATATTAGTCGTATTTTCAGTGATATATTCGTGATAGAAACGTGATTATCACTGGAAAATGGCCCCTCATATAGTACACTTAAGCACCATATAGGCCCTATTGTAGCTCCGCTTAGGACTGTTTAACCGTATATTAATGATATAACTGTGTCTATTTGTGCTTTTTTAGTCATATACTAGCAGTTTTGAAGCTGTTCTATCCCTAAGAAGTGCCACATTAGCAACATCAATACTAATATAGCGCAAATTGATGTTAAATTGAAGATAGTGACACCATAGTAACACAATTTGCATGGTGTCCGTAGCGTAATGCGTGTTGACAGAATTAAAAGCGAAAAATTTAAAGTTTTGGTCATTAATATTAATTATGTTTTTAATCTTATATTCATAATTCTTACGTGCGAGAATTACGTATGAAAATTTCGTGAGTATAGGTCCATATATACAAATTTTACATGCGCCTGTAACTTTACTGATAAATATGTGTTATATTTTTATTATATTTTTATTGCACCCCCCAAATTCATAGTATTTAAATAAATAACAATAATTTAATTTAATCATGATATCAAACTGCGCCATTGTTAAGCTAAGTAGTGTTACAGTTGCTGATATATAGTTGAATAAGAGCTCCTTTTTTCGGTTGGATATTTAGGGTTCATCAGTCACAATTAATAATCCTTTTCACAATTAAATCTATGTTTTGTTGCAGTCTTCCGCGGAAAACAATGATTGAAATAATGGGCGTTGACTGTTTTTTAAACAAAAATTATTTCAAATGGCTCTAAAAAAAGACTTTATCACACTCAGATCAGCAGCCATTTATAAAAAGTTATAAAACAACACTATAAATTCTCAAATAGAGCTACAGGTTTCTTTAACTGTGTTCTCGAGTAATGATAAGCCACTATTTAGCCCAGTTATAGAGATGAAAATGCTGTAATATAACCAGTGACATAATGGCACCATCAATGCTTTAATAACTCTGTGCAGTTTTAATTTAGATTCATGGCCACTTATTTAACACAAGTGTTAATAACGGCTACTATAGAACTCAATTGTGATTTAAAAGCTTTCTTGTTGCTGTTATATCGCGACCTAGCTTTAAAGGTGATCAATATAGCACCAGCTCTATAAACGTGATATCGGAGCCATATTAGCCTGCTTTTGCGTTATTGCAGAGTTTAAGAAATCAAATATATAACCTTGATGCTCTAATTCAATGTTATGAAAATCATATTACAGCTGTGATAAGAAAGCTGTACAAAGTAGCTGAGTAAACGTTACTATCACTAGTAATATCACCATTTGGCTGTATAAACTTATACAGCTGAAAAGGGTTACTCGTTGCGTATATATCTCAGGCCGATATAAGCATCGCTTATATATCCCCGCAATATCTCTACTTCATGTTAAGACCTGGCCTTATATCCCAATTTTGCTGGCTGGGGACCTTCGTCTCAACGGTCGACTCCGAAGTCGAACGTCTCATTTCACTACCTCCATCGGGCCCTCCACTCAGAGCCATCACTGAGATGGAAGTGCGCAACGCCCTTAAGGCACTCAAGCCCAGAAAGGCTCCAGGACCGGACGGCATCACCAACCATGTCCTGAAGATTCTCCCCGATCACTTGATCAATCGCCTCACCCTGATTTTGAATGCCGCCATGGCTAGTTGCACCTTTCCAGCTTGCTGGAAGGAAGCAATAGTCATAAGCATTCACAAACCGGGTAAACCGGCGAATGAGCCCACTTCCTACCACCCGATCAGCTTACTGAACCCTCTCGCCAAACTTTACGAACGCATGATCTATGCCCGACTCCGTGACCACGCAGAGACCAACAATCTCATACCTGACGAGCAATTTGGCTTTCGACAACAGCACTCTTGTACCCAACAAGTACACCGCATTGTCGAACACATCGCTCTTAAGCTAAATGTCTCGTCCAAACCGACCCCGACAGGAGCAGTTTTTCTCGACGTGGCGAAAGCCTTCGACAAGGTCTGGCACAACGGGCTGGTATACAAGCTACACCAGCTCGCTGTGCCTGATCGTCTCGTGCTTTTAGTACGTAACTTTCTGTCGGATCGAAGCTTTCGTTACAGGGTGGAAGGCACTCTGTCTTCACCCCACACCATACAGGCAGGAGTCCCTCAGGGCTCCGTCCTATCCCCATTACTTTTCACGCTATACACTAGCGACATCCCCAAATCGCCCATGTCACAGCTGGCTATGTTCGCCGACGACACTGCCATCTACGCGTCCCACCGTAACCACTTAAAATTAGTTAAGATTCTCCAGAACGCTCTAGACTCCCTCGGGAGCTGGTTCCGTAAATGGAGAATCGAGGTAAATCCGGAAAAAAGTGCAGCCGTGCACTTTCGTAGAGGTTCGCACCGATTAAACGTCCCCGCTGTAAAGCTTTTCGGCCGACCCATCCCGTGGGTCAACGAGACCAAATATCTAGGAGTCACCCTCGACTCAAGACTTAGCTTCCGTAGCCACATTATGAGAGTCCGCGACCGCGCCGCGTTCGTTTTGGGCAGATTACATCCGATGTTGAACAAAAAGAGTAAACTCTCCCTTAGAAATAAGGTGAGAATTTACACCACCTGCGTAAAGCCTATTATGACCTACGCCAGCGTAGCCTTTGCTCACACCTTCGATTCACATCTGAAAATGCTGCAGGTCATCCAAAACCGTTTCATGCGCAAAGCTACCGGGGCGCCCTGGTACATGCGTAACGCCAACCTCCACATCGACTTAGGCCTCCCTACCATTAAAGCGTATATGAAAGAAGCGTCTCGTCGCTTCTTTGATAATGCTCCCCATCATAAAAACCCCTTGATAGTTGCCGCGTCCAACTACTTCCCCCATCCAACCTCGCGTTTTAAACACCGTCCGAGACACATCCTTACGGAAGAAGATGATGAAATCACAGTAGCCACTGCTGCAGCCATTGCGAGTAGATCACACTCCACAAGCTCCTCAAGCAACCGACGCCCCCGCCGGCGGGGACGCGGAGGTCCCTCATTTGCTCCCCACTTTGGGAACTACCGGCACGTGCCGGGTAGATTCAGTCCAATACGTTCTTCCCAGAACAACTTGCAAGCCCAATCGCACCCCAAGGGCGGGCGGGCGCGCCCAAAGGGTTTATAAGATAAGTACCGTGATTACTTTACTTTGAGCTGTACCGCAGGACGTACGGGATTCAGAGTTGTGTCTCAGTGAACCAGGAAGGAATTATAAGAACTCCGAACCATAACGCGCCCCTCTTTAATTATTCCTGGTCACTAATATCCCAAAGTCACCGGACAACCTGTCTAACCCGTGTCCCGGTTCACCGCGCTAGTACCGAGGCGTAGGAGGTGTAATCTGACCTCCAGACTCCAGTACCGGCTGCCATAGGCGCTGACTAGGGGTGGGCCAAGCCCAGGACCCCTTCGCGCTAGTATCGCGGCGCATGAGGTGTAACCCGACCTCTCGCTAGAAGGATAGGACTTATCCCTAGCTAACTGGTTTAGTCGCTTGATCTTCACCTGTCACGCCGCTTAGCTAATCCGCACGCACCGCCCGCTTATACTTGGCGCCTGACACTCTAGCTAGCAGAGCGGGAGTAACCGGGCTGCCTCCGTTCATCCTGTGGAGCGCCGACCGCTCCCACAGGATACCGTCCGCACACTGCAGAAGTGTGAACCGACCGAGGGGAGATATCTTCCCTACCGCCGCGCCGACGCTAAGCACGCTAAAGCTAACCCATTTCATTCCAGACATAGCTATATACTTAGGGCACTGCTCTATTGCTTTCATCACCGCTTTAATCCGTTCTCTTTCCCCCAGTTTCGCTGCCGATCGTTCCGGGAGGACCCGCCGCCGTCGTTCCCCGACCAGACTGCGGCGAACGGAGCACCAAGCCGGCTGGTCGGCTGCCCCGGTTGCCACGATCACAGTGCAGTGTTAATAGATAAGTCTAAGCTTTAGTTAACTAGTCAACCCTATGCAGAACTGTGAAATAAATATAATTGTGTAAATGTACTTGGTTTCCTTGCTCATCCCGCACACACACACCCTAGCCACTTAATGTCCAATGCGGTCTCAGCGCTACACGCTGTAGCTAGTCGGTACCTAATAAATTAGTATCCACTGTAAAGGCTCCAGTGTGGTGTGGGATAAGAAAGGAACTTTCAGGAAGTCGTTCCGGAACCGGACACGTTTAGTAAGTAGGCACATATGCCTATTACCGGTAAGCTTAAAGAGCTTAAGAAAAAAGATCTCGTCGCGCTCGCGGAGCAGACAAGCCTTCCTATCGTGTACCCGGCTACGGGAAAAGAATTCACAGTAGCACAACTAAAAGAGAGTTTAGGTAAGTACTTGGAAACACAGTCAGAGCCGCCATCAGAGGACGACATAACGTTGACGGACATCAAGGATATTACCTCGGACAGCGACGACGAGTCGGTAAAGTCGGTGATCGACGGCTCGAAAGACAAGGTAAGAAACAAATCAACGGGACAACCGACGTGCGCGAATACAACCGAAAATATGTTGGTGAAAGATGAGACCTCTAGAAACCCGGCTCTTTACAGTGTAGTAAAGAACTGGGATATTTCGTTCGACACAACGAACGATCCGGTGGAGTTCCTAGAGAGGTTGGACGAATTAGTTACAACCTGTGGGGTGGAAAACGTGAAACTCATCCCGTTATTACCCAGGTTTTTCAGAGGTAGAGCAAACCTATGGTACAGAAATAACAAAAATAGGTGGAGTTCGTGGGAGCTATTTGTGGAGGATTTCGAGTTATATTTTTACCCGAGGGATTATAAAGGTAGGTTACAAGAAAGGATCATAGCCCGTAAACAAACCTACAGGGAAAAGTTTATGGACTATTTGACCGACATCCAGACGCTGATGAGAAGATTTAATTTGATGAGTGATGACGAACAGTTAAAGAGAATTTTTGAGAATATGCACGCAGATTATAAACTCTACATAAAGCATCAGGATTTCGACGATTTAACAGAGTTAATTCGTCTTAGTGCCGATTATGAAGGAGTAACGGAGGAGCGTTACACGAATCTACCGGTAAGTACGGGCCGAGAAAAGTCGGCAGGACCCCAAACAGGAGAACGACCCTTCAGCAGCCGGACAACCGAGCGTAGAGAGGAACAGAGAGGTAGAGAGAAATATATTTATAACTACGATAGAGGGACGTGTTGCTGGAGCTGTAAACGGCCAGGTCACGCTAGTTCAAACTGCAATGGAGGCAGGAGACTGTTCTGTAGTGGTTGTGGTAAACTAGGAGTACTTAGCAGGAACTGCTGCCGCCCGGGAGCACAGCAAGGGAAGCGGGAACACGTACACGTCAGCCACGGACGTTGAGATCGACGACCGGCCATTCGTAGAGGTAGAGCTGTACGGTAGGTGTTTTAGAGCTCTATTAGATACAGGTTCAACGTCATCGTATATCGATGATGAAATAGATGGGTGGTGTCACCAACACGCAGCACATGGGATTCATGTCGACCAAAAGATTAGCCTCGCAGACGGTACGGTAGTCAGTCTGACGAGGAGCGTACCGCTGACGATGGCAATCGCAGGAATACGTCTAGATCACCACATGTACATGTTACCTTTGTCATACGGGATAATAATAGGAATGAACCTCATTAAGCGTGTAGGAATGACTAAACTGTTGACAGCTGCCCAAGACGAGCAACAAGAACCGCCTCAAGAACCACCAATACCAGGTGAGATATCAACAATCACGGAGAAAAGAACCGGAGAGCGCGAGCCGAACCGCGACAACAGAGCCAACGAGTCAAAAGTAGAGTACAAAGAGGGAGATGAAAAGTTAACGGAGAAAGAAGCCAGTATTCTGCGGGAATTCTTGGCTAAGGAGTTCGAGGAATGCGACAGGAGTCCCAAGGGGAACACTTGGGTCAAACACAAGATAAAGTTAAAACATAGAGAACCGGTAAAACAAAAATATTACCCCAAAAACCCGAAATTACAGAGTATAATAAACGAACACGTGGATAAGATGCTGAAGGAAGGGATAATCGAAAAATCGTCGAACTCGTATAGCTCACCGATAGTCTTAGCAAGGAAGGACAACGGTGAGTACCGTTTTGTATAGATTTTCGTAAGATAAACGAAATCTCGGAAAAGGACGCGTATCCACTACCTCAGATCAAAGACACACTATAAAAACTACGAGCAGCTAAGTACTTTTCAAAACTCGATCACAAAAATGGCTATTGGAACGTGTTTCTGAAAGAAGACAGCAAGCCGGCGACGGCTTCTACCGTACCAGGGAGAGGCCTATTCCAGTTTCAGGTAATGCCTTTTGGGTTACACTCCAGTAGAGCGACGTTCCAGAGATTACTAGATAATATAGTAATCAGTCCCGAACTACAACCGAACGCCTACGTGTACCTAGATGATATAATCGTGTGTAGCCCGTCGTTTTCAGCACACATTGACCACCTGAGGGAGATTTTCAGCAAACCAGAGGTAGAGTACCTAGGCCACATCGTCACGAGACAAGGAATTAAAATGAATGCGGAGAAAATAAAGGCGATCGAGCAACTGAAACCACCATCGAATATCAAGGAATAAAGGAGGTTCATCGGAATGACTTCCTGGTACCGTAAGTTCATCCCAAACTACGCAGGATTGACAGCACCATTGGTATTTCTACTGAAAAAAGAGGTAGGTTTCGAATGGGGCCGGGACCAACAGGAAGCATTCGAGGGGGTAAAGAAAATATTTACCGGTGATCCCGTGCTAACCCGAGCCGACTTTAATAGGCGTTTTCAGCTCCAGACAGACGCAAACGACGTGGGAATTGGAGCCTGCTTGATCCAGGAGTATGAAGGGATTCCGAAAGTATTTATGTATGCCAGCAGGTCACTTTAACCACCCGAAACAAAATACTCTACATCCGAGAAAGAATGCCTTGCGGTAGTATGGGCAATCAAGAAATTGCGGGCCTTTATAGAAAGATATAATTTCACCGTGGTAACAGACCACCAGGCACTGAAATGGCTGAATTCACTCAAAGACCCGTCAGGCAGATTAGGTAGGTGGGCGTTGGAACTACAACAGTACAGTTTCGATGTGGAATACAGGGCGGGATCGCTGAATAAAATAGCAGACGAGCTGTCAAGGAACCCCATATGCATGACGAAGTTACAGGACCTGGAATGGTATGAAAAAAAATTACAAGACGTACGAGCCAACCCGGGAGCTACCACCGACTTCTGCGTGAAGGACGGTAAGCCTTACAAATAAGTTTCAGGGACGTTGTACGGAACAAAATTACAGCCGAACTCGGAGTGGAAATTGTGTATACCGGTAAGTGAAAAGGAAATAATACTAAAAGAAAATCATGACGCACCTAACGCAGGTCACCTAGGAACGGCCAAGACACTGAACAGGATAGCACAGAGGTACTACTGGCCAGGGATGTTTAGAAATGTCTCCAAATACGTAGGTAAGTGTAGGGAATGCCAGACGCAGAAACCATCGCAACAAGGGAGAGCCGGACTAATGCACATAAACAACGCAGACGGACCAAGAAAAGTGGTAAGTACTGACTTAATAGGACCTCTACCTAGGTCTACCCAGGGCTTCCACTGGATCATCGTTTTCCACGACAAATTTACGAAGTGGAACGAAATCAGACCACTCAGGACGGCGACCACGAAGGCAGTCTTGAAAGCACTGAAAGAATGTGTCGTAATGAGGTACGGTGCAACAGATGTATTACTATCAGATAACGGAAGGCAGTTTACCAGCAAGCATTTCACCAACGAACTGAAAAGGTATGGAATCACACACCGACTAACAGCACCGTACTCCCCGCAAGGGAACCCGACCGAGAGAATTAACAGGACACTCGAAGTAATGATCTCGTCGTACATCGAGGGGAATCACAAAAAATGGGATGAGTACTTGCCAGAACTGAATTTCGCTTTAAACACGTCGAAACAGGAATCTACAAAATATACACCAGAATTTCTCATGTTCAGGAGAGAGCTGAGAATCCCGGGGGACAGAAAAGAGTTTCCCCTTCCAGCAATCAGAGATAAAGGTATGATGACGGAACTGTACGAATTAGTCAGATCGCATCAAACAAGGGCTTCAAAATCACAGAAAAGGCACTACGACAAGCAGAGAAGAGATTGGTGCCCAGCTGTGGGCGACGTGGTACTGAAGAGAGACTTTCCGCTGTCGAATGCAGGTAAGAACTTCTGTGCAAAACTAGCACCGAAGTACTTAATCACTCGTCTGTCGCTTCATACTATAACAATTTCATTGGTTTTGAATTTCATTGTGGGTAGTTAAGGTTCAAAATTGTTGTCCGGCTCCCGGTACGTGACAGACAAGCGGTTAAAGGACCATTTAAAGTCGTAGGACAGAAATCACCTAAATCAATATTCAACCTGCAAGATTCAAATAACCCGCGCAGACTGTTCACAGTCCATGTCAAAGACATAAAAAAGGTACGTCAATTAGTTAAATAAAATCGTTCTTCCTCCCGCGCTTTCCTATTGAAAAAACAATTTATTGTGTTTTATAGATTGGAAATGGGCCCTCATAACATGTTTGCGAATATCGCCACCCTTATTTATTAGTATTTGCTTTATCTTACGTTTCTTCCGGTTGACTTTCCATTTTCTTTTTGTAGATTATAATATTCGCTGCCGTTCCTCTGCTTATGTGGACCCTTCTGTCCATGGCGATGATCACCGGGCGAATGGCTTGGCCATGCGCGAGCGCATCAATATATCTTATGTAACGCTGTACTTGCGGTCCCCCGTTGAGCCTGCGGGTTGCGGGTCGAGGTACCCGTGGCATGCAAGGCCCGCGTGTTACTTACTGTATGTACTCTATGCACCCTGCGCACCGGTGTTACGTCATGCCATGCTAAATGGTGTCCTGTTTACTCGTAATATTTTTTTAAATCTTTTATATGTGCGGTCATAGTCTTTTTTCCCATGGGATCTTGTAATATATATAAATTACTGGCGATTTCTTCTGAATAATTGTATATGGTCCGGTGTATTTTGGTGCTAATTTTTCACAAAAATCCCTGCTAGCGTTAGATAACGGGATATCCCTTTTTGGTACCAATGTATTTACCTCTGGAATTCACTCCCTTCTATGTTTATTGAAATGCACTTTTTGTTGCGCGGACGCTTTATTTTGGTACAAACGAACTAACTCGTATAATTCTTGCATTTTGTCTTTTTCTTTGATTTCTGGCACGGGAAACGTATTCCTATCGCACGGGTTTCTTAATTATCTCCCGAATATTAAGAATGCAGGGGTATATTTTGTTGATTCTTGTTTTGAAGTATTGATTGCGTAGTTAAATTCAGGTAGGTATTCGTCCCATTTCTTATGGTTTCCATCGATGTAAGTGGAAATCATAACTTCTAATGTTCTGTTGACACGCTCTGTCAGATTTTCCTGTGGTGAAAACGGTGCTGTTAACTTGTGTTTCGTACCGTATTTTTTTAGTGTCTCCGTAAATTCCTTACTCGTAAACTGCCTACCATTATCTGATAGAAGGCTTTCGGGTGCCCCGTACCTCATAACAATGCATTCCCTAAATGCTTTTGTCACTGTTCTTGACGTAGCTGTGCGTAGCGATCTAATTTCCGTCCATTTAGTAAACTTATCATGGAACACTATTATCCAAACGTAACCTTGGGATGATCTTGGCAAAGGGCCTATCAGGTCACAGGTTATTTCTTCCCATGGTCTGCTCGCGTTTCTCGTATACATAAGGCCCGCTTTCGCCTGCTGTGATGGCTTATGTATTTGACACTCCATGCACTTACTAACATACACCGCCACGTCACGGTACATACCGGGCCAGTAATAACGTTGTTCGATTTTACTGAGTGTTTTTGAGGTGCCCAGATGACCGGCACTCGGCGCGTCATGGTTGTCGCGTAGAATTGAGTCCTTCTCACTGAGCGCGATGCACAATTTCCATTCCGCTCCCGGTTGCAACTTTGTGCCGTAGGAAGCACCAATAATTTTTTTATGTTCCGTCTTTTATGCAATAATCTTCACATTGCTTCGGTTTTTCCCGTACCTCTCTTAACTTTTTGTCGTACCAGCTCTCTTTTTCTAACTGCGTTGAACATATTGGGTGTCTGGAAAGTCCGTCAGCCACGTAATTTTGCTTGCCGCTTCTGTATTCTATATCGAAGCTATATTGTTGTAGCTCTAACGCCCATTTCGCCAGCCTGCCTTCTGGGTTTTTAAGGGAATTTAACCATTTTAGTGCCTGGTGGTCAGTAATTACGACAAAATGGTAACCTTCTAAAAAGGCGCGCATTTTTCGGATTCCCCATACGACTGCTAAGCATTCTCTCTCTGTTGCGGAATATTTAGTCTCTGCCGGTGTTAAAGATCTACTTGCGTACATGACGACCTTCGGTATATTATTGTCTTCCTGGATTAGTACGCATCCGAGACCAAGTGCGCTTGCATCGGTCTGCAAGTAAAATGTCTTATTAAAGTCTGCTCTTGTCAAGACTGGGTCTGATATTAGCATTTCCTTCACATTTTCAAAAGCTTTTTCCTGGTCTGCTCCCCATATAAACTTCGCTTTCTTCTTTAACAGTGTTACCAAAGGTGCTGTTTTTGCTGCGTAGTTCGGTATGAATTTTCTGTACCATGATGTCATACCAATAAAACTGCGAACTTCTTTTACAGTTGTTGGGGCTTTTAAGTCCCGTATACACTTTATTTTATTTTCATTCATTTTGATCCCTTCACGGGTTACTACATGTCCCAGATACTCTACTTCCGGTTTGCAAAACTCGCACTTTTTCTTGTTTATCTGTAATCCGGCTTGTCGTATTCTTTCAAATATTTCCTTTAAATGGGTTAAATGTGATTGAAATGTTTCTGAACAGCAAATAATGTCGTCTTGGTACACATATGCGTGCGGCTGTAACTCCACTTGAATGTAGGCCAAACGGCATCACTTTGAACTGGAACAATCCGCGGCCTGGAACGGTGAATGCTGTTGTGGGTTTGCTGCTTTCTTCTAAGAGCACGTTCCAATATCCGTTTTTCAAGTCTAGTTTTGAAAAATACTTCGCGTTTTGTAACTTTTCTAAAGTGTCATCAATTTGCGGCAACGGGTATGCGTCTTTTTTCGATATTTCGTTTATTTTCCTGAAGTCGATACAAAACCGGTACTCTCCGTTTTCCTTTTTAGCCAAAACTATTGGTGAGCTGTACGAATAAGAATAAGAATTATACATTAAACAAAAATTGTATAAGAAAGGCTATTATGAAATATCAGACTAAATGCAAGATAAATAAATCTCCATGGGTTTAATTCAAATGTATAAAGTAAATATTTTATTAGACGAAACAAGTAGATTTATCTACTGCAATTTTTTGTTATTATTATAATATTTTTTTTTTTTATGTAGCCATTTTTGGGCTATACATATATATTATTTGTTATTTCCAAAATTAGCTAGGGCAGCTTAGGGCCTAGAAAGTTTGTTAATTTAGAGTAGGAGCACTTCTGGGCAGGTTTTTTGGGGGGTTTTTCCTGTTCAGGGGGTCCGGTTAATTATACGCATGTAAATAACACGCTTTGGAAATCTTGACTAAAATTTGAAACAAATGTCGTTTACAATTGGTGGTGGCGTAAAGTTACGTGCTGTGTAATTAACCTGGCCAGCCCCGAGGCAGTGCCTTTATTTTATTTTTATTTTTTTATCCCGCCCGAGCTGGTTTTCTATTAGGACAATACAAAATTGTTATAAAAAGAAGAAAATTGCGTTATGCAAATTTCTTTTTTTTACAATGACCGATCATGACGTCAATAAGTGATAATGCTATCCTACATTGAATAAAGTTATTTCATTTTCAGTTTCATTACTCCTTCTTCCAACATTTTGTTTACGTGTTCATCTATAATACTTTTCAATTTAGGGTTCCTAGGGTAATATCTTTGTTTTACAGGTTCACTATGTTTTAGCTTGATCCGGTGTCGCAGCCACGTATTCCCCTTGGGTGCGGCGTCACATTTTTGAAATTCATGTTTCAGGAATTCCTGTAATTTTTCATTTTCCTCAGGCGACAAAACGTTGTTATACTGTAGGTACCTTTCCGTAGTTTTCTCGCAAACTTGCGGCAGTGGCTGGGAATTGCCGATTGCGGTCACTTTTTTCTCAGGCGTTTCATTATTTTCAACTGGTTGTCGTTGGGACTCGTACGCTTCGATTATCTCCCATACTTTACTTAGGCCGATTATTCGTATTAAATCCATCCCGATTATCACCACGGATGCTTCCGCCAGTAGATACATCTGGTGGGATATGGGATGATCCACGCCAAAAATGTCCATCTTCACTGATATAGCTGCCGTCACGTTAACTTGCATATTGTTAGCGAGGATACTTTTGTTGCCAACCCTCTTCCAGGGTAGGCAATTATTTCTACACCATTCCCATGCTTCTCGGTTTACATACGAGGCTGTTGACCCTGTATCTAATAAAGCTTGGAACTTCCTCCCGCAAATATTTACTTCCATAAACACGCGATTTTCACCATCGTCTATACCGGCTACCGTATATATTTTATCGAAACTTCTTTTTTCTGGCTGTGGTTTACAGCAATTTTTGCTCATTACTCCTATTTTCCCGCAAGTACTACAAAAAATCTGTTTAATTCCCCTACATTCCGTATACCTATGGTTTTCTCCTCCACAAGAAAAACACGACGTTCTGCTGTTGTAGTTTCTCATGTACTTTGGTTCTCTATTATCCTGTGGCCGGTTATTTCTAGAGTCGACTCTTACGCCGCCTGGAAACGCGTTAGGCGGCCTACTCGGCCCGCCACTTACGGGTCGATTCATGTTGCTGAAGAACGCACTTTTCGTCTGGTTGCTAGGACCTGGACTATTATCAGTTGTTCTTGGCTGAAAGTTCCGGAATTTTTCATGATTTATCTTCTCATATTCGCTGCACAACTCTATCAAGTCGTTTGCGTCTTAGAAATCTTGCCTTTGTACGTAGAGCTTGTAATTCGAGTTCATATTTTCATAAATTCTTCCTAGTTTTTCATTTGTGCTGAATTTTTGGTAACGTCTCATTAACGTCTGCAGGTCGGTTAAGTAATCAACAAATTTTTCACGGTACGTCTGTTTCCTGGCAATAATTTTTTCCAATAAATTGGTTTCGTATCCGCTCGGGTAAAAATATCTCTTGAAATCTTTCTCGAACTCTTCCCATGTTGTCCATTCATCTCTATTATTTCTGTGCCACAGGTTGGCTTTTCCTTTAAGGAATTTTGTCAATACTGGTAACAATTTTTCCTTCGGTAACTCACAAGAAGAAACGTACTAGTTTAAGCACTCTAGGAATTCAACAGGGTCGTTTGTAGTATCGAAACTTATGTCCCAGTTTCTCACGATACAGTACAGATTATCCTGTCCGGGGTTGTTTTCTAGTTTCTTTTCTGGAGCCATAATTTCGGGCGAAGTAATATTCTCTATTTCGTAAAATAAGTCCTCTTGGTATTCTTTCTTCTCCGACGGATCTACCTCAAACTCAGATTCGGAATCGACGCAATTAACTGAGCTCAATAACTCTTTTGCGTCGGCGGTCGGCTCTACCGGATCGAGGTTTTTATCGACGCAACACACGACTAGAGCTTTTACCTTTGGGCGCCAAAATGTGATGATGTGTCTGGCCTGGAGGGGCGGACTATCATTGACATTTATATTTATATGATTTCTTTGACCTCAGGGGTGAGTGACATGTGTGTAAGCTCTGGATAGGGTTCGGGTGGTCGATTAAAAACACATGGTCCTGGTTACACTGGTGGTTTTTCTGCACCTGTTTATTTAATAAGTACCTAAGACTAAAAATATCTAGACTTATCTCTATAAAGCCACGAGTTATGACATCAGTCGGTACGCTTATTCTTAAGTATGAAACAAGCAATACTATGCAAGGCAATTAAGCTGATGCGATGGGAGAAGCGGCGAGTTAAACTAATAATACGACCTGTCAGGCAAGCGTTTTGATATAGCGAAGTAGCAAGCAGTTATCCAGCAGTTCGGGGGTCAGTGACGCGTGGTAATAGCAAGAGCTGTAAGCACTAGAACACAGTTGGACATGTCGGCGAGTGGCTTCCCTACTGGGTAACATAAAACATGGACATAGACGCAGGGCGAGTCAGGTTTGACTTAGGGCCTTGAGATCGTGACTAAATACCCGCACGTAAAGGCACACTGGTCAACTGCTCTGCAAGCACATCGGTTCCCACATGGACATAGCCCGTGGTCTCCCGGTACAGTCCAGCTGCACACAGAGAGACGACCTCGGGTTACAACACAGCTACTGGTACTATCGAGTCCCCACTGGATCAGCTCGGCGGACGGAATATTCACGGAAACGGAACTGCTGATCCAGGACAGACTCTGACCCCTGGCTCGGTAACGGGCCGGTTTTATGCCGGCTCGACGCGGAGCACCAGTGTCCTGCGCTGAATGCTCTCAGTGGCAGGGATCGTGCGCAACTGGGTTTTCAGCGTCGCTTAAACATAGAACATGAAACTAGAGCCACCTGTGGTCTCCCGATCCAGTGCCAGGCTGGACGCAAGGACACAACAAGCGGAGGCACGGTGAAGTGCTAGCCAGATCTCCCGTGAATAGGCTCGGGACAAAAGCATTGAAGCTATACTGCAAAAGGCTAACTATTCACGAGGGGTCTCCCGGCTGGGAAGCGCCACAGAAATGTCGACACGTCTCTAAACGGGGATTCCACACCTGCCAAGTTCAGGGAATATCACGAGCGGAAGGCTTATCAAGACAGGGCGGAAATCGCACACACAATGGTCACCGAGCGAGCGATCAAACGTATGATTATATATTTTACAAAGTAAAGACAGTAAACGGTTTACGCGCCGGACCGCGGAACTCTCTGCTGGCGGTGTATGTTCACCCGAAATTGCTGGAGAACTGACCACGGCATCATCATCCGGGTTTTCTTCTCGACGGCCGTGAGGCCGTCGGGGAGACGCCATCTAGGCGGAGCCTCCTGGGCGTAATATCTGCCGCCGCCCGCGAAAGCGGGCGGGTCACGGGGTTGGGGGCCGTGGTGAGTGTGGGAACACTTTGCCACGGCCCGAAGAGTCAAGTTTCGGTCGAAGCGCGGCCGGACAGAACCGGCCGCAGTCTTGTCCGGTGCACCGCCGGCAAGTCACCCACCGGGTGGGACCCTGTTCAGGGAGGCCCAGTGAGTGCCTTCCAGCCTGGCGGCGAAATGTTACTTCCGGTTTGGCCGGCGAGCTTGGCCCGGAACGGGCCCGCTCAGCCGGCAAGAGTCAGAGTTGGGTCGGGGTCAGTCTAGTGGGGGCCGCCGACTGGTGAGCGCTATCAAGGTGACAGCGCACCACCAGCCGGCGACCAAGGTCAGTCCGGTATGTAAGTATCCTCCGCGAGCTCCTTCACCACAGCGAGCTCGCGAGGATACGGTTTCCAGTCAGGGGGGCGCGCGTGGTACGGGGCCAGATTTCGAAGGTGCTCGAAATCTGACCGGTCAGCGCGCGCGAACATCTCGGTCGAGAGCTTGGAGACGAACTCATCCAAGGTCTCGACTTTCAGGTTCCTCCGAATGACTTCGTTGCGGACGAATCTCGGCGCGTCGGCGATGGCTCGCAACGCCTTGGACTGCTGGGCCCGCAGTCTTTGGCGGTTGGTCTCAGAGACCAACGCGTACCATGCCGGAGCGGCGAACGTCAGACGAGTTCTGATGTACGCCTTGAACACGCCTAGCTTCATGCGCAACGGGAGTCTCGAGCGCAGAATGGGTCGGAGCAAAGCAGTGGCAGCCCCCGCTTGCCCGATCACATTCTTCACGTGCTGGACCATGGACAGGTTTCGGTCTATGGTCACGCCTAGGTATTTAGCCTGTGCGGACCACCCGATCTCTTGTCCATGGAGCTTCAGCTTCGGGGGATCTCTTCGACCACGCCCCACGATGATCGCTTGGGTCTTCCCCACGTTGACCGTCAATCTCCATTTTGCCAGCCAGGCTGGGAGGGCGTCCAAAGCTATCTGCATTTTCCTGGCCGCGTGCCTCGTGTTGAGGGACACGGAGAAAAATGCAGCGTCATCGGCATAGAGCACCAGCTTAGTGCCGCCCTCAACCGGGATATCATCCGTGTACCTGGCGTAGCATACCGGAGACAGACAGCTACCCTGGGGGACTCCAACACTGACCACGGAGCAGCCGTGCGCGGTGTTATATGCTCTATCGTTGGCCGCTTCCCCCACCACCTAACGCGCAGAGGCGTGATCGCTACGGGCCGGACTAAGGAGTCCACCAGGGCCGCACACATGCGGGCCGGCGGGCATTATAACTATCTCCTTTTGAGATGAGTTGATAAACTAGTAACCATCCTCGTCGCAGGTCAAGACACGGGTGTATCCGTTTGATGCCTCGCGCTTGACCTGAAACAATAGGAAACAACAATTTGTAGTATGCACATAGATTTGAAATAATAGGGCTGAACTAATCCAAAATTACAATAAACAAAACTTATTCTGGACCAAATTTCATAAAAAATGCAATAGCCATTAAAATAATCTTAATCAATCAGACATGACTTCAACATTTTCATCGTCGGTGTTTCCGTCTTCGATTTCTAACGCAGTCACGTGAATCCACGGTTGAATTCTATTTGAGGCAACAGTAGTCTTCTTTTTGTTTTTCATGCCTTCATATCCCGCAATAGGAGCTAATTTGTACCTGTCGTTGCCTAGCACTTTGGCGATCCTATATGGTCCCTCATAAGTAGGCATGAGTTTAGTGCTTTTGCCATTGTTCTGGAAAGCAACCTTGGCAATTTTTACTAAATCCCCTAGCTGGTACTGCCGCGCTGGACGTCTGTTTTTATCATAATACCGCTTCTGCTCTTCCTGACTTTTTCTATTCTATTCTTTACTTCTTCGCGTATTGATTGTAAATCCCTATCTTCTCGGACTTGATCAGTGATCTCATTTATTGAAGAGTTCTTTTCACTGATCATTTTTGTCCCAAACATCACTTCTGCTGGTGCTCTCCCAATAGTTTTCTGAATCGAATTATTTAGTCGCCATTGAATTTTAACTTATTTATCATCCCAATGCCTATCGTCGTCTCTGAGATTCAATGCAGTCAATGAATCCAGTATAGTTCTGTTATATCGTTTGACTTGCCCATTGGATCTGGGGCTTGCAACGGCGTTGAGCACGTGCTTAATTCCCCAATCCAAACAGAACTTCCTGAACGAATGCGAAGTAAAGCACGAACCTCAGTCACTGATCAGACGATCAGGATTTCTAAAAGTGTCAAAGACGTCTTGTAGAGTCTTTATCTTGTTTTGAGTGTTAGTATTCCTTACTGGCTTAATAAAAACAAATTTGGTGAAAGAGTCAACAACAGTCAATATATGAGTATTTCCGCGTTTCGACTTTACAAAGGGTCCAAGATGGTCGATGTGCAAAGTATGAAATGGTATTTCAAATTTTTCAATTGGATATAGTAAACCTTCGCGAGAACCCACCGACTTTTTTGCATATGCGCAGTCAATGCATGCAGCCACATATTTTTTTATGAAGCGTTTCATCTTAGCAAACCAATAAATTCTTTTGATTCGCTCATAGGTCTTTTCTAATCCGACTAGCCTAAATCGTCATGATTCATTTTGCACACCTGCCATCTAGCACCCTTTGGTACCACGAATCTGACATTATCCGTATCACCTTCAACACATCTGAAAAGTTTATTGTCCTTGAGAACGTAATTATTTTTGATATATTCTAGTCCCTTGGGATCCAAGTCACTGGTAACAATATATATATCCTTTATTGCATAAAAACAAACGAAAAATGTACAAACAGTGTGAGCAAAGGCGAGTTTATCTCTAAGAAGAGATCTCTTCCAGCCAACCCGTCGGTAGTGCGAGAATCAATATTCTGTGGGGACAAAACAATGCAATTTTAAATTGTTTATTGTCAACCCGCGACCACAATACATGAAACTGTGTTGAAACGTCGGGACACAGGTAAATTATTAATATTTACCTAAATACTATCGCAATAGACCCGGTCTAAAACTTAACTTAACGGTTTAAGGCAGGTGACAAGCTTGACCCAGGCAACTATAGACCCATTGCGCTCGTACCGGTACTGTCAAAGATTTTTGAAAGAGCTTTTTACACAAGATTGGATGGGTTTCTAGAAAAATATGACGTTTTGCGCCCTGAACAATATGGGTTTAGGAGAGGGATCTCTACAACTCATGCTTGTTTTGAATTGATAAGAACAACAACTGGTTATATTAACACAAAGACGTCTACATCTCCGACAATGGCAATATTTCTCGATATGAGCCGGGCATTCGATTTTGTGAATCACTCTAGACTCTTGCAAAAGCTTTTTCATTATGGTGTAAGAGGTAGAGCACTGGAGTGGGCCGAGAGCTTTCTTAGGGACAGGAAACAGTGCATAGAGGTAAAGAAAATAACGGAAACAAAGAATGTTGTAGTCAATCAAACATACCGATCGCAGTTTAAAGTAAGTAAAGTAGGGGTTCCTCAAGGCAGCGTTCTTGGACCTCTTCTATTTTTAGTATATGCTAACGATTTGCCAAGTGTAACTGACCACAAATGTATCCAATTTGCTGATGACACAACGTTTGTTATAAACTGTGACAATAAAGCATTAATTAATAACGAAATAAACAACCTACTTAAAAATGTTATTGACTGGATGCATATAAACTATTTAAAGATCAACGTCACAAAAACCAAGATTATGCAATTTTTGCCATATAATGCTAATCCAGTACCTATTAATGTGACATATAATAATGAAAAAGTAAACGAAGTTGAATATTTTAAATTTCTTGGAATAACAGTCGATAAGAATCTGAACTGGAAAGAACATATTGATGTAACATGCAATAAATTAAATAGATTTGTTTTTGCACTCAAAAAATTGAGACAAACTGTGTCAGTAGAAGCAGCTTTGACTGCTTATCATGGATACGTAGCATCTGTTATCAGTTATGGTCTCATTCTATGGGGAAACTCAGTGGAAGTAGACAGGCTATTTAAGTTGCAGAAAAAGTGTGCAAGAGTCATCTGCAATGCTTGGTACGACGATAGCTGTAAGCCACTTTTTAGGAAGCTTGGTATTCTACCTTTACCTTCTATGTACATAAAGGATGTTTGTGTGTTTGTACATTCTCATTCTGATTTCTGGACAAGGCGTTCTGTGATGTTTCAGCGACAGACACGTAAACGACAAATGGATTTGTTATATCAACCTCCTTGCTACAAAACTATGTACCGCAAAAATGTATATAATATGGGAATTTTATTATATAACCACCTCCCAGACGACTTCAAAAAATTAAATAAATCCAGTTTCAAAAATAAAATTACAAAATGGTTACTTGAACATTGTTTTTATAGTGTAGAAGAATACATAGGCTTCAAAACGTAAATTATTTATATTTAATGTAATCTTTAATTGACATAATATTGACATTTATTTTATATAACTTTTTGACATGTACTAACTATCTGGCAATCTTATCATTTCATTTATTGTAATATTTAAATTAACGACTAAGGGACTCGAGGGTGTGTATTGCAATTTTAGGCGGTGGGCTGACAACCTGTCACTATGGTGATACACAGTTATCTTATTGACCCTCAAACTTTTGTCAGACGTGGTGTTAATGTACGTTGAACGGCCGTTAACGCTCTGCCTACCCCGTAAGGGATATAGGCGTGATTTATGTATGTATGTATGTTTAAATTAACTTTTTATTGACATTTGTAAAATTTGCGCGCCTGCATGCAGGTTGAATACACGGTCTCCTTTTAATTTTAAGAACTCTTGTAACTGTATTCTTGCAAATAAATGATATTATTATTATTATTATTATATTATTATTATTATATAAAATATACATACACGTTTACATAAATACCTATGTGGGTGTCCCCACAATCTTCATATTTGGTCTACCCACAGTTGTCTATTAATCTAGCTTGTGGGTATCCTCTTAATAATGATAAACAGTACACCCTCAACTGACTATTATATTAAGTTCACATTTTGTATAAATAGCGGTGAGAACTTGAATAAACTGGCATTCGACTGCCCAAGCCCGAACCAAACCCTTCTCTCATTTTGCCTCCTCACTCGTGGTACGCAACTAGTGTCTCCACTTCCTCGACATACATCCGTGGTACGCAACTAGCGTTTCCACTTCCTCAACACCCACTCGTGGTTCGCAACTAGCGTTTCCACTCCTTCAACCCTCACTCGTGGTTCGCAACGAGCGTCCCACATTGGTGATCCCGTCTTAGCAAGAAACCGTTGCATTCGCCGCAATTCATCATAGTAATTTCTCAAGCACAATCATGGTAAACAACGACGAAGAAGCTCCTAAAGCACAGGAGAAGCAGCAAAGACAGGAAGAGCTAAAAAAACAAGAGGAGCAGCAAACTCGCCATGAATGCGTCAGTGGCGTTTCTATTCAGTCGAGGATTATTCCCTTCTGGCGCGAGTTTCCAACTGGATGGTTCGCTCAGTTTGAGGCGGTAATTGACCCCCAGAAAAAGAGCGATGACCAGAAATACGCTCTATTGCTTCAAAAGCTCAAAGAAGAAGATTTAAGGCATTTGACGGACATTTTGAAGAATCCACCACCCGGTAATAAATACAAAGCTGTCAAGGAGCGTCTGATAGCGTCGTACGAGCAGTCAAATGTTCAGAATTTTGAGAAGTTAATAGGAGAACAAGGAGTTAGGCGATCAAAAGCCGACTCAGTTGCTTCGTCATCTGCGTGATCTTGGTGCTGGTATATTAACTGAGGATGGCTTAAAAATATATTGGATGAAACAACAACCAGTGCACATGAAAACTGTATTGGCAATAAGCACTGAGGTACACTTAGATAAACTGGCGTTGATGGCAGATAAAATGTTAGAGTATACGGCGGTGGCATCTATCGCGCCATTGTCTATCGACCAGCAGCAGAGTGATCAGCTTAGCAGACAGATCTCCGAGTTAACAACCAAAGTGGACGAATTATACAACAAGCAATCGCGGGAATCACACCCTTTGACTGGGCTCCAGCAGTTGGTTGCGTGATCGCTCTCGCTCTCGCAGTCAAAATCGACGAGATAGTTCCATAAACAAAATCATGGAACAGAAGGGTCTTTGTTGGTATCATGCCACCTTTGCTAAGAGAGCATACAAATGTTCCCCCCCGTGTTCATGGAAACCCGCTTGAAAGTCGGGAAACTAGTCTCGGACCCGATTGCAGGGGAAATCGGTGTCAGGAGGAATCGCCGCTTATTAATTTTGGATAAAACAACCGGGGAGCGTTATCTTATTTATACTGGCGCTGAAATGTCGGTTTTGGCAGCAAAAGGCAAAAGAGCCGGTAGCAGTAGTCACGAATATAGGCTTTATGCAGCAAATAATACACCAATCAGGACTTATGGGGAGAGAAATATATCTCTGGACTTAGGCTTACGACGCCAATTCACATGGACATGTGTTCTAGCAGACGTAAAATTTTCAATGATTGGCGCAGATTTTCTAGATCATTTCAAATTATTGGTTGATATTCACAATAAAAGATTGATTGACTTGAAAACGGATCTAGCAGTAAAAGCAGTTTCCGTTAGATCATTTCGAGGATCCATTCACACGTTGAACTCAGATCATGTGTACTTCGACATCTTGAAGGACTTCCCGAACGTAATCAGGTCATCATCGCTGAAGGAGCCCTCCAAGCACAGTGTAAGACATGACATTGAGACTACGGGACCGCCGTTATATGCAAAAGCACGACATCTCATACATACATACATACATACATATATCACGCCTATAATCCCTTGCGGGGTAGGCAGAGCGTAAATGGCCGCAAAAACGGACATTTACGCCACATCTGACAAATATTTGAGGGACATTCTGAAAATTGTGTATCGCCATAGTGACAGGTTGTCAGCCCATCGCCTAAAATTGCAATACACACCCTCGAGTCCCTAAGTCGCCTCTTACGACTCCCACGGGTAAGAAATGGGGTGATGCTATTCTTAACCGGCATCACACGACATCTCCCACCTGACAAATACAAAGCGGCTCAAGATGAATTTGCTAAAATGATGGAATTAGGAATCTGTCAACCTTCGAAGAGCCCTTGGGCAAGCCCCCTTCACGTTGTTAAGAAAAAAGATGGCACCTTACGTGTTTGTGGTGACTATCGTCGACTCATTGCAGTAACGTTGCCTGATAGATATCCGATTCCGCGTATCCAAGACTTTACTTACAAATTGAATGGCATGAAGTGGTTTACTAAGCTCGATTTGAAGAGTGCATACTATTGGATACCAATGGCAGATGCCGAAGAAACCGCGATTATAACGCCTTTTGGGCTGTTTGAGTTTCGATGCATGCCTTTCGGCCTTCGAAATGCAAGTCAAACTTTTCAGCGATTCATGCACGAGGTACTGAGAGGATTGGAAGGAGTATTCGTTTACGTTGACGATATCCTTTTGTTCACGAAAGACGAAGAATCACACAAGAACGTTCTAAAACAAGTTCTTAGTCGGCTAGATGAATACGGTGTGGCACTCAACGTCGATAAGTGCGAATTTGCAAAGAACGAAATCGAATTTTTGGGCTACAGAGTTACAGACCAAGGGATTTCGCCCACTGCTGAACGCACTGAAGTCATATTGAATTTCAGAAAACCACAAAACGTGCAAGAGTTGAGGCGTTTCCTGGGGATGCTAAACTTTTACCGCACTTGCTTACCAAATCAAGCTCATTTGCAGCAACAACTTAATAAGTATCTGCATAATGCCAAAAAGAATGATAAGACAATCATTGAATGGTCTCCAGAGGCTGAAGAAGCATTTGAAGAGTGCCGCCAAAGCATTTTAAATGCAACAACCTTGTCTCATCCCATGCACAATGCAGTTTTGGGCATCATGTCCGACGCTTTTGACACCTGCCTTGGGGCCGTTTTACAACAGAAACTCAACAATGAGTGGAGGCCGTTAGCTTTTTTCTCGAAAGCCTTGAGTGAGACTCAGAAGCGTTATAGCACATATGATCGAGAACTATTAGCAATATATGCTGCTACTAAACATTTCCGTCGTTTGATTGAGGGCAACGATGATGTTACAGTTTACACGGACCATAAACCTCTCACTCATGCACTGACCAAGGCCTCTAGTGACAGTGATACTCCACGTCGAGAAAGGCAACTGGGTTTCATAAGCCAATTTTGCTCAAGAATTGAATACCTGCAAGGGCCAAAAAATGCAGTAGCGGATTGGTTATCGAGAATTGAGGAGATAAGCTGTCCGTCTTCTATTGAGTTTAAGCAACTAGCTATGCGATGTTGGCTGTTAGGGGAGGATCAAGAGAAACACGTATGTGCAGTTCAGACGTATATTGGCGACTGACTGACGCTACAAGCTAACTTATAATAATTCATTAAAATTCTAAATGTAAATAAAGCGTACCTATTCCCGTGCATGTTTTTGTAAATTATTGTAATCTACTCAAAGATGCATTAAGATAGTAAGGGTTTTGTAACTATAAATAACCGAAATAAGATAATTTTAAAATATATTTAACCTGTATACAAGTTATGACTTACCAACCAATATATATTTTTAAACCCATAATTTAATATCATACATTATACCTGTCACTAAAATAAAACTCCTTTGTACTTGCTTACATTGAGGCATACGAATAGAAATGACTCATAACTTCTCCATTATCATTCCTTAGAGCTTGCGGGGTAAATGAAGCGTCAACGGCTTTTTGCGTTATCTGCACCATACCTATACCTATGAACGTTTCCTTTTTCTACCGTCTGCTTCAAAATTCTACCTACTGAGATATGATTGAGACTACTAATTAGTTACTTACCGTTCAGATACCTTTCCTAAGGATAATAAGATCAGTGTGATCTTATTACCTTACCTTTAAATTCCACTCATATAAATAATACATTTGCTACAAGAACCAAATAATTATGGACTAGTTATCAACCTTTTGAATTTTACTTTTTATAATTGAAATGTTTTCTTAACGCTGAAAATATTGACTACATAAAGTTTCTGTACTAAATTTCATGAAATAGGTAGCTCAAAATAATATTTTGTCTTATAACTTCAAAAAAAAAATCTTAGATAAACTGACGCCTTGGAATGAATTCATAAACTTATTCAATACGCTTAATTAATTATTAAGTGACTGCATTAACTACAACTAACAATGGGGTCTATAGAATTGACACTAGAATGCCTAGCATTTGAGTATAAATGTGTATAATTTATTATTATTATACGAAAATATTTGTTTAACAGCACATGTATTAAATGATTAAAAAAATATGTTTATAACATTCACTCAATATTTCATGTTAATAACTGTTTGTCACTTAATATAAAATAACTTCACTCACTAATTATACCTCTATATAAAGAACTTGTATGCTATCAAAAAAAAAATCTTCACTTCAACAATTTATAAATTGAGAATTCCAATAATACGAATAATAAATCATTTGTAATTAAGTTTTATACGTAATCCATTTTATTTTATCCTTTTTAATTATGATTATTATTTTCACAAAAATTGTGTTTCACACAAAAATTTTCACACTTGAAAACGAAAAATAACGTTGTAGCTGGTATATTGTTGGTGGTTCCTTGAAAGTCTGTATCGTAAAAAAATGTTCTGGGGCACACTCACATGCAAAATTTTAAAATAAGAAATCACTTACGGTTGGACACTGGTACTTTCTATTTGCCATGACACGCCGACATCACTGATCATCGCTCTTCTCTAACTTTCACAACCTGATATGCCCACATGTTGTAAATTGGACCACACTTTAGCCTGCCGCATCCACTTCCGTCTCGTACAACCTGCCGGCGCCCTGCTTACACTGCACATCTTATATTTTCACCATCAACATCCGACTCGAACAACCTCCCGGCGCCCTGCAAATCTGCTCATCATACTTTCGCCATCGACATCTGACACCAACTTTCTCCCTGCGCCCTGCAACTCTTTCTTCAATCCATTGCATCATTCGCATCTGACTGTTTTTTACTCCTGGATCATCACGTCATGTCTTCTTTTATCTAATATCTGGTATTTGAATTCCATTTGGTAAAGTCCTCTAGATTTTATTTTCTTCTCAAAATATAATTTAGATACTGTTAGGTTAGGTAGCATCCGTACAAATGTACCTATGTAATAATGTCATATCACAAGTAA
This sequence comes from Tuta absoluta, assembly GCA_027580185.1. Classification (NCBI taxonomy): domain Eukaryota; kingdom Metazoa; phylum Arthropoda; class Insecta; order Lepidoptera; family Gelechiidae; genus Tuta; species Tuta absoluta. The sequence goes on from JAQAHW010000076.1 coordinate 170,667, forward strand.
TTATGCTTCATTTATGCTTCATTTTTCGGCCAAAAATAGTTCACTTTTCACAATATAAAAATATATATTATAATATAGGTCCCATAGTTAGTAAGTAGATAGTCCGCTTTACAAGTCACGTTGCAGTAATTTGACGCTGCAGCACTCGTCCACTGGCGACATTCTTAGTCCGTGGGAACAAAGTTCACTGTTCGAATGGTTCGAAAAAACACTCAAAATTGTTCTTTAACACTTCGACTCCCCTTAACAACCAACCACATCAGAAACCACAGCTCAGCACTGCCAAAAAGCAGCGCTGGCAGGGTCGCCATGCGATGTTGGCTGTTAGGGGAGGATCAAGAGAAACACGTATGTGCAGTTCAGACGTATATTGGCGACTGACTGACGCTACAAGCTAACTTATACATAACTATAATATACCTAATAGTAGGGAGTGATGTGTCACCACAGTACAGCTATCGATCAGGATCAGGATGAAGAGCTTAAGCGATTGAGATTGAAACCCAACCTGAAATTTGTATCAGTAACAATAGATAACACACCAGTCACATGTGAAATTTCGACACGAAAGCCACGACCTTACTTACCATTATCATTTCGGCCCGTAGTATTCAAAGCTCAGCATGATATCTGTCACGCGGGGATACGAACAACTAGAAAGCAAATAACAGCAAAATATTTTTGGCCAGGAATGAACAAGGACATCGGCCAATGGGCCAAAACTTGCACCGCCTGTCAAAGGTCTAAAGTCCAGCGGCACACAGTGACACCCATTGGGGAGTTTCCCGAGTCAAGCTGATTCGAACACGTTCATATTTATATAATAGGACCCATGGTTCCTTCCAGGGAACAAAAGTATTGTATCACGATGATTGATCGAGTAACGAAGTGGCCGGAAGCCGTGCCGGTAAGAGATATTACAGCGGAGACAGTGGCTCGCGTCTTTTACGAACATTGGATAATGCGATTCGGTTGCCCGATCCGCATAACGAGTGACCAGGGGAGGCAATTTGATGCTAGTTTGTTCCAATGCTTGCTTAAAAAATTTGGAATTCAGCGAATAAGAACCACGTCGTATCATCCTCAGGCTAACGGTCAAGTAGAACGGCTTCATCGAACTTTGAAAGCGGCTCTAATAGCCAGAGGGGCCAGAAACAATTGGTCAGAAGAGTTGCCAACTGTATTATTGGGTCTCCGTTCAACCTTGCGTAAAGAAAATAATCTCAGTCCGAGCCTATTAACCTATGGAGCACAGCCTCGCCTACCGCAGACTTTTTCGTACCTACAACGTTGACTTACGATGACGCAGAGTTGGTAAAGAGGCTAGATAATACAATGAGGTCATTGGCCCCCGTTTCAAAGCGCATTTCAGAAGAAAAGATATTCATCCACAAAGATTTGGTAACAAGTACACATGTGTTCATACGCAATGACATGGTGCGTCCTTCGCTAACACCCCCGTACGAAGGTCCGTTCAAAGTCCTGCAAAGATCGGATAAGTTTTATAAAATACAGATGCCAAATCAAACGGCTGTCGTTTCTTTGGACAGACTCAAACCTGCTTATATACTAAGTACTGAGGAACCCTGCGAGTCAAACAAGAATAATGAGGTGCGAAACTCCAATTACGTAACGAGCTCTGGTCGCATATCAAGACCAACGGTCCGGTTCAGACTAAGTAATTAAAAAGGCTGCCTATGCTTTTAAGTGATTTTAGAATACCCTCACGTGAAAATACATGCTGATAATGCAACTAATTAATTCAAGCAAGTAAATACCTACCTTCTGTGCGCAAACAACATGCAGTTAAGCTGTAAACATGCAAATTACGACTGCTCAAACATGCACTAGTCGTATGAGAAATAAAACGGCAGGGGTTGATCTTTATCCACACTATCCACACTAATATTATAAATGCGAAAGTAACTCTGTCTGTCTGTCTGTCTGTCTGTCTGTCTGCTACGCTTTCACGGCCAAACCGCTAAACCGATCTTCATGAAACTTGGCACAGAGATTGATCGCATACCGAGAACGGACATAGGCTACTTTTTATCACCATTCGAGGGTCTGGAGTACCTTATGTAGACCACCAGGTGTACCATCAGGAGCCCAGCTAAACTATCAGAGATACAGGCATGGTTCTAACACAAAAGTTGTTCAGTATGATGGGCCGCTTCTTTTCACAAGGATATTGAGGACCTGGAGTACCTTATGTAGACCACCAGCTGTACCATCAGGAGCCCAGCTAAACTATTAGAGATACAGGCATGGTTCTAATACAAAAGTTGTTCAGTATGATGGGCCGCTTCTTTTCACAAGGAGATTGAGGATCTGGAGTACCTGATGTAGAACACCAGGTGTACCATCAGGAGCCCACCTAAACTATTAGAGATACAGGCATGCTTCTAAAACAAAAGTTGTTTAGTATGATGGGCCGCTTCTTTTCACAAGGATATTGAGGATCTCTGGAGTACCTTATGTAGACCACCAGGTGTACCATCAAGAGCCCAGCTAAACTATTAGAGATACAGGCATGGTTCCAAAACAAAAGTTGTTCAGTATGATGGGCCGCTTCTTTTCACAAGGACATTGAGGATATGGAGTACCTTATATAGACCACCAGGTGTACCATCAGGAGCCCACCTAAACTATTAGAGATACAGAAATGGTTCCAAAACGAAAGTTTACCAGTATGATGGGCTGCTTCTTTTCACAAGGACATAAAGGATCTGGAGTAAATTATGTAGACCACCAGGTGTACCATCAGGAGCCCAGCCAAACTATTAGAGATACAGGCATGGTTCTAAAACAAAAGTTGTTCAGTATGATGAGCCGCTTCTTTTCACAAGGACATTGAGGATCTGGAGTACCTTATGTAGACCACCAGGTGTACCATCAAGAGCCCAGCTAAACTATTAGAGATACAGGCATGGTTCCAAAACAAAAGTTGTTCAGTATGATGGGCCGCTTCTTTTCACAAGGACATTGAGGATATGGAGTACCTTATATAGACCACCAGGTGTACCATCAGGAGCCCACCTAAACTATTAGAGATACAGAAATGGTTCCAAAACGAAAGTTTACCAGTATGATGGGCTGCTTCTTTTCACAAGGACATAGAGGATCTGGAGTACATTATGTAGACCACCAGGTGTACCATCAGGAGCCCAGCTAAACTATTAGAGATACAGGCATGGTTCTAAAACAAAAGTTGTTCAGTATGATGGGAATAAGTTGTGAAAGGACATTGGCTACTTTTTACCGAGGTTTTTTTTTTCATTTCTTCGGAAAATTAAGCAAATTATATGAAAAACACCGCTGTGCCGCCGCCGTTTTCTTCGTATGCGCTTCCTTCATTTTACTTAGGCATATCTACTTAGGTGATACGTTACTATGTTCTAAACTAAAAAGTATCATCCACATGACACGTTAAGGCGGGGATCACATTTGACGTCAGATGCGGCGTATTTTGTAAGTGTAAGGGAATAAAATAGAAATTCGGCTGCACGCACCGGCCGATTCGGTTGTTATTGTGATTCCAATGGTTATAACTTGATCTCTCAAGGCAGTGCACCGGATAGCAAATTTTGAATTGTCCCTTTAACAACAGAAGCAAGCAAGTCATTTTTAAACAGTAGAGATAAGAACTGTTCTAATATCACTGTCACACTTACTATGAATATACATACCTACTTTAGAACTTCTGCCTAAAAAAACTATCTAACGCTGACGAAGTCGCGGGTAAAAGCTAGTTAGAAATAAAACAACAAAATATATTTATTGACGTTCGTCATAATCGTTGAAACTTATTGAGACGTATGAGATAGCCTTGAAACTCATGGAACATGCATGCTTATAATAGCAAAGCACATGGTATAAGCGGAGTCGAAGCATTCATCGGTTGTCCAACTGCAAACCCCGGAGCGTCGTCGGAATCAAGCGGTCAACAGCGACTCGGCGAGCAGCGGCAGGGCGCGACGCGGCGATGACGCATCGGCGCACGAAGGCAGGAACGTCCATTGCGAGAGCTGGCCGGCGACGTTTTATAAGCGCGTACAGGCGGCGGTGCGCGGCAGCTGCTTCTCCACTACAAGTTATCGACTTCGTGCGTGCAACATTACGCGAAACTTACGCTCATGCATGTGATATATTATAGTATTGTAAATATTAAGGGACTCGAGGGTGTGTTTTGCAATTTTAGGCGACGGGCTGACAACCTGTCACTATAGTGATACACAGTTATCTGATTGACCCTCAAACTTTTGTCGGACGTGGTGTTAATGTCCGTTGAACGGCCGTTAACGCTCTGCCTACCCCGTAAGGGATATAGGCGTGATTTATGTATGTATGTATGTTGTAAATATTAACTTTGTTTTGGTTATTATTCTCTTTTTGCTATAATTTTGTCAATCCGGGTTTTCTTCTCGACGGCCGGCAGTGATTCTTGATCCGCGGTTTGATATCAAATTAATTCGCGGTTTGATATCAAATTTATTCGCGGTTTGATATCAAATTAATTCGCGGTTTCATATCAAATTAAGTCGCGGTTTGATATCAAATTAATTCGCGGTTTGATATCAAATTAATCCGCGGTTTTTGTACAAACTACTTGCTCATTGATTTACTTATCATGTTACATATTTTGATATCGCTATCAATTTCACTTTATACCTACATTTATACCTATCAATTATCAACATAACTTAACCTAACACCTCTACACCGATTTACCTGCTGCTACCTTCGTAATGAAATGTTAATCAATACCTATCGCATATCACATTTTGATATTGCTATCAATTTCACTTTATACCTTCTTTTATACCTATCAATTATCAACATAACTTAACCTAACCTAACCTAACACCTCAACACCGATTTACTTGCTTCTGCGTAATTAAATGTTAATCAATACCAATCACATATCATTTTTTGATATCGCTATCAATTCACTTTATACCTACTTTTACACCTAACACCTTAACGCATGTTTACTCTACTAAGCATGTCGCTACAAGTTACTTCTTTTGAATTGGGAACAATGGCTTAGCCTGCCGCCGGTCTCTTTATCTCTTTGACTATTTCAACAACAAAGCATTTTTAAGTGTTATCCCTGCCTTTCTTTTGCACGCACCGCCTGTTGTGAATATTTCTAAATTTATTTCTATGTAAATGCAATTTTGAAATGTTTTTATTATCCTTTGATTGTAAAACCTTCCTTTCATAAAGCCGTCTTCCGCTTAGGCATACAATGGACACGATTTTAACTTGTCGATACATGCTTACTAGTGTATCAGGCTCGGTGGCGGTTAACAGTATTACAAAAAAATGCCATCACGGGCGGTGGTCTTGCTATATAAGCGGAACTTACGCGTCAGTCTTCACAAGTTGTTTCGAGTTGTGACGTATAGTATTAAAAAATTTATCTAGTGTTTGTGAACGCCGATTATAGTATAAAAATAAACCTAGTGTTCGTGTTCGGAGTGAAGACTTCTACCAAACGCTATGTCCCGGTCTACAGCTAGCTGCATACGAAAAATGGAGGTAAGAATAGTTTTATTTTATTTCTCTTATTTGTTTTATACTGTTTTAAATTTATCTATCATGCGTAGTACTTATATGTAAGGTAAATATTGAGGGCTACGTCCATCAGAGGACTGCTACTGGCTGTTGTGATGTGTGTGACGTGACATACTTATTTACAGTTGTTCAGGAGAAATATTGTTGTAATTATGTGATGATGTTGTCTAAATAATATAGATATAATATTTTCTTCAGTTTGCGCAACTATTACTCATAATTAAAAGTCTTTTTATAAAATTCCAAACAAACAAAGCTTTAAATCCATATTTTTTTTATTAATTTTATTATAATATAGATATGTCAGCGTAAGTCATTAACCTGAGTTTTATTAAAGTAAATTTTATTTCAGCATTGTTCTCGTTACCATCAATAACATATATCCGTGTTTTGTTTTAGGGATCGACAATTAACGTTGATGACTTACCAAACACATTCAAGAATTACTACTTTGCCGCATCAAGCGATGATGAAACTGAGAATGCATTTACTATTGTCGAATCCGATCAAAAATCACCAAAGCGAGCAGGCAGCGATAATGGCATCGATCAATTTTTCGACACACCGAAAATCAAAAAACAAAAGAAAGTGCAATCTTCCACAGTTGGGATGGCGCGAAACGGTGGTGTATCTTATATATCATCAAACACTAATGACGCAGCAAACGCAACCCATCTGGTTAAAGTGGAAGTCTACGATCTCAAGAAATTATCCAAAGTGTCGTCAAACAACCACTGGAAGCATGCAGATGTTCGTGCCAAATACTACACAAAGGTCACGGACAATGTTTACGATCGCAGCAAGGAATTAATATACGACATCACGAAAAACGTTTCGCAATCACAAGATTGTAAAAAATACTTTTTTGATAACTAATTTCATAATTCTCAAGCAGCTAAAACAAAACAAAAAACTACCACGCCCGCCACTCAACAACAGAGCAACTCCCCTTATACTTTTTTGATAACTAATTTCATAATTCTCAAGCAGCTAAAATAGAAAAAACAGTAATCACCAACACGCTTAACAATAGAGCAAATCCCTTTCTACCTGAGGCATATTTTCAGCGTGCACGAACACAGGATTTTAATACTTTATTACGCATGACAATGGGTTCACAATGCTCCTTAAACCAAGGATGGAAATGACAAAAGAGTCGAATTCACTACTTAAGCGAGTGATTTCAAGCTTCGCAAAACAGTCAGTATCAGACTTGTGCTTGTGCAGTACACATTTATAACCAAAAATGTCTTTTCTTACTAAGAAAATCATCTCAACGATACCAAAAGATGTCATTCTCGCCGAATACGCAAGATACATCAGGTTTTGGTATATGAATAATCAATTACCCGAAGCATTAATTGAAGACAGTGATATCAAAATGTTTTACACCCCGTGCGAAGGACATTCTAAAAAGTTCAGTGAAGTGTCAGAAGATACGATTGATGGAGTATTTCGCATGAAGGCGTATTGTGTAGAGTGTCATATGTCATACTCGAAACCTGTAGAGACATGTAGTGACACCATACATCCACTCAAAATAGACTGGAGCTACGAGGAAGAGAAAGAACTTGAAGAAATAATGAATAGCGCCCAATCGGATGACTATGTTTTACCATCATCGACATATTCACCTACCTTGCAATAATTTTTCTGTTTTTTTTTCGTATTTTAGTTAGGCTTCTTAGTTTGTATTATTCTTAGTTTGTATTATTCTCAATAAATTTAATTGAATTATTATTTTATGTCTCTTGTTTTCTTTCTCTTTTTTCTAAAACACTACATGTTACTTCTCACTTAATGCTAATAAAATAAAAGACCTGTTTATAAGCATATACCATTTATTTCATAAAACACACATTGACATAGCCGTTTCTTAAAGCTAGATACAATTTAGTCTTATTAGCTAAATTATAATGGTAACATTCAACTCAAAATACTACTTGAACGAGGCTTTAAAGATTTCGTTTAATAAAAAATCATTGTCAAATGAATCCTTGTTATTAAAATCTTTAAGACTTAGGCCTCTGTATTTTAAATACAAATACACTAAACAATATTCACCACATAAAGATGAAAAAATGCTTTGAATAGCTTTATGGTTGTATTCCCATCTGCGTGAATTTCTTTTTAAATAATTTAAATGATAACCTTCAGGTTTACGACCATAGCTGTCGAAATATTCACCAACACCATTTGAATGAATAACAATTGCTACCCAGTGCGAACCCGGTTTTGTATCAGGATCTAAATTACTTATCAAATACACCGGTGAAGTCATAAAAATAGGTAGACGATTAGCGGGGAACACATTATCAGCCAAAGAATGATGAATCATTCGCAAGTATTTTTTTATGGCCAAAGTATTCATATTAAAGTCTAATTTACACAAAAATAAAAATGCATCTGAGAGATATTGACAGTCCATCATCTTATATACTACTTAACTACTAAAGTCTACACTAACATTTCTGTTCTTATCTATTTCAATTAAATTATCAAACTCAGCATACACAATACAATTAATTGTTTCAGTTAAGGCGTTTTCAAACCTTACTTCTAATCTGACACTTCCATGTTTAATCAAGTTCCAATGTGATGAAGAATTAGCACATAAATCGGGTGTTAAGTCAAAAGCCATTAAACAATAACCTTTTGCATATCTATCCTTATTTATGCCATATTCATTTAAAAAATGAATACCAGTTCCAGAAAAAAGTGTATGATACATAACAGTATGCAACCCACTACTGAATTGTGGTTGTAATGCTTTATAAGGAATTTGGATTTCGTCAATATACAAACTAAACGTATTTAAACCATAGTTGTCGAAATCATACGGATTTTTGCTAAAACTACCATTAAAAGCTGTATTATTCACAAATCCTATAATACAGCGTTTAGGTATTTGACCTAGAAAAACATTATCTAGCGTTTTGCCTTGAATACCAGACGGAATGGTTAAAACTTTTACTTCAGCCCGTGTGATCGGATATTTAGCAGTTGTAGTAGCTAATACTTTTTGATGAGCGAGTAGTACACTTGGATTTATTCGAGCTTTACGCAACATTAACGTAGCATCAGTGATAGCTACTTTGACTTTGATATCATTTGTTGGTGCCATCAAGTTAAATGATTCCCTGGAACGTATTAGTTTGATACACATGTCAACACCATTAATTAAAAACTTTTGTTGATTAAAAATATCCCCGTGTAAGTGCCCTATCATTTCTACCTCTTTGCTATCTTTAGTATATTTCAGCCTAGATGAGTATCCTTTATTATTTTCATCAGTGTTATTCATTTTTCCTGCAGTGTCTTCATACCACATGGCACATGTAAGATGGGACTCTTTTGCTGCAGGCGCATAATTCAATAATGTTTCAATGTATGCACGATATCCATATGTGTTATTTGGTGGAGATATGAGCTTTTGATTTAGATATACATCTAACTGACTGAACATTGAATGAAGCCAGTTATTTACTGGTGCTACTGGCGTTTTTTCAGTTTCAATATTAGACAAATCTTGATTTAATATTTTAGCCTTCACATGAAGCAATGTATGTGATAAGTCAATATAATCATCTCCGGAACCAGGGATTTGAAATTCTATAGGTCCATCGTCGCTAAGAGATGAGATTTGTTTGTAATAAATCCATTGACCACATTCTATACTTGTTTGTGTCGATGGTAAAGCAAATAAATCTAATTCTGATTTTGCACATTCACATGAATGATTATGTAAAAATGACATCGTTTATATTATTTTTAAGAGAAAATATCATTAACGGATGAACTTTTACTTTTCCTCCCCTTTTTCACTGTTCTTCCTTTCAAATTCTCTGAGTGAATGAGAGCTTTAAGGTTTCGTTTTCTATTTTTATACCCCGAGCCACTCATAGCTCTCACAATTTTATCATCAGCTTTTCTTTTGAGATTAGAAGTGGCTTCTTTAAAACGGTTTGTTAGAGATTCTTCTAAAGACTTGGCACTCACTATATCTGATAAAAGCCCTACCCCCGCACTCAAAGCTTCTTTTCCAACAACTTTGGCTCCATTCGACAAAAGTGGTAGGACAGATCTAAACAAACCACCTAAAAAGCTTCCTATACCATGACCACGTTGATGTGATACTCCTTTATAAATTACCCCGATTCCAGTTCCTGCTTGATGAGAATAGTAATGTTGATATGGGCATAATGAATTATTTTGTTTTATGTACATACTGTTTTATCTTTTCATAAAATGAAGTTTAACACAGCTCGTTCCAAATTGGAATGGTACTTTATCTCCTGTGTTCGATCTTATATCTATTTCAATTGTATCAAACTCTCTACGCATGACTGGTACATAATGCGGTGGTGAAAAAATATGCATTTTGTTTGATCCATATACATATTTCACAGGATTTAATGATGTTATTCTCAATAAAGGGCACATGACATCTCCAACCATCTGAGGTTCCACAATATCACAATATATGTATAGTTGTGATGGTAATCCAAGGTATAAATTAGCTGGAAACTTTCCAGTTGTTTGTGTTGCAACGTTTGTATTAGGATCAAAACCAAGTTGAAGGCTTAAAACAGGCGAAAACTTCAAAGATATCAGATTATTCACATCGCCTGTGAGTGAGACCAATTTCGTTAATTTGTCATGTCTTAATTTGAAGCTTTCTCTTGAATTTAGTGCAGTTATAACATCGTTAATGTTTTCATAGCTGGAAGTAGGTATGTGACTTTTGTATGTTACTGTACTAAGTTCTGGTTGGTCGGGTACTTTCATACGTTTTGTTATATACATTATATTATTATTATCCTGAACAGTAAACATAGTGCATGGATACTGAAATTCAACTAATCCTACTGACCATTCCCCATCCAACTTTATTGATTTTGGTAGTTTTGTGGAGAAGTTAGTGGTTTTGTTACTTGGAAAATATGTAAACGAGCTATTACTAGGTAAAGTTAAGTAAAAATTTTCGATCCTCATGACTTCTCTAAATAAGATGCTAAAATCCAACTATTAAATTTATCAGGATAACCTTTCCACTTCACTAATAGTTCTTTTCTGCGACCTGAATAGCGGGTGCGCAATATTTTATCTATTTTGTATGTAGCGGTGGGGTCATATGTCACTTTCTGTAGTTCTTTTTCATAAAAAGTTCCAATTACATTTTCATTCTGCAAATCTTTTATTGTGTATACAACCCATGGTGATCTGTCTATAATCGAAGTTATTAAAAATATTTCATCACTCCAATTTGTTTCATAACCTTTTTGAAAAATGTGTTTGTACTTAGTAATTCTAACATGATCACCAACTTTAAACTTGGGTTTGCTTTTAATGTAAGTTTCTTTATTATTTTTTCGTTCATACAAATTGCGCCAAACTGTCATAATATTATTAAAATTAACATCGCAAGGACGCATTTTAATACTTCTATGAAAGCTGTTATTATATGAATTAAGTAAATCCTGCAAAATATTTATATATCGATACGTATTATTATGAGTAAAATATCTCCACATTTTCATTTTAAGTGTACGCTGGAATCTTTCAACTATGCTTGCTTTAATATCAGGATTATTGGTGGTGTAATAGTTTATACCGTTACTTTGGAGAAAAGATTGAACATCTTTTGCTATAAATTCAGTACCTTTATCTGATTGTAAATGTCTCGGTGTAGCTTTAGCTTCTAAAAATATGTCCCTAAAATTTTCTTTTATAGTTGCCGAATCTTTCTTTTTAATAGGTCTAGCAAAAGCATACTTACTAAAAACATCAATTACACATAAAATGTATTTAAAACCGTCATTATATTCGCTGTAAGTCCGCATATCGCTTAAATCAGCTTGCCAAAGTTCATTAAAATTTGATAAAATGTACTTATTTCTAGGGAAGCGACGACGCACTGGTTTATGTAGGGTGTATGTTTCTTGAGATTCCAGCCATTTCTTTGTTTCTTCTTTAGTCATTTTATTTTTCATAGCTGCTGTCAATTTACTGAGACTGCTGTAACCGGCTGGGTTAGATACATCGTAATAAATATTATGAATTTCTAGTAAGGGGTCCATTTCTCCCAATTAATTTTTTTGGCTGGTTTTACTTTAGATCCACTGCTAGTTAATTTTGGCGTGCTAAAATAATCAGGAGTACTGTTTTCTGCTTCTTTTGAAACGTCTTTTGTTGTTCTAGCATTAGCTGGGCTCTGAGATAAAACTCTTATGTATGTGGCTCTTTTTGGATTGCCAATAAAGCTTAAGGGAACTGATAGATCTTTGAGCACATGAGCAAAATCTTCCCAACCATATGGTGAACTGTTTTTTAGAGGTCTCAAGATGTCACTCAAAAGGTCAACGATATTACTTTTACGCACTTCTCTATTGCGGACGAACACAGTGCCTTTTTCATTCCAGGATATTTTATCTTTATTTTTCAAAAGTATATCTATTAACAATTCACCTCTTAATTTGTATGTCTTTGGAATAAAAGCAAGTAACTCTGATTTTGTATAACCATTATAGGTTGTCTCAGTAGACGTCTCTTCGTTATCTGGAGCTTTCTCTGACTTTACTGTTTCTTTTATTTCATTTTCTTTTTCATCAAAAGGTAGTATAGGTATCTGTAACGGTTTTCGATCTTCTCCAATGAAATGAAGATATCTCTGCAATGTTTGCAAATAAAGTGGCCACTTTTCCCTGTCATCTATTTTAGTGTTTATTACTTTATGCATTTCTTCATCTAAACGTGATAAATTTTTAGTACTTGCATAATCGGATTTCAGTCTTTCTATGACTTCAGGCTCAATAAAAATCATTTTCTTTGCGCTTTCCATATTTATTTTATAAATGAACCTAACAATGTGCTAAGAACAGACCCTAGAATAATAGGTAAAAAAGCCCCACCTCTTTGCACGAAAATTTGTTTCCTTTCTTTACTTTTTCCTTTCAAAACAATTTTCCTCGATAAATCTTTATGTTTTTTTAATTTACGTCTCGATTTATCATCTAAGGGTACTTTTCCTCTTAAAACATTGAAAATACATTCAATTATACAGTTGAATTCATCATCTCCACAATTTTTTAACAATGCTTCTCTATGTTTTGGTTTTAATGTTAATATTGCTCTTAATAAATCTTTATGAGGCGTTAATCCTTTATTAATTTTTTTTAACGTTAGGACGTTACGATCTGATATTTGATTTTGTATAATGCATTTACAAACTAAACAGCATCAGATGAAACGAAACAGTTAAATTTACATATATTAAAAACAGATTCGTTGTTTTCTTTTATATGAATTTTTTCTTTAAAAACGTTTATTATACACTCACAAATTTGTTTTATCTCATCATCATTACAGCATTCTAACAAGGCTTCACGATATTGTTCTTTTATGATACTTAAAGCTTTTAAAAAGTTGTTTTTTTTTAGATGTTTCTACTTCAGACATTATTTGTAACTGACAGAAATTATTTGCTGAGCATCGTATTTATACCCCTTTTTAGGGACATAAATTGTACACTGCTCATCGAATGGAAAAATTTTACTTTTAAATCGACATATTTCATTTGTGTTTTGCTTAAGATCAATGAATAGATATCCATGAGCTTTTGTCGTTGCATCCTTGTAAGCTTCTTCAACGAATTTAGCATTTTCTGGATAAACCTGACGAGCTAAATGTCGTATTTGTGTTCTGTCTCGAGGGTTTTTAAAATAAGTTATATAACTCGAATTTAGAGAAATATCTCTTTGACCTTTTCCTTGATGAAATATGTTTTGAGTTATGTAAAATACACTGAGATTTCTATGATGGCTTCCCTTTGTAAAAATATCAACGATACGACCATCTGACTCTCTCATAAGATCATCGATTATAAGTAGTCTAGGACATTTTCCATCAAACATACTTAAATCAGGGATACCTTGATTGTAATTAACATCACTCAAATTGTACAAGGGTTGCATTTCATCATAGCACCATATGATTTCGGAAAATTCTTGACTGCATATTACTTTACAGTGCTTTAAAAAATTTGTAACAAAATTTGATTTTCCACACCCGCTAGGACCTGCTACGATTGCAGTAAAAGGGTGAATAAAATGAATCATTGCGACGTGCAAGTTTGAGCTGGTAGTATAAACGAATGAAAGGAAACACTGATATTTATCATTATATACAAATTAATATATTCAGATTATAATATGTACAATAAAAACAGCATGCATTTAAAAATCATAATCACTATAAACCTAACAAATACATATTATTTTTAAAACACGTTCTTATGTTTAAATATCCGCAGAACTGAAGTTACTAAAATGAAGTGATTGAATATATTATAAAAAGTAAAATTCATAATATTAACAATAAAAATACAGTTTCATTTTATGACAATCCTACTTAAATACACACATAAGTAGAAAAATTATTAAAATTATGCTATCTTAAAAACGATATGATTCCAATAATACTTTTATGTAAATATACAGGTAGATGTAAAACAACCTTACACCTTATAGTATCCTGAATCTTATGAAGCGTAGTAATCACTGATTCACCTAGATTAGTATAATGCCTGCAACATGGCGTTACGGCCTGCGACATAAATGTATGGAATAGCAAAGTAAGCAATAATTAATATAAGAATATTAGCTAATAATTACTCACTTGTAATTTGGGAGTTGACCAATAAACATGTCAACTTAAGCTTTGTGCGTTTGTATTACCAACGTCACCCTCAAGAACACCTACACCTATCATCATCATGTTTTATGGCGACCAGAGCCAAAGTTCCTGAAGAATCTTTTGAGAAAAAATTCGGAATATGTCAACTACAGTGAAGATATCCAGTAACCTAATGACGCAGTTTCAGTAAAATTATAGAAGATTATATAGTAGAAGAAGATGACATCCCCCATGAAGAGGAAATTCCCGTGAGGCGGTACATTATAAGAAGACCCAAAAATATAGAAGAGGTTGTAGCTGCTGGGCGCTCGCAGTAAATTCAAGCCGTTTGATGCTAGGACTATGATTGCTGGGCGCTGGGAGATTTCATTGAACGGGTCCGATGAGGAGCAGCCAAACCATCCGAAAAATCGAACATGCGACCTACTGGAACTGGGTATTCACAACCGTGCCGCGTACGCCGCGTATATCTGCGCGCCGAGTCAGCGTTAAGAGGCCGTACATAGTTTTGAGTAATTTTGTCTTGTTTCTTCAATTCTGTAGGACCTCGTTTAAAAAAACAGAATAAGTAACAATGTGTTATGATATGTTTTATTGAAGATTAATTCAATATCTAAAAATTGGCCCAGACAAATTATTGATTTTGATTGTTCAGTTTGTTTAATAGTTAATAACCTGAGACGTGTTTTAATTGTTTTCGATGCGTGACGTTCGTATCATTATTGTTTACATGAATTTTAAAATATGGAGTGGTTTATAAAGTATACAGCAATAAAGACATTGAAAAGTGCTAAAAATTGGCCGAGGAGTTTTTAGTAATTTAATTCAAAAATTCAAAGAAAAACTGCAGTAAAATGGCCCTACTTTGAAGAAATTTTAAACGTATACAGCGTCGGATTTCTAGTACAAAACAACACGTTTTTAAAAAAATCAATTTATACATTGAAAAATAGATTCATGCTAACACATTAGCTATAAAAAAATTGCAAATATGTATTTTATGAAATTTATCGAATATTTTAAAGTTCTCCGGAATTATCAATTATATACGGGAGCGCAAATGTTGTTTCGGCAGACCGCGCGCCGCGCTCTTGGGAGAAGGACGTGTATCCTGCTGCGTCACACTCACGCACACATACAAAATTACGAATGTGTGTCGATCGCGCGCGTAGAGGACAGTAGATCACGCGTCACAGGCGGAATTATAGTGCGACCGATACTTTTTGATCCTGTAAGTATTTTTTTCAGTGCGGTATTGATTTATGATTGATTAAATTAATTGAACTAGATATTGTGATTTTACTTCCTATTAGAGTATAAATAACTTGAAATTTCGGGATTTTGCAAATAAATGGCCATTTTAACGGACTATAATGATACATTACAGATTTAACTATCCACACTAATCCACACTAATATTATAAATGCGAAAGTAACTCTGTCTGTCTGTCTGTCTGTCTGTCTGTCTGTCTGCTACGCTTTCACGGCCAAACCGCTGAACCGATCTTCATGAAACTTGGCACAGAGATTGCTAGCATACCAAGAACGGACATAGACTACTTTTTATCACCATTCGAGGGTCTGGAGTATAGATGTAGACCACCAGGTGTACCACCAGGAGCCCAGCTAAACTATTAGAGATACAGGCATGGTTCCAAAACAAAAGTTGTTCAGTATGATGGGCCGCTTCTTTTCACAAGGACATTGAGGATCTGGAGTACCTTATGTAGACCACCAGGTGTACCACCAGGAGCCCAGCTAAACTATTAGAGATACAGGCATGGTTCCGAAACAAAAGTTGTTCAGTATGATGGGCCGCTTCTTTTCACAGGGACATTGAGGATCTGGAGTACCTTATGTAGACCACCAGGTGTACCATCAGGAGCCCAGCTAAACTATTAGAGATGCAGGTATGGTTCCAAAACAAAAGTTGTTTAGTATAATAGGTCGCTTCTTTTCACAAGGACATTGAGGATCTGGAATACCTTATGTAGACCACCAGGTGTACCATCAGGAGC
Source organism: Tuta absoluta (assembly GCA_027580185.1). Lineage (NCBI taxonomy): Eukaryota > Metazoa > Arthropoda > Insecta > Lepidoptera > Gelechiidae > Tuta > Tuta absoluta. Next base: position 186,959 of record JAQAHW010000076.1, read on the forward strand.
CCAGCTAAACTATTAGAGATACAGGCATGGTTCTAAAACAAAAGTTGTTCGGTATGATGGGCCGCTTTTTTTACAAGGACATTGAGGACCTGGAGTACCTTATGTCACCAGGTGTACCATCAGGGACCACGTAAACTATTAGAGCTACAGGTATGGTTCCAAAACAGAAGTTTTTCAGTATGATGGGCCGCTTCTTTTCACACGGACGTTGAGGATCTGGAGTACCTTATGTTGACCACCAGGTGTACCATCAGGAGGCCAGCTAAACTATTAGAGATACAGGCATGGTTCCAAAACAAAAGTTGTTCGGTATGATGGGCCGCTTCTTTTCACAAGGACATTGAGGATCTGGAGTACCTTATGTAGACCACCAGGTGTACCATCAGGAGCCCAGATAAACTATTAGAGATACAGGTATGGTTCCAAAACAGAAGTTGTTCAGTATGATGGGCCGCTTCTTTTCACAAGGACATTGAGGATCTGAAGTACCTTATGTAGACCACCAGGTGTACCATCAGGAGCCCAGCTAAACTATTAGAGATACAGGCATGGTTCCAAAACAAAAGTTGTTCAGTATGATGGGCCGCCTCTTTTCACCAGGACATTAAGGATCTGCAGTACATAATGTAGACCACCAGGTGTACCATCAGGAACCCACGTGAACTATTAGAGATACAGAAATGGTTCCAAAACAAAAGTGGTTCAGTATGATGGGCCGCTTCGTTTCACAAGGACATTGAGGATCTGGAGTACCTTATGTAGACCACCAGGTGTACCACCAGGAACCCACGTAAACTATTAGAGATACAGAAATGGTTCCAAAAAAAAAGTTGTTCAGTATGATGGGCCGTTTATTGACACAAGGATATTGAGGATCTGGAGTACCTTATGTCACCAGGTGTACCATCAGGAGACCACGTAAACTATTAGAGATACAGAAATGGTTCCGAAACAAAAGTTGTTCATGATGATGGGCCGCTTCTTTTCACAAGGACATTGAGGATCTGGAGTACCGTATGTAGACCATCAGGTCTACCATCAGGAGCCCACCTTATTGGAGATACAGAAATGGTTTCAGAACAAAAGTTGTTCAGTATGATGGGAATAAGTTGAGAAAGGACATTGCCTTCTTTACCGAGGACAGAAAAACAAAAAATGTGGTATAAAGAGGTATAAAAATGTATAACAGTAACTTATATTACCTTTTGATCTGTCAAATCTACTTATGCTAACCATTTTAGTGTGCTCAAATCGGCACCTCTGGAGTAAGTACTCTGTTATCTACTGACTTTTGTATTCATTGGTTATAAATATTGATCTCTCAGGCCGGATAGCAAATTTTGAATTGTCCCTTTAACAACAGAAGCAAGCAAGTCATCTTTAAACAGTAGAGATAAGAACTGTTCTAATATCACTGTCACACTTACTATGTATACACATACCTACTTTAGAACTTCTGCCTAAAAAAAAACTATCTAACGCGGACGAAGTCGCGGGTAAAAGCTAGTCCACACTAATATTATAAATGCGAAAGTAACTCTGTCTGTCTGTCTGTCTGTCTGTCTGTCTGCTACGCTTTCACGGCCAAACCGCTGAACCGATCTTCATGAAACTTGGCACAGAGATTGCTAGCATACCGAGAACGGACATAGACTACTTTTTATCACCATTCGAGGGTCTGGAGTATAGATGTAGACCACCAGGTGTACCACCAGGAGCCCAGCTAAACTATTAGAGATACAGGCATGGTTCCAAAACAAAAGTTGTTCAGTATGATGGGCCGCTTCTTTTCACAAGGACATTGAGGATCTGGAGTACCTTATGTAGACCACCAGGTGTACCACCAGGAGCCCAGCTAAACTATTAGAGATACAGGCATGGTTCCGAAACAAAAGTTGTTCAGTATGATGGGCCGCTTCTTTTCACAAGGACATTGAGGATCTGGAGTACCTTATGTAGACCACCAGGTGTACCATCAGGAGCCCAGCTAAACTATTAGAGATGCAGGTATGGTTCCAAAACAAAAGTTGTTTAGTATAATAGGTCGCTTCTTTTCACAAGGACATTGAGGATCTGGAATACCTTATGTAGACCACCAGGTGTACCATCAGGAGCCCAGCTAAACTATTAGAGATACAGGCATGGTTCTAGAACAAAAGTTGTTCGGTATGATGGGCCGCTTCTTTTTACAAGGACATTGAGGACCTGGAGTACCTTATGTCACCAGGTGTACCATCAGGGACCACGTAAACTATTAGAGCTACAGGTATGGTTCCAAAACAGAAGTTTTTCAGTATGATGGGCCGCTTCTTTTCACACGGACGTTGAGGATCTGGAGTACCTTATGTTGACCACCAGGTGTACCATCAGGAGGCCAGCTAAACTATTAGAGATACAGGCATGGTTCCAAAACAAAAGTTGTTCGGTATGATGGGCCGCTTCTTTTCACAAGGACATTGAGGATCTGGAGTACCTTATGTAGACCACCAGGTGTACCACCAGGAGCCCAGCTAAACTATTAGAGATACAGGCATGGTTCCGAAACAAAAGTTGTTCAGTATGATGGGCCGCTTCTTTTCACAAGGACATTGAGGATCTGGAGTACCTTATGTAGACCACCAGGTGTACCATCAGGAGCCCAGCTAAACTATTAGAGATGCAGGTATGGTTCCAAAACAAAAGTTGTTTAGTATAATAGGTCGCTTCTTTTCACAAGGACATTGAGGATCTGGAATACCTTATGTAGACCACCAGGTGTACCATCAGGAGCCCAGCTAAACTATTAGAGATACAGGCATGGTTCTAAAACAAAAGTTGTTCGGTATGATGGGCCGCTTTTTTTACAAGGACATTGAGGACCTGGAGTACCTTATGTCACCAGGTGTACCATCAGGGACCACGTAAACTATTAGAGCTACAGGTATGGTTCCAAAACAGAAGTTTTTCAGTATGATGGGCCGCTTCTTTTCACACGGACGTTGAGGATCTGGAGTACCTTATGTTGACCACCAGGTGTACCATCAGGAGGCCAGCTAAACTATTAGAGATACAGGCATGGTTCCAAAACAAAAGTTGTTCGGTATGATGGGCCGCTTCTTTTCACAAGGACATTGAGGATCTGGAGTACCTTATGTAGACCACCAGGTGTACCATCAGGAGCCCAGCTAAACTATTAGAGATGCAGGTATGGTTCCAAAACAAAAGTTGTTTAGTATAATAGGTCGCTTCTTTTCACAAGGACATTGAGGATCTGGAATACCTTATGTAGACCACCAGGTGTACCATCAGGAGCCCAGCTAAACTATTAGAGATACAGGCATGGTTCTAAAACAAAAGTTGTTCGGTATGATGGGCCGCTTTTTTTACAAGGACATTGAGGACCTGGAGTACCTTATGTCACCAGGTGTACCATCAGGGACCACGTAAACTATTAGAGCTACAGGTATGGTTCCAAAACAGAAGTTGTTCAGTATGATGGGCCGCTTCTTTTCACAAGGACATTGAGGATCTGAAGTACCTTATGTAGACCACCAGGTGTACCATCAGGAGCCCAGCTAAACTATTAGAGATACAGGCATGGTTCCAAAACAAAAGTTGTTCAGTATGATGGGCCGCCTCTTTTCACCAGGACATTAAGGATCTGCAGTACATAATGTAGACCACCAGGTGTACCATCAGGAACCCACGTGAACTATAAGAGATACAGAAATGGTTCCAAAACAAAAGTGGTTCAGTATGATGGGCCGCTTCGTTTCACAAGGACATTGAGGATCTGGAGTACCTTATGTAGACCACCAGGTGTACCACCAGGAACCCACGTAAACTATTAGAGATACAGAAATGGTTCCAAAAAAAAAGTTGTTCAGTATGATGGGCCGCTTCTTTTCACAAGGATATTGAGGATCTGGAGTACCTTATGTCACCAGGTGTACCATCAGGAGACCACGTAAACTATCAGAGATACAGAAATGGTTCCGAAACAAAAGTTGTTCATGATGATGGGCCGCTTCTTTTCACAAGGACATAGAGGATCTGGAGTACCTTATGTAGACCACCAGGTCTACCATCAGGAGCCCACCTAAACTATTGGAGATACAGAAATGGTTCCAAAACAAAATATGTTCAGTATGATGGGAATAACTTGAGAAAGGACATTGCCTACTTTTACCGAGGATTTTTTATCATTACTGAAAAATACCGCTGTGCCGCCGCCGTTTGCATCGTATGCACTACCTTCATTGTAATTAGGCATATCTACTTAGGTGATACGTTACCATGTTCTGAACTGAAAAGTATCATCCACATAACACGTTAAGTCGGGGATCACATTTGACGTCCGATGCGGCGTATTGTGTAAGTGTAAGGGAGTAAAATAGAAATTCGCGATTTCCTTTCGTCTGACATACGCATGCGTTATGGATATGTATTGAAAATACACAGCAACTAAATAAATAATGCCCGGTCTTATGACCGCGGCCGCGCGCACCGGCCGATCCGGCGCGGCGCGGCGCGCGCGCTTTGGCGGCGATGCGGGGCGGAGGGGGAGGGCGCGACAGGGTGCGGCTACCCGAACGGGTATGCACGTGAGGGCAGACTCACGAGTGTCAAACCCACAAAATCTTTCTTTTCGCAAAATACAGAAATACAAAAAATGTGGTATATAAAAATGTATTACAGTAACTTAAAATACCTTTTTATCTGTCTTATCTACTTATGCTGACCATTTTAGTGTTCTCAAATCGGCACCCCTGGAGTAAGTACTCTGTTATCTACTGACTTTTATATTCAATTTTTATAAATATTGGTCTCTCAGGCCAGATAGGAAATCTTGAATTGTCCCTTTAACAACAGAAGCAAGCAAGTTATCTCTAAACAGTAGAGATAACAACTGTTCTAAAATCACTGTCACACTTACTATGAATACACATAGGTACCTACTTTAGAACTTCTGCCAAAAAAAAACTATCTAACGCGGACGAAGTCGCGGGTAAAAGCTAGTAGGCAATAAATATAAATTCGGCGCTGTTAAGCGAAAAAAAGATGCTGGTACATGGGCACACCCCTGAATAGTAGTCGGTAATTAATTAGTTTCGATAACATTCCACAAATCCCAAAATTCTTAGTAGGTACGCAATAATTTTAAACTTTTTCATACAATTGCCACAAAAACTATAAATAGGATCAAAACTGATTGATCGAACTATACGCTGCCGTCCGCCGCTGGGTCTGCATATCGCCACCGCTCGGCTGCACGATGACGCGTTCTAATGCTAATTACCTACTTTCGCCCAGCGCAATTTCATGTACGGCCTCTTAAGCGTCCCGAGTTCATGAACTACTTTGAGGCTAGTGTCTACGTGATTATGTAAGTTTTTATTTTCAACATTGTTACTATGTATATTGATTATGTTACTATGGCTATTTACCTATTATTTTAATTAAGGATATGACTCAAAAGTTAACTAATTTACATGCAGATTTAGCTAAGATTAAGGAGCATTTAACAAGAATAGGCCCTTCTCGAAGTGATAAACAGGTCTATGAAACTAAATTAGCCGAAGCTAAAAATTTATACAGTCAATTAGATAATATTTTGACTCAGGTGAACCAAGAGATCGGAGAAAAAGAGATAGGTTCTAGAGCAGTAAAGTCAATCCAATTTTTAGTTGATGACATAGGTGTTATTTTTTCGCATATCAAGACATTAACTTCTAAGGTAGATAGTCATACTCAAACTCCACCTGGCAAAGGGCACGAAGAGAATAATTTTCAAGATTCAAGTAGTGAAATTGAAATAAAGATGGCTAGTCCTTTTGATATAAAGACGGCAATTTCACTGTTACCGGTAATAGATGGTACGGAACAGGTTACAAATCAACTAATTGATGGAATACTATTATATAACTCACTTATTACGGCCACTACCCAGAGTCAGTTAATTGATTTCGTATTAAAAACTCGTCTCTCTTCCAGTGCAAAGCTCCGTCTCAAGAGCACGTATGTAGATGCACAGAAGTTAGTCGACGATATAAGGAAATATTTGCTTCCCAAAAAATCGACGGTAGCACTGCAAACACAACTTTTTAAGGTTACTCAGGGTCGTAGGTCTATAGAAAAGTATGGAACTGAGCTGGAAGAGCTATTTGTAAATTTGACTATAGCTCAGTCAGATGGCGATAGTACGAAATACGAGTTGTTGCGGCCACTCAACGAGCGGACAGCTATTAAGCGTTTCGCCGACGGTCTGTCAGATCAGCGACTTAGTACTATTATCGCATCTCGTCAATTTACTTCCCTGCCTGAAGCCATTAGATCAGCGGTAGACGAACAATCTATGTCTACACAGCACGAGCAGATAAATCATTTCAGGCCCAACCACAGTAATCGCGGAGTTCCTGCACGCAACTTTCGTGGCCACAGGAATAATTACTCTCGTGGATCATATAAAGTGAATCCAAATTATCAAAATGCGAAACCAAATAGTAAGAGCAATGGTTTTGCAAATTCGGGTCAGCGAGGTAATTATTCGCGTGGACATGGTTACCGCCCGCGTCAGCAGTCTCGCGGCGGAGGAGGGGGCGCACGTCACCAGCAACAGCAACGTGTGCATAACTTTGCAGAGACAGAGTTCAATGGCCAGAATTCACATAATAATAATGAAGAATTAGAATTTTTTCGAGCCTAACCTTATTAAATATTTCATTTATAGTTTTGATAATTTTTATAGTATAAATTGTCAATTGCGAAATAGGCAACAGCTCAACTTGCTCGTAGATAGTGGTGCAAGTTTATGCGTACTTAAATATGAAAGTATAGCTAATGACGCAAATCTATTATCCCTAGTACAGAAAGATAGGATAGTTATTAAAGGTATAGGAGGAAATGTAGAGTCGGTAGGCTATTTAACATTAGATATTTCAATAAATGGTGTAAATTTTAGGCAAACGTTTTACGTATTAAAGAACTTAAATTGTAAGTCAAATGGAATCTTAGGCCAAGATTTTTTCAAACGTTTCCAAGCAGTTTTAAGTTATAAAACTAACACCTTAAGTTTAGAAAACCAAGACCAATCCATTATTGTGTCAGTAAATAATAATTTAATAACGATTCCGCCCAGGTGCGAAATTATTAGGTACATCCCAACCACACTACAAAATGATTGTGTAATATTAGCCAATGAGGTGTGTAAAGGTGTGTACACAGCGGGACTGATTTCCAAACCGCAAAACGGATTTATTCCCGTCCGATTTTTGAACACAAATGATAGAGAAGCATTTTTAAATATAATTGATTTGAACATAAGTAATTTAGATAATTACGATGTTTGTAAATTCAACGATGAGCAAAATTCCTCAAGTAGGGTTCGAACTTTGCTAACTTTACTCGATTTACGCTCATATTTGAATTCTGAAGAACAAAAGAGCATTGAAAGCGTGTGTGCTAAATACGCCGACGTTTTTCATTTGCCGGGAGATAGGCTCTCCACTACCAGTTTAGTTAAGCATTCAATCAAGCTAAAAAATGATACCACTCCGGTGTACAACAAGCCTTATAGATTGCCAAATGCTTTAAGAAATGAAGTACAAATGCAAATCGATGACATGCTAAAAAACGACATAATTGAAGAAACCACGTCAGAGTGGTCAAGCCCAGTTCTTTTAGTACCTAAAAAGTCAGATAGGTCAGGAGAGAAAAAATGGAGACTTGTTGTGGATTATCGTCAACTGAACAACAAAATACAAGACGATAAGTTCCCATTACCCAATATAACAGAGATCCTTGATTCCTTATCCAACAATATTTACTTTTCTAAACTAGATTTGAGTCAAGGCTATTACCAGCTTTCCCTGGAAGAAGAATGTAGGAAGTATACAGCGTTCACAACTAACAAGCAGTACCAGATGAAGAGATGTCCGATGGGGTTGAAAACACCCCTAGTGCATTTTCTCGTCTTATGACAATTGCAATGTCTGGTCTGAACTATCATGCTTGTTTAATCTACTTAGATGACTGTATAGTTGTAGGAAACTCTCTGGAAACGCACAATAAGAATCTTATCAAAATTTTAGAACGTTTTCGTAAGGTCAATTTAAAGTTGAATCCACATAAATGTGAATTTCTGAGAAAAGAAATTGTTTATTTAGGCCATAAGATAACTTCAGAAGGAATTTACCCAGATTCGTCAAAAGTAAATGCATTATTAAACTATCCAACCCCAGTTAATACTGACGATGTAAAACGGTTTGTGGCATTTGCTAACTACTACAGAAGATTTATCCCAAATTTTGCTTCAATAGCTTATCCTTTGAACGCACTCCAAACACTTAGGAAAATTTTAACAAGTCCAAAAGTGTTAGATTATCCAGATTTTTCTGAGAATAACACACTTGTTTTATCAACTGATGCAAGTAGAATAGGACTAGGTGCCATATTATCCAACAGCAATGGCAAGGTTGTGGCTTATGCAAGTCGTAATCTTAAACCCGCCGAAACGCGATATCCGGTTATTGAACTCGAGCTACTGGCTATCGTATGGGCTGTTAGGCACTTTAGACCTTATTTATATGGCAAAAAATTCAAAATCCAGACCGACCACAAACCATTAATTTATCTTTTTAATATGACTGATCCCTCAAGCCGACTAACAAAGTTTCGACTTTATCTTGAGGAGTACGACTTTGATATCAGCTATGTCCCAGGACGGCAAAATGCAGCTGCAGATGCGTTGAGCCGAATCCCACTGACATCGACTGATTTAAAGGAAATGCATAACCATGCAATATCAGTCATGACTCGAGCACAAGCTCGTAGATTACAAGAAAATATTGACACCAACTCGACATTTAGGGTTCCCTCTACTTCTGGGTCTGATCAACCTAAAGTAGTGGAAATTCTCAAACGACCGACTAGTAGTACAGAATTAATTATTTGCTTAGATAGGAAAACTCGTAGGCAAATAAGTAACTTTAAGCAAATCTCCAGTGAGAATGGTAATTGCATCTATGTGCCTGAAAAAATGGCCATATACTTAACTTCTCGATCGTTATCGACCATAAGTGTGCTAGCGAGAGAGTTAGGTACATTATGCAAACAAATAAGATTAGACGAGCTCGTCATAATGAAAAATAAGCGCTATGAAGAATTTATTAATTCACTTTTGAAGGAATTGCACAATCTAAGTGACATTCCCAAGTTACTTGTTATTAATGACGTCATACGAGTAACTGATAGAGATACTAAAATAGTTATCCTAAATGATTTTCATTTGTTACCTACCAGCGGACACGCGGGGGTAAATAGAATGTTAAATAACATCAAACAATTGTATTATTGGCCCGGAATGACCAACGACGTTATTGAGTATGTAAAGAAGTGTAAAAGTTGTCAAATTCAAAAGCATACCAATAGGCACACAAAAGAACCTATGGTTATCACGTCAACGCCTTCAGCGGCTTTTCAACGAATTAGCTTAGATTTGATGGGTCCATTAGCCGTTGATAACAATAATTATAGATATATTCTTACTTTACAATGTAACTTAAGTAAGTACGTAGAAGCGTGTCCTTTAGAGAAAAAGGACACTGTGTCAGTAGCACAGTTATTTGTAAATAACTTCATTTTACGTTATGGTATCCCTAAAGAAATAATTACAGACCAAGGTACCGAATTTATGTCTTCAGTTTTCACGGAAATTTGTAGTTTACTTCACATCAAGAAACTACATTCGACAGCGTACCATCATGAAACTCTAGGTGCATTAGAGAATACACATAAGCATCTTGGAGCTTATCTTAGGATTCAATGCGAAAACAATAACACCGATTGGAGTGATTGGCTTCCGTTTTGGTCATTTACATTTAATACGACGGTTCACACTGAGACCAAATACACTCCATATGAGTTAGTTTTCGGAAAGTTATGTAATTTACCAAGCAATTTGAATACTAATATAATAGATCCATTGTATAATCCCGACTCTTATCCTTTGGAACTGAAATTCAGGCTTCAGAAAGCTTTATCTGACGCAAAACAAAATTTGATACAAAGTAAAGAACAAAGGAAATTTAACTTTGACAAGAAAATGAATTCAGTAAAGTATAAGAGTGGTGATTTAGTTTTACTTAAGAATCAAGTAGGCGATAAGTTAGATAAGATTTACCTGGGTCCGTTTAAAGTAATAGAAGAGATAACACCTAATGTAAAGATAATTAGAGACGGAAAGGAATATGTTACTCATAAAAATAACACAAAAATATTCGTGAAATGAAATGTATTTAATTTAATTAGGATATAATATAAATATAATAGTTAGTAACAGAAAATAATTTTATTGTTAAGGAACAAAAATTATTTTTTTAAGAACCCCGGGTATGAAGGGATATTTTAAAAAGGGGAGATGAAGCGTAGTAATCACTGATTCACCTAGATTAGTATAATGCCTGCAACATGGCGTTACGGCCTGCGACATAAATGTATGGAATAGCAAAGTAAGCAATAATTAATATAAGAATATTAGCTAATAATTACTCACTTGTAATTTGGGAGTTGACCAATAAACATGTCAACTTAAGCTTTGTGCGTTTGTATTACCAACGTCACCCTCAAGAACACCTACACCTATCATCATCATGTTTTACTTACAACTATTATTTTAATTATTTCTTATGCTATAATGCCCCCATGCTAAGGTGTCAGTGGAGTTTGGTAAAATGTATCTCTTACTATCACTATCAGACAGACTTACTTTATTCAGTTTTTGTGTAAAAACCACATGTTTAATCGATCTTAATCTATACATTAAAGCAAGCTGTACATTTTTGTTAAGCAAACAAGATTTGTAATCCTCGATTTTCATTTTCTTCGTAACATTTTTGTTGACACCCTTAGCTTTTGCAATTACTGTATCTTCCACCTGAATTGCATACATTTTTGATCGCAGACCGACAAATTCTTTAAAAATTCGACCGTTATTTTCATCTTTAAAATACCCAATCTTTTTTTATTTACATTAGGATAATTGAATATATTGTTTATGGGATAATCTGAAGTGTCAAAGTATTTTTCCAAATCAGGTCTTATATCATCATAATAATCATCAGTAAATATCTGATAAATGAAACTATCAGTATCAGTATACAACAATTTTGCATTGTCATTAAATTTTTTTTTAATATAATTATAATGAAAATCGTACATCAAGGTTTTTGAAATGTCTAAAATGCAAAATCCTAAGTAGATAGGTTTATCGTAAAATAGTTTAGTCTTATTTAATTGAACAGCTACTAAATTTTCGGAAAATATAGATAAACTGTGAAAATTCGGACGAGCTATTAAACTTTGTGCCCCCTCAACTTTACCATGATTTTCCCAATGCGTTCGTAGTTTTACATTTACACGTTTTTCTATATTCTCCATAGTTTTGCCGAAGACAGCATTATTCATGAGCTTATAAAAATCTTTTTCGAAATCTGTCTTTGCTTTTGTTCTTAACTGTGTGTTTAGCTCAATATATTTTCGCATCCAACAACTTTGCTTAAATTCCAAAACTCGATGAATTTTTACCAGTTTCATGCCTTTTTCTAAACACTCGCCGTGTGATGCCGGCTTAGATTAGCATCACCCTATTTCTTACCCATGGGTGTCGTAAGAGCCGACTAAGGGACTCGAGGGATGTGTATTGCAATTTTAGGCGATGGGCTGACAACCTGTCACTATAGTAATACACAATTATCTAATTGACCCTCAAACTTCTGTCAGATGTGGTGTTAATATCCGTTTTACGGCCGTTAACGCTCTGCCTACCCCGTAAGGGATATAGGCGTGATTTATGTATGTATGTATGTTCTAAACACTGCATTAGGTTTCTATAATGAATAATGTACTTTCTTTTATTGTTTAGGTTTGGTACTAGCTTAGGTTGTGTACTTCCTCCAGTGCATATATTTTCCGGACAAAATGGTAGATCAGAATGCAAGTCATGCAAATTATCTGGATAATCAAGATCTACTTCTAGGATATACCCTATATCTGATGTGGGGGAGACTTGAAAATTTACAGTCGGTTCAACCCATTTAAAACCACCGTATGGGAGATACTGCGACTGCGCCCAACCATACATATTATTCGCATCCAAGTAAGCTAAAAAAGATTTGCGATCCTTTGCATTGTAATCACATAAATATTTATTATTAGCTTTCACATGTCGGTTGCTACATACGGACACTCCACCTCTTATACCTGATTTAATAAACGCTATCATATCAAAATCTACCAACAAATCTAATTCAATTTTTGTGCACTTCAACATAGCATCCCAGCTTAGACCAGGTGCAGTATAATATTGTGCTGGGTCTAATCCATATGTTTTTAAACATACATCTCTGAAATTTTCAAAGATGTCAGCCAATAGTAAAACATCAGTTTTTAAATAAAGGTTCGAATAATCTCTCATATTCTGACATTGAAAATGCTGCCAGACATCTTGTGCATGTTTATAGTCTTCATCAGAAACATGCGATCCTGTTAAAGAGCTATAAAAATCCGATTGGTTTGGTAAAAATGTAGCATTTAGTGATTCATGTGATTGAATTAATTCATAGGGAAAAATACCTTTTCTGATCAGACGGTTAAAATCGTCAACTTTAGACACTTGTTTTTTTAACTCTCTAAGTTGATCAACTTGGAGATTTTTGGACAGGTTGTCTAAACTACTTGACAAAAATCTGAAAGAATCTAAAAATCTTAATTGCACATTATGTCCATTAATATTTATGTTTTTGGAGAATGATATATATTTTTCTTTATTTTGAGGAATAATTTCTATTTCCCCTTCCTTTAGATGCAAAGAATGAACAAGAAAATGAGCATCATAGTTACTCAGATTGTGCAGAAAAACCGGAACAAAAAATGGAGCTCTAAATTTAGATTTGCAGACTGGATGTGCCACCCCTCTAAAGAAACCCGTATGCCAGTCAAAATCTAAAGCTGATTCTGACTCGAGGTCTTTTAAACAAATATGGCATGTTTTTGTTTGAACAACATCAGCTTCTTGCCAATCTTTTAGAGGAACCGGCGGTTTCTGTATACATTTTTTTTTATGAATTTCCCTAACATCTTTACACAGATCATCCATAAAACTTTGAGTGCAATCAGTCCCTGTATATGTTTTATAAGTTGATAAATTATCGTCAAATGAGCATTTAATGTAATAACCATAACTATAAATTTCATGTTCATGTACATTAATTGTATGTGACTTATTTGGATCCGCATCACAGCTAGAAATAGGCTTGAGAAGTGCTTCTGTGTCAGCATAAACTACAAAAGGCACCCTCATCTGTTTATGATAATTGTTAAACCGTATTTTATCCGTACGTTCATTATTACCAAACCAATCTTTTTTAGTTTTTGATGGGCTGGGCAATTCTGTAAAAACATGACTACAGTCGAACTTTTGGTGGTTATCCAACCTCGCTTTTGTGGTGAAATGCAATAAGCACTCATCACATAAAAAAACAGCCTGATTTTTCCTCGATAGCTGCTTACTTACTAATCGCGATAAGTTTTTAATAAAACAATAATGCCCATTACTGCCATTAGAAATATACAGCAAATTAACGTGTTTTTCACGTTTATTTTTAGACCAATAAAGTGGTCCCACTACTGAATTCTTTCTTGATATCTCATCATATTCTAACCCAAAAACATTAATGCTAATATTGTTGTTTTCCTCAACCTTGACAATGTCCTTTAACTTAACTGGAAAAGGAACATTATCAAAATTCAGTTTGTTTTGATGTCTAGAATAAGATGAAACCCTATCTTAATGGTAGTTTACAGGATATAAAGCAGAGAGTAATGCCCACTTCAAACATTCATGATCATTATTTTTCACGTTTATTAAAGCTCTTTTGTTTTGGATATCTTTTGGCAATTTTACATACGTTGACCCTTGAAGAGGGTTAAACTTATTAACGTTCATTTCCAAATGACGAAAAGATTTAAATGACCACCCGCTGTCTTTTTTTTCGAATTCACTCATTTTTGTGGAAATAGTTTCACATAATGTTTTGAAGTATGCATCCAACTCATCACCCATACAAATGTTAAAATTTGATTTTTTAAAATCGAATATATTATGCAAATTTTTTGTCTCTTGCACAAACTCAGCATGGATTATGAAATTTATTTTGATTATTGTGAGCTGTTTTAGATTCTCATTTATCAAAGTGGAAATCGTACCTTTAACTGAGTTGAAGAATTCAACAGGTGTTTGTAGAGTTTCGTCGTTATTCGGTGAAGTAATTTTGTAAGTTATTATTCTACAACCAAATGCAGTATTTATCACACTTACATTATTATCCCTACTTAAATTTAAAACCTTACTTTTATGCGTAGAGCTCCGAATATGATTAGAAAAATATCTACGGCTTACCAGTATTTGACAAGCATCGCACTTAATCATATCATTACTTGATGCAATGAGATCATTAGTAGATGATGAAGGTCCAGGGACAGCTTCCGCGTAGGAGTCACCATCATGTGATAATTTTCTTTTCAGGCCTCTCCCAGTTTGCAGCACATTCCTAAATAAAAAAATAGAATAAAATACAACCATAAATTTTAATATTAAATCATGAATAAATAAAACAGGAATGTAAATTTATCAAAATATCCATAACATAATATTTTGTTTGTAAACTTACGTTTGCTGATGCTTCATGTCGAAAGAGTTTTTAATAATTGCGCCATCATTTTGATTTTCGATCTCCTTTTCTCCCCCAGTTTGTATCGCATTTCTGAATAATAGCAAAGAAAATGTTAGAACAATTATATATAATATGTTATCAAACAAAATTACACATAAAAATTTGTAATAAATAGTTTGATGATAAACTTACATTAGCTGATGTTCTATCTTAGATGCAATAGCACATAAAGCACCATCATTTTCGGATGAAAAACTATTTACTGTTAAGTTGAGCATGTCAGCATTATTCTGTTCTAATATTTCACATTGTTCCAACACTTCACTGTTGAAGAAATCACTAAACGGAAAGTCTTGTTCACTATTTTTGAAGAAATGACTAACAACACGTTCTTCTCCCATTTTTTATAGAAATAATCGAAATATTTTCGAAACTCTTTTTTAAACTGATTAGCGAGCATAAGTTATCCGAGCTCCAGTCTTGAGCAGACTGTTTTGCGAAGCTTGGTATGGTTGGTTTAAGTAGTGAATTCGGGTTTATTGATGTACACGTTTTTAGTTAACGAGCATTATGAACCCATTGTAGCGGTGCATCATATAGTAGAGTTTGCGAAAATATGGTTCAGGTAGAGAGGGGAGTTGGTCTGTTGTTGAGTGGCGGGCAAACAGCCTCTGCCAGATATGAAGTGCTCTTCAACTCTTTTTTTAAAAACAGAGATTGAGGGGCTTTCTTGAATAGTCTATGGAAGACTATTTTAAAGCTACGCAGCTTTCACAGAGAAGGAGTTGAATAGGAACTTGGTATTTGCCCTAGGGCACTCCAGCACCTTAGTGATGCAGTCGCGCCTAACAATATTACGAATCCGACATAATTCCGAGTCTCCTAATTGAAGAGTAAGTAGCCAATCGTCGTCGCTTATACTCATCACCATTGGGAATTTATCGGGGTTTTGCGTCTCTAAATCCTGTATTGGGTTTCTGGAGAGCGCATCCACATGAGCCATTTTTACACCTGCCCTATATTCGACATTGCAATGAAACTCTTGCATGGCGAGCCACCATTGAGCGATACGAGGGATGAGGTCACGTTTTTCGAACGTGGAGCGAAGTGCGCTACAATCTGTCACCACCTTGAACTCCTTACATAAGAGGTATACCCTAAATTTCTTAAGGGAGCATATGACAGCTAAGGTCTCTAACTCATAAGAGTGAAAATTCCTCTCCTCAGGCGTTGTCTGTCTGCTATAGAAGGCCACTGGGTGGTAGGGACCGTCACTGTCACGAGGTCGCTGTAAAAGAATCCCGCCGATGCCTAATCTACTCGCATCCGTATGCATCTCAAATTCAGCTGATGGATCGTAAATTGCAAGCACGGGTCTATCGACTAACCTTGCCTTCAGAGATGTAAACGATTCCTCTTGATCAGCCGACCACTGCCACGCGAAATCCTTTTTAGCAGTTTAGTGAGGGGATGCGCAAGTTGTGCAAACCCTTGGATGAACCTCCTGAAGTAACTCACGAGACCAAGAAATTGGCGGACGCCGTGCACGTTTTCCGGTCGGGGAAACTCTGTAACGCTCTGAATTTTTGCTTGTCTTGGTCGCATGACTTCTGAACTTATCTCGTAACCCAAAAAATTGATTTTATTTTTCAAAAAGCTGCATTTAGAAAGGTTCAGTTTGAGGTTTGCATCTTTTAAAAGTCCTAGTATTTCTTTCAGTCGGTTCATGCATTCATTGGGGTCCTTACCGTGAATCAACAAGTCATCTATGTATACCGTAGCTTTGTCAAACCAAGCTGGCCCCAAAACGTGGTTCATCATCCTCTGGAACACGGCTGGCGCGTTTGCCAAGCCGAACGGCATGCGATTATACTTTTAGCAGCAGGTGGTACCTTAGTAGTGGTACAAGTGGAATACTGCTAATAATTCAAACAATGAATAATTAATGGATAGAATGGAATAGTATGGAATGGAATAGAATAATTTATTGTAAAATAATGCCTAAATATATGTACAAAAATAGGTTCTGAATTAGCTATTTACAAAACGAGTGGTTACTTAGCGAAATCTACACACACACATGAATAATAATGCGCGCACACATATGCAAATTCCGCGGCGCGCGGGAAGGAGTTTCGCGGTCGCGACACCGAGTGTATAAATATAGGCGGCGCCGTCCGCGCTTTCTTTTCGCTCGCCGGTCGCCGTGGAGGAAGGACGTCGGTGCAGCTCCGTCGGTCACGCCGCGCCATGACACGAAGTTGCTCGAAGATGAAGATGATGCTTGCGGATGATGATCTCCGAGTGAAGTGGAGTGCTGATTGTGGATCGCCGTGTTTTGTGATGGTGCTCGCATGCTGTGTGCTGGTGCTCCAAAACAGCTCTTCTCAGAGCTACATCATAAGTTTCATGTGATACGTCTGTGTTCAGCTGCTCCCATAGTGGACAGCTACAAGTTTCATAATGTGCGTCTTATCTGCCGTTCCCTCATGGAGTGGCAACAAGTTTCAGTGAAACTATTACGTCTGAAATGCTTGTGCTTGTATATAAGTAGTTGCAGATGCTTGTGCTTGATATGTAAGTAGCTGTAGATGCTTTATAGTGCGCAGTAGGTATGTGCGTAGGTATAGCTAATCAATCGCCGCTTCGCCGCTTGCTTTTAAGCCTGTCTGTAGTTGCTTGATAGATGTGACGTCACACGCGTAGGTTCCCGATAAGCTTGTAGGTAACGTTTGATCGCCTTGCATTTGCGCTTGATTAGGGAGATACTCGCGTATGCAGTCGATGATTGTTGTAGGTGACGTAGGTAGCTACATACTCGTATTGTCCGTCCGGCGTGACAAACGCCGTTAGATGCTTGCCCTCCTCTGCAATCGGGACTTGGTAATACCCTGACATCAGGTCCAGAGTGATGAAGCACGCCTGCCCAGAAAGTCGCGCAATTTCATCATCGATCACGGGAATCGGATATCTTTCTTTGATAGTTATTGAATTCAGAAGCCTGTAATCCACGCAAAGTCGAAGTTTACCATCCTTTTTGCGGACAAGGATGATTGGGCTCGCGTAGTTGGATACTGATTCTCTAATAATCCCTGCTTGCAACATCTCACTTATCATTGACCTGACTTGCTCACGTTTATGATGCGAAAGACGGTAGGGCCTATAAACAACTGGACGGTCACAATTAAGATCAATTTTCATCTCAGTGGTAGAGGTACAGCCAAAATCCGTCAGATTTGTCGCAAAACACTCCTTGTGGCGGCGCAACAGGTCGATGAGTTTCCGTTTATCACTTTCGGACACTGTGTCACCTATGTTGATAGTGTTTTCGTCAAAACACTTTCCCAAATGCTTTTCAGACTGTTGTGTAATGAGCGATGACGATGAGTCTCCTACATCCACTAACCTTTAAACCGTTTCTACCTTCTCCGCTCGTGATAATAAAAGATTTTCTGGAATTCGACATGGGATCGAACACGGCATCACCGGCACAAAGAATGAACTATCTTTTACCTCAAAGACACCCCCACAAACCATGTATTGTTCATTAGGTTTTCCAACAATTTTTGTGTTAAGTAGGACGCTACCCGTAAACTCGGATGACGTCAATGTCCTTATACAAGCTGGTCCAAACAAGCAACAAAGTGCTGCCGAACTAATCCTCATGAGACTACTGTCTTGCTCGATGACATCAAAGCTGTCAGCGTCACCATTGGCGTTAAGAAATTGTAATTTTTGAAAATCTTTGTAAACGGCTATGTGTGGCTGCTCGGAATAGGTCTGCCCAACAAGCATGTGCTTTTCCAAAAATTGATCTTCGACCACTCTGCAGACAACATAAGCCTCTACCCCATCAATACTTAATTTAAGCCTAACCGAACCCAAGGAGTGAACCAATTTATTGCTAAAACCCTTCATAGCAGAAGGAATGTTATAATGTTCGAGCCCGAGCTCTGCAAACGTGGATTTACTTATGAGAGAAATTTCGCTTCCAAGGTCAACGAAAGCTTTCACCGATTTGTTTTCAACGATCACTTCTTTAATGAACTTGTTATTCAAATTCGAGCTTGAGATACGCATCGTTTTTGCCACCGTGTCTGTTTTCGCTGTCCCCGTTTCCGATTTAGATCGACAGGTTTCAGATCTGTGTCCAACTTTGTTACACAAACTACATTTTAGTAACGGTTTAGGGCATTTGAAGAAAGGGTGACCTTTCTCTTTGCAATTATAGCAGTAAACATTTGGACTACTCTTGTTGTTAAATCTGGAATTCTGCCGATCATCAAGGGTGCTACTGTTCCTATTTCTATTAAACGGTAATGGAGCGGAAAGTTCCTTATTGTTACTTAGTAAAAATTTAAGTAACTGCTCTGGCTTATCTAACATCTTAACGCTAAAGCGCTAGAGCGCATCGTTCTGTCGCTGATGCCGTGTATGATGCAATAAACAGCACGTCTACCACTAATATCGCACTGATTAAGGAGAGCTAGTTTCTCATAATAGTATTGTTCGATTAGTTCATTGGGACGACTCTTTCGCTTAAACATGACTTCTAACCTTTGGCCGTAATTTGATTCACAAGAAAAGGCATTCATCAGTTTTGTTTGCCATTCCTCCCATGAGTACAATATCGAATTAAAGCTTTCGTACCAGGTTTTTGCAAGTCCACAAAGTTTTTGCATCGCGAAATGCACAATTGTTCTCTCATCCAAGCCGTAAACCTGAGCGCATTCGTTAACTTTTTTCAACCACATATCCATGCGTTGATTTTTCTGCGAAGGATCAAACTCCGGGAGAATATTTTTGCTATCAAAACTTTTATTAGACGAAGATGCGTTCTGAGTTGACGGCTGTGACGGGATCACGTCTTTTATAGATTTAATTGAAAAAAAAACACATACATACATACATAAATCACGCCTATATCCCTTACGGGGTAGGCAGAGCATTAACGGCCGTAAAACGGATATTAACACCACTTCTGACAAAAGTTTGAGGGTCATTCGGAAAATTGTGTATCGCCATTGTGACAAGTTGTCAGCCCATCACCTAAAATTGCAATACGTGTGTATATGTCCGTTTGTGTGTCCGTTTTTTTGTGGCCGTTTACGCTCTGCCTACCCCGCGTGAATATAGGCGTGATATATGTATATTATGTATGTACGAGTGAGGCGAGATATCATTTACAAATAATGTACTTGGCTACTAATCGTAAGAAACAGAGTTAACATCTATGCCATTACTTATAATATGACCAAAAAATTTCGATAGCGCGTTTTTAAAAACCTAGTGGTGCCACCTCTGAAATACATTAGGAACCAAATTTTCATAATAAACTTGTAAATTGTTACCTATGGGTATCGTAAGAGGCGAAAACGAGACTCGATGGTTAAATGTGTATTGCAATTTTAGGCGATGGGCTGACAACCTGTCACTACAGTGATACACTGTTATCTGATTGACCCTCAAGCTTATGTTAGACGTGTTGTTAATATCCGTTTTACGGCCGTTAACGCTCTGCCTACCCCGTAAGGGATATAGGCGTGATTTATGTATGTACTAGCTTTTACCCGCGACTTCGTCCGCGTTAGATAGCTTTTTTTGCCACGGGTTCTAAAGTAGATATGTATGACAGTGATATTAGAACAGTCCTTATCTCTACTGTTTAAAAATGACTTCCTTGCTTCTGTTGTTAAAGGGACAATTCAAAATTTGCTATCCGGTGTACTGCCCTGAGAGATCAATATTTATAACCATTGAATACGAAAGTCAGTAGATAACAAAAAAATCCTCGGTAAAAAGTTGCCAATGTCTTTTCTCAACTTATTCCCATCATTCTGAACAACTTTTGTTTTGGAACCATTTCTGTATCTCGAATAGTTTAGGTGGGCTCCTGATGGTAAACCTGGTGATCTAAAGATACTCCAGATCCTCAATTTCCTTGTGAAGAGAAGCGGCCCATCATACTGAACAACTTTTGTTTTAGAACCATGCCTGTATCTCTAATAGCAAGCTGGGCTCCTGATGGTACACCTGTTGGTCTACATAAGGTACTCCAGATCCTCAATGTCCTTGTGAAAAGAAGCGGCCCATCATACTGAACAACTTTTGTTTCAGAACCATGCCTGTATCTTTAATAGTTTAGCTGGGCTCCTGATGGTATACCTGGTGGTCTACATTAGGTACTCCAGATCCTCAATGACCTTGTGAAAAGAAGTGGCCCATCATACTGAACAACTTTTGTTTTAGAACCATGCCTGTATCTCTAATAGTAAGCTGGGCTCCTGATGGTACACCTGGTGGTCTACATAAGGTACTCCAGATCCTCAATGTCCTTGTGAAAAGAAGCGGCCCATCATACTGAACAACTTTTGTTTTAGAACCATGCCTGTATCTCTAAAAGTTTGGCTGGGCTCCTGATGGTACACCTGGTGGTCTACATAAGGTACTCCAGATCCTCAATGACCTTGTGAAAAGAAGTAGCCCATCATAATGAACAACTTTTGTTTCAGAACCATGCCTGTATCTCTAATAGTTTAGCTGGGCTCCTGATGGTACACCTGGTGGTCTACATAAGGTACTCCAGATCCTCAATGACCTTGTGTTAAGAAGTGGCCCATCATAATGAACAACTTTTGTTTTAGAACCATGCCTGTATTCCTAATAGTTTAGGTGGGGTCCTGATGGTACACCTGGTGGTCTACATAAGGTACTCCAGATCCTCAATGTCCTTGTGAAAAGAAGCGGCCCATCATACTGAGTAACTTTTGTTTTAGAACCACGCCTGTATCTCTAATAGTATAGCTGGGCTCCTGATGGTACACCTGGTGGTCTACATAGGGTACTCCAGATCCTCAATGTCCTTGTAAGAAGAAGCAGCCCATCATACTGAACAACTTTTGATTTGGAACCATTTATGTATCTCTAATAGTTTAGGTGGGCTCCTGATGGTACACCTGGTGGTCTACATAATTACTCCAGATTCTTAAATGTCCTTGTGAAAAGAAGCGGCCTATCATACTGAACAACTTTTGTTTTAGAACCATGCCTGTATCTCTAATAGTTTAGCTGGGCTCCTGATGGTACACCTGGTGGTCTACATTAGGTACTCCAGAGCCCCAATGTCCTTGTGAAAAGAAGCGGCCTATCATACTGAATAACTTTTGTTTCGCAACCATCCCTGTATCTCTAATAGTTTAGGTGGGCTCCTGGTGGTACACCTGGTGGTCTACATAAGGTACTCCAGATTGAGAAGCGGCCCATCATACTGAGTAACTTTTGTTTTAGAACCATGCCTGTATCTCTAATAGTATAGCTGGGCTCCTGATGGTACACCTGGTGGTCTACATAGGGTACTCCAGATCCTCAATGTCCTTGTAAGAAGAAGCAGCCCATCATACTGAACAACTTTTGTTTTAGAACCATGCCTGTATCTCTAATAGTTTAGCTGGGCTCCTGATGGTACACCTGGTGGTCTGCATAGGGTACTCCAGATCCTCAATGTCCTTGTAAGAAGAAGCAGCCCATCATACTGAACAACTTTTGATTTGGAACCATTTATGTATCTCTAATAGTTTAGGTGGGCTCCTGATGGTACACCTGGTGGTCTACATAATTACTCCAGATCCTCAATGTCCTTGTGAAAAGAAGCGGCCTATCATACTGAACAACTTTTGTTTTAGAACCATGCCTGTATCTTTAATAGTTTAGCTGGGCTCCTGATGGTATACCTGGTGGTCTACATTAGGTACTCCAGATCCTCAATGACCTTGTGAAAAGAAGTGGCCCATCATACTGAACAACTTTTGTTTTAGAACCATGCCTGTATCTCTAATAGTAAGCTGGGCTCCTGGTGGTACACCTGTTGGTCTACATAAGGTACTCCAGATCCTCAATGTCCTTGTGAAAAGAAGCGGCCCATCATACTGAACAACTTTTGTTTCAGAACCATGCCTGTATCTTTAATAGTTTAGCTGGGCTCCTGATGGTATACCTGGTGGTCTACATTAGGTACTCCAGATCCTCAATGACCTTGTGAAAAGAAGTGGCCCATCATACTGAACAACTTTTGTTTTAGAACCATGCCTGTATCTCTAATAGTAAGCTGGGCTCCTGATGGTACACCTGGTGGTCTACATAAGGTACTCCAGATCCTCAATGTCCTTGTGAAAAGAAGCGGCCTATCATACTGAACAACTTTTGTTTTAGAACCATGCCTGTATTCCTAATAGTTTAGGTGGGGTCCTGATGGTACACCTGGTGGTCTACATAAGGTACTCCAGATCCTCAATGTCCTTGTGAAAAGAAGCGGCCCATCATACTGAGTAACTTTTGTTTTAGAACCATGCCTGTATCTCTAATAGTATAGCTGGGCTCCTGATGGTACACCTGGTGGTCTACATAGGGTACTCCAGATCCTCAATGTCCTTGTAAGAAGAAGCAGCCCATCATACTGAACAACTTTTGATTTGGAACCATTTATGTATCTCTAATAGTTTAGGTGGGCTCCTGATGGTACACCTGGTGGTCTACATAATTACTCCAGATCCTCAATGTCCTTGTGAAAAGAAGCGGCCTATCATGCTGAACAACTTTTGTTTTAGAACCATGCCTGTATCTCTAATAGTTTAGCTGGGCTCCTGATGGTACACCTGGTGGTCTACATAAGGTACTCCAGATCCTCAATGTCCTTGTGAAAAGAAGCGGCCTATCATACTGAATAACTTTTGTTTCGCAACCATCCCTGTATCTCTAATAGTTTAGCTGGGCTCCTGGTGGTACACCTGATGGTCTACATTTGTACTCCAGACCCTCGAATGGTGATAAAAAGTAGCCTATGTCCGTTCTCGGTATGCTAGCAATCTCTGTGCCAAGTTTCATGAAGATCGGTTCAGCGGTTTGGCCGTGAAAGCGTAGCAGACAGACAGACAGACAGACAGACAGACAGAGTTACTTTCGCATTTATAATATTAGTGTGGATGTATGTTTGTTTAATGTCCTTGCGAGAAACCGTTTAGGAACGTACCAAAAAGCTATCTAAAGTCTATAAGATACATACATACACATATCACCCCTATTGTCTCCTGCGGGGTAGGCAGAGCGTAAACGACTGCAAAAAAAACGGCTATTTACGCCACTTTTGACAAATATTTCTGGGTCATTCGTAAAATTGTGTATCTCCATAGTGACAGGTTGTCAGCCCATCGCCTAAAATTGCAATACACACTCTCGAGTCCCTCAGTCGCCTCTTACGACTCCCACGGGAAAGAAATGGGGTGATGCTATTCTAAGCCGGCATCACATCACAATTTTCCGAATGACCATCAAATATTAATGTCCGTAAATGGCCGTTTTTTGCGGCTGTTTACGCTCTGCCTACCCCGCAAGGGATAACAGGCGTGATATGTGTGTGTATGTATGTATGTAATATCCGTTATACGGCCGTTAAATTGAAATTGAAATTGAAATTGAAATTCTTTATTCAATGTAGGATAGTATTATCATATCACTTATTGACGTCATGAACCGTCATTGTAAAAAAAAGAAAATTTGTATCACACAATTTTCTTTTTTTTATAACAATTTTGTAATGTCCTAATAGAAAACCGGCTCGGGCGGGAGAATAAAATAAAAATCAAAGCACTGCCACGGGGCTGGCCAGGTTAATGCTCTGCCTACCCCGTGAGGGATAAAAGCGTGATTTATGTATGTATGTATGTATGTGTGTAATTGCAGTTACCGATACCGAGAAGCTATTCGCGCGTGGCATAGTGCATGTCGGCAATCTTGATTCCCTTAAACTGTTTTACGTAATCATTTTTTATTCTGCAAGAAAGAACTTAAAATGTACATATCTGTTGGGTAGCAAGCAGCCCGCGAGTCATGTACTTGTTTATCTAAAGGGCAGTTAACCTTTGTCTGATTGCTGCGACGCTACGCATACTGTGCGCCTTATCAATTTGCCATAGTTCCGTAAAAGACTTTTGAAAAGCAAAATTTGAAAGTCAGATTTTTCCTAAACTCATACAAATGAACCATAAAACTCGCCCATACATCAAAAACCTCCAACTATACTCCTTCAACCCAAACAATCATGTCAATCAGTGGTCGTTGTGTAGCTTTATATAAGTTAGACTAGTTGGTTGGGTGGTGCGCGGGCTGCAAGCAGCCCGCGGGTCGTGTGTGCTTTGGCTTTTGCATAGTTCGAGTGAGTTTGTATTTTATAAAGTGTTTTACGTCACCACTTAAAATTTTCCCAAGGCAAATTCAGCTTGGCAGTATGTAAAGGGTGCATCATTATTATGACGTTGAACAGCGTTTTCGTCACCGCTTTCGATAATCAGAAAGCGTTTTCACTTTTGTAGTTGGCTTTTGTAGTTATTTCCGTCTCCCCTTATTTCCAAAGTGCAGATAAATAACGTTTATCGTAACGACGCAAAGCGTTTTATGAAACCACAATGAAATCCTGATTGCAGTTACCGATAAGCTATTCGCGCATCGCATAGTGCGTGTCGGTAATCTTGTTTTCCTAAAACTGTTTTACGAAACCACTATTTATTCTGAAAGAAAGAACCTAAAATTTCCATATCTGTATGGTAGTGCGCGGGCAGCAAGCAGCCCGCGAGTCACGTACTTGTTTATCCTAAGGCCAGTCAACCTTTGTCTGATTGCTGCGGCGCTACGGTTCGCGTCGCTTCCTCCGTGCCACCTTTTCGCAGGCAGGAGCTCCCTCACCACGCAGCTTCGGTTTGCAGCCTCAGCTGCGCGTCTCGTCCACCCCTACCTGCTCGAGGCACACGAAGTCGCGACGCGACCCTCCGCACCTACGCATACTGTGCGCCTTATGAATTTGCCATAATTCCGTAGAAGACTTCTATTAACCAAAATATTCCTTGCTCTGTTTGCTTGGGCGCTACGGTTTGCGGCGCTACTACGTGTACCATTCGCTGGCAGGAGTTTATTTACCAGCCCTTGTTCCCCCCATGTTCACCTCTGCCCGCTTGAGGCACACGAAGGTAGCGTCGCGACCCTACGCACCCTTGCAAGTCGACTTCCCATAGTAAATAGCTTAGTCCGTATACAGAGTGCTTGAAACTTCTTTCATTTAGTATGGTAAGTATCCTCATTAATAAGAATCAATTTATGTTAACAAACGTACTATCGCAAATCAACAGAAGGGTTTTTATTTACCGGTTGAAAAATACGAAACGAACTTTAAATCCTGTCACTATGGCGATACATTATTTTCCGGATGACCCTCAAATGTTTGTCAGACGTGGCGTAAATGTCCGTTCTATGCGGCCTTTTGCGCTCTGCCTACGCCGCAAGGTATTATAGGCGTGATATGTGTATGTATGTTGAAACAACTTGCACTTTGTAGGGGAATGTCCCAAATAATTGACCAACGGTTTTTTGTTGAAAGGAAACTACCCTTATTTTTGATAACAAACAATAACTGCATTCAAAGTTTTTCGAACAATCTTTCGGTTTCGCTGGTAGTCTTACTGGAGAAAATTGTTAAAAAATACCCTGTATTTTTATAATACGTATACACTATATAGTGTTGCTTTAAAAAAAATTCGAACAATCACGCCGGCGGCAGAAAAACCGGTGAAAATAAGAAAAAAATCACATACATACATACATAAATCACGCATATATCCCTTACGGGGTAGGCAGAGCGTTAACGGCCGTAAAACGGATATTAACACCACGTCTAACATAAAGCTTGAGGGTCATCAATCAGATAACAGTGTATCACTGTAGTGACAGGTTGTCAGCCCATCGCCTAAAATTGTAATACACATCCCTCGAGTCCCTTAGTCGGCTCTTACGATATCCATGGGTAAGAAATGGGGTGATGCTATGCTAAGCCGGCATCACGCGGCAAATATTAAACATGAACTGTATGTAATATCCTCGGTTTCCCGACTCGCTCGGCCATCTAGTAAGTTTTTAATAAATAACTTCTACGGAACTACATACATACATAAATAAATCACGCCTATATCCCTTACGGGGTAGGCAGAGCATTAACGGCCGTAAAACGGATATTAACACCACTTCTGACAAAAGTTTGAGGGTCAATCAAATAACTGTGTATCACTATAGGGTCAACCAACCAAAAACTCCCTATACATCAGAAATCCCCATCTATACTCCTTGAACATAAACAATCATGTCAATGAGTAAGTAAGTCAGCGTGGTGAGTGAACTCTTGCCTGCGACGATGTACCTACACGGAGTAGCGCCGCGACCCTACGCACACAAACAAGTCGACTTCTCGTGGAAAATAACTTAATACGTACAGGACACTATATAGTGTTGCTTTAAAAAAAATTCAGAAAAACCGGTGAAAATAAGAAAAAAAACACAAACATACATACATAAATCACGCCTATATCCCTTACGGGGTAGGCAGAGCATTAACGGCCGTAAAACGGATATTAACACCACTTCTGACAAAAGTTTGAGGGTCATTCGGAAAATTGTGTATCGCCATTGTGACAAGTTGTCAGCCCATCACCTAAAATTGCAATACGTGTGTATATGTCCGTTTGTGTGTCCGTTTTTTTGTGGCCGTTTACGCTCTGCCTACCCCGCGTGAATATAGGCGTGATATATGTATATTATGTATGTACGAGTGAGGCGAGATATCATTTACAAATAATGTACTTGGCTACTAATCGTAAGAAACAGAGTTAACATCTATGCCATTACTTATAATATGACCAAAAAATTTCGATAGCGCGTTTTTAAAAACCTAGTGGTGCCACCTCTGAAATACATTAGGAACCAAATTTTCATATTAAACCACTGTACGTTCCTTATAGCCTTACTTATAGAGATAGAGATCTTCCTTTGCAGCGATTGGTCGCACTTATCTGTTCCAAAGCTGTGTGATTGGTTACGTATGCCCCCACACCCCACCCCACTCCGACACGGCAGGGCGGGGCGAGTCGGCCCGCTTGGCTTCATTGGCGATTTTTCTTTCGCAGTGAGCGGTCGCGCTCAGAAAATAATTTTTTAAATTTCGATAAAGTTTTAAATTTTAAACTTTGAAAAATTATTTTCTTACAATTTTAACGGTTTTGCACCGTTCGTTTTTTTTTTAAATTAATAAATTTAGTGATTTAATTGTTCCTATTTAAATAAATTTTAAAATCAGTGTGTGTATAAACTGGGTAAGTCCTTTATATTTTATTATGCATGTGGCAAATCAAATTTCTGAAGGCGGTTTTCCGTCGGACACAACTTTGCAATTTCTTACAATTTTAATAAATTATTATTGAAATCTGTCAAGACCGTTTACGAATAAATAAATTGTTCCTGGCGATCCGAATTCTGTGAACAAAATAGTTAATAATTTATGGGAATTATTTGTCAAGAATAATGATCCCAAATAAATAAGCAAAGTGTGTTATAGAAATTTGGTTGCTATCGAAGTTTTAGTTACCCGGATTTAACAATAGTGAATTTTTTTTACGAAAAGTTTTTAATCCGGAAGTAATTAATTCGTTTGATTCTTTACGAACGATCAAATGAAAATCCAATAATCATAGTGCACTTCGCACAAGCTTTGAGTGGCATTATTTTAAGATTTTCAATATAAATGTTCATCCCTCGCAGGTTTTTAAACTAGTTACCTTGAACTGATAGGTAGGTATTCCTCGAGAGAAGTAATACCTTTTTTCTATTTATAGGTTACTATCCCGTCGAACTAGTTTCTACATATCCCCCGTGCACGTTTTTCATTAATGTGCCTGATTGATTTATGGATTTTCATTTGTGAATGATTATTTTATTTTTACATGTGTTTTTGTAAATTGTTATTTGGACATAAATACATTTTTATGTCGTTTACTGGAGCAAGTAATGGTATACAGATGCTCCTTTCACGTAGCAACGTGTTATTCAAGTAACGCATCAAATACGTGATCTGAAGGTATTGTTCGGATACCTTCAAAGTTCTTTAAATAAATAAGTCGAACAGCGACAATTTTTATTTTAAAAGGGGGCCGCCATGACCCTGTGAAATGCTCTTAGTAATAAGAAAGTTTACGGAAGTCCAAGTCCGTAGAACGTCTTATAAAATAGAGTAATAAGAACTCCTCAAGGATCTTTTCGTTGTACCTAGAATAAATTGCAGAAAATATATATTCTAGTTGATTGCTATGATATGAAATGGCAGCACAAGCCAAGCTACATTTCGTCGGTTTTATAAGCTACCTCTGCGCAACGCAAGGTATACCCTATTTTATAACATCATCAGGAGTTCATTAGGCCGTCAGCGCATGACGTGTCCTTAGACTCCTACATCCCCGCGCAGGGGTTGTACCTTTTGATGTCATGCAGAATGCCCTCGCTTGCACTTGCAGGGCCTGAAATTCCGTCCTCGAGCCTTTCGTATACTTGACGAATTAATAAATCGACATGCGATACAAATTCCATGCATTATAGACGGTTTAGATGCAAATATTGCCAAAAATACTAACAAGTACTAAAAAGTATTTGTGTTGTGGGTTTCGGTACGATATGCAACTCAAAGAACTGGGTCCTCGTGGAGCCAAAGTTTCGAAATGTACCCACCAATATATTTTTAATACCTCGTGCAGAGTCGGCCAGCACCTTTGATAAAACGTTATTGCTTTAAGTACAGGTATTACTTTTGGTACCTACCTACCTTTTTATCAAACTTCCAAAAGTTTTGATGGCATCCGGCACATGCATGATTTGCTTTTGTCTGATCAAAGTAAAGCAGTCTTTCTTTACTTCTATGCTTATTTGTCTTCTAACGTGACAGTGAAATGCCCTCGTAAAATTTTGTCTTATCTGAAAGTACATCGTCCGGTCCACCGCCTGCGATGAGATAAAGCAATTGTAGCGAAGGGTAGTGTGTAGCACTAGTATTGATAGTGAAGCGCGCAGGTTCGAATCCTGCATGTGGTATAAAATTAGCCAAGTTTCCATAATTTTATACCTACCTAACACGGTTAAGGTTAAGTATTAAAATATATTTAAGAAATAAAAGCTTCGAAAGGTGTGTTACAGACCTGAGTACAAGGAGTTTACTGTCTGACACATGTGTTACCTCGAGCGTATTAGAAAATAGAACGCGAGGGGATTCCTAAGATGTTAATTTGAAAATATTTTTACCTTGCACGGGTTCATAAGGTCCTCCTCTTTTAGTTCCATGAGCTTACGCTTTCAAATAACGATAGCTAGATTCCACTGAGAATTTGCAAAATAGGCTATCTGTAGGCAAAATATACCTACTTAAATGTTTGAAAAAATGTTTCAAATATAACATCCTAGCCCGAAAAAGTCTTGGCTATTAGAAAGTACAGGGAACAATATTCCTACGTAAGTATGAACTTTATCTACTCGGAATAAAGTTCAAAGTTAGAGAGCTGTCTAACGTTTTACAATGATTCTTAAGCAGAAGACATATTTGTCGTAGATTCACCGCATTCAGTCCCATCCTAGTAACCGTTACTGCCGAGTCTAAATTCTCGCAGGTTAAGGAAAATTTATAGACGGTTTAAGTCTGAAACAGTTTTCCTTTATGATCATTTCAGTGGCCTACCGAGGCCACGCAGTAAGAAAATGAGAAACATATTGATTTATTAGGTAACTGTGAAAACGACTGAATTTATAAATTTTTCCCTTGCTCACTGTCCTAAGTAGCAATAATTCACTTCTATTTCTATGCTATCACAGACCTCGTAGTGCTAACGCATTTCTGAGGGAGATCCCTCACGCTTGTCATTTGTTTACTTCTTTGAACTATGATCAAAAAGTGGCGTAAGAGTACCTACGTTAAATACTCGCTATGATTCTGGCATCAATCACGGAAGGGAATGTGTACAATCTAAGCTCTCTAAGTGCAGAGTTGTCCTAAAATAGTCCTACGTTTTTCTTAGCAACATGGAAACAGACAAATGTGGGGAGAGAAAACGGCCTTTTTGTAATGGCCTCATCTCAAAATGGATAAGTAAATAATGAAGACCTACCCATTTAATAGATCTCACACCGAAACTATAATAATTTTTACTTTTTAATTCATCGTGCATTGAGTGTACGGAGTAAATTTCGTGAGGTGGAGATGTATGTAGGTAATTTACTTATTCCAGCATGTTGCAACTTGGGAGCTAGGTACACCCTAATTTAATTCACCCTAGGTTAATTCTGCTATATCAAGCTGTATAACATCAAAACTAGTGGAAGGTTGTCTAGCTGCTAAGGCTAGTGATGTAATATATACCTATTTGGTATATGCCAAATTTTGTGTTACCTACTCGAGTGCCTTGATCTTGAACATGATATTTTCTTCAGGTGCGTTTATATTGCCCGAAATATTATGAATGAAATGCATATTACGTAATTTGTATAACAACCTCCACTAGAGATGAAAAGTTCATGATATATTTTTCAGGTGCTTTCATATTACCTGAAATGTTATGAATGAAATGCATATGGCTTAATATGTATAACAACCTCCTCTAGAGATGAAAAGTTTTAGAGCGATAGTGGCAAATAGCAATAATGCGACACTGTCCCAGACGATATTAAGTATTTGTTTCCTCAAGTGTAGTCATGCTTACTACACCTACTTTTTCGATAATGAATGTAAGCTTTTGGGCAAGTAAACAACAAGTACCCACAGTCTATGTGGGTATTTTAAATAAATATACAAAAGGTTACAATCAGAGGGTACTTTTGCTAATTGATATTTGTGTAAGTGCCCTGTCTGCCTTGTTTGGGTTTGAAACACGAGTATCTACTCCTGTGTATAACATTGTTAGATGGTTGTTAGAAACGTACGATAGTGAACATAATTGCTTATCGTAAGACGTCAGCCTAAAATAATAATACCGTTGTTCCAATATATTTGCTCTGAATGTCAAGCACAAGACGTTGTTAAAAATGCTTGAATGTACCTACGTACTAGGCAAATAGTTTGCCTATCAAGTAAAATATTTTCAGAATAGATACCTAGCGAGAATTATATTGGGAACTACCAACTACGTTCAATAGCTAGTATATTTTACCAACGGTGATCATAATCCACACTATCCACACTAATATTATAAATGCGAAAGTAACTCTGTCTGTCTGTCTGTCTGTCTGTCTGTCTGCTACGCTTTCACGGCCAAACCGCTGAACCGATCTTCATGAAACTTGGCACAGAGTTTGCTAGCATACCGAGAATGGACATAGGCTACTTTTTATCACCATTCGAGGGTCTGGAGTACAGATGTAGACCACCAGGTGTACCACCAGGAGCCCAGCTAAGCTATTAGAGATACAGGCATGGTTCCAAAACAAAAGTTGTTCAATATGATGGGCCGCTTCTTTTCACAAGGACATTGAGGATCTGGAGTACCTTATGTAGACCACCAGGTGTACCACCAGGAGCCCAGCTAAACTATTAGAGATACAGGCATGGTTCCAAGACAAAAGTTGTTCTGTATGATGGGCCGCTTCTTTTCACAAGGACATCGAGGGTCTGGAGTACAGATGTAGACCACCAGGTGTACCACCAGGAGCCCAGCTAAGCTATTAGAGATACAGGCATGGTTCCAAAACAAAAGTTGTTCAATATGATGGGCCGCTTCTTTTCACAAGGACATTGAGGATCTGGAGTACCTTATGTAGACCACCAGGTGTACCACCAGGAGCCCAGCTAAACTATTAGAGATACAGGCATGGTTCCAAGACAAAAGTTGTTCTGTATGATGGGCCGCTTCTTTTCACAAGGACATCGAGGGTCTGGAGTACAGATGTAGACCACCAGGTGTACCACCAGGAGCCCAGCTAAACTATTAGAGATACAGGCATGGTTACAAAATAAAAGTTGTTCAGTATGATGGGCCGCTTCTTTTCACAAGGACATTGAGGATCTGGAGTACCTTATGTAGACCACCAGGTGTATCGTCAGGAGCCCACCTAAAATATTAAAGATACAGAAATAGACAAAAACGAAAGTTGGCCAGTATGATGGGCTGCTTCTTTTCACAAGGACATAGAGAATCTGGAGTACATTATGTAGACCGCCAGGTGTACCACCAGGAGCCCAGCTAAACTATTAGAGATACAGGCAATACAGGCATGGTTCCAAAACAAAAGTTGTTCTGTATGATGGGCCGCTTCTTTTCACAAGGACATCGAGGGTCTGGAGTACAGATGTAGACCACCAGGTGTACCACCAGGAGCCCAGCTAAACTATTAGAGATACAGGCATGGTTACAAAACAAAAGTTGTTCAGTATAATAGCCCGCTTCTTTTCAAAAGGCATTGAGGATCTGGAGTACCTTATGTAGACCACCAGGTGTACCATCAGGAGCCTGTAGCGACCTCTGGGAGCTACAACAAGAAGCTCACTCAAAGTGGTTCACGAGCAAGCAAGTCGCAACAGAAGTTCCAACATAGCTGCAAGATGGCGCCACGTGACAGAACAAAGAGCCTGAAACGCGGTATCGAAGTGTTTCACCGCGCAACGCATATATACAACTTCCAATTCTATCCAGGCGGACCAGTCGGTCCCCTGGCCACAACACCCGGCCAGGCGGGTAGCTACCCTTTTCCCGACTCCACCTGGAACCCTCCATTCTGCCTATTGGCATCACTCCTGTCACCCGCCAATATTGGTGACCCCTACCTTGGACTTCGCAGCCTTCAACCACGCATCAACTACTACAGCATGCAGCCAACTACTACGTCATCAGCACCCACCGCAGTCACAGCACGGCAGCTTCACTGGTCTTCCATCATCGTCTCGACTCACCGTAGACGTCCCGACTCACCGTGGACATTGGAACCAGCACTGCTTCGCCACGCCTGACTGCATCAACACGCTACATGACGTCATCAGCCCCACTTCGCTCGCTGACAGTATCGACCTCCGGTCTTGAGGGGGAGTACTGTAGCGACCTCTGGGAGCTACAACAAGAAGCTCACTCAAAGTGGTTCACGAGCAAGCAAGTCGCAACAGAAGTTCCAACATAGCTGCAAGATGGCGCCACGTGACAGAACAAAGAGCCTGAAACGCGGTATCGAAGTGTTTCACCGCGCAACGCATATATACAACTTCCAATTCTATCCAGGCGGACCAGTCGGTCTCCTGGCCACAACACCCGGCCAGGCGGGTAGCTACCCTTTTCCCGACTCCACCTGGAACCCTCCATTCTGCCTATTGGCATCACTCCTGTCACCCGCCATAAGCCCACCTAAACTATTAGAGATACAGAAATGGTTCCAAAACGAAAGTTGACCAGTATGATGGGCTGCTTCTTTTCACAAGGACACAGAGGATCTGGAGTACATTATGTAGACCACCAGGTGTATCATCAAGAGCCCAGCTAAACTATAAGAGATACAGGCATGGTTCCAAAACAAAAGTTGTTCAGTATGATGGGCTGCTTCTTTTCACAAGGACATTGAGGATCTGGAGTACCTTATGTAGACCACCAGGTGTACGATCAGGAGCCCACTTGAACTATTAGAGATACAGAAATGGTTCCAAAACAAAAGTTGTTCAGTATGATGGGCCGCTTCTTTTCACAAGGACATAGAGGATCTGGAGTACCTTATGTAGACCACCAGGTGTATCATCAAGAGCCCAGCTAAACTATAAGAGATACAGGCATGGTTCCAAAACAAAAGTTGTTCGGTATGATGGGCCGCTTCTTTTCACAAGGACATAGAGGATCTGGAGTACCTTATGTAGACCACCAGGTGTACCATCAGGAGCCCACCTAAACCTGAACCTGTTTCTACAAAAACTATCTAACGCGGACGAAGTCGCGGGTAAAAGCTAGTTAACTATATTATTATATACAATATAGTTTATTCAGAGGCCCGAGTGATGTTTTAAATAAAGCTTGACCGTTACTCCGACAAAGTAAACAAGGTTAGTTATTGATCATTATGTATTATAGCAAATTTTATTAAGGCAAGCCCAAATGAGTCATATTTAAAAAATCTTATGAAGGTATGATTTGATAACAAATTTATATGCCTTTTATTCTCCTGGGAAACTAGGTAGTCGTTTGGCCAGGTTTTTTGATTTACCTGCTTAAGCCCGTTTAGGTCAATGCATATCTTAAACAGTAGTGTTGACCTTATAGTAGGGAAATTTAACCTACTTATTACGTTACCTATAGCTTGAGTGATCAAGCACAATTACAATATGTAAGCTATGTTTTTCTGTGTAAAAGAGCTATTTATTTACTATGTAAGTAAATAGATATCTAAAAGGTTTTATAAAAACGACCTGCAATGCGTATTTACCTCTAACTAAAGGTTCAATATTTTTATATTTTACTATTTTGGCTATTGAGTTTTTCAATTTTTTTTTTTTTTTTGAAATTTTCTATTTACTGTTCGGAAACTTTCAGATGAATTTCCGCGTACTTTCTATCTTATCAAAACGTATTGAGACTTACATACTGAATAACTGTATTATGTGCATTTTTTATTAAACACGAGGTAAAGTTTTTCAAAGACATTATAAATGGCATGTTACAAATGCATCATTTTCATCATTCTATTATGCTTACCTAGAATGCCGTTATATAGTACAAGAGGTTTTGAATTACATTTTCATTATAATTTATTATATTTTATCGTCATTTATGGGTGAGTTTATGATATTACAGTATTTTTTAATAAATACAATATAAATAAATTTTCAGTATAGTGGATCAAAATCATTATTGTTGATAAAGAAATTCATTTTTCTTTTTTAAAGAATAATAATACCTGTTTCTTTTTATAGTTTTTCACATTGGCGATAGCTCCCACTCCTCCAGGCGATATCAAACATGTCTCTATAAGTAAGGCTATAAGGAACGTACAGTGGTTTAATGACAGCATTTTACCTACCAATAAAATGCTTATTAAACTACTTACCTTCCTTATAGCCTTAAATTTTTAATTCTGCCTGGTGTATTTTGTAGTAATAATATTCTAGTTAGAATATTATTATGAGACGCAATGAAGCCAAGCGGGCCGACTCGCCCCGCCCTGCCGTGTCGGAGTGGGGTGGGGTGTGGGGGCATACGTAACCAATCACACAGCTTTGGAACAGATAAGTGCGACCAATCGCTGCAAAGGAAGATCTCTATCTCTATAAGTAAGGCTATAAGGAAGGTAAGTAGTTTAATAAGCATTTTATTGGTAGGTAAAATGCTGTCAATAAACTTGTAAATTGTTACCTATGGGTATCGTAAGAGGCGAAAACGAGACTCGATGGTTAAATGTGTATTGCAATTTTAGGCGATGGGCTGACAACCTGTCACTACAGTGATACACTGTTATCTGATTGACCCTCAAGCTTATGTTAGACGTGTTGTTAATATCCGTTTTACGGCCGTTAACGCTCTGCCTACCCCGTAAGGGATATAGGCGTGATTTATGTATGTATGTATGTTTGTTTAATGTCCTTGCGAGAAACCGTTTAGGAACGTACCAAAAAGCTATCTAAAGTCTATAAGATACATACATACACATATCACCCCTATTGTCTCCTGCGGGGTAGGCAGAGCGTAAACGACTGCAAAAAAACGGCTATTTACGCCACTTTTGACAAATATTTCTGGGTCATTCGTAAAATTGTGTATCTCCATAGTGACAGGTTGTCAGCCCATCGCCTAAAATTGCAATACACACTCTCGAGTCCCTCAGTCGCCTCTTACGACTCCCACGGGAAAGAAATGGGGTGATGCTATTCTAAGCCGGCATCACATCACAATTTTCCGAATGACCATCAAATATTAATGTCCGTAAATGTCAGTTTTTTGCGGCTGTTTACGCTCTGCCTACCCCGCAAGGGATTATAGGCGTGATATGTGTGTGTGTGTAGGGGACGTGTTACATATAATATATTAGACCTACGGTTTTATGTTGAAAACTTATAATAATACATAATATTCGTTTTAGGGTGTATATTGCAATTTTAGGCAATGGGCTGACAACCTGTCACTATAGCGATACACAATATTCCGAACAACCCTCAAACATTTGTCAGACGTGGTGTAAATGGCCGTTTTTTGCGGCTGTTTATGCTCTGCCTACCCCGCAAGGGATAACAGGCGTGATATGTGTGTGTATGTATGTATGTAATATCCGTTATACGGCCGTTAAATTGAAATTGAAATTGAAATTCTTTATTCAATGTAGGATAGTATTATCATATCACTTATTGACGTCATGAACCGTCATTGTAAAAAAAAGAAAATTTGTATCACACAATTTTCTTTTTTTTATAACAATTTTGTAATGTCCTAATAGAAAACCGGCTCGGGCGGGAGAAAAAAATAAAAATCAAAGCACTGCCACGGGGCTGGCCAGGTTAATGCTCTGCCTACCCCGTGAGGGATAAAGGCGTGATTTATGTATGTATGTATGTATGTGTGTAATTGCAGTTACCGATACCGAGAAGCTATTCGCGCGTGGCATAGTGCATGTCGGCAATCTTGATTCCCTTAAACTGTTTTACGTAATCATTTTTTATTCTGCAAGAAAGAACTTAAAATGTACATATCTGTTGGGTAGCAAGCAGCCCGCGAGTCATGTACTTGTTTATCTAAAGGGCAGTTAACCTTTGTCTGATTGCTGCGACGCTACGCATACTGTGCGCCTTATCAATTTGCCATAGTTCCGTAAAATACTTTTGAAAAGCAAAATTTTCTTTGCTCTGTTTGCTTCGGCGCTACGGTTCGCGTCGCTACTCCGTGTACCTCTTCGCAGGCAGGTGCTCCCTCACCACGCAGCTTCGGCTTGCAGCCTCAGCTGCGCGTCTCGTCCACCCCTACCCGCTCGAGGCACACGAAGTTAGCGCCGCGACCCTCCGCACCTACGCAGATCGACTCTTCATAGTAAATAGCTTAGTTCGTATACAGAGTGTTTGAGACTACTTTCACTTTGTAGGGGAAGTAGCCCAAAAATTTGACCTACGTTTTTTTGCTTTGAAGAAACTACCGTTATTTTTGAGTAAACATAATAACTGCATTCAAAGTTTTTCGAAAAACCACTTGGTCACGCCGGAAGTTGAACCGGTGAAAATCGTAAAAAAAAAACAGCCTGTATTTTTATGATGCCAATCGAGAGGGTCAATGGTAAGGATCAATTTCTGCAAACAAACATACTATCGCAAACTCACGCAAATAACTGCATTCAAAAGATTTTCAAAAAATTACTTGTCGTCATAGAAAATCGTAAAAACACCCTGTATTTTTATGATGGGGATCGAGCATGTTAATAGCAAGGATTAATTTCTGCAAACAAACATACTATCGCAAAGCATCAGAAAGGCTCGTAATAAACGAATTAAACGAAAATAATTTCGATACCGCGTTTTAGAAACCCTAGTGGTGCCACCTCTGAAATGTATTGGGAACCACATTTTCATAATAAACTCATAAATTGTAAACTTTGTAGGGCAAGTGTTCTAAATATTCGACCTACGGTTTTTCGCTGAAAGAAAGCTACCCTTAGTTTATAGTAAAAACAATAACTACATTCAAAGTTTTTCCAAAAATCACTTGTAGTCGCCGGGAGTCCAACCGGTAAAAATTGAAAAAAAATAAACACCCTGTATTTTTATGATGCCGATCGATAGGGTCAATGGTAAGGATAAATTACTGCAAACAAACATTGTATGGCAAACGCATGGAAATGGGTGCAATTAATCAAAATGATATTGAAAATTTTCACCAAACTGAAATCTTTATAGCACATCCGCCATTTTGAAATGTCAACTTTTTGGAGTTTTCTGGTAAACTACATCATATACCTAATCTAATAATATAACACTCAAAACTGTAAGTAACGTAAATCTGGGAGAACAATTCGGGTCCTTTGGGGTCTGCCCAGAGTAAAATTGGCGAAGAAATTCAAACAAAGTTGTAAAACTTGGCCGCCATCTTGTTTTTACAATTTTTATTATTTTTTATGCAATCTCTACCAGTACACTTACAAACTGCCCATACATCACTTTAACCTATTTTGACTCTTTCTACCTGAAAAAGGGACATGGAAAAAAAGTTGATTTTCGTTTTTTTTTTAATTACTCGGCGGCCATCTTGAATTTCCAATTTTTTGGAAATTTCTGGTAAACTACATCATATACCTAATCGAACACAATAACAGCGACAACTTTAGCGCATGCGCATCTGGTAGAACAATTCGCCTACTTTAGAGTCTACTTTGTGCAAAAAAATCATTATATCTCGGCCGCCATCTTGTTTTTTCAAAATGTCGGACTTTTCCTGAAAACTACAAAGCAAGTCCTTAAAACCCTCCATACATCACAAAACCCCACCATGCCTCCTTCTTGGAGATCAATTCGGGTGAAAAAAACACCATTTTCAGGGTAAAAAAAAATGACCGCCATCTTGTTTTTTAATTTTTTTTTACCATAATCGTATTTAAAACCTAAAAATCTCTCGAAATTGACACCAAAAACGAAAAAAAGTAAAAAAAATAGAAAAAAAAAATTCACACAGCAGCCGCCATTTTTCTTTTTGAAAATGTCAGATTTTTCCTGAATTTACCAAAATTAACCAAAAAACTCACCCATACATCAAAAACCTCCAACTATACTCTTTCAACCCAAACAATCATGTCAATGAGTGGTCGTTGTGTAGCTTTATATAAGTTGGGATGGGACTAGTTGGTTGGGTGGTGCGCGGGCTGCAAGCAGCCCGCGGGTCGTGTGTGCTTTCCCTTTTGCATAGTTTGAATGAGTTTGTATTTTATAAAGTGTTTTACGTCACCACTTTTAATTTTCCTAAGGCAAATTCAGCTTGGCAGTTGGTTAAGTTAGTTTTGCATCTTTATTGTGACGTTGAACAGCGTTTTACGTCACCACTTGTAATTATCAGATTATCAGAAAGCGATTTCACTTGTGTAGTTGGCTTTTGTACTTATTTCCGCTCCCCCTTATTTCCAAAGTGCAGATCAATAACGTTTACCGTAACGGAAAGCGTTTTATGAAACCACTATGAAATCCTGAATGCAAATACCGATAAGCTATTCGCGCGTGGTTATAGTGCGTGTGGGCAATCTTGTTTCCTTTAAACTGTTTTACGGAACCACTTTTTATTCTGCAAGAAAGAACCTAATATTTCCATATCTGTTGAGTAGTGCGCGGGCAGCAAGCAACCCGCGAGTCACGTACTTGTTTATCCATAGGACAGTTTACCTTTGTCTGTTTGCTCCGGCGCTACGGTTCGCGTCGCTTCCTCCGTGCCACCTCTTCGCAGGCAGGAGCTCCCTCACCACGCAGCTTCGGCTTTCAGCCTCAGCTGCGCGTCTCGTCCACCCCTACCTGCTCGAGGCACACGAAGTCGCGACGCGACCCTCCGCACCTACGCATGTTGTGCGCCTTATGAATATAGTTTCGTAAAAGACTTTTGAAAAGCAAAATTTTCTTTCTTCTGTTTGCTCCGGCGCTACGGTTCGCGACGCTACTCTGTGTACCTCTTCGCAGGCAGGAGCTCCCTCACCACGCAGCTTCGGCTTGCAGCCTCAGCTGCGCGTCTCGTCCACCCCTACCCGCTCGAGGCACACGAAGTTAGCGCCGCGACCCTCCGCACCTACGCAAGTCGACTCTTCATAGTAAATAGCTTAGTTCGTATACAGAGTGTTTGAGACTACTTTCACTTTGTAGGGGAAGTGTCCCAAATATTTGACCTACGTTTTTTTGCTTCAAGGAAACTACCCTTATTTTTGAGTAAAAACAATAACTGCATTCAAAGTTTTTCGAAAAATCACTTGGTCACGCCGGGAGTCGAACCAGTGTAAATCGTGAAAATAACACCCTGTATTTTTATGACGCCAATCAAACAGGTCAATGGTAAGGATCAATTTCTGCAAACAAACATAGTATCGTAAACTCTCGCAAATAAGTGAAATTAAACAAAATTTGTTTGAAAATTTTCACTAAATTGAAAACACTATAGTACATCCGCCATCTTGAAATGTCAACTTTTTGGAGTTTTCTGGTAAACAACATCATATGCCTAATCTAATGGTATAATATTAAAAACGCTCACTAATGTTAATCTGGTAGAACAATTCGGGTCCTTTGGGGTCTGCTCGGAGATTTTTTTTCAGCAAAATATAAAAAATGTTCGAAAACTTTGCCGCCATCTTGTTTTTCAAAAATCTTTTATTTTTTATGTAATCTCTACTAGTACACTTACAATCGACCCATACATCACTTTAACCTATTTCGACTCTTTCTACCTGAAAAAGGGACATGAAAAAAAAGTTGATTTTCGATTTTTTTTAATAACTCGGCGGCCATCTTGAATTTCCAACTTTTTGGAGTTTTTTGGTAAACTACATCATATTCCTCATCCAACACAACAACAGCGACAACTTTAGCGCATGCGCATCTGGTAGAACAATTCGCCTACTTTAGAGTCTACTTTTTGCAAAAAAAATCGTCATATCTCGGCCGCCATTTTGTTTTTTTACCAAATGTTGGAATTTTCCTGAAAACTACAAAGCAACCCCTAAAAAACCCCCATACATATCAAAATCCCACCATGCCTCTTTCTTGGAGATCAATTCGGGTGAAAAAAACACCATTTTCACGGTTAAAAAAAATGACCGCCATCTTTTTTTTTAATTTTTTCACCACCATAATCGTATTTAAAACCTAAAAATCTCCCGAAATCGACACCAAAAATGAAAAAAAGTAAAAAAATGAGGAAAAAAAAAATCACACAGCGGCCGCCATTTTGTTTTTTGAAAATGTCCGATTTTTTCTGAACTCACACAAATGAACCATAAAACTCGCCTATACATCAAAAACCTCCACCTATGCTCCTTCAACACAAACAATCATGTCAATGAGTCAGTGGTCGTTTTGTAGCTTTATATAAGTTGGGACTAGTTGGTTGGGTGGTGCGCGGGCTGCAAGCAGCCCGCGGGTCGTGTGTGCTTTGCCTTTCGCATAGTTCGAGTGAGTTGGTATTTTATAAAGTGTTTTACGTCACCACTTTTAATTTTCCTAAGGCAAATTCAGCTTGGCAGTTGGTTAAGTTAGTTTTGCATCTTTATTTTGACGTTGAACAGCGTTTTACGTCACCACTTGTAATTATCAGAAAGCGATTTCACTTGTGTAGTTGGCTTTTGTACTTATTTCCGCTCCCCCTTATTTCCAAAGTGCAGATCAATAACGTTTACCGTAACGGAAAGCGTTTTATGAAACCACTATGAAATCCTGAATGCAATAACGATAA
The DNA here is from genome assembly GCA_027580185.1 of Tuta absoluta. NCBI lineage: Eukaryota > Metazoa > Arthropoda > Insecta > Lepidoptera > Gelechiidae > Tuta > Tuta absoluta. Next base: position 228,924 of record JAQAHW010000076.1, read on the forward strand.
GCTATTCGCGCGTTGCATAGTGCGTGTCGGTAATCTTGTTTTCCTAAAACTGTTTTACGAAACCACTATTTATTCTGAAAGAAAAAACCTAAAATTTCCATATCTGTTGGGTAGTGCGCGGGCAGCAAGCAGCCCGCGAGTCACGTACTTGTTTATCCTAAGGGCAGTCAACCTTTGTCTGATTGCTGCAGCGCTACGGTTCGCGTCGCTTCCTCCGTGCCACCTCTTCGCAGGCAGGAGCTCCCTCACCACGCAGCTTCGGCTTTCAGCCTCAGCTGCGCGTCTCGTCCACTCCTACCTGCTCGAGGCGCACGAAGTCGCGACGCGACCCTCCGCACCTACGCATACTGTGCGCCTTATGAATTTGCCATAATTCCGTAGAAGACTCCTATTAGCCAAAATATTCCTTGCTCTGTTTGCTTGGGCGCTACGGTTTGCGGCGCTACTACGTGTACCATTCGCTGGCAGGAGTTTATTTACCAGCCCTCGTTACCCCTATGTTCACCTCTGCCCGCTTGAGGCACACGAAGGTAGCGCCGCGACCCTACGCACCCTTGCAAGTCGACTTCCCATAGTAAATAGCTTAGTCCGTATACATAGTGCTTGAAACTTCTTTCATTTAGTATGGTAAGTATCCTCATTGATAAGAATCAATTTATGTTAACAAACGTACTATCGCAAATCAACAGAAGGGTTTTTATTTACCGGTTGAAAAATACGAAACGAACTTTAAATTCATGCAGCACATCCGCCATTTTGAAAATCCATTTGTTTAGGAATTTTCTGGTAAACACCAGCTTATACTTCAACTGATTGTAAAGACAAAAACCAGCCACTCACACATGCGCAAGTAGGAGTTTGTTAATGGATTTTTTCTAAATATTACAAAAATAACTCTAAATTCCTTCATTCAACATCAACCTTAACAATCCCCAACCACGTCTCCTTTTTGGAGATGAATTCGGGTAAAAATATCGCATATTTCATAAAAAAATTACAGTTACATTGTATTTTTTTAACCTCCATCGTATTTAAAAACTTGAAATTTCTCGAAAATGCCGTTTCAATCAACTCAATCCGATAACAAATAAAAATATTTGCCTGCCCCACGGCCGCCAACTTGTTATTTTATAAATGTCAGAAGATTTTTCTTTACTCATTAGAATCTACCAAAAACTCCCTATACATTCAAAAATCCCCATCTATCTCCTTGAACACAAACAATCATGGCAATAAGTAAGTAAGTCAGCGTGGTGAGTGAACTCTTGCCCGCGATGATGTACCTACACGGAGTAGCGCCGCGACCTTATGCACCCAAACAAGTCGACTGCCCGAGGTAAATAGCTTAATACGTATACACTAAATAGTGTGATGCCGGCTTAGAATAGCATCAACCTATTTCTAAACCATGGGTGTCGTAAGAGGCGACTAAGGGACTCGAGGGTTAGATTTGTATTGCAATTGTAGGCGATGGGCTGACAACCTGTCACTATAATGATACACAGTTATCCGATTGACCCTCAAACTTTTGTCAGACGTACTGTTAATATCCGTTTTATGACCGTTAACGCTCTGCCTACCCCGTACCCTTACGGGATTTATTATGTATGTATATTTGTACTATATATAGTGTTGCTTTCAAAAATTTCGAACAATCACGGTGAAAATAAGAAAAAAATCACATACATACATAAATCACGCCTATATCCCTTACGTGGTAGGCAGAGCGTTAAAGGCCGTAAAACGGATATTAACACCACGTCTGACAAAAGTTTGAGGGTCAATCAGATAACTGCGTATCACTTAGTGACAGGTTGTCAGCCCATCGCCTAAAATTGCAATACAAATCTAACCCTCGAGTCCCTTAGTAAAATCACTCTGTATTTTTATGATTCAAATTCAAGAGGGTCAATGATAAGGATCAATTTCTGCAAACAAACAGACGATCGTAGAGCAACATAAACACACGTCATAAGAACCTGACACCAGGGTTTGTCGTGTCGTTGGACGACTCGGTGTCCCACACGAAAAGAGAGAGATAAGAGCCGTATTAATTAGTATTAGTTCCGTAGACGTGTTCCGTGTGATGCCGGCTTAGAATAGCGTCACCCCATTTCCTACCCATGGGTGTTGTAAGAGGCGACTGAGGGACTCGAGGGTGTGTATTACAATTTTAGGCGATGGGCTGACAACCTGTCACTATAGTGATACACTGTTATCTGATTGACCCTCAAACCTTTGTCAGAGGTGGTGTTAATATCCGTTTTACGGCCGTTGATGCTCTGCCTACCCCATAAGGGATATAGGCGTGATTTATTTATGTATGTATGTAGTTCCGTAGAAGTTATTTATTAAAAACTTACTTGATGGCCTAGCGAGTCGGGAAAACGAGGATATTACAGTTCATGTTTAATATTTGCCGCGTGATGCCGGCTTAGAATAGCACCACCCCATTTCTTACCCATGGGTATCGTAAGAGCCGACTAAGGGACTCGAGGGATGTGTATTACAATTTAGGCGATGGGCTGACAACCTGTCACTACAGTGATACACTGTTATCTGATTGACCCTCAAGCTTATGTTAGACGTGGTGTTAATATCCGTTTTACGGCCGTTAACGCTCTGCCTATCCCGTAAGGGATATAGGCGTGATTTATGTATGTATGTATGTTTGTTTAATGTCCTTGCAGGAAACCGTTTACGAACGTACCAAAAAGCTATCTAAAGTCTATAAGATACATACATACACATATCACCCCTATTGTCCCCTGCGGGGTAGGCAGAGCGTAAACGACCGCAAAAAAAACGGCTATTTACGCCACTTTTGACAAATATTTCTGGGTCATTCGTAAAATTGTGTATCGCCATAGTGACAGGTTGTCAGCCCATCGCCTAAAATTGCAATACACACTCTCGAGTCCCTCAGTTGCCTCTTACGACGCCCACGGGAAAGAAATGGGGTGATGCTATTCTAAGCCGGCATCACATCACAATTTTCCGAATGACCATCAAATATTAATGTCCGTAAATGTAAGTTTTTTGCGGCTGTTTACGCTCTGCCTACTCCGCAAGGGATTATAGGCGTGATATGTGTGTGTGTGTAGGGGACGTGTTACATATAATATATCAGACCTACGGTTTTATGTTGAAAACTTATAATAATACATAATATCCGTTTTAGGGTGTATATTGCAATTTAAGGCGATGGACTGACAACCTGTCACTAAAGCGATACACAATATTCCGAATAACCCTCAAACATTTGTCAGACGTGGTGTAAATGGCCGTTTTTTTGCGGCTGTTTACGCTCTGTCTACCCCGCCAGGGATTACAGGCGTGATATGTGTATGTATTTATGTAATATCCGTTATACGGCCGTTAATGCTCTGCCTACCCCGTGAGGGATAAAGGCGTGATTTATGTATGTATGTATGTGTGTAATTGCAGTTACCGATACCGATAAGCTATTCGCGCGTGGCATAGTGCATGTCGGCAATCTTGATTCCCTTATACTGTTTTACGAAATCACTTTTTATTCTGCAAGAAAGAACCTAAAATGTACATATCCGTTGGGTAGTGCGCGGCCAGCAAGCAGCCCGCGAGTCATGTACTTGTTTATCTAAAGGGCAGTTAACCTTTATCTGATTGCTGCGACGATACGCATACTGTGCGCCTTATCAATTTGCCATAGTTCCGTAAAAGACTTTTGAAAAGCAAAATTTTCTTTGCTCTGTTTGCTTCGGCGCTACGGTTCGCGTCGCTACTCCGTGTACCTCTTCGCAGGCAGGTGCTCCCTCACCACGCAGCTTCGGCTTGCAGCCTCAGCTGCGCGTCTCGTCCACCCCTACCCGCTCGAGGCACACGAAGTTAGCGCCGCGACCCTCCGCACCTACGCAGATCGACTCTTCATAGTAAATAGCTTAGTTCGTATACAGAGTGTTTGAGACTACTTTCACTTTGTAGGGGAAGTAGCCCAAATATTAGATCTACGTTTTTTTGCTTCAAGGAAACTACCGTTATTTTTGAGTAAACATAATAACTGCATTCAAAATTTTTCAATAAATCACTTGGTCACGCCAGGAGTCAAACCGGTGAAAATCGTAAAAAAAAAACATCCTGTATTTTTATGATGCCAATCGAGAGGGTCAATGGTAAGGATCAATTTCTGCAAACAAACATACTATCGCAAACTCACGCAAATAACTGCATTCAAAAGATTTTCAAAAAATTACTTGTCGTCATAGAAAATCGTAAAAACACCCTGTATTTTTATGATGGGGATCGAGCATGTTAATAGCAAGGATTAATTTCTGCAAACAAACATACTACCGCAAAGCAACAGAAAGGCTCGTAATTAACGAATTAAACGAAAATAATTTCGATACCGCGTTTTAGAAACCCTAGTGGTGCCACCTCTGAAATGTATTGGGAACCACATTTTCATAATAAACTCATAAATTGTAAACTTTGTAGGGCAAGTGTTCTAAATATTCGACCTACGGTTTTTCGCTGAAAGAAAGCTACCCTTAATTTATAGTAAAACCAATAACTACATTCAAAGTTTTTCCAAAAATCACTTGTAGTCGCCGGGAGTCGAACCGGTAAAAATTGAAAAAAAATAAACACCCTGTATTTTTATGATGCCGATCTATAGGGTCAATGTTAAGGATAAATTAGTGCAAACAAACATTGTATGGCAAACGCATGGAAATGGGTGCAATTAATCAAAATAATATTGAAAATTTTCACCAAACTGAAATCTTTATAGCACATCCGTCATTTTGAAATGTCAACTTTTTGGAGTTTTCTGGTAAACTACATCATATACCTAATCTAATAGTATAATATTCAAAACTGTAAATAACGTAGATCTGGGAGAACAATTCGGGTCTTTTGGGGTCTGCCCGGAGCAAAATTGGCGAAGAAATTCAAACAAAGTTGTAAAACTTGGCCGCCATCTTGTTTCTACAATTTTTTTAATTTTTTTAGCAATCTCTACCAGAACACTTACAAACTGCCCATACATCACTTTAACCAATTTTGACTCCTTCTACCTGAAAAAGGATCAAATAAAAAAAACGGATTTTCAATTTTTTTTTAATAACTTGGCCGCCATCTTGAATTTTCAACTTTTTGGAATTTTCTGGTAAACTACATCATATACCTCACCTGACAACACAACAGCGATAGTTCACACGCATGCACATCTGGTAAAACAATTCGCCGAACTTGGGTCTATTTTTCGAGAAAAAAGCTTCTATCTCGGCCGCCATCTTGTTTTTCCCAAATGTTGGAATTTTCCTGAAAACTACAAAACGACCCCTAAAAACCCCCCATACATCACCTAACCCTACCACGCCTCCTTCTTGGAGATCAATTCGGGTGAAAAAAACACCATTTTCACGGTTAAAAAAAATGACCGCCATCTTGTTTTTTAATTTTTTTACAACCACCATTGTATTTAAAAGCATAAAATCTCCCGAAAATGCCGTTTCAATCAACTCAATCTGATAACAAATGTAAAAGTTGTTGCCACTCCCGCGGCCGCCATCTTGTTTTTTGAAAATGTCGGAATTTTTCTCTACTCATCGAAATAAACCAAAAAACTCTCCCATACATCAAAAACCTCCAACTATACTCCTTCAATACAAACAATCATGTCAATGAGTGAGTCAGTGAGTGGTCGTTGTGTAGCTTTATATAAGTTGGGACTAGTTGGTTGGGTGGTGCGCGAGCTGCAAGCAGCCCGCGGGTCGTGTGTGCTTTGCCTTTCGCATAGTTCGAGTGAGTTTGTATTTTATAAAGTGTTTTACGTCACCACTTTTAATTTTCCTAAGGCAAATTCAGCTCGGCAGTTGGTTAAGTTAGTTTTGCATCTTTATTGTGACGTTGAACAGCGTTTTACGTCACCACTTGTAATTATCAGAAAGCGATTTCACTTGTGTAGTTGGTTTTTGTACTTATTTCCGCTCCCCCTTATTTCCAATGTGCAGATCAATAACGTTTACCGTAACGGAAAGCGTTTTAAGAAACCACTATGAAATCCTGAATGCAAATACCGATAAGCTATTCGCGCGTTGGATAGTGCGTGTCGGTAATCTTGTTTTCCTAAAACTGTTTTACGAAGCCACTATTTATTCTGAAAGAAAGAACCTAAAATTTCCATATCTGTTGGGTTGTGCGCGGGCAGCAAGCAGCCCGCGAGTCACGTACTTGTTTATCCTAAGGGCAGTTAAACTTTGTCGGATTGCTGCGGCGCTACGGTTCGCGTCGCTTCCTCCGTGCCACCTTTTCGCAGGCAGGAGCTCCCTCACCACGCAGCTTCGGCTTTCAGCCTCAGCTGCGCGTCTCGTCCACCCCTACCTGCTCGAGGCACACGAAGTTGCGACGCGACCCTCCGCACCTACGCATACTGTGCGCCTTATGAATTTGCCATAATTCCGTAGAAGACTCCTATTAACCAAAATATTCCTTGCTCTGTTTGCTTGGGCGCTACGGTTTGCGGCGCTACTACGTGTACCATTCGCTGGCAGGAGTTTATTTACCAGCCCTTGTTCCCCCCATGTTCACCTCTGCCCGCTTGAGGCACACGAAGGTAGCGCCGCGACCCTACGCACCCTTGCAAGTCGACTTCCCATAGTAAATAGCTTAGTCCGTATACAGAGTGCTTGAAACTTCTTTCATTTCGTATGGTAAGTATCCTCATTGATAAGAATTAATTTATGTTAACAAACGTACTATCGCAAATCAACAGAAGGGTTTTTATTTACCGGTTGAAAAATACGAAATGAACTTTAAATCCATATAGCACATCCGCCGTTTTGAAAATCCATTTAATTTGGAATTTTCTGGTAAACACCAGCATATACTTCAACTAATTGTAAAGACAAAAACCAGCCACTCACACATGCGCAAGTGGGAGTTTGTTAATGGTTTTTTTTTAAATACTACAAAAATAACTCTAAATTCCTTCATTCAACATCAACCTTAACCATCCCCAACCACGTCTCCTTTTTGGAGATGAATTCGGGTGAAAATATCGCATCTTTCATATTTAAAAATTTGAAATTTCCCGAAAATGCCGTTTCAATCAACTCAATCCGATAACAAATAAAAATATTTGCCTGCTCCACGGCCGCCAACTTGTTATTTTATAAATGTCAGAAGATTTTTCTTTACTCATTAGAATCTACCAAAAACTCCCTATACATTCAAAAATCCCCATCTATCTCCTTGAATACAAACAATCATGGCAATAAGTAAGTAAGTCAGCGTGGTGAGTGAACTCTTGCCCGCGATGATGTACCTACACGGAGTAGCGCCGCGACCTTATGCACCCAAACAAGTCGACTTCCCGAGGTAAATAGCATAATACGTATACATTAAATAGCCTCTGGTCTGTGTAAAAGCCGTATTTCGGTCGCGGCCATTTTGGGTCACAACTGTGTAAAAGCCGAAATTCGGCTTTACAGCTGGGTGCCCATATTTCGTTCATTATTTTAGTTTTTACTGAACGTAGCGGTAAATTAATGAACGAAATATAGTGTTGTAGAATTTAGGAACTTAAATATGGCAACATCAAGCTCTCAACCATAGAGTTTTTTTAAGAAAAAACATGTCATACTTTGAGTGTGTGTTTGGAGATTTTGGCGCGCGGTGTCAGATTTCACCCTGGGAGTTTTTAAGCGACAAAAAACGTATTTTGAAGTGGTTTGTGTTAGTTTAGTGGCAGATAAACGATGAACAGAACATTTTTTATGTAATACATTGCCAATCTAACATAATTTTAAGCCAAAATTTGCCAAATTATTCGCACGCAAAAATTTGCCTAATCAAAAGCAAAAATCCGGGTTATAAAAAAAAACTACCACTTCTGCTAGAGACTGACATAATTATTATGCCTCAAATGTTTATATTAGTCTGCAACAAAGTAGCATGTATCACGACGAACACGGCAATATAACATACAATCCTTATCGGTCTCTAGTTTCTGAGAAATCTTTGTTTATGTAACCGGAGTCGAGTCAAGTACTTGCCACCCGTGGGCGCTCCACAGGCGCCATCTTGAATTTTTTAAGTGGTCCACAGCGGAAGGGATAGTGTGATGCCGGCTTAGAATAGCATCAACCTATTTCTAAACCATGGGTGTCGTAAGAGGCGACTAAGGGACTCGAGGGTTAGATTTGTATTGCAAATTTAGGCGATGGGCTGACAACCTGTCACTAAGTAATACGCAGTTATCTGATTGACCCTCAAACTTTTGTCAGACGTGGTGTTAATATCCGTTTTACGGCCGTTGCGTGATATGTGTGTGTGTAGGGGACATGTTACATATAATATATTAGACCTACGGTTTTATGTTGAAATCTTATAATAATACATAATATCCGTTTTAGGGTGTATATTGCAATTTTAGGCGATGGGCTGACAACCTGTCACTATAGTGATACACAATATTCCGAATAACCCTCAAACATTTGTCAGACGTGGTGTAAATTGCCGTTTTTTGCGGCTGTTTACGCTCTGCCTACCCCGCAAGGGATAACAGGCGTGATATGTGTGTGTATGTATGTATGTAATATCCGTTATACGGCCGTTAATGCTCTGCCTACCCCGTGAGGGATAAAGGCGTGATGTATGTATGTATGTGTGTAATTGCAGTTACCGATACCGATAAGCTATTCGCGCGTGGCATAGTGCATGTCGGCAATCTTGATTCCCTTAAACTGTTTTACGAAATCACTTTTTTTTCTGCAAGAAAGAACCTAAAATGTACATATCCGTTGGGTAGTGCGCGGCCAGCAAGCAGCCCGCGAGTCATGTACTTGTTTATCTAAAGGGCAGTTAACCTTTGTCTGATTGCTGCGACGCTACGCATACTGTGCGCCTTATCAATTTGCCATAGTTCCGTAACAGACTTTTGAAAAGCAAAATTTTCTTTGCTCTGTTTGCTTCGGCGCTACGGTTCGCGTCGCTACTCCGTGTACCTCTTCGCAGGCAGGTGCTCCCTCACCACGCAGCTTCGGCTTGCAGCCTCAGCTGCGCGTCTCGTCCACCCCTACCCGCTCGAGGCACACGAAGTTAGCGCCGCGACCCTCCGCACCTACGCAGATCGACTCTTCATAGTAAATAGCTTAGTTCGTATACTGAGTGTTTGAGACTACTTTCACTTTGTAGGGGAAGTAGCCCAAAAATTTGACCTACGTTTTTTTGCTTTGAAGAAACTACCGTTATTTTTGAGTAAACATAATAACTGCATTCAAAGTTTTTCGAAAAACCACTTGGTCACGCCGGAAGTTGAACAGGTGAAAATCGTAAAAAAAAACAGCCTGTATTTTTATGATGCCAATCGAGAGAGTCAATGGTAAGGATCAATTTCTGCAAACAAACATACTATCGCAAACTCACGCAAATAACTGCATTCAAAAGATTTTCAAAAAATTACTTGTCGTCATAGAAAATCGTAAAAACACCCTGTATTTTTATGATGGGGATCGAGCATTTTAATAGCAAGGATTAATTTCTGCGAACAAACATACTATCGCAAAGCAACAGAAAGGCTCGTAATTAACGAATGAAACGAAAATAATTTCGATACCGCGTTTTAGAAACCCTAGTGGTGCCACCTCTGAAATGTATTGGGAACCACATTTTCATAATAAACTCATAAATTGTAAACTTTGTAGGGCAAGTGTTCTAAATATTCGACCTACGGTTTTTCGCTGAAAGAAAGCTACCCTTAATTTATAGTAAAAACAATAACTACATTCAAAGTTTTTCCAAAAATCACTTGTAGTCGCCGGGAGTCGAACCGGTAAAAATTGAAAAAAAATAAACACCCTGTATTTTTATGATGCCGATCGATAGGGTCAATGGTAAGGATAAATTACTGCAAACAAACATTGTATGGCAAACGCATGGAAATGGGTGCAATTAATCAAAATAATATTGAAAATTTTCACCAAACTGAAATCCTTATAGCACATCTGTTATTTTGAAATGTCAACTTTTTGGAGTTTTCTGGTAAACTACATCATATACCTAATCGAATGGTATAATAACCAAACCTGTAGCTAAAGTAAATCTGGGAGAACAATTCGGCTCTTTTGGGGTCTACCCGGAGTAAAATTTGCGAAGAAATTCAAACAAAGTTATAAAACTTGGCCGCCATCTTGTTTCTATAATTTTTTTTATTTTTTTAGCAATCTCTACCAGAACACTTACAAACTGCCCATACATCACTTTAACCTATTTCGACTCGTTCTACCTGAAAAAGGGACAAATAAAAAAAATGTATTTTCATTTTTTTTTTAATAACTTGGCCGCCATCTTGAATTTTCAACTTTTTGTAATTTTCTGGTAAACAACATCATATACCTCACCTGACAAACCAACAGCGATAGTTCCCACGCATGCGCATCTGGTAAAACAATTCGCCGAACTTGGGTCTATTTTTCGAGAAAAAAGCTTCTATCTCGGCCGCCATCTTGTTTTTCCCAAATGTTGGAATTTTCCTGAAAACTACAAAACGACCCCTAAAAACCCCATATACATCACTAAACCCCACCATGCCTCCTTCTTGGAGATCAATTCGGGTGAAAAAAACACCATTTTCACGGTAAAAAAAAATGACCGCCATCTTGTTTTTTAATTTTTTTCCAACCACCATTGTATTTAAAAGCACAAAATCTCCCGAAAATGCCGTTTTAATCAACTCAATCCGATAACAAATGTAAAAGTTGTTGCCACTCCCGCGGCCGCCATCTTGTTTTTTGAAAATGTCGGAATTTTTCTCTACTCATCGGATTAAACCAAAAAACTCTTCCATACATCAAAAACCTCCAACTATACTCTTTCAATACAAACAATCATGTCAATCAATGAGTGAGTCAGTGGTCGTTGTGTAGCTTTATATAAGTTGGGATGGGATGTAGTGATGCTATATGTTAAGAATTGTTGTAATTATGGAAGATGATAGCAGTTATTCTGTTTTATACACATTATTTTTTTTTTAAATAGATAGGTAGCTAGAATAGAGGAGACAGGGGGTAGGGGGAGAACCAAACCTGGATGCATATCCGGAGACATGATTTTATAGGGAGCAAGCCACAAGAGTGGTATGGCACTGGACCATTTGGAAATGAGACTGAATTGTGAGATGACTTTTCCATTGTGTTGAATTGAATGTATACTGTGCTCTGGTTTCATGCCTTGCAGCCAGAAATCTCATCAACCCGGGGGGAAATGTGACGAAAGTCATAGTACAGTGACATAGAACAGGGTGGAACGAAGCTGCGCGCGCTCGACGCCAGCTCGCAGCACCCGCCCGCCGCGCGCGCATACAAAACCGGCGCACACGGTCTCAGAGAGAGAGGATCGGCCAATAGCTCGTGAGTGCGCACGATGAGCGAGCAACTGCGAAAGTTTGAGGGTAAGAGAAAATTTTCTTTTTGTCGCCTACCCACAGTATTTTCTTACTGGGGGTAGTTGACTAAAACTTCTTTACCCACTTCGCCATTCCGTGGCTCCGCTATCTTCTATTCGCCCCCATTCCATCCCTGCGGTGCGGCGAGTGGTGGTCTCCGAGCGGCGTACTTCCCGGGACCCACACCCAGTACTTGTTATAGGGTGTGGAACAAATCCCGGTTGGGGAACCGCTCGGAGCGCATCGCTCTCCTCACTTCTATAGTGGGGAAGGAGGGGAAAACCCCCACCTCTACTGCTGCTTTCTTTGGGCCACTTGCCCCCCCCCCCTGTACTGCCAGTGGCAGCTGTTCCCCGAGTCGCGGCGAGCGGCCGCTTCTAGTCGGAGGACCAAGCGGGGCTCACTCCCCGATTAAATATAATCGGGGGGTAGTTGCCCCTTAGCTGGCTTCGTCGCCTACGGGCAGTAACTTCCCGGTGTCCCCAGGTGTGTTTGCTGCGGCGAAGTAGAGGTTTCAACCTCGCCGCCGCAGCGGACGTCGTCAACGCGCGCGGGAGGATGGCTCCCCCCCCCGGCGCTAAGACCAAGACCAAGCGCCTGGCGAAGGTGCCGCGGCCCCGGGTGTGGCGCAGGACCGTCACGTCTGACGCGCTCCTGCGGCACCTCGACGCCGTGACGCAGGGCGGAAATCCCGCCCCACCTCGCCAGGACAAAAGACCCGGACATGACACCCGGACTTCAACGACCCCCGTGACATCAACCCCACGAGGGTTCCCGACCCAGACTCCGACATCGACTCGGGCCTCCACCCCCTTCACCCAAGGAGGGGGGGAGGAGTACTTCTCCCTGAGTGATACGGCCTCCCAAACCGTGACTGACCCTCCTCACCGTCAGACTGGGCTATCCATGCCTAGTCTTGACGCTGACGCAGTGGCCAACGAGGTCCACTTTCAAGAGTGGCTGAGGACGACGGTAACCAAAATCCCGTCGGAGCATTTCGCTCAGGTAGCCCCTTTCCTCGGCCACCCCTTGACCACACAGAAACCTGTGCCCCCCCCCCCCCCCCGACACGAAGCTTTTTCCCGGGTGACCCGCGCGCGCAGCGCCGGGCACCCGACGACTTGAGCCCGCCCCTTCCGGCAAAGATGGTGGCCGCACAGTCCCCCCTCTCGTCGTCACGATCGGGGGTCATCACTCTCCGCGTCCTCTCTCCGGCGGGGCGTGGCAAAACACCTCCTTTTCCAGGGAGACAGGGAGCGCGGACGCCTCATACGTCCCCTCCCGCCTCCCAGCACCAACCAAGCCAGGTGCCAGAGGCGATGGAGACACAGCCCTCGTTCGCGGCTGTGCTATCCGGCGGCACCCCGCCCCCACGCACGGCACCTGCTTCACCACGGCGGGATGACAATTCCCCGCCAGCGACAAAGACGAACGGCCAGGCCGAGCCCGCTCAGCAGCCCGCTCCGCCCGCGTCCAAAAGGGAGAGATACCCCCCACTAGTGGTGGAGGTACTCCCGGACTGGGCCCGGCACTTCCGTGCCCTCCGGGAGAAGCTCGGACCCCCTCCTAACGCCCGACCCTACGGGCGGGGGGTGCGCTTCATCCCGAAGACCGGAGAGGAGTACAGGACCATACAGTCCTACCTGATGGCTCTAGAGAAGGAGACCAAATTGTCTTGGTTCTCCTACTCCCTCCCTGCGGAGCGCAGCCTCAAGGTTGCCATCCGAGGGCTACCGGTTGACACCGACGCAACCCTCATTGAGGCTGAGTTGCGAGAGCTGGGGTACACCCCCGAGTACGTGCGCCCCATCCAGGGGCGTGGTAGACGACCCGGGTGTATTTACTTTGCCCAGCTCGAACGCAACGCTGCAACGATACCCGGCATATATTCAGTGAACATACTCCTGAATATGCCGAGGGTCAAGATAGAGGCCTGGCGGGGCAAGAAGGGACCGGCGCAATGTCACCGGTGCCAACAGTTCCGCCACTCCTCGCATAAGTGCCACCGCAAACTTGCGTGTGTGCGTTGCGGGGAGGAGCACCCGGCCAAGGAATGTCCTAGGCCGAGGGCAGAACCGGCGACTTGCGCCAACTGCGGAGGGCCACATCCCGCTAACTATGTGGCCTGCCCGGCCTTCGTGCACGAAGCGCGCAATAAGAAGGCTGGAACCGCAGCCCGCACCTCCTCCGGAAAGACCAGCGCGGCCGAAGTTCGTGCCGCGCCCACAGGGGAGGCCAACGACCCAGGGAGCGGCCCCAAGGGCAAAAACAAGCGCAGGAAAAGGCGCAAAGGAAAGGGAGCCAAAGGCCCCTCCTTGCCCCAAATCCCGCCTCGACAGCAGCAGGAGCCAGCGCAAAACGATGCTCCTCCAAGGAAGTTCTCCACCTCCGACCGACACCCCGCCCCAATCCAGGGGAAGGGGACGTCGGACGTTAAGGCGGCCTTCGAAGCCGGCAAAAAGTCGGCAACGATGGCCGCCATTGAGGTGCTGACCGAGGTGCTAGGGGCACTGAAAGCGGACCAAGACCCGCTTCCAGTGCTCCTGTCCGGTATGGCAAAGATCCTCAAAGCATAAGCAATGCTTGTGTCTTTGAGGATCGTCCACTGGAACGCCGAAGGCCTATCTAAGGTTATGTTTAATTTAGCGTTGCTATGCTGGGTTAAGTTAGGTATTAATGACGGTCTATGAATGCGCCGCGATTTCGCACGCATCGCTCTGGGCATATGTTGTCCCTTTCTCGCTCGCGGGGCGAGGGGGCGGCGTGCGCGCGGGCCGCCTGGTAGACGCCAAGCGGTGATTTCTGCACCGCACTCAGTCACTCAAAACCGTTCGGACGAGAACGTATTGTGTTTTGTACGGATTTCCCGCCACGCGTTTTGTGATGCCGCGTGTAATGGACGATTCAATTTGAGATCGCGCGTGTTGATGCATCGTATTATTGCGGTTCTCCTGGGTTATACTAGAATACCGGGCTTAGTGATTGTTGGATGTCTCGACGTCTTCCACGTGAGCGTCGCGTTGAATAGGCATCAAGTGGCCATATCGGCTCGCGTTTTGTACGGCCCTAATTCGTGTTGGGTCACGCGTAATGACTAATATCAAAGTGAAATACGAACAGAAGCTGTGAGTGATTTGAAGTGAATAACGCGCCAAGGCTGTAGTGGAATGCTGGGTGTCGATATCTTTTCCACCCAGCCCTGTAAGTACCCACGGAATTCCCCATTTGATCCATTCCCTGAACTTCCTTTCTCCGTTGGGTATTTTATGCATTTGGACCGGCACGTTGACTGTAAGTGGTAAACCTAGTTGTCTTAGTATAAAACTGTTTTCTTCGTGTTAATGGTGTGTTCCCTTTAGTCATATTTGTTGTACCATATCATTGTGACTCCTTAGTACGAATTGCGGAATTCGTGGGGTGATATAATTTGGAGGTACTTACTTAGAATCTAGTGCTAATACGTGTGACGTAACGCCAGATCGGCAGACGGTATTTACTACCGACTCGAGTTATGTAAAGGTTGGAACACATCATTTGCCAATTTCACTCAACTTAGTTAATTAGGTTAAATAGATTTAGGTTCACGTTTGATTCATAGTATGCGCTGATATATTGTGCAGCGTATGTTATTTAGCGCTGCGTAACGCAGCCATTGTCTGCCTCCAGTTGAACTCCTGGTATTTTACTAGAAATTTACCTGTGTAAATCGCTTCCACTGCGGGAGTTTAGCTTGGAATTAGACAATTTTTGGGAGCAGAGCGTGGTTCAGAAAACCACTAGATTTAAGATTATTTTAGTATAAGATTTTTAATCTACCTACATAAAAAAAAAATATATTTATTGTGATTGTAGTGTGTGCCCTGTGTAGAATATCCTATCGGTAGGATCAGGGCCAATCAATTAGTGAATTGCTTGTTATTATCGTTGTGTTTACCCTGTGCGGATATCCTAACGGTAGGATCAGGGCCGATTGTCTATTTTTTTTTATTGTAAGGTTCGGTGTTACTTTGAGTTGGTACAATTACACAGCTTCAGGCAAAAATTAGAACGCACCTAATTTGGTTCGCGACTAAGCAGGCGATGGTCGGTCGCGGAGACCGAGAGGACGCACTCATCGCTTGTGCGCAACGGATTGACGAACGGGTCGCGGAGGTGTTGGATTGCCTCACTGGATGCGAGGAGTTATTTGATGGGACGCCTGATGAGGCATATAAAATGGCACAATTGATGGCCAAGCTGCAAGGTGAGCCCCATGAGCTGGTAAAGCATCTACCAGTCGATGATGCAAGTTACGAGACGGCTCGCGGTTTGCTGATCGAGAGATACAGCAACAAACGTCTCATGATTGACCAACTCCTGGAACAGTGGCTCACCGTGCCGACCATCACACGAGGGACGGACCTCAGGGCCAAGGTCCTCAACCCTGTCTGCGTTGCAGTGAACGCTCTTGAGAGACAGGGGATGCCGGTGTCAGGCTATGATTATATCCTGGTCGACACGTTGTTGCGCCGCCTGCCGAGCGACATGGCCGCTCGTTTTGAACAGTCACACGGAGGTAAGACATCTGATTACCTCCCGACCTTCGAGGAGCTCAAGTCCTTCCTCGAGGCCGAGTGCAGGCGGGTAGATGCCCAATTTGGAGAGTCGCCTCACGCGGAGTCTGCGGCCGCTCGCCGCCCGGAACGGCCGGGTGCACAGGCGCGAGACGGTAAGAGTAGGCCACCCAGGCGATACAATGTCGCTAATTTGGAATCGAGGTGTGCCTACTGCAGAGAGGCGGGGCATCAGGTGACTGCGTGTGAGGAGTTCGCTGCACAGCGGGTGCAGAAACGTCGTGGTGTGGTGCAGCAACGGCGTTGGTGCTTTAGGTGTATGGGGCCGCATCAGGTGCGAGAGTGCCCATCAAGCACCAACTGCAGGTACTGCCAGGGTGCCCACCATCAGCTCCTATGCATGAACCGCAGCGGAGATTACGGAGGCAGAGCTGACGCGGGTCAGCGGACGGAGTCTGCCCTACCTAGACGGGAGCAACGCTCCCCACCCCCTCCAAGGAGGAGTCCTCTTCCACCAGGGTTTCAGGGACGAGGCCAGGGACATCAGCAGGTGATGCCCCCTTCACCACGCGCGAGACAGTCACCACCTCGGCAGCAGGTGCCGGGACAGGGTAGGTGGTCACAGGTCCAAGGTCAGGGGCACCCATCACAAGTACGTGATGCTACGGGCGGGTGCCAACACCAGGGCCAGTACATGCAGTACTCGGTGGGTCTGAACAACATGGTGAGTTCCCATGACCCACGCATGCCTCTCCCCTTGGCTGAGCACCCGCGGCTACAGGCGCGTCCACGGTACGCGCGCCTGCCGCAGGGTTACTATAGGCTGCCAGCCATGGCGTACAGGACCAGAGGTCCCTATCAGCAGGAGTGGGACCCACTCGAAGGTGTACGGAGAGAGGGGACCCCCCCGCAGGACGCGGACACTCCGCGCTTAGATTCCTGCTAGGTAATCGCCGCCTACACGCCAGCTTCGGCCCCCCGGCCAATTACGGTATTGTTGCCTACGGCAATGATTTGGGTATGGGGATACGGTGGCCGCAGCATACAGGTAAGAGCCTCGTTAGATACAGGGGCTCAGGGTTGTATTGTGTCTAGTAAGCTGGTGAGTAGGCTACGCTTAAATATAAGGCCCACAACGGATGGGGCTGTAGGTATTGGAGGTGTAGATGTGCCTGATGTTCGGGGTCAGGTGAACTTCGAGTTCACATTAGGTAATACAGGTACAGGGGTCAGCTATCATGCCTCAGCAGTGGTGCTGGATGAAGTGGTAGGGAAACTTCCTCAGGTTCGGTTACCGTCAACGGTACGAGGGTTAACCACAGGCTTAGAGTTAGCTGATCCTGAATTTGATACTCCTGGTACGGTGGACGTTCTCCTCGGGTCAGACGTCCTCGGGAGATTCTGGTGTGGCAGAAAACGGATACTTCAGCAAACTGGTTTAGTGGCCGTCGATACCACAGGGGGGTATGTTATTTTTGGCCCAGTTTGGAGACCTCAGGACCTACCAGAGGGCGATACGGTTCTCTATGGTAGTGTGTTGTCGGAGGTGCTGCAGAGGTTTTGGGAGTCTGAGGAGCCACCCACAGCGGATAGACGGAAGCCAGAGGATGACGAGTGCGAGCTGTTCTATCAGTACAACACTGCACGAAGTTCGTCAGGTAGGTTTGTTACCAGGCTGCCATTTCTCCCAAACCGCCCCTCCTTAGGTAGTTCGCGACAGATCGCGGAACGGAGACTACTGGCTATGGAGAGAAAGATGAAGCGAGATGCAGCACTTCGGCAGAAGTATATCGAATTCATGAGGGAGTACCTAGAGTTAGGCCACATGTCGGTGTCCAGCATAGATTGGAGGTGTGTCGAGCATTACTATATACCACACCTGGCTGTTTTGAAGTCACCGGAGGCGAAGATACGGGTAGTGTTTGACGGTTCTGCTCCTACATCGAATGGTGTGTCTGTGAACCAGTGTCTGCACGCGGGTCCCAAGTTGAACCGGGACATTGTGGACATCCTCACAGATTTTCGGTTGCACCAAGTAGCGTTCGTCGCAGACGTCAAAATAATGTTTCGCCAAACAATTATACACCCAGATGACCGTCGGTACCAGCTGATTTTGTGGCGTGAGAGCCCTGACGAGCCGATGGTCACTTATGAGCTTGACACGGTAACGTATGGTCTGAAGCCAAGTCCGTTTTTGGCAGTACGCACGCTGCGAGAGTTGGCCGCACAGGAAAGGGTAAGATTCCCTCGAGCCGCAGCAGTACTGGATCGCGACGTCTACGTGGATGACATCTGCACGGGTGCAGATAGCGTGCAACAAGCACTGCTACTACGAGACGAGCTGATCGCGATCATGGAATCAGGAGGTTATGAGTTGCGGAAATGGCTGTCCAGCTGTCCAGAGCTCCTGGCCGGGTTGCCAGGTGAGTTCCAGCAGAACCCGCACCTTTTCGAGAACCCGGACAATCCAAATACGTTGAGCATCCTAGGGGTGCAATATAGGCCAACGCATGATGTCTTTACGTATCAGATCGAGCCAGACCTTTTGCAGAAGACTTGGACGAAGCGTTCGGTATTATCGACGATCGCCAGAACTTTCGATCCTAACGGGTGGATCGCACCGGTGACGTTCATGGCGAAGTGCTTCTTGCAAAGGTTGTGGATAGCAAACTTGGGTTGGGACGACCAGCTCTCCGGAGAGCTGTTGAATGATTGGACCAAGTTTGTGACCACCTTACCAGGGATCGTACGCATCGCCATACCTCGCAAATTGCTCCCATCGGTGGGATGTAAGGCTACCCTACATGGGTTTTGTGATGCCTCGGAGCGAGGGTACGCGGCAGCTGTCTATTTGCGGACAGTCAGTTCAACGGGAACTGTAGACGTGCGTCTAGTTATGGCCAAGAGTAAGGTGGCTCCGGTTAGGACAAGATGGACCATTCCAAAGTTGGAATTGGCGGGAGCAGCGCTTCTCACGCGCTTGCTACATCATGTCGCTAGTAATCTACGCGGTACCATCACTTTGGATGAAACGGTGTACGCATGGACCGACAGTAGGATAGTTCTGTGCTGGTTACAGACGTCGGTACATACTCTTGAGGTTTTCGTGGCAAATCGGGTGTCACAGATTAAAGGATCGGAAACTCCGTTGGTATGGAGACACGTACCGGGAGAACAGAACCCAGCGGACTGCGCCTCACGGGGATGTAGGGCCCCTGATTTGGTAGGTCACTCACTGTGGTGGGGACCTCAGTGGCTGACTGAGTCACCTGAGAGATGGCCATACAATGAGTGCGGGTCGCCGCTTGGGCCACCTGATCGAGGTTTGCGAGTGAACGTAGGGCAGATCGTACCTAAGCCTAGTGCGGCTTTCTTGCTGGAACGATACAGCTCCCTCGACAAACTTCTAGGGGTGACAGGTTGGATCAAACGGTTCGTGAACAACTGTAGAAAACCTCAAGCAGAACGGAACTTGGCACCTGTCCTCTCGCCTGCGGAGCGGAATGCGGCTCTAAGTTTATTGGTTAGGGTCGTCCAGGCGGAACATTTTGAGGAAGAGGCCAGGCTGCTCAGGGATGGCCGTGGAAAGCTGAAGGGAGGTCTTGTGCGCCTCAACCCGTTCGTGGACGAGCATGGAATGCTCCGGGTTGGAGGTAGACTTCGGAACGCTAACCTGCCCTTTTCAGCACGGCATCCGCTGTTACTCCCAAAGAAGGGACCTTTGGTAGAACTTATAGTTAGGGATCGTCACCAGAAAAACTCGCATGCGGGCTGCAATGCACTTTTGGCTATTCTGCAGCGCGAGTTTTGGATCTTGTCTGGACGACGTACGGTACGGAGCATTGTGTTTCGGTGCTTGCCTTGCTATCGGTTGAAGGCAGCCACAATGCAACCTCAGATGGGAGACCTCCCACCGGACCGGGTGACGGAAGCCTGGACGTTTGCGGGTGTGGGAACGGACTTTGCGGGGCCTTTTATGGTAAAGGCATCACGCCTTCGCAACGCGAAGTCAATCAAGGCGTATTTGTGCGTGTTTGTGTGCCTAGCAACCAAGGCCGTCCACTTGGAACTCGTGGCCGACCTCACTACGGAGGCTTTCTTAGCAGCTTTAGATAGATTTGTGTCGCGAAGAGGGCGACCAGCGCTGATCAGGTCGGACTGTGGTACCAACTTTAAGGGCGCTGATCGATGTATGAAAGAAATTATAACGTTTTTATCGGAAAACGAGGAAGCTATCGGCACGAGCCTCTCCCGTCAGGGCATTAAATGGGTGTTCGATCCACCAGGATGCCCCCACTGGGGTGGTATATTTGAAGCGGTTGTAAAGTCCGCTAAGACGCATTTGATGCGCGTTATAGGTTTAACGATATTAACCTTTGAGGAGCTAGCGACCGTGTTTTGTAAAATTGAGGCCGTTCTCAATTCACGTCCTTTGTGTCCGCTTAGCTCAGATCCGAATGATCTGGAGGCCCTGACACCAGGGCATTTCTTAATTGGCCGACCACTTAACGCCTTGCCAGAATACCCCTACACAGAGGTCAGTAGCAATCGTTTGACGCGTTATGAGTTGCTGCAGCAAATGTCTCAGAATTTTTGGAAGCGATGGTCGCTTGAGTATTTGCACATTCTGCAGCAACGCCTTAAGTGGACGGACAGAACTGAACCCCCTCGCATCGGAGATCTCGTTCTGGTTAAGGATGCCAACCTGCCGCCACTGCGATGGCGCAGAGGGCGCATTCTCAACTTGTTCCCAGGTAGTGATGGCACTCCTCGAGTCGCGACAGTTCAGGTAGGGGATTCAGTTCTTAAGCGAGCAATAGCAACGCTATCTCGTCTCCCCAGTAGTGAATAGGCCTAAGGGATTCGGCCTAGGGCGGGTGAATGTTTAATTTAGCGTTGCTATGCTGGGGTAAGTTAGGTATTAATGACGGTCTATGAATGCGCCGCGATTTCGCACGCATCGCTCTGGGCATATGTTGTCCCTTTCTCGCTCGCGGGGCGAGGGGGCGGCGTGCGCGCGGGCCGCCTGGTAGACGCCAAGCGGTGATTTCTGCACCGCACTCAGTCACTCAAAACCGTTCGGACAGGAGGGTATCGCGTATTGTGCGGATTTCCCGCCACGCGTTTTGTGATGCCACGTGTAATGGACGATTCAATTTGAGATCGCGCGTGTTGATGCATCGTATTATTGCGTTTCTCCTGGGTTGTACTGGAATGCCAGGCTTAGTGATTGTTGGATGTCTCGACGTCTTCCACGTGAGCGTCGCGTTGAATAGGCATCAGGTGGCCATTTTGGCCCGCGTTTGTACGGCCCAAATTCGGGTTGGGTCACGCGTAATGACTAATATCAAAGTGGAATACGAACAGAAGCTGTGAGTGGTTTGACGTGAATAACGCGCCAAGGCTGTAGTGGAATGCTGGGTGTCGATATCTTTTCCACCCAGCCCTGTAAGTACCCACGGAATTCCTATTTGATCCATTCCCTGAACTTCCTTTCTCCGTTGGGTATTTTATGCATTTGGACCGGCACGTTGACTGTAAGTGGTAAACCTAGTTGTCTTAGTATAAAACTGTTTTCTTCGTGTTAATGGTGTGTTCCCTTTAGTCATATTTGTTGTACCATATCATTGTGACTCCTTAGTACGAATTGCGGAATTCGTGGGGTGATATAATTTGGAGGTACTTACTTATAATCTAGTGCTTATACGTGTGACGTAACGCCAGATCGGCAGACGGTATTTACTACCGACTCGAGTTATGTAAAGGTTGGAACACATCATTTGCCAATTTCACTCAACTTAGTTAATTAGGTTAAATAGATTTAGGTTCACGTTTGATTCATAGTATGCGCTGATATATTGTGCAGCGTATGTTATTTAGCGCTGCGTAACGCAGCCATTGTCTGCCTCCAGTTGAACTCCTGGTATTTTACTAGAAATTTACCTGTGTAAATCGCTTCCACTGCGGGAGTTTAGCTTGGAATTAGACAGTTAAGATAGGCCTTCTTCGTGCCCTCTTGAAGGAGCAGAACGTTGATGTCGCGCTACTTTCAGAGACTCATCTGAAAGGCGCAGACCAACTGAAGTAAAACATGATGATGATAGGTGTAGGTGTTCTTGAGGGTGACGTTGGTAATACAAACGCACAAAGCTTAAGTTGACATGTTTATTGGTCAACTCCCAAATTACAAGTGAGTAATTATTAGCTAATATTCTTATATTAATTATTGCTTACTTTGCTATTCCATACATTTATGTCGCAGGCCGTAACGCCATGTTGCAGGCATTATACTAATCTAGGTGAATCAGTGATTACTACACTTCATCTCCCCTTTTTAAAATATCCCTTCATACCCGGGGTTCTTAAAAAAATAATTTTTGTTCCTTAACAATAAAATTATTTTCTGTTACTAACTATTATATTTATATTATATCCTAATTAAATTAAATACATTTCATTTCACGAATATTTTTGTGTTATTTTTATGAGTAACATATTCCTTTCCGTCTCTAATTATCTTTACATTAGGTGTTATCTCTTCTATTACTTTAAACGGACCCAGGTAAATCTTATCTAACTTATCGCCTACTTGATTCTTAAGTAAAACTAAATCACCACTCTTATACTTTACTGAATTCATTTTCTTGTCAAAGTTCAATTTCCTTTGTTCTTTACTTTGTATCAAATTTTGTTTTGCGTCAGATAAAGCTTTCTGAAGCCTGAATTTCAGTTCCTAAGGATAAGAGTCGGGATTATACAATGGATCTATTATATTAGTATTCAAATTGCTTGGTAAATTACATAACTTTCCGAAAACTAACTCATATGGAGTGTATTTGGTCTCAGTGTGAACCGTCGTATTAAATGTAAATGACCAAAACGGAAGCCAATCACTCCAATCGGTGTTATTGTTTTCGCATTGAATCCTAAGATAAGCTCCAAGATGCTTATGTGTATTCTCTAATGCACCTAGAGTTTCATGATGGTACGCTGTCGAATGTAGTTTCTTGATGTGAAGTAAACTACAAATTTCCGTGAAAACTGAAGACATAAATTCGGTACCTTGGTCTGTAATTATTTCTTTAGGGATACCATAACGTAAAATGAAGTTATTTACAAATAACTGTGCTACTGACACAGTGTCCTTTTTCTCTAAAGGACACGCTTCTACGTACTTACTTAAGTTACATTGTAAAGTAAGAATATATCTATAATTATTGTTATCAACGGCTAATGGACCCATCAAATCTAAGCTAATTCGTTGAAAAGCCGCTGAAGGCGTTGACGTGATAACCATAGGTTCTTTTGTGTGCCTATTGGTATGCTTTTGAATTTGACAACTTTTACACTTCTTTACATACTCAATAACGTCGTTGGTCATTCCGGGCCAATAATACAATTGTTTGATGTTATTTAACATTCTATTTACCCCCGCGTGTCCGCTGGTAGGTAACAAATGAAAATCATTTAGGATAACTATTTTAGTATCTCTATCAGTTACTCGTATGACGTCATTAATAACAAGTAACTTGGGAATGTCACTTAGATTGTGCAATTCCTTCAAAAGTGAATTAATAAATTCTTCATAGCGCTTATTTTTCATTATGACGAGCTCGTCTAATCTTATTTGTTTGCATAATGTACCTAACTCTCTCGCTAGCACACTTATGGTCGATAACGATCGAGAAGTTAAGTATATGGCCATTTTTTCAGGCACATAGATGCAATTACCATTCTCACTGGAGATTTGCTTAAAGTTACTTATTTGCCTACGAGTTTTCCTATCTAAGCAAATAATTAATTCTGTACTACTAGTCGGTCGTTTGAGAATTTCCACTACTTTAGGTTGATCAGACCCAGAAGTAGAGGGAACCCTAAATGTCGAGTTGGTGTCAATATTTTCTTGTAATCTACGAGCTTGTGCTCGAGTCATGACTGATATTGCATGGTTATGCATTTCCTTTAAATCAGTCGATGTCAGTGGGATTCGGCTCAACGCATCTGCAGCTGCATTTTGCCGTCCTGGGACATAGCTGATATCAAAGTCGTACTCCTCAAGATAAAGTCGAAACTTTGTTAGTCGGCTTGAGGGATCAGTCATATTAAAAAGATAAATTAATGGTTTGTGGTCGGTCTGGATTTTGAATTTTTTGCCATATAAATAAGGTCTAAAGTGCCTAACAGCCCATACGATAGCCAGTAGCTCGAGTTCAATAACCGGATATCGCGTTTCGGCGGGTTTAAGATTACGACTTGCATAAGCCACAACCTTGCCATTGCTGTTGGATAATATGGCACCTAGTCCTATTCTACTTGCATCAGTTGATAAAACAAATGTGTTATTCTCAGAAAAATCTGGATAATCTAACACTTTTGGACTTGTTAAAATTTTCCTAAGTGTTTGGAATGCGGTTTCACACTCTGCTGTCCATACAAACTGCGCATTTTTCTTACTAAGTGCGTTCAAAGGATAAGCTATTGAAGCAAAATTTGGGATAAATCTTCTGTAGTAGTTAGCAAATGCCACAAACCGTTTTACATCGTCAGTATTAACTGGGGTTGGATAGTTTAATAATGCATTTACTTTTGACGAATCTGGGTAAATTCCTTCTGAAGTTATCTTATGGCCTAAATAAACAATTTCTTTTCTCAGAAATTCACATTTATGTGGATTCAACTTTAAATTGGCCTTACGAAAACGTTCTAAAATTTTGATAAGATTCTTATTGTGCGTTTCCAGAGAGTTTCCTACAACTAAACAGTCATCTAAGTAGATTAAACAAGCATGATAGTTCAGAGCAGACATTGCAATTGTCATAAGACGAGAAAATGCACTAGGGGATGTTTTCAACCCCATCGGACATCTCTTCATCTGGTACTGCTTGTTAGTTGTGAACGCTGTATACTTCCTACATTCTTCTTCCAGGGAAAGCTGGTAATAGCCTTGACTCAAATCTAGTTTAGAAAAGTAAATATTGTTGGATAAGGAATCAAGGATCTCTGTTATATTGGGTAATGGGAACTTATCGTCTTGTATTTTGTTGTTCAGTTGACGATAATCCACAACAAGTCTCCATTTTTTCTCTCCTGACCTATCTGACTTTTTAGGTACTAAAAGAACTGGGCTTGACCACTCTGACGTGGTTTCTTCAATTATGTCGTTTTTTAGCATGTCATCGATTTGCATTTGTACTTCGTTTCTTAAAGCATTTGGCAATCTATAAGGCTTGTTGTACACCGGAGTGGTATCATTTTTTAGCTTGATTGAATGCTTAACTAAACTGGTAGTGGAGAGCCTATCTCCCGGCAAATGAAAAACGTCGGCGTATTTAGCACACACGCTTTCAATGCTCTTTTGTTCTTCAGAATTCAAATATGAGCGTAAATCGAGTAAAGTTAGCAAAGTTCGAACCCTACTTGAGGAATTTTGCTCATCGTTGAATTTACAAACATCGTAATTATCTAAATTACTTATGTTCAAATCAATTATATTTAAAAATGCTTCTCTATCATTTGTGTTCAAAAATCGGACGGGAATAAATCCGTTTTGCGGTTTGGAAATCAGTCCCGCTGTGTACACACCTTTACACACCTCATTGGCTAATATTACACAATCATTTTGTAGTGTGGTTGGGATGTACCTAATAATTTCGCACCTGGGCGGAATCGTTATTAAATTATTATTTACTGACACAATAATGGATTGGTCTTGGTTTTCTAAACTTAAGGTGTTAGTTTTATAACTTAAAACTGCTTGGAAACGTTTGAAAAAATCTTGGCCTAAGATTCCATTTGACTTACAATTTAAGTTCTTTAATACGTAAAACGTTTGCCTAAAATTTACACCATTTATTGAAATATCTAATGTTAAATAGCCTACCGACTCTACATTTCCTCCTATACCTTTAATAACTATCCTATCTTTCTGTACTAGGGATAATAGATTTGCGTCATTAGCTATACTTTCATATTTAAGTACGCATAAACTTGCACCACTATCTACGAGCAAGTTGAGCTGTTGCCTATTTCGCAATTGACAATTTATACTATAAAAATTATCAAAACTATAAATGAAATATTTAATAAGGTTAGGCTCGAAAAAATTCTAATTCTTCATTATTATTATGTGAATTCTGGCCATTGAACTCTGTCTCTGCAAAGTTATGCACACGTTGCTGTTGCTGGTGACGTGCGCCCCCTCCTCCGCCGCGAGACTGCTGACGCGGGCGGTAACCATGTCCACGCGAATAATTACCTCGCTGACCCGAATTTGCAAAACCATTGCTCTTACTATTTGGTTTCGCATTTTGATAATTTGGATTCACTTTATATGATCCACGAGAGTAATTATTCCTGTGGCCACGAAAGTTGCGTGCAGGAACTCCGCGATTACTGTGGTTGGGCCTGAAATGATTTATCTGCTCGTGCTGTGTAGACATAGATTGTTCGTCTACCGCTGATCTAATGGCTTCAGGCAGGGAAGTAAATTGACGAGATGCGATAATAGTACTAAGTCGCTGATCTGACAGACCGTCGGCGAAACGCTTAATAGCTGTCCGCTCGTTGAGTGGCCGCAACAACTCGTATTTCGTACTATCGCCATCTGACTGAGCTATAGTCAAATTTACAAATAGCTCTTCCAGCTCAGTTCCATACTTTTCTATAGACCTACGACCCTGAGTAACCTTAAAAAGTTGTGTTTGCAGTGCTACCGTCGATTTTTTGGGAAGCAAATATTTCCTTATATCGTCGACTAACTTCTGTGCATCTACATACGTGCTCTTGAGACGGAGCTTTGCACTGGGAGAGAGACGAGTTTTTAATACGAAATCAATTAACTGACTCTGGGTAGTGGCCGTAATAAGTGAGTTATATAATAGTATTCCATCAATTAGTTGATTTGTAACCTGTTCCGTACCATCTATTACCGGTAACAGTGAAATTGCCGTCTTTATATCAAAAGGACTAGCCATCTTTATTTCAATTTCACTACTTGAATCTTGAAAATTATTCTCTTCGTGCCCTTTGCCAGGTGGAGTTTGAGTATGACTATCTACCTTAGAAGTTAATGTCTTGATATGCGAAAAAATAACACCTATGTCATCAACTAAAAATTGGATTGACTTTACTGCTCTAGAACCTATCTCTTTTTCTCCGATCTCTTGGTTCACCTGAGTCAAAATATTATCTAATTGACTGTATAAATTTTTAGCTTCGGCTAATTTAGTTTCATAGACCTGTTTATCACTTCGAGAAGGGCCTATTCTTGTTAAATATTCCTTAATCTTAGCTAAATCTGCATGTAAATTAGTTAACTTTTGAGTCATATCCTTAATTAAAATAATAGATAAATAGCCATAGTAACATAATCAATATACATAGCCCATAGCCATAGGCCCAGTAGTCCAAGGCGTTGCGAGCCATCGCCGACGCGCCGAGATTCGTCAGCAACGAAGTCATTCGGAGGGACCTGAAAGTCGAGACCTTGGATGAGTTCGTCTCCAAGCTCTCGACCGGGATGTTCGCGCGCGCTGACCGGTCAGATTTGGAGCACCTTCGCAATCTGGCTCCGTACCACGCGCGCCCACCCGACTGGAAACCGTATCCTCGCGAGCTCGCTGTGGTGGAGGAGCTCGCGGAGGATACTGACATACCGGACTGACCTTGGTCGCCGGCTGGTGGTGCGCTGTCACCTTGATAGCGCTCACCAGTCGGCGGCCCCCACTAGATTGACCCCCTCAAACAAGACCCACTCTGACTCTGACTCTTGCCGGCTGAGCGGGTCCGTTACGGACCAAGCTCGCTGGCCAAACCCGGACGTTACATTTCGCCGCCAGGCTGGAAGGCACTCACTGGGCCTCCCTGAACAACCCGGTGGGTGACTCGCCGGCGGTGCACCGGACAAGACTGCGGCCGGTTCAGTCCAGCCGCGCTTTGACCGAAATTCGACTCTTCGGGCCGTGGTGAAGTGTTCCCACACTCACCACGGCCTCCAACCCCGTGACCCGGCCGCTTTCGCGGGCGGCGGCAGAAATTACGCCCAGGAGGCTCTGCCTCGATGGCGTCTCCCCGACGGCCTCACGGCCGTCGAGAAGAAAACCCGGATTGATTGATCAGAGAGGCAGTTGAACCGTCCGCCCGCCCGCAGCCACTTGTGCTTAGTACCTGACCCGGCCTCCGCCTGACTTCTGGAGTTTATAAGATAAGTACAGTGATTACTTTACTTTGAGCTATACCGCAGGACGAACTCGGTGTGAAAGGGTCCCTTGTAAAGAATCTATATTCTCTATAATCAAAAATGAAAGATAAAATTTCACTTAATTTTTTTGTTGGATCGCAGCACTATTTTGACCATTAAACTGAAATTTCCAACGCGGCGCAGTGGGATTTGACATACACAGAGTTGTGTCTCAGTGTACCAGGAAGGAATTATAAGAACTCCGAACCGTAACGCGCCCCTCTTTAATTATTCCTTTTTTTTTTTATTAATGATGGGTTTGCTCTTGACTCTAGTCTAGGTCATAGGACAGAGACAGAGTCTTAGATGGAGCGAGCTCACCCAGAAGAAGCCTGTTAAGGCACTGGCACTCCCACACACTGACAGAACGCAGCAAGCTACTTGGCGCCAGACTTCGGTGGGATGGTGATCGCGAGCCAGGCGGCCCCTTACGGAGCCTTCCACCGCGCACGTGGGATCGTTAAGCCGGACTTATCCACAGGCAAGCCTGTGTTGCCGTTGCCCGGGGTGGACCGCTAGGAGGTAGATCCCATACCACCCCAATTCCTGGTCACTAATATCCCAAAGTCACCGGACAACCTGTCTAACCCGTGTCCCGGTTCACCGCGCTAGTACCGAGGCGCAGGAGGTGTAATCCGACCTCCAGACTCCAGTACCGGCTGCCATAGGCGCTGACCAGGGGTGGGCCAAGCCCAGGACCCCTTCGCGCTAGTATCGAGGCGCATGAGGTGTAACCCGACCTCTCGCTAGAAGGATAGGACTTATCCTTAGCTAACTGGTTTAGTCGCTTGATCATCACCTGTCACGCCGCTTAGCTAATCCGCACGCACCGCCCTTTTATACTTGGCGCCTGACACTCCTGCTAGCAGAGCGGGAGTAACCGGGCTGCCTCCGTTCATCCTGTAGAGTGCCGACCGCTCCCACAGGATACCGTCCGCACTCTGCAGAAGTGTGAACCGACCGAGGGGAGAGATCTTCCCTACCGCCGCGCCGACGCTAAGCACGCTAAAGCTAATCCATTTCATTCCAGACATAACTATATACCTAAGGCACTGCTCTATTGCTTTCATCACCGCTTTAACCCGTTTCTCTTTCCCCCAGTTTCGCTGCCGATCGTCCCGGGAGGACCCGCTGCCGTCGTTCCCCGACCAGGCTGCGGAGAACGGAGCACCGAGCCGGCTGGTCGGCTGCCCTGGTTGCCACGATCACAGTGCAGTGTTGATAAAGAATTGATTGATATTGATTGAAGTCTAAGCTTAAGTTAACTAGTCAACCCTATGCAGAACTGTGAAATAAATATAATTGTGTAAATGTACTTGGTTTCCTTGCTCATCCCGCACACACACACCCTAGCCACTTAACGTCCAATGCCGTCTCAGCG
Source organism: Tuta absoluta (assembly GCA_027580185.1). NCBI lineage: Eukaryota > Metazoa > Arthropoda > Insecta > Lepidoptera > Gelechiidae > Tuta > Tuta absoluta. Next base: position 258,521 of record JAQAHW010000076.1, read on the forward strand.
CTTCACGCTGTAGCTAGTCGGGACTGCATTACAACCGTACGTAAACGATGATCAAATCTGTAAAAATCGCGACTTGAGTTAGGGTTGTTACTTGAAAATCCTTCTTTAATAAGATTTTAATAATAATAATAATAATTCGTTTATTTTCAGACAATTACATAGTCCATAGATTATTAGTATTATCCACACTAATACAATGTCAAACTCTGTCTGTCTGTCTGTCTGCTACGCTTTCACGGCCAAACCGCTGAATCGATCTTCATGAAACTTGATACAGAGATTGCTAGCATACCGAGAACGGACATAGGCTACTTTTTATCACCATTCGAGGGTCTGGAGTATAGATGTAGACCGCCAGGTGTACCACGAGAAGCCCAGCTAAACTTTTAGAGTTACAGGCATGGTTCCGAAACAAAAGTTGTTCAGTATGATGGGCCGCTTCTTTTCACAAGGACATTGAAGATCTGGAGTACCTTATGTAGACAACCAGGTGTACCATCAGGAGCCCAGCTAAACTATTAGAGAAACAGGCATGATTCTAAAACAAAAGTTGTTCATTATGATGGGCCGCTTCTTTTCACAAGGAAATTGAGGATCTGGAGTACCTTATGTAGACCACCAGGTGTACCATCAGGAGCACAGCTAAACTATTTGAGATACAGGCATAGTTCTAAAACAAAAGATATTCATTATGATGGGCCGCTTCTTTACACAAGGACATTGAGGATCTGGAGTACCTTATGTAGACCACCAGATGTACCATCAGGAGCCCAGCTAAACTATTAGAGATACAGGCATGGTTCTAAAACAAAAGTTGTTCATTATGATGGGCCGCTTCTTTTCACAAGGACATTGAGGATCTGGAGTACCTTATGTAGACCACCAGGTGTACCATCAGGAGCCCAGCTAAACTATTAGAGATACAGGCATGGTTCTTAAACAAAAGATGTTCATTATGATGGGCCGCTTCTTTTCACAAGGACATTAAGGATCTTGAGTACCTTATGTAGACCACCAGGTGTACCATCAGGAGCCCAGCTAAACTATTAGAGATACAGGCATGGTTCTAAAACAAAAGTTGTTCATTATGATGGGCCGCTTCTTTACACAAGGACATTGGGGACCTGGAGTACCTGCTGTAGACCACCAGGTGTACCATCAGGAGCCCAGCTAAACTATTAGAGATACAGGCATGGTTCTAAAACAAAAGTTGTTCAGTATGATGGGCTGCTTCTTTTTACAATGACATTGAGGATCTGGAGGACCTTATGTAGACCACCAGGTGTACGATCAGGAGCCCACCTAAACTATTGGAGATACAGAAATGGTTCCAAAACAAAAGTTGTTCAGTATGATGTGAATAAGTTGAGAAAGGATATTGGCAACTTTTTACCGAGGATGTTTTTGTTATCTTCTGACTTTTGTATTCAATGGTTATAAATATTGATCTCTCAGGGCAGTACACAGGATAGCAAATTTTGAATTGTCCCTTTAACAACAGAAGCAAGTAAGTCACCCTTAAACAGTAGAGATAAGAACTGTTCTAATATCACTGTCATACTTATTTATTTATTTATTTATTTAACAATTTATTGTACACAAGAAAATACAAAAACATAGAACATATGGAAAAATGGTACAACAGGTACTGCTTATTTCTAAAGAAATTTCTTCCAGCAGATCTAAAGAAGCGTGAGTAGATTAAGGATATACGGATAATACGTGCACATATAACAGTTTACTTATAATTTTATCATGATCAAAACACAAATCAAATAAATATATGACTAAAAATAAAAATACACATATATATAACTATATATACCTATACAATATATTATAATACATAAATGAACTACACAAATTACGGAATTAAGGAAAGATAATGCTCTTTAACACGTTTTTTAAAGATAGCTATGGAGGGGCTATCTCGAACAGTGGGTGGAAGAGAGTTCCACAGTCTGACAGCATGGACAGAGAAAGAATAAGAGTAGAAATCGGTACGATGGGAGGGCATAGAAAGGAGAGTCCTGACGTTTGTACGACAGGGCTTGTGAAGAGGACGAGAGAAAGAGAAACGTTCACGGAGATACGAAGGCGAAGAAGGATTGTGAAGAATATTAAAGAGAGTACAAAGAATGTGAGTATTCCTGCGAAAACGGATTGGGAGCCACTTGAGTTGGGATCGAAACTGAGAAACGTGGTCATATTTTCTAAGTCCAAAGATAAAGCGGATGCACAAATTTTGAAGTCTCTCAAGTTTATTTAAAAGTTCCTCAGTGGCGTCCAAATAGCAAGCGTCAGCGTAGTCTAGGATAGGAAGAAGCAACGTTTGAGAAAGAGAGACCTTAGTAGAGAGGGGCAAGAAACTCTGCAGGCGCTTAAGTGAGTGAAATGAAAAGTGAATTTTACTACTTACTATGAATATACATATCTACTTTAGAACCTGTGCCTAAAAAACTATCTAACGCGGACGAAGTCGCGGGTTAAAGCTAGTAATAATTATAAAAATATGTTAGTAGCAAATTATAATTGAAATAACAAAATAAAATAAAATAACAATTTCATTGGCATAGCGTTCACGTGTTTCAGTCCTTTAAAACAATTAAAAAATGGCAGTTATATTTATACAATAGGTCAATTTAAAATGCATTAAGTTCAAAATCAGAGTAGTAGAATTTCCTAATCAAAATTAATATAAGTATCACAGTCAGTTAAGTCTAAGGCTAAAAGTAAAAATAATAATAACTTAATTTTGAATACATTTACAAATTATTCATAAATTTATAGGACCCCCTCACATGCCTTTGCATCCAGTGAATCTGTATCGATTAGTCAGGTCTATCAGTGATTACCTTTAGAATGCTGCTGGAGCTCTTCCGTAACCTGCGCCACATCGAAGCACTCCGCTTTCTAATTATCGCGTGAAAATCGTCGACATGTGCTTCAGCAAACATAGTGGATGCACTGCAATATCGGGGCAGATCCATCAGCATTCTAAAAGCATCATTGTACTGGACACGGAGTTTGTTGAAAGTCGATTTGCAGTAGGTGGCCCACAGGCTACAAGTATAAAAGGACTGGCAGAACGCCTTAAAAAGTGTCACTTTGACCTCTTTCGTATGTACACTTAGTGAACCTGCGAACCAGCATATTGCAGCGGACTGCCAACGCTCTCCGTTCTCTCTCTATGTCACAGTCGTCGGATAGATCCTCTTTAACAATATGCCCCAAATATTTAAACTGAGGCACCCGATTTAGCGGAACTCCTAGGAGCTTGATAGGTGGCACCTCTGCAGGATTCTTGTTATTGACTCGAAACACCATAAACTCACTTTTCTTAACATTATAAGAGAGGCCATGCTCGGCAGCATAGCCTTCACATACAGACAACAGTTGACGAAGCGCCCTGATCGATGGACTCAACAACACCATGTCATCTGCATAGCTAATATTATTAACTATTTTACCGCCAATAGAACATCCAACTCCGGTGTTGTTGAGTTTATGAATCAGTTCGACGACATACAAATTAAATAGTAAAGGAGATGATAACCCGCCTTGACGGACACCACACTCATACTCATACTCATACTCTTTATTTCATAATAAAAATATTACATGTCAAAATATTTCAATACATTTACATTACTTACAATACTATTTAAGAAATTCATTTACTGTATAATAAGCACCTTCAATTAATGATTTTTTTAAATTATAAATAAAATTATGAGAGTTTTTTATGTCATCTGGAATTGCGTTGTATATTTCTGGACCCATTGCATGGGTAGTCTTAGTTGATTTGGCAAGTTTGCATTTCACATTTACTAAGTTGTTTTTGCTTCTTAGGTTATGGTTGTGTAGTAGAGATTTTTGCTGGTACATTTCTATGTTTTTGTGTGTGTATTTTGCTATTTCAAAAATATATTGAGAGGGAAGTGTCAATATTCCTAATTTATTAAATAAAGATTTAGCTGGAGTACCAGGTTTAACGTTAGATTTTTTTTTTTTTTTAATTAATGATGGGTTTGCTCTTGACTCTAGTCTAGGTCATAGGGCAGAGACAGAGTCTAAGATGTAGCGAGCTCACCCAGAAGAAGCCTGTTAAGGCACTGGCACTCCCACACACTGACGGAACGCAGCAAGCTACTTGGCGCCAGACTTCGGTGGGATGGTGGTCGCGAGCCAGGCGGCTCCTTACGGAGCCTTGCCGGACTTATCCACAGGCAAGCCTGTGTTGCCGTTGCCCGGGGTGGACCGCTAGGAGGTAGATCCCATACCACTCCAAAATTATTAGAAATTATTCTTATTGCGCGTTTTTGAAGCACAAAAACACGTTGCCAGTCAGAGGCCGTCCCCCAAAACTCCAATCCGTAGCATATTTGGGAATGAAAGAGTGAGAAGTAGCAAGCACGCAGCTCCTGAGACGGAAGAATGTGGGCTAGTCGGCTCAGTGCGAAGCACGCGCCCGATAGTTTGCCACACAGTACGTCTATATGCGTCTCCCACGTCAGTGCCTTGTCGAGTGTAACACCCAAAAATTTTGATGCTGTTATCTGTCCCAACAATTGACCACCAACCACGACAGAGAGAGGTCTAGGGGGCCTACCACCGAGTGAGAAATGTAGAACATGTGTTTTGGCTATGTTTAACACTAGTCCGTTACCTATAAACCACTCTTGCATTCTCAACATATCACTACTGATTTGGGACTCTAAACCTGTAAGTGTTTCAGCTACAATGATGTCACAAGCGTCATCGGCGAAAAGGAACATATTGCCATTCACACTCTTGTACATATTCATCGGACAGCGCACCGTTCTATCTGACCTGGTTTATTTGACCACTATACCAATATTTAAAGGTATTAATTATATTGGAGGGAAAACCACTGGCTTGTAACTTATTCCATAGTATGTCATAATTAACCAGATCAAATGCCTTGGATAGATCCAGGAATGCAGCGTATACGGGTGTCCGTCTTTGTGTGTAGTATTTGACCGTATGCTTCAGCGACAAGATAGCACTCTCCGTTGACAAACCGGGTCTGAACCCAAATTGCGCATCGCTCAATTGCAGATGTTTGCTAAGTTGGCGCTCAAGCACACCGTCAAGCACTTTAGCCAGGACCGTGGCCAAAGAAATTGGCCTGTAGTTCCCACGGTCAGCAACATCACCGGTCTTGTTTTTAACAATGGGAACAACTACCGTTCTTATAAGCTCCGGTGGCAGGTAGGAGTGCCTAATACAAAATGTGAAAAGAAGCGATAAGACTCTCGGGAGATGCGGACCGGCGTGCTGAAGATGCTCTATGCTGAGACTGTCGTGTCCTGGTGACTTTCTTCTTGTCATATGCTTTAAAACCATTTTGATCTCGCTAGATGTTACGCGCAATGGAACACTGGACACGCCATCCTCGACACAGGCACCGTCAGCATTGGCATTCTGTTGTAAGAGTGATTGGACTTTGAAATGCTTTCTAAACATATTTGCTATCTCCCGAGGATCACTCACTCCCTCCACAGTCAGGGGTACAGCTAGTCTTGGGTTTAATTTCTTAGTCTCTTTCCAAAACTTCGGAAAATTCTTATTGTCATGTTGAGTCGCCAAAATATACAACCTGATTTGTTCCTGCCTATTTTGACAGAATTTTAATTTTGATTTGAATACTTTGCGTGACTCACACATATCCTGATACTCTTTCCCACTTTTTGGTTTTCCTAGCCATACCCAAATTAAGAATGCCTGCCTAGCTTTCTGATGTGCATCCTTAACATACTTGTTCCAGCCAGCCACGGAACGACTTCGAGTTTTCACCTCCCTCTCCCCAAAGCTGCCCTCAGCTGCCTGTCTGAGCCCCTTAACAATACTACTGTAGAGACTGTTTATAACAGCTTGATGGTCTTGGTTATTGCAACGTTTGTCAGCACATAAACTTAGCTCCTCAGGAAAAACTATCTCTTTTAAAATTTCGGTACACTTTTGGTTGTAACTTTCAATCTGACATAGACCCCTCTCACCCCACAACACTTTGTTAGCATACGTTTTATCTAGCACAGGCACTGTCAGACTGATAACGCCTAAATCACACTGCACCACGATCGGGTGATGGTCTGACCAGTACGTGTTATAGAGTATATCAACCGCTCGTAATGTCGGCCAGGCTGCCTCAGAAACCAGACAATAGTCCAGCCAGCTGGTACTCCCGAAAACGTCACTAACAAAAGTGTACGCACCCGAGTCAATACCTAGACTGTGAACATCTGCGCAGCGCCACCCCTGAACTTTACAGAAGCTGAGCAACTCCACACCAAATAATTCACCTGGATCGGCATTAAAGCGCCGAGGACTAACACTGATTCAATTTGTGTATTTTCTACTATCGCAGCAATTTCCCCCATGCATTCACTAAATTCTGATAGATTTTTTGAACAATTAGTAGGCATGTATACACAGAAGACCAAGAAAGTTCGATCTGCAACATTAATTTTAATAGCTGCGATACGGTCACTATGGCATTCAACGATAGACACCGACGTAAATAGCGATTTTCTCCATAAAAGCGCAATCCCGCCGTACGGCCGTCCGCGAATTAATTTAGTCGTGTCCATTGATGACTTGCCAATTGCCATAGTATCCGTAGTCGCTGTCAATATCACCCAGCAATGGAATTTAGCTTTCTAAAAGCCAAGTTTCTTGCAAAGCTACTAAATGTACATTTTTACATAGGCCGCGTATACTTTCAATCGACCTTTTTACATTTTTACAATTAAAACTACATAATTTTATTTTTAAACTTATCATCCGTTATTGGCTAATTACTTATCTTTCAAATTACTTTTTTTTTTGGACGTGCCTGCTTTGACCCTTGAGTCTTATTAAAGCTTACAAATCTACGAAAAGAGACACCACTCGGCCACAAGTTCTCATCCATGAAAACAGCTAATTTATCCTTAGGTATAAAGAATTTATAGCCTACATATTCTCTTACTAACTTCATCTCAATTTTTTGAAGCTTTACGCTCACGTCTGTTTTTTGCTTGATATAGTTGGTAATGTCCGCAATAGGCGAGTCCTTATCGACATTGTAGATATAGAAAGGAACCTGTATCTGCGCAGCTTTAAAAGTACAATCCGAACCTATGTCAGCCTTTCCTTTCATGCCAATAAACTTATTTTTCAAGCGTTTTTTCTGCACAAGAACCCAACTTTCTTTAGGTTTTTCCGGTTTCCATGTTCCTGTGTTTTGACGTAGAACGTCTGCTGTTTGTTTACGCTCGCGAGTAGGTGCCGCTGATTCATTAGCTACGTCACAGTCGACATCGGTAAGTGGGCTCGTAGCGCTCCCGTTTAATGTGTGCGCACGCGCAGGCATATCTGTGTCCTTGCGTGTAGGTGTACTCGTAGCCGATCTCGTTTGTGGACTCGAGGTACCGGCCGCTCCTACGCGCCCCACCACCGCCGCCGCCGCTGCTGTCGTCACGCCAGCCGCTCGTCGCTGCGAACCTGTTTCGCTGCTCCGACCCCCGTGCTCCACCACACCAGCTGATTTGCGCGCACTTTTATTTTGGAACGGAAGACTGGAATTTGAAACTACCGTATTGATACAAATATTAATACAAGATTTCAAAGATGTATTGATTGTACTATTTCCCATATCCTTCACATCATTACTACTTTTATTTTGTTCAATATCTCGATAGAGCTCAGAAGGAATATGCGGCAGTCCAATTGGGCCGCTGTCGTATTTAAAACTATTTAGCAAACATGCACCTCTGCGCAGGTTCACATTATGTATTCGTCACTTCTGTCTAAGCTACCATTGATCATTTCTTTCTTCACATAGTTGGCTTTTATGCTTGCTACGTCATTTTGTAGTATAACGATTTCTTTAAAAGACTAGTTGCGTCGATATGATCAAAGGTCACCGGTGGTAATTTGTGTAACTCGCGCGCCACATATATCGGTAGCTTATCGGGATCGATTTCTTTAATTATCATAAGAATATCTTCCATGTTCCTCACCGATTTTCCTTTCTTCTTGCGTGTAATTAAACGTCGCATAGTCCCGACTTCTTCAAAAAGTAACTGTTTCGCTTGTTGTATTTCGTCCTCAGTGAACGTAGTTGTACACAAACGGATGATACTTTCAGTATCCATTACATCAGCTTTATTTTGGACAAAAGCTAGTACCTCGGATATCACAATGTTGCAGTAAGCACACTTCACAACACTTGACGTCATTTTTATAAAAAAAAAGACGGCGGACCTATCATAAAGTGCGTGCGCACGCGAGCTTGTACACACACGACTGACTGACACGTGACTGACTCACGATTTTGCTCAGGTGAGTTTTGATTATTGAATCTTGCTCAAACAACGTTCTAAAATCAAATCTCTACTTAAAACTAGTTTTAATTCTAGATCAGCGCTTGAGTGCTTGAGTTCTAAAATACGGGCCTTAAACTGCTTCTTCGTGGCTGTTACTACCTAATTTAGAAACCACCACAATAAAATACCACAAAACGCTATCCTGATCAACTCTTATTTCAGCATTGATCAGTGCCAACTAACATCGACCTTTAGCAGCCAGTTGAAGAGTTTCTAGTTCGCGTGCATTAGAAATACGTATTTCCGCGTAGTACTGCCCAGTACGGCTGGGGTCCGATTGGAGCAAAGATCCTCTGCCAGTGCGATGACGTGAGAAAAAACTTCATAATGCTGAAGCCTGGACAGGTTCAAGTTCATCCTGAAATATGAAAAAACTATTATAAGATCACAATTACAATGACAAAAAAACAGGTGGGTATGTAATGGTTTGAAAGCGCATACCTAACTACAGGATGTAAAAAACTGCAAATATTTGAAGGGTCCATCCTCAAAAATTTAAGAATCTCAAAGTACATAGAAATAATGGTAAATAATTTAGAATGACTATTTAAAATTTTATAAAAGAATTAAACACAAGTCTGCTTATGAGTTACTAGCTGTTCCCGCGACGTCGTCCGCGTTACGTTGATATTCATCTAATGCCCGTGAAATAGTTTATGCAACGCAATGTTCGAAAACGCGGGAAAACAAGGTGAATCACAAAACTATCTTCATAACGACGCTATGTATTTTTCTCAATACATAATAGTTATTTTGTTACATTGTCTAGCGCATATACAAACAGACTATTAGCGTCACTGACACGTGAAAAACATAAACAATTGGCCGTGCAAAAAGCAGCTGGTAGACAAATCTAAGCCCGCGGTACCCAACGTCTGGCCATGTGCCTTATTGATGGTCATCACAAAACACACATAAATAAGAAACTGCACGCGTTAAAATTTGTAAGAAAAGATTCAAATTTAAACGCGCAAATTTCAAAAAGCTCTCCAGTAATTTCGCAACATTTTGGATTAGTTGTAAAGATAAAAAACAGGTCTGGCCACCCATTTTTTCGTACATAACAAAAAGCGTCTTGCGTGCGCTCGTGCATGTAGCGTGGACCATTTGTGAAACTGGACGGCAATATCACCAGACGAACTAAATCCTCAGCTTTGGTTGGTATCTTGTTGGAGGGCATCTTATTTATTTATTTAACCATTTATTGTACACAAAAACATACACAGGAACAATTTACAATGAGACAAGACACAACAGGTTTACTTATTTCTAAAAAGAAATTTCTTACAGCAAACCTACATAAGAGACATTCTATAATTCAAGACGCGGATAAGACGTGCACAATAGCAAAAAAAAAAAATAACGTATATATACGAATACTACAATACTTGAATACCTTTATGATAGAATACTTATATACCTATTAATATATAAATATATTATATATATACTACATACATACTTACATTACTATGGATATGCAAGAGAAAGATAGTGTTCTTTAACTCTCTTTTTAAATATAGCAATAGATGGACTATCGCGCACAGCGTGCGGGAGAGAATTCCACAATCTGACGGCATGAACAGTAAAAGAGTAGGAGTAGAAGTCTGTCTTGTGAGATGGCATAGACAGGAGAGACCTGACGTTTGAGCGACATGGCTTATCCTGCGGGCGTGAAAACGCAAAGCGCTCTCGAAGATACGATAGAGAAGAAGGGTTATAAAGAATGTTGTACAGAGAAGATAAAACTTTATTTTATTAAACGATTTGATTAAACGATAACTACAACATATTTGAGTACGAGCTGTTACGTACGCTAAATACGCATATACCAAAAAAAAAGAAAATATTGAAAACTAAATCAAAAACAAATTTAACTAAAGGCATAAAAAACTCTTGCAAACATAAACGGTTACTAAAAACATTTCTTACACAAACTTCTAACCCCATACTACGGAAATTTTACCAGAAATACGAAAAAACTCTTAAAAAAACCGTGAAGACAAGTAAGAAAATAAAATTCTCAAGACAAATGGACGCGTCAAAAAATAAAACCAAAACAATGTGGCATATAACAAACGAAGTAACACGAAATGGTAAGCGACTACAATATAAAAATATCAAATTAAAAATCTCACCAAACCTTGAAATTGTAAAGCCGGATGCAGTCGCAAACGAATTAAATGAGTATTTTGTATCAATTGGAGACCCATCATTTCAGAAAGAGACAACGACAGGATCGACCACTGTGCCCATACGGCCGACCGGTCGCCCGCCAACTGAGCGCGCAGTAAATAGTATCTACTTATTACCGGTAACTGAACAAGAAATAAGAAAGATAATTAGGGACATGCCAAACAAATACAGCTATGGAATAGACGAAATTCCGCCTATATTAATTAAAGTCTGTATCAACGAATTGGTAGAACCCATGACTCTACTTACTAATCAATCTTTTAATGAAGAAAAATTTCCTGATAAATTAAAGATCGCAAAAATTCGTCCGGTTCTCAAAAAAGGTGGAAGTAGGGAAAATAAGACTCAATACAGACCAATCGCGCTATTGCCTGTAATTTCAAAAATATTGGAAAAGGCTATGACAAACCGTCTCATTAACTTTTTAGAAAAATATGACCTTCTAAATAATTTTCAATTTGGCTTCCGTAAAAAGCGCTCTACAATCCAAGCAGTTACAACGTACATCCAAGAAGCTTACAATTGCATAAGGGACAAGTCGTATGCAGTGGGAATCCTGCTGGACATGTCTAAAGCATATGATCGTGTACAGCATGATATTCTGTTGGACAAACTCTATGCGATTGGAATCCGCGGGAAAGCATTTCAATGGTTAAAATCATACTTAGCTAATAGGAAACAGATTGTGGAGATAGATAGTTACGATGAAAAAAGTGGTCGAATTGTTAACGTGTCGTCTAACATTATAACAACGAACTGTTCTATACCACAGGGAAGTGTAATAGGCTGTGTTCTTTTCTTGCTTTATATCAACGACTTGCCGTCAATCGTTAAACCCCTGTGCGTTATGTTCGCGGATGATGTGTCGCTGTTGTTTCGATCCAACGGGGACGACGAAGATAAAATAAGCATTATAGAAGCATTTAATGAGACCAATCTTTGGTTGCGGGACCACAACTTGGAAATAAATCGAGACAAAACCCGACTAATACAGTTTAGGCCATACCAAAAAATCAAATTCGACCTAGAACACGTATTAAACACCTTAAAAATAAAAGAAACAAATAGTTTTAACCTGCTTGGGATTACTGTAGATACTTATCTGAACTGGAAAGACCACATTGAAAATCTTAAGACAAAACTATCTCAGTTCACATATGCGCTTGCGATCCTAAAAGCAAACACAAACTTTGATGCGGCTATCTCGGCGTATTTTGCTTACGCATACTCGTGGATGCGTTACGGGGTTATTCTTTGGGGACAAAGTAGTGAAGCCAGCGATATCTTGATTTTACAAAAAAAATGTGTGCGCATCTTATTAAACCTCAAAGCTAAAACTAGTTGCAAGCCTTATTTTATAGAGAAAAAATTGCTATCGTTCCCGTCTATTTATATATTGGATATCTCGCTATGGGTACGTAAGAACCTAAACATATTTAACTTCTGCAAGAGTACAAGGCGCAAACACTTACTGGAACTCCCAAAGCCAAAATTAGAAATATTTAAAAACTGCACTCAATATATGGGGGCAAAAATCTATAATAAAATTCCGACAGAAATAAAATTAGAATCTAATAATCTTAATATATTTACTAACAAACTGAAAATGCTGCTAATTCCTAAATGTTATTACTCAATTGATGAATTTTTAAATGATAAGCTGTAAATATAAATAGTGTATAAAGTAATTTTTAATTTATAATTAATTAGTATAATGTATTTAATTTAATGTTATATCGTACTTAATTTAATGCTCGTGTGATTTAATTTAACCTACTGTAATTTGCGGTGCCCCTACGGGGTTTATGTACTATCACTTAGACTAATTTTAAGACCTTTATTTAATAATTATTGTACATAAATGCAAATAAATAAATATGAAATATGAAATATGAAGAGAGAATGTGAGTATTCCTCCGAAGGCGGATTGGGAGCCACTTGAGCTGTGAACGAAATTGGGAAACGTGGTCGTATTTGCGCAGTCCGAAGATAAATCGAATGCACAGATTTTGAAGACGCTCAAGTTTATTAAGAAGCTCCTCGGTGGCATCCAAATAGCAAGAGTCGGCGTAGTCGAGAAGAGGTAAAAGAAGTGATTGGGCCAAAGTGATCTTAGTGCTTAAGGGTAAAAAGTTTTGGAAGCATTTCAGTGAATGAAAAGAGAAATGAATCTTTTTACTGACCTCATTGACATGAGGAGTCCAAGATAGCCTAGAATCTAATAACACGCCAAGGTTCTTGGCAGTTTGACTAAACTAATTGGCACACCATCGTATTTAATAGATTGCACGGCCACAAGCTCCAGCTGCCTACTCATATAAGGGCTGCCGATAAGTAAGCTTTTGGATTTTTTCGGGTTGACCAACAGTCCAAAAGATTTAGCCCAGATTGAGATGTTATGTAGATCACTGTTGATAACATCTATGGAGCTGCGCATCTTATATAATTTTCCGCTCCTAATCACCTCTGGTTTGTGCAAATGAAAACTAAACGCTCGGTTTCAATTTTCGCAAACATGTCTTCAACAAATTCACTTGAAAAACCCCGAAAACGATGCAAGCGGGCAAAACGACCTTGCCTTATTTGTAAAATTTATGAACAAAACTAAGCAAAAACTTTTTTAGTAAAATTTGTTTCTCCAGTAGAAGGGTTAACATGATAAAGGCCGAAGTTATACCATCTTGAATACCAAATTTTCAAACACTTCTCGTATTAGGTATACAATTTTTGAAAACTTGCAAAATTTTCATACCATCTTCGCCACGACAGAAAAATTTTAGGAATTGTAGAGCGTCATGAGGTAGGTTTCGCTTATCCGTTGCAAATGGTCATCACGGGTGCGCAGGACGAGCGTGATATACACGCTTGTCACACTACTAATCAACCAATACAACAGCATCTTCATTGGTCGTGAGAGCATTGTATCGACCGCGATGTTCTGGTGTCGGTCGGCGATCAGCACTAATTATAATTTGGTAATTATTTTCCTGACCTTCAGAAATAGATTCCAGAGCCGCCTTAAAGTTGCTGATATGTACGTTGGTTTCATGAAGCATGGTCTGTAATTAAACTTGCGTTCAGGTCAAAAATATTCTTATTTCTTATGTTGACTTGCTCATAATAATCTGAGACAAAGTATATTTGAAGGAATTTCGGCTCATTTGTAGGAAACATAGACACTATCAAGTGATAAACTTGACCCTATATTTTAAAGGCGTCATTTGAAACGCTGAGTTGTAAAAATGAATGTTTTCCAGAAAGTGCTTTGAATGTGTTTGCTCCCCGGACAATAGTTCTTTTAAAGACTATGGTGGTTCTTGAAAATCATCTAATTTGACTTTTCCGCACACAACACAACACAATCCGTTCGGCTCTCTTCTCCATTTCAAGGCTTGACAATGATCACAGACCATGATCATTCCACCAATATCAGCAAATTTGGAATAATTAATATTAGACGTGTAACTAAACCCACTTCTTGTTTTATCAATCCATGGATAAGATTCAATTTGTATACCTTACTCTTGCAATTCTATTGGATCCTCATCCTCTGATGACATTGACCTTCTATTCAAAGAGTGGCGAAGACGATCTTGAGCTTAACGCAACTCACGCTGTTCTTAAGTTTCCATTGAACGCATTTCTTGGATTCTTTCCCTCTCAGAAGAAAAAAACTATCACGTTCTTCATGTAAGCGGTTTATAGTATTTTGGATCGATTCCAAACGCTCTTCATGTTGTGTAAAGTTTTCCAACGCCCGTGATGCGGCATGATGCTCACGATCGGCTGTTAGTCTCTCTTCATACTGCGTTAAAGTTTCAGATGCTCGTGATGTGGCATGACGCTCGCAATCGGCTGTCAGTCTTTCTGCATACTGCGTAAAAGTTTCGAATGCACGTGGCGGTCATGATCGGCTGTTAAACGGTTGACGTACTGAGTAAAATTTTCAGATGCGCGTTACTCAATGCGGCGTTCACGATCGGCAGATAATCGAATGTTACGCTGGGATGAACTCCTAATGCGAGCGACTCGGCAACAAGTATACGATTGGCTGACAATCGAATTTCACGTTGAGATGAAGTCTCAAATGCGTGTGATCTAGCCATGCGTGTGCGATTGGCAGACAACCGAACTTGGCGCTGATTTGCAGATTCTTGAATGCCAAAAATTATTAATATCCGTCTCGTAGTTTTTACGTGATGCGTGCACAAATACACATACAGACAGACAGACAAAAAAAATACTTATTATACCCCATTGAAATTTCTTAAAAATATTCAATGTATAGCCCAGCACAGCCTTTTTACACCTTTTTTAATATATATTCAATATATTTAACTACATATATTTTTGCAATAGCCTTCATCAACTTTGCGAAAGGATCGAGTTGTTTCTGTCTACACATTTTCGCCAGCAGTACTCGATTAACCAATCGGTAAAATTTTCTTTATAATTTTGCTTATGGAATCTTTTCTTCAGGTTCACTGACTCTTGATCCTTTGGGGTGTGCTTTTTTAAAAAAAAATCTTCCCGAATTTACTCTCGGCGATCTGTACAATATTGCTGGGGCTGCCAATTGGTTCTGTGTGGACTTTTTGATGTAGTGCACAACAATTAGTCTTGCGACAGTAATTGAACCAATCGGCTATGGTCACTTGGGAGACTGAGGATTGTCGTCAAAAACTAGCACACTCTCTTAGAGTTTGTTTGTATGTAAAATCAGCCGCAAAACAATACATAGGGCGGAACACCGAGAACAAAGGTATCTTGACCTTCTCAAACCATGTCCCTATGGCTCTTGAAATCTTTGGTTTTCTGCAATTTCTGCCGTAACACCTGCATGTCCCAACAGGACCCACGTCAATCAGGTCTTTAAACCGGTTGTTGTGGGTACACCAACGCAGCACAGGCAGCAGACCTTCCAACTCGATGCAATGATCGTCCGTGCCGAGCAAAATTATCAAATTCTCCATGTTCCAGTGCTGCTGGACCTCGGAAGTATAGAGGTGTTTCCTTCTCTGGGCAGACAGCTCTGGTGCCATAAGGTTGATAACCTGAAACCAAAATTAACATTTAATTATATTTATTATTTTCTGTCACTGCTGCGGGAAGTGCAGTCCTTCTGCCCTAGTGTAACTAAGTACAGGCACTCTATGAGCTGTATAGGCTGGAGCTGATCGTTCAGAACTTCCGGGGTTTTTAAATACACTCTAGGGTAAAAGAAAACATGGAAGTTGGGTTGTATAGATACGGTTCTGTGACTTTTTTTGAGATAATCAAGCATAACTTACATTTTAAATTGTTAGGTTCAGAAGTTAATATTCTTACCTCACGCACCGAAGCAGGAGAATGGTGCACTGGCAGATCGGGTGCAGAACTAGTTCCATTCCGAGGCACAAATGCATTAGGTGCAGAACTAGGCCCGGGTTGAGGCACAAATGCATCAACCACAGCACTCGACCTAGACACAGGCACAGACGCCGCAAGCGGCTCACTAGAGTCTATCACTTGCGACGCAGACACGGCAGAACCGAGTGGCTCATTTGAGTCCAACACTTGGGATGCACAAAACGCACAAGGGGTAACTAAAGGGGCGCGGGGCTCATTTGAGTCCAAAACACGCATCACTTTAGCTTTAAATTTTAGCGGCAATGCTGCTGACACGATTAAACGTCGGCGCCGGAACATCACTAACCGGCCTCCTAAGCCGCTCACTGCAGCAGCGCTAAACAAAAAGGGCATGGCTCATCTATCACTCTGTGAGCCACCCCTTAACAGGCGTTGTGACCAAGTAGACGCGGATGGATTTACTTTGGTTCAGAAGAAGCGCAGCAGGCAACCCCGCCAGAACAAGTGTGGCACCGCCCCAGTCGAGGCCAATCTACAGCTGCGCGCCTTCACGCCGAGGACATCGCTTTATGTCTCCCGCCTGCACGACTCCACTACCAAGCAAGACGTGCTGGATTACATCTTCGCGAGGCATAAAGCAGGTGCCTTCAAGGATACGCCAAGACTCGGAGTATACGTGGAGCCGTTGGAGTCGCGCCATTGGGTGGGTTTCAACTCGTTCGTGGTGCGAGTCCCAACAGCTGCTGTGAGCATCTTCACGTCACCTGAGTTTTGGCCGCAGGGAGTCGTGTTTCGCCGCTTCCGAGGGAAGCTACCGCTCACGGCTTCACCGTTAGAATAGGTTTTAGAATAGTAATATTTTAAAGTGTATTTAAGTTTATTTTACTTGTATAGTCGTATTTTATTTTTATATTTTATTTAGAACAGTTATGTTGGCAAACTGTTTACCTAAGACACAGAAATGGTTATTCTTAGTTTAGGAAATAGTTAAGCCTCATAATTGTTTTGTATAGTTTTACGTATTAGTAATTATGTTTATTAAATAAAGAATTTGATTTGATTTGATTTGATTCCGGGGGCAAAGATGGGGCTTCAAGCGAAAGCAGGGCTTTGAGCGAAGACGGGGCTTTGGGCGAAGACAAGGCTTGTTGAGAAAGCTCCATGGTAGTTTACTGACGTTCTCAAGCGGATGACACAAGTGCTCTCAACGGGAGTACAGGCAGCGAACTGAAGAAATTACCATGAATTTTCATGCTTATTGAAATAAATGAGTAATTTTTGGTTATCTATTGTTGCTATTGTCATTGTGAAAGACAGACTAGTGTTGCCAATTAATTAAATAAAAATAAGTAAGTAATGGCACTTTTCCTACATGTTTTTATTGTGGTTTTAATAAGTTTTATTCAATTATATTGTAGTTTTAATACGTTTTAATATAGTTTTATTTAATTATAATTATATTATGGTTTTAGAACGTTTTATTTAATTAACTTGATTCTATCAGGAGTTGCTAAATTTGTCAAAAATCACAATAATTGCAACCCTGAAATTACGTCTTGTGTCAAAATGGTGAAAACTAACCTCAAACTGTGTGTAATTAATTGAAATTTTAAAAATTTATATATCCAGTTCTAGACGTTTGCGAATAATTGCGATAGGATAAAGAACTTGAAAAAAACCGGGACCCTAGCCTAAAGTCCGTGTTTAAGAGTTGAGCCCAAAATACTTACATCAGAATCGGGAAATATCCAGTATTGACAGTTAAGCACAGGGCAGCTCATCAGACTTCAGTAAAAGAGGTGGTGATGGTGCAGCTTTCTTTGCCCTTACAGCAGGAGTTTGTAATGCAGTCCCGACTAGCTAGAACTAGCTGAAACAGCATTGGACATTAAATGGCTAAGGTGTGTGTGTGCGGGATGAGCAAGGAAACCTAAATGAATAACATTTATTTAACAATTCTGTATAGGGTTGACTAGTTAAACTAAAACTCAGACTTATCCATCAACACTGCACTGTGATCGTAGCAACCGGGGCAGCCGACCAGCGAACTCGGTGCTCCGTTCGCCGCAGCCTGGTCGGGGAACGACGACGGCGGGTCCTCGCGGGACGATCGGTAGCAAAACTAGGGGAAAGAGAAACGGGTTAAAGCGGTGATGAAAGCAATAGAGTACCCTAGGTATATAGCTATGTCTGGAATGAAATGGGTTAGCTTTAGCGTGTTTAGCGTCGGCGCGGCGGTAGGGAAGATCTCTCCCCTCGGTCGGTTCACACTTCTGCAGTGTGCGGACGGTATCCTGTGAGAGCGGTCGGCACTCTACAGGATAAACGGAGGCAGCCCGGTTACTCCCGCTCTGCTGGCAGGAGTGTCAGGCGCCAAGTATAAGCAAGCGACTAAACCAGCTAGTAAGGGATAAATCCTGTCCGTCTAGTGGGAGGTCGGGTTACACCTGATGCGCCTCGATACTAGCGCGGAGGGTTATTGGGCTTGCCCCCTCCCCTGGTCAGCGCCTATGGCAGTCGGTACTGAAGTCTGGAGGTCGGATTACACCTCCTGCGCCTCGATACTAGCGCGGAGAACCGGGACACGGGTTGAATAGGTTGTCCGGTGACTTTGGGATATAAGTGACCAAGAATATTTATAGAAGGGTGAGTTACGGTTCGGAGTTCTTATAATTCCTTTCCGGTGCACTGAGACCCAACTCTGCACCCTGTATGTCCTGCAGTATAGCTCAAAGTAAGGTAATCACTGTACATATCTTATAAACTCCAGTAGTCAGGTGGAGCCCGGATCAGGTACCTACTAGGCACGAGTGGCTGCGGGCGGGCGGGCGGTTCAACTGCCCCTCTGAGACCGTGTGCGCCGGTTTTGTATGCGCGCGCGGCGGGCGGGCGCTGCACGCTGGCGTCGAGCGCGCGCAGCTTCGTTCCACCTCGTTCTGTGTCACTGTACTGTGACTGTCGTCACATTTTCCCCCGGGTTGATGAGATTTCTGGCTGTAAGGCAAGAAATCAGAGCACAGTATATATTCAAATCAGCGCAATGAAAAGGCTACCTCACCATACAGTCTCATCTCGAAATGGTCCAGTGCCATACCACTCTTGTAGCTTGGTCCCTATAAAATCATGTCTCCGGATATGTGTCCGGGTCTGATTCTCCCCCTACCTATCTATTTAAAAAAATAAAATGTATTAAACAAAATAACTGCTATCATTGAATACCAAATTTTTAAAACACTTCCCGTGTTTAGGTATACAATTTTTGAAAACTTGCTAAATTTTTTCGAGTGCGGGCAGGATTTGAACCTGCGACTTTCGCATTACTAGTGGCGACGCCTCTTCCATCTGGGCTACCGCAGCTCATTCCCGGCCCGCCAATTTTGCAAGTGTATTTTAATGCCAGTAACGCGTGGCAAGGCTTCATCTACCAAGTTAGTTTTACAACTAATACTCGGCGACTAATTCTATCTTTACAGATTGAATGTAGTCTAAGCGATGAAAACCTGCGATAAATTGAATACCAAATTTTTAAAACACTTCCCGTAACTTTTCTCGAAAAATTTTGCAAGTTTTCAAAAATTGTATACCTAACACGGGCAGTGTTTTAAAAATTTGGTATTCAATTTATCGCGGGTTTCCATCGCTTAGACTACATTCAATCTGTAAAGATAGAATTAGTCGTCGAGTATTAGTTGTAAAACTAACTCGGTAGATGGAGCCTTGCCACGCGTTACTGGCATTAAAATACACTTGCAAAATTGGCGGGCCAGGAATGAGCTGCGGTAGCCCAGATGGAAGAGGCGTCGCCACTAGTAATGCGAAAGTCACAGGTTCAAATCCTGCCTGCACTCGAAAAATTTTGCAAGTTTTCAAAAACTGCTATCATCTTTCATTACCACAACAATTGTCAACATATAGCATACTAGCTGTTGCCCGCGACTTCGTACGCATGGTGTAGTGACTTGTGAGTTAGTGAAGTTGATGTATGCATATTGTTTAATATTAATATCATGTTTGTATAAAGTTTTTTCTCTTTAAGATGTGCAATGAATAGGTACTGGTTAACTTGTTTTTCGGTTAGGTAGTTGGTTTTGATACTATGGACATCAGCTACAAAACATCATTATAAACTACTTTGGTAGTTTTACCATCGGGTGCTAAAACGTACAAATTTTCAGGAGAACTGACTCGAGAGCAAGCGACATATAGCTGCCCGTGTGATAAACAGGTAATCGTAAGACCTACGCGCCTGCGGCTTTCAGCGTCTGTCCTTGCGATTTGTTTACAGTCATTGCAAAGAAAACGCTGACGGGAAACTGAATGCCCTTAAATTGGAATAAAAAGTTGTTGGGAATGAGTGGTATACGCGCCACAACCAGTGAAAATATCCGCCTCGAATACATTCATCTTTAAGCTTAAGATCTTCAGTCTGGTTCCATTGCACAGCTTTGGCGGAGTGAGATTGCAAAGAAGCATGATAGGAACACCAAGTTTAAGTAATATTTGGTGTGCAGAAAGACCATTTGCACTCAAGGAGTTTAGGAATTCTATTAGGTAGTTAGTGGCTTTGTCTTGATTCATAACAGTGTTAATTGACGCGTATACCACCATATCCCTAGTGATTTGTGACATAATGGTATGGTTTATTGAAGCAGTCTGATCATTTTTGGGTGCAAAAATAGGTCTTTCACGTAGCTACGAATCTTTCTTTTGAAGGAAGGAAGGCTCGCCATACACAGAAGAAATGATTCTCTTTAGACCAGAAACTATTTGGCAAAGCGTTTCAGGCAGACTTACTTGACCGTTATCCTCTGGTAAAGTACCTCTGCCGAGTTTTAATAAAGCTTGTGAAAACTCTTCAGCCCGTGGATTACCTCCGAGACGGGTTCGCATGATCACCGTCATGGTCAACTTGTGAATTTGTGGCCAAAAAGCCGATGATTTTAGTGAGGCATTCACCTCATCAGCCCTGGTACCTCGAGTAACAACTGGAAGTGTTTGGCAATAGTCACTGGAAAAAAGAACAGTGATATGGCCCATGGCCCTATTATCTCTGCGTATGTCTTTCAAAGTCCTATCCATAGCTTCTACCGTTTTTTTGTTGGCCATCGTACACTCGTCACATAACTACCAGACAACAATATCAGAAAACCTTTGCCTTGTAACTGTTACGTGATACAGCACATATTGGAGTATCGTTTGTGTCCAAATCGATTGTTATTTTGAAAGTTGTATGCACCGTTTTCTCTCCTGGAAGCAGTGTGGCAGCGATACTTGAAGATACTACAGCAAGTGCAATCCTTCCTTGCCTTCTGATCTCTGCAAAAATGTTTAAGGCGAGTGTAACCGTGAACGACCTCGATAGTGGCGCCACTTCACAAAAAAAGATTTATCTTTGAAGAAAATCTATCAGAATATCCGTTGCCCAACTTTATACTTACATACGTATATCACGCCTATTATCTCTTGTAGGGTAGGCAGAGCGTAAATGTCCGTTTTTTTGGCCGTCTGACATACATTTGATGGTCATTCGGAAAATTGTGTATCGCCATGGTGACAGGTTGTCAGCCCATCGCCCATGTGAAAGTCCCTTAGTCGCCACTTACGACTCCCACGGAAAAGAAATGAGGTGATGCTATTGCAAGCCGGCATCACACGGCATAGTTTACAATACTATATTATTATTTTTTTTAGAAAACCTGCCGCCTGTCAGTGGCTTTGTTATATAATTTTGGAGAAAACATTTCATTAGCGGGATTCACAAAACTAACAGCGACATCTATGAAGTAATTTTAAACAAATTTTACTCTAACATTTTTGATTCTAACTAATGAAGGTATTTATATTTTTTTAGGTTCCGTACATCGAAAAGAAACGTACAAAAAAACGGAACCCTTATACGATCAGTTTGTTGTCCGTCCGTCCGTCCATCCGTCTCGTAAGACGCTTTATCTCGGAAATGCGCAGAGATATCGAGTTAAAATAAAAACTATATTGGTAAATAGGTTTTAGGCTGCAATATGGAACCCTTATAAGTTCACTCACTTTGTTGTCCATTTGTCTGTCTTTCAAGACTCACTATCTCGGTTACACGTAGAGATGTCGAGTTAAAATTAAAAGTATTATTATTTTAACTCAGGCCAACGGCCTCTTGTAGTGGTAAAAAAAATAACTAATTTTACCCAAATCATAATTTGTCTTCGCAATGAAACAATTTTCAACGGATTTAAGTTGTGTTTATTTTGGATTTCACAATTCCTACGTTTCCACAATAAACACAACTTAAATCCGTTTAAAATTGTTTTATTGTGATGAGTAATAGTTGTGCAAACTCAAGAAAATATCACAATTCATCTGTCTTCCATCACATACCTTGACCATGACCAAAGGTCAAAGTAAAAGTCCGAAACATTTCTGTAATAGTTAGAACGACCCACATATATGTCAGACGTGGCGATAGCGATAAAATACTTACGGCCGTTGACGCTCAACCTACCCCGCAAGGATTAAATGTGTGATTGTTTGTTTTTTGTTTGGTTAGGTCGTTTCACGGGGTCGTTTAGATGGTCAGATCGTATGTCAGTCAAAACGTGGTCAATACCGCGTTTTACAAAACTAACGGCGACATTTATATTATTTTTTAGGAAAAAAATTCGGAACTCGCTTTGCGGAACCAGTTACTGTGTTTTACCATGGGAATGAAAGATTTTTTCGAGGTAAAAATAATCCTAGATGTTGACTCGGGTAATAAGCTACCACAGTATAAAATTTTGTAGAAATCTGTGCAGTAGTTTTTACGTGAAAGAATAACAAACATACCGACAGACAAACAGACAAACAGACAAAAATCAATTTTACTTCTGTTTTGATGTCTGTATCTTGAACACAATTAGAAGCAAAAACCCTTTTTTGAATCTATTTCATGTACAGAATTGGTTTCGTTTCTGTTTTATTATATGTATAGATAAAATATTACAGACTTGATAAACCTTCATAAAACTTATTAAAGATATTTATCACTTTATTGAGATCACTACCTATGGGAAACCATAGAAAATTTAGTCAGTTAGTAGAGGGTCGGCTATTGAACACTCCTAGTTGCTTTTAGGTTATGCCACATGTTTTTTGACCGCATGGTTTTAAATTGACCCGGATTACTGTATCTTGTTTATGTTGTCCTGGAATATATGCCTCCAACCGGTGGAACTTCTTTTACTAACTACAAACAACCCCAAAAACTCTGTTTCACCCTCTACCAATAAGAAAAATATATGTTTTAACTCTAACCTATGAAACTATTTGGTTTACACTGTTATAGTAATTAACTAATAAATAATACAAAAATGAACCTACTAAAAGAAAAAAAAGGAAAAATTTGTAAACTATGTAAAAAAAAAACTCAACTAAAACTCCCCATTTGCCATCCGCTGGTGTCGGGCTGCCCTCAACCGCTTCAGGGCCCTCCTCCTGCTGCTAGGTGGTCCACGTGGCCTCCACGTTGGCCTCTCTGCCTCGTGGTATGCCCGTCGGGTTGGTGATGGTGTCCGGGAGTGGCTGTTGCTGTGGCCCCGGCGGAGTCGGCGTTCCGAGCGTCTCGGTGTATGGTAACCCTGGCGCCAGTGGTGGTGCTGGGCGTCAGTCTGGGTCACTACTGTACGGTGTCTGGGTCCTGCGGCCGTACAGCTCGCCTCACTCCACCTGCTCGTTCCACTGCCGTCTGCCTTCTCCTTTTCGGGTCCGGCCTCCGCCGGCTGGTGGTGGTGTCTGGTGACGTGGCGGTGTCCGCTCCCCGTTCCTTTCATCTGGTTTGACCCCGACCAACCGCTCGACACTCTAGATCTCTCATATTATCTCCTCCACCGAGATTGGAGGGTGTCGAGCCCACTCCGCGTACTCTTGTTCATTGACGATCAGGTCGATGACATCAAGGTCGGTGGTGTCGGACATGGTTTCTGCTTGTTGTCGCAGGCTCCGGATTAGGAATGGGCGAGGTTGTACCTCGACGATACTGTCGGAGGTGGCTGGTCACGGTTCTCATGTCAGTTTGACATTTCTTTGCAATTCTCATATCTAGAACTTTTCATTACATAGCTGGTTTAGTATGGGGGAACATGCAATCACTTTGATTAAAAGGTAACAATTCTTGTCAGTAGGGTATTATTGGGCATTTAAAAATCAGGTATAATTAAAGATAAGTAGGTATATTCAACTATACCAAACATAATTGTTGGTAATAGCCCAATCGAGGCAGTTAAGGACTATATTTACCTTGGACACTGTTTATCCTTTGGTCCTCAATCGCAAGTAAAAGAGGTCGAGAGGCGCATTCAGCTGGGTTGGGCTGCTTTCGGTAAACTGAAAGACGTCTTCAAATCTCAGATCCCACAAAACTTGAAGACCAGAGTTTTCAACCAATGTGTCTTGCCCACGCTTACTTACGGTGCCGAAACATGGACGCTCACAAGGGAGAGCTTGCACAAAATTAAGGTTGCACAAAGAGCCATGGAGCGTTCCATGCTAGGTATTAAACTTCAGGATCGGGTTCGCAACGAGGAAATAAGACGCCGAACAAGAGTCGTCGATGTCGGAAAACGAATCACAAAACTGAAGTGGGGGTGGGCAGGACATTTGGCTAGACGAGATGACGGACGGTGGACGAAGGCGGTAATGGAGTGGCGGCCAAGAACAACTAAACGTCCAGTAGGCAGACCACCCGCTAGATGGACGGACGACCTAGCGACCATTGCTGGCAAACAGTGGATGCGGGAGGCACAGGACCGGCGCAGATGGCGAGAAAAAGAAGAGGCCTATACTCAGCAGTGGGTAGATGTGGGCTGATATGATGATGATGATGATGATGATGAGGTATATAAAAACAATACAAATAAAAAATGCTTATTATAGCTAAGACTACAGTGAAAAGTTGACATTCGAGAGAAATCGATATGAGATTTAAAAAACAGAAAGAGACGTTAAAACTGGAACCTTTGTGTTCAGTACAAAGAGATAACGTTTTGCGTCATGGAACATTATTACCTAGTTCTATTCGTTGTATTGTTTGTGGGCCTTCTAATTGTGGAAAGACAAACTTGATGATTGGTCTTTTATTGCATGAAAACGGGTTGAGATACAATAACCTTTACATCTATTCTAAATCCCTGTATCAACCTAAATACATATTCTTAGAAAAAGTTATTGATATAGTTTCAAGTGTTTCGTTAAATAAATATTGTGAAAACGATGAACTAATATCTTCCAGCGAAGCCAACCCAAATTCAATTTTTATATTTGACGATGTTGCATGTGAAAACCAAAGTAATATTCGTGATTACTTTGCAATGGGAAGACACAAAAATATAGACTGTTTTTATTTGAATCAAACTTATACGAAGATTCCTAAACAACTTATAAGAGATAATTCCAACTTAATTATATTATTTAAACAGGATGACGTAAATCTAAAACACGTTTATGACGAACATGTGTGTTCTGATATGTCTTGGTACCAATTCCGAAATTTATGTTCAAAAGTGTGGAAGGATCCATATAGCTACGTAGTAATTAATAAAGACTGTGAAAAGAATAAGGGTTGTTATAGAAAGAACTTTGATACATTTGTTATTTTTGATTGATGCAGTAAAAAACTAAAGATAAATTAGATGACATCCAAAAAGTTACGCCATTATTATATTTGCTTCCAAGTAGATTAGGCGATAGGAACATGAATACAGAAAAACAACTTAAAAGGCAGATTATTAAATCAGCTGCTAGTATTAAGAAAAAAATACGAATGATGAAAGAAGTAAAAAATAAAAACGATAAAGTAATGGAATCTATTTTGAAACCCATTACAGAACCGCTTAACAAAATCAGTGTACAAAATAACCCGAGTAACTTTTTCGATGCTAAATATATTAAAAAAAACTATAAACAAGAAGAAAATGAATATACGGATGAAGGGAACACTCACTCTTCTAGTGATGATGATGAAAGTTGCAACGAAAACTTGGTTACACCAGACAAAACTGTGCAGCCTGTGATAGTAAGCACACCACCTTCATCTGAGGAAGACGATTCCTTTAGATCTGCTCCTTCTGAATCAACTCCAAATAAGCAGTCTCTATCATGGTCATTATCTTTAGATATTATAGAAAATGTTACTTTTGGTCTTCGTTCAGATCGAGGAAAGCTTCTGATGGGAAATTTAAGGGTGTTCGATGAAGAGAACTTTATAAATATTGGTGGAAAGCGATATGAAAAAAGTCCTGGCTTGATGCAATTGTTAATTCAGAATACTCCTAATTTAGAAATTATAAATAACGATGACAAACAAAAATATAAACAAATATTGATAGAAACAAATGCTCACCGACGAGATTTTGATCCTAAAAAACCTATAAAAAGCAACAAAGGGTCAAAGTACAATTAAACCACTTTTTAAACTCGTAAAAAGTGACGTAACTACAAGCAACGAAAGTTTAGCTGAAGGAAAAGGTATCGATGTATTTAAAAAAGTAAAACAAAATACTGATTATATTTATTGGGATGATCCGAATGAATTGGTAGAAAGATTAAAAATACTCATCGCTTACAGAGACGCTGGCAACACAGGACTTAACAATGAAATAATATCTATTATTGAAGAATTACGGGAAGCAAATATAGTGAAATAGAATATATGATTTCATATTAGTAATAACTTTCAGTTCATCTTTTTAATTCTAAGGGTGAACATCTTTAATATTCCAACCATGAATGTGGATAAGTTTGGACATCATGTTCATAAACGGTTACGTGTACCAGATTATTTTGAAGTGTTTAGTAACAATGCTTTAAAAAAGTCAGAAGAAGGACATTTTGACTTAAAACAAAGTAGGTTACGAGGATTAGCGGACCCCTTGTCGGACGACGACGCGGTACACAAAAAGTATGTTGATTTTATACTAAAACAGTATTACACGAACAAAGAGGTCGATATAAGAGTAAATAATATCGTAGATTCATATCTTAAACGATTTATTGAACAACTACACGTAATATTAGACGCAAATTACTACACTAAGGACGAAATAAATCAAATAGTTGAAAAGGATAATAAATAAAAATGAGTAAATTGTGTGTCGTAAATGAGCTTCATAAACCCGCAAGAAAAAAATTTCAACGACGTTCTATGATTTTAAAAGGTATTGATGACTTATGGCAAGCTGATTTAATAGACATGCAAAAATATTCAAAGGAGAACAAAGGTTATAATTACATACTCGTTGTAATTGATGCATTTTCTAAATTTGCTTGGACAGTACCAGTCAAAACTAAAACAAAAGAAGAAATTCAAGAATCTATCCGGAATGTTATAACTGTATCAGGACGTACTCCTAAAAATTTACAAACGGATTAAGGGAAAGAGTTTTATAATTCACTATGGAAAAAAACTATGATCAAATATAACATACATCATTATTCAACATATTTTACTAAAAAAGCATCTATAGTTGAAAGATTGATAAGAACTTTGAAAACAAAGCTCTACAAAAGTTTTAGTATCAATACCAATGGGTTGGAAAAAAAATACAATCCATCGTAAGATGTTACAATAACACTATACATCGTACAACGAAATATAAACCGACTGATGTTAATGCAACCAATGAACATTTGGTCAAACAAAATATTGATAAATCACAAAAAAAATACAATGCATGTAAAAACAAATATAAAATTGGTGACAAAGTACGTATCAGCAAGTACAAATCCCAGTTTTCTAAGGGTTACACTCCAAATTGGTCAACAGAAATATTTAAAATAATAAAAGTGAATAAAACCAATCCCGTTACCTACCTTCTTGAAGACATGCATAAAAAAAAAATTCATGGATCATTCTACGAGTATGAATTACAAAAATCAAAGTTTCCTGATGTTTATCTTATAGAAAAAGTTATAAAAAAGAAGAACAACAAACTTTTTGTAAAGTGGTTAGGACTAAGCGAGAAAGAAAATAGTTGGATTACAATTAATGACCTTCTTTAATATAAATTGATAAATAATTGAAAACCAATTCATTAAATAAATATCAATGAAAGGGAGTGGACTTCTCAATAATATTATTGACAATTTACCCGTTGAGTTACATTTACCGGGATATCAGTTTTGCGGTCCTGGTACTAAATTAAAGAAAAGATTATTACAAGGTGATCGAGGTATAAATCCATTATATACAGCTTGTATGCACCACGATATTGCATATATAAATAAAAATAAAAATATTCGACATAAAGCAGATTTGGATTTAATGAACATGGCAAAAAAGAGAATGAAATCAAAAGATGCAAAGAAAAGTGAAAAAGTAGCTTCCTGGTTAGTGAAAAATGTTATGAAAGCTAAATTAAAAGCAGGAGCAGGAATTAGTTCATTCAAGAGTAATATCAGTAAAATTCGTTCTAAATTAAAAAACATAAAGGATGAAAGCATAGCAATACGAACAGCTTATGCCGCTGCAAAAAAAATATTTAAGAAAAACAAAAGGATTAAATTACCACGCATAATCCCTGTTCCTAAAACAGGAGGTATATTACCATTAATACCTATATTTGCCGGGCTGTCAGCTTTAGGTTCTCTGGCTGGAGGAGCTGCTGGTATTGCAAAAGCGGTGAATGATTATAAAACTGCCCAAAAAAATCTACAAGAGTCAGAACGCCATAACAAAATGATGGAGTCTATTGCTATAGGAAAAGGATTATATGTGAAACCTTATAAAACAGGAGCTGGATTAATTGTCAAAGGTTCAAAAAACTAAATAAACGGCTACCCATACGTGCGCTCACCAACATCGATATACTTGAACATGCCGATGATATTCCATATTTTAGAGGTGTATATATGAGAGATACGTTACCAAAGAAGCCTAATATAATTGAATGTGGAATAGTAAACTTAGACAGTTGTAATAACAAAGGCACACATTGGGTAGCTTACGTAAAAGCAGATAATTATTGTGAATATTTTAATAGTTATGGAAATTTAAAACCTCCACTGGAATTCCTGAAGTACATGAAAGGTACTAAAATCGTTTATAATTATGATCGAATTCAAAACTTTAATACTGTTAATTGTGGACATTTGTGTTTGAAATTTTTAAGAACATTTTGGAAAAAGTATGAATAAATTTAAACATGTGTTGAAACCAAAATCTTTCATTTCAATCATGGCTTTCACTGTGTCTATTACTGGTCATGAGACCGTCTTGTCAACAAATTATTCACCTCCTTTAGAGTTAAATTCAATATATGAATGTGCACTGATATATTTTTCGACTTTTAACTCAATACCAAATATAGATAGAAGAAATAATAAATTCTATTATGATGAAAATGAAGTGATTGAGATACCAGAAGGGTCATATGAACTACAGGATATAGTTGATGTTCTACAAAATAATATAAAACTATGTACTTTAAAGCTGACCGCAAATAACAATACACTTAAGGTTAAATTATTATGTTCGAAAGATATTCATTTCGAAAAAGAGAATTCATGTGCACATTTGTTTGGTTTTGGGAAGGAGACCTTAAAAGCTAATATATTACACGAGTCTCGCTTTCCAGTAAACATTCTAGCAACAACCATAGTGCGGATAGAATGTGATATTGTCAGTGGGTCATTTGTTAACGGTGAACCTAAACATATTATTTACGAATTTGTCCCTAATGTTCCACCAGGATATCGATTAGTTGAAATACCAAAAAATTTGATTTATTTTCCTGTAAACCAACAAAGCATAAGTGAGATCAATATTAAACTTCTAGACGAAGCTAATAATTTGATTAATTTACGAGGTGAAGAAATACAATTATACCTACATCTAAGAAAAATATGTTAGATTTTAATAAAACCAGGAGTACTTCAATAAAATGTGTCAGTTCGAAAGTTGTTTCTCTTAAACAAGTACATACAAAAAAACTTAAAAAGCTCTCAAAAAAAAAATAGAGAATTTCTCAAATTTATTGGACTATTAAAATGAATATCTTAAACGTGTTGGATACTCCAGCTGTTGATAATACCATAGAAAGTTTCGAATTCCATTCGTACAAACCATACGTCACAAGCTTTAACAAGAATGATGAAATTCGAATACCTATAAATCAACAAGATTTGTATGTGTTACCTTCTGCTAGTACTCTATACTTGGAGGGAGCTGTAAAGATTTATAAAAGTGATACTAAGGCATACGTGGATACAATTAATTTCATTAACAACCCTATTTTGTTCCTATTTCAAGAAATAAGATATGAGTTAAACGGGATTGAAATCGATAAAATAAAAAATGCAGGTATAACAACTACAATAAAATCATATTTATCAATGACGGAGAGTGACTCAAAGCCTACAAAAGTTTGGGGATGGTCTGTTAGCGGCACTACAGCAAAAAACAACGGAACATTTTCTGTATCCATACCATTAGATAAAATACTTGAGTTTGCGGAAGATTATAAAAAAATTATCATGAACAGTAAGCATGAATTGGTTTTGTTAAGAAGTAACACAAATTTGAAGTCATTAAAACTTAATGATAAAGAAGTTGTAGAAGACATTATTATACATAAAATAATATGGCGTGTTCCTCACGTAAAGGTATCAGATCGAGAAAGGGTTGGTTTACTGAGGAATTTAGAAAAAGACCGTTCAATCACTTTAGCGTTTAGGAATTGGGATCTGTATGAGTATCCGTTACTTCCAAAATCCCGAAAACACACTTGGTCCATTAAAACATCCTCACAGACAGAAAAACCTAGATATGTTATAATTGGTCTACAAACTGGTCGAAAGCTAAATGCAACCAGCTCGATGTCTGAATTTGATCATTGTAATTTAACTGATGTAAAAGTGTTCCTGAATTCCACATACTACCCATATGAAAATTTAAACATAAGCTTTTCTGATCAAAAAGTTTCTTTATTATATGAGCAATATTGTAAATTCCAACAGTCATATTACGGACGTCGACCAGACCCGTTGTTAAGTTTAAAAGAATTTAGAGATATTGCGCCTTTGTTTGTTATTGATTGCTGTCGTCAACAAGAAACATTGAAAGGATCCGTCGATGTAAGATTAGAAATTGAAGCTGATCAAGATATGGGTCAATTTCAACAAGTCTGTTATTTGTCTGATTTTGGTGGCAATTTTTATTTGTTAGTTTTTTGATAATATTTTGATAAATTCTAAGAATATATCACATTTTGATTGTCATGTATCGAGGGCCTCGTTATAGCTATTTGAGTTTTTAAGATATTTCAGTTTAAGTCCACCAAAATTGCAGAGGGCCACCAAAATTAGAAATTTAGCCCACCAAAATTGACTCATGCCACCAAAATTAGAAAAGGGGCCACCAAAATTTGAAAATTATCTGCAATGACCTAACGGAATTCTGGGGGATGTGCAGTGATCCTTGTGAGTACCCAACGGAGTTCTGGGGTGTGTGCAGTGATCCTTGAGAGTACCTAACGGAATTTTGTTGAATGTGTAACGATCCTTGAGAGTACCAAACGGAATTCTGGGGGATGTGCAGTGATCGTTGTGAGTACCTAACGGAGTTCTGGGGTGTGTGCAGTGATCCTTGTGAGTACCCAACGGAGTTCAGGGGTGTGTGCGGTGATCTTTGAGAGTACCTAACGGAATTCTGGGGGATGTGTAGTGATCCTTGAGAGTACCAAACGGAATTCTGGGGAATGTGCAGTGATCCTTGTGAGTACTAAACGGAATTCTGGGGGATGCGCACTGACCCTTGTGAGTACCAAGCGGAATTCTTGAAGATGTAAAAAGATCTTGGTGAGTATCTTACAGAATTCTTAAAAGTTGTGTAGCGATGTTCGTGAATAGGAACCTAATGGAATTCTTTGGACGTGTGCGTTAATCATCGTGAGTCTGAGTGACTAACAGAATTCTTGGAATGTGTGCAGTAATTGTTGTGTGTACCTTACACAATTTTTCAAGGATTGGACTGTGCAACAATCTTCGTAACTTTGAGTGCCGACCCAAAATTTCGGGAGGTGTGCAGTGATCCTTGAGAATACCTAACGGAATTCTGGGGGATGTGCAGTGATTCTTGTGAGAACCTAACGGAGTTCTGCGGTGTGTGCAGAGATCCTTGTGAGTACCCAACGGAGTTGGGGGAATCTTGGTAAGTGCAGTGCAGTATTCTGGGGTATGGTGCAGTGATCGGGGTGAGTACCTATGGAATTCGTAGTTTGGTGAGTATTCAGCTTTTTAGATTAGGAACCGATGAATAAACTACCCTATGGAATCTCTTGGAGTAGGCATCTAACAAAATATAAATATACCAAGAAGGAACATGGAAGAACATGAAATTTATATTGAATTTGCAAGTAGAAAGGGCATAAATATACCTGCAGATGATAAAAGGGTTCAGCTTACATTCTATTTAGGTAAGAAATCATCATTATTTTTACCATTTTATGACGACCGATGTGGCGCAGTGGTAGTGCGACTGCCTGCGACGCAAAGGTTCCGGGTTCGATTCTCGGTGGGACACTCACAAAAGTTGATATTTATCTCTTTGCGAATTTGTTCCCGGTCTGGTTAGGACATTGCAGGGTGAACCAACTGATTGTCCGAAAATAAATGGTTCCATGCTTCGGAGGGCACGTTAAGCCGTCGGTCCCGGTTGCTGTCTATGATTACTTAGACGTGGTCGTAACACAACCATGTCAGAGGCCTACTAGTGGTAGTAGGCGGTGGAAAAACTCTGACACCAGGGTCCATCAGGTCGTTGGATGACTCGGTGTCCCACACGAAAAGAGAGAGACCATTTTAAACTGCTTAGTGTGTAAACAGATAAGGATGTCAATTTTGGTGGTTGGAACCAATTTTGGTGGCCTCTAATATGCCACCAAATCCACCAAAATTGGCCCACCAAAATTGAGACAAAGCCTTTTTATAAATATAAAAAAATAAGTGTAAGTTTTAGATCAAAATAAATTCTATAAGTGTAAGGAGTGACAAATGACACATCAAATTCCACAGCAATAGTTTATGGTTGTACACAAAGTAATGAAATAATCGAACCACCAAAATTGCAACCGTTTTTTAGATAATTGCGTAAAGTCTGTACTTACGTTTTTGGCGGGAACATGCATCGTCGCCGCACCCAAGTAACCATCACAAGCGCTTGAGCGCAAGTGGCCGGGACGCGGTGTGGCAACAGGGCGTTGGGAATATGCATTAGAGGTGAGATACCATCGTTCAAAATGTTTCCACTAAAATTGTTTTTTTTTTCGGACACTTCTTTTCACCCGTTTAACTTTATAGTACTTAAGTTAGTTGTCTTAAATATAAAACTAAGAGTTAGTTTACATATCTAGGAAGACATTTGAGCTAGTTGGAAACATCTCATGTCTTGAGGGAAAAAATCATAGAGAGTTTTCTTCTCAAATTTGGATTCCGGACACGCCACCAAAATTAGGAAATGGCACTTTAGCATTTTATTTTATTTTGTTGTATTTACTTATTATTGTTAATTATCATATGCACATTTAAAAACAAGCGTATATTTAAAGAAAACATTTTTTTTATTGCTGTATCTGTACTTCTGACTAGGATTTTCAGCTCGGACACGTTAAAAACACGTCTGGGAAAATGAGCCATATACCGGATAATACTTCGGCTTACTGTCTGATATTGAACGACTGTATATTTGAATACAAACCTTTAAGCAGCATTGTAAGAAAGATTTCATAATGCAACCAGAAACAATATTTGTTGACCTTCAGGGTTTTAAAAACGACAAGAATGACTTTATTGTTAAAGAATTTGCTATTGCGACTATTGAATGGACCCAAGTATTTCTTGTGAAACCACCATACGCGTACATGACTTTATCACCAGAAGAAAAGAAGCAAACCAATTGGTTAGAAAAAAATCGGGGAATCCGATGGAGTGAGGGTTTTGTTGATTCAAGAGAGTTTAAACGTATTATTCCTTTATATATAAAAGAAAAAAATATTATTGTAAAAGGAAGTAAAAAAGTGAAATGGATAAAAAATATATGTGATAATTGTACCATAGTAGATATAGGAGATAAGGGCTGTCCGAATCTATCATCATTACATGAGAGATATAAAAAATGTAATATCAATTGTGTTAATCATAAAAAACAATGTGCACTTAAAACAGCTATTTGTTTATTAAAATGGTATTACGATAATCATATGTACCAGTTTAAATTTTTTACGGAATAAAAAATAGTTATCGAATATTAAATTGATTTATTTTGTTTATTTTGAGGTAAAGTTTAATAGGGTTATCAATAACAAATAACCGTATTATTATTATTATTATATTAAAACAATATCTATGATTAAACTGTTTAATTTATTTTATAATGTAGTCATCACGTATAATACAATGTATTTAAACCTAACACATATTAAACAAATTATATATTTATTTTTATTTTTTTGTCTATCACTTAATCAACAAAATTTCTCGATTGATATATGCTGGCTGGCCGACGGGCGTTAGGTCTTCTAATAACTAGGACTGTAGTTGTATTGATGATTTCTGTAACAAATATAATACGAATTTGAAAATGGATTAACTAACAAAATATCCCTTAATATTTATTTATCTCTAAAAATATTACTTACGTTTGTAAATTGCACGCCTTTTCATTTCGATCGCTGACTTGTGCTGTAATCTCACGAAGTAGTTCTGAAGTTTTGTAAAGCAAATTATCACTTTCATCATATATTAAGTACTGAGACTTTACATTCGATTGCACCACTACTTTTCTTTCTGATTCTTCTGTCTTTAATAATTCGACCCGAAGAATAAACTTTGGAATTCTGTTGTCTACACCAGCAACAAAACTGCCCGACGGAGAAGTTAATTTCGATTCAGACATACTGAGATTTTTGTTAAACACACCTTACACCACGAATGTCAAATGAGAAATGAGGTAATCGATACACCTTTGTTGCGCTACAAATTACATAGTAAGCAAGAAATTTGACTCCACACTCCCCGCACCTCCAACAACCATAGACGTACAGACTCACACGTGTTGGACAAGTCCGGACAGGTCTGAACTTGACAATATTCAATTATAAAGAGTAAAAAATACTACATTTGTCACATGAAGCATCATATTATTTTAACTTATTAGGTATGTGTGTGGGAATCTTAATAAAATAAATTAAGTACTTAATACATTTTGTCTTTATTATCATTTTAAATATGGTGAACATTGTATACAAATCAGCTAAAACATATGTACAATTACATTGTTTATTACTCTAAAATTCTACGTTTGAAGCTTAATAAGTAACTCTCACACATGGTTAGATCTAAAAAAAACTATCATAATGACCCCAAGCTAAAGTCGATATCTTGTCTTTTAAGATAACACGTTTGTCATCATTCGCAGAAAACGCTATTTTATTTTGCTCTTGTGTAAATAGCTCATGTTTAAGTGATTTGAAAATTACATTATTCTTGCGTATTATTTTATTTTTCATTAAAACATCATAATAGTCTGCCAAATGCATTTTCTTTATTTCGCGTTTTTGTACACCTTTTGCTTTTTTTACTTCGTATTTTTCTGTTTTAATGCAATAAAGTTTAGATCTGAAACCTACAAACTCTTTAATAATTTGTCCTCCCATTTCATCTTTAAAAAAGCCAGGCACTTTTTTGTTATGCGTTTTGATACCATGTTGATTATCTTCAGGATAATTGCTAGTATCAAAATAAGAATAAAAATTAAATTTCAAATCATTATAAAAGTCTGTAGTTTGAATTGGGTAAAGAAAGCTATCAGTATCTGTATAGCAAAGTTTAAGTTTTTCATTATAATATGGTTTCATCACAGAATAGTGAAAATCAAACATATGACTCTTGGATATTTCTAAAACCAAAAAACCTATATAAATTGGTTTATCAAGAATTATACTTTCAGGATTCATTTGGACTGCCACAAAATTTTCAGTGAATACCGTAGCGCTGTGAAAATTGGGTCTCGCTATAAGCTGTTCAGCAGAAATTCTTTTTTTTGTTTTATTCTTTTCGTCACACCATACGTTTGCCATTTTAACGCTTATCCTTTTCTCATTATCCTCTAAAGTCTTACCAAATACACTGTTATTAAACAGTTTAAACAAATCTTGTTCAAAAACTGACTTAGCCTTCTTTCGCAACTCTGTATTCATATCTATATACTCTTTCAAAAAATTGCTTTGTTTGAATCGTATAACTCTATGTATTTTTTTAAGTTTTAATCCATGTTTCAGACAAGTTTGTAGATGTGCAAGGTGAATTACATAATAGTATTTATCATACAAATTTGGAATTAATTTTGGGTTTTTAGACCCAGGGGGAATAAATTTCTCTGCGCAGAAAGGAAAATCATTGTGAAGATCATGTAACTCTTCAGGATATTCAAGATCAACTTCTAAGATATATCCATACTAGCTGTTACCCGCGGCTTCGCCCGCGTACTCATAGAGTTTTATTAATTAGTTGTGTATTCTAAACGACACATCGTAAGGCGAACAACTGTGTAAACTGGGAGGGCACTAAAATCACTATTCACCGATACACAGACGACACTACACTGGAATGGTTCACTTCCTTGAAAAAGTATATAATTTGTGGTACCTGGGCGCTACCATCACTAATACAGGCTATTGTAAAATCAAGTAATGAGGCGCAAGAATGATCCTTGAGTTCTTTTGCCACTTTGCACTCATGATCACTGGAAAAGTCGATGGCAAACGACCAAGAGGTTTCAGTACAATTAGGTGGTCTCATTAAATACACTCAGCGCTCTATGTCGCCAAAGATACGCAGCGATGGAAAAGAATCCTGAATGAGAAAAATATTTCCCATCAGGGGAATTACGACCTTCAATAATGAAGATATTACGACGCTAGAAAGAAGATTATGACACATTTATAGTGTAAGGAAAAACAGGCATTTAATGTTAAAAGTAAAGATAACGTAATTTTAATAGAGACGCAGTCACTAAACCGGAAAAATTATCGTGAGTAATATGGAAGACATATCTTGATGGAGAGCGCGTATACAAAAATTGTCTTTCAAAGGGGAGGGATTTATGCTTTTACAGTGTTTCGGAGCGTTTGTTTCCAGAAGAGTGTTAAAGACATAGTACACAGCTTAATGGACACAGAACAGAGCACTATTTTGATACGCTATTGTAAACGATATTGTAAGTTTTACCATCTGGGGATAAAATGAAGAGGTTCTGAGCATTGGACACACGCGAACATGCTACATATAGCTGGCCATGAGAGAAGCACGGTTTTTCTAAGTGGACCCCCGCTACCTTTAAAGTTTGTCCCTGCGCTTTGTTGATTGTCATTGCGAAACTAAGCTTGATAGGAAATTGCAGCCTCTTGAATTGGAATGGAAGATCTGTGGGAATAATTGGGATCCGTGGTATTATTACATTTTCACCCTTGCCAACGCCGGTTAAGATGGTGGCTCCAATTATGTTCCGTCCTAGTTGTGTCACACGAAGTCTCGTTCCATTACATAATCGAGGGGCATCTAAATTTCGCATAAGCATGACTGGAACGCCTACTTTTAATTGCAGCTTATGTGAGGGCACACCTGACAACTCCAATGAATTTAAAAACTCGACGGGGTATGAAGTGCTCTGTTCTGTGTCCATAACCGTGTCTACTTGTATATAGCTTTAATTTTTTTTTAATATTCCTGCTATTTTGAAATTTTTATTACATACAAACATGCTCCAAGAAGACATGAAAGAAAGGAGTGGGTATGTAATCAAGGATTTGAAAACCTATATTAGCTCCAAACCAAATTAACTTGGGGATGGATGTTCTTGGATTGGAATTATAATAATATGAATACGCAGTATAATGATTTTGCCTAGTCTTCAATTTTCAGGACTATGGTACCAAAAAATTTAAGTTTATTATGTGTCTTCGCAAGTATACGCAGGGCAAACTTACTGTGCTAAAAATGGTTATTATTATAGAAATGGACTTTCAAATCATGTTTAACTGTAGAAATTAACTTTACTACTGTGGTAAGAAGTATCTCAAGTACATACCCACATCACCCTTAAAGCCACATTCATATCCCAAAACTCATATTCAAGAGACATTCTCATAGTAGTGCTATACAGGGTGTAAGTGACAGCCCTTCGAATACTGATTGGGTGTATTCAAACCATGAAACTGAACAACCTGCCATAGATTAAATTCTTTTTTTCTATATCCCATACAAAATCACAATCAGCTCACTGCATTTACTATGGGAATATCAGTATTCGGAGGGCTGTCCCTTACATCCTGTATATACATCTTTTTTATGTGGTATGGATGTATTCTATGCTACACAATAATCAGTTTTCCGATGGG
This sequence comes from Tuta absoluta, assembly GCA_027580185.1. NCBI lineage: Eukaryota > Metazoa > Arthropoda > Insecta > Lepidoptera > Gelechiidae > Tuta > Tuta absoluta. The sequence continues at coordinate 296,874 of JAQAHW010000076.1, forward strand.
AAAAATATGTTTTTCCGAGATAAAAAGTAACCTATGACACTCACCAGCTTTTCATCTAACTGCTTTCCAAAAAAAAAATGCTTTACATCGCTGCATGATACTCATTTATGTATGTAGTATGGATGTATTCTATTGCTAAACATTAATCGGTTTTCCGAAGGGAAAAATATGTTTTTCCGGGATAAAAAATAACCTATGTCACTCACCAGCTTTTCATTTAGCTGCTCTCAAAAAAAAAAAATGCTTTACATCGCTGCATGATACTCATCTATGTTCGTAGTATGGGTGTATTCTATTGCTAAACATTAATCGCTTTTCCGATGGGAAAAATATGTTTTTCCGGGATAAAAAGTAGCCTATGTCACTCTCCAGCCTCTCACCTAACTGCACACCTAAAAAACACTGCATGATATCGCTCTGTTGTAACGTGAAAGAAAGACAAACAAACAAACAAACAAACAAACAAACACACTTTCGCATTTATAATATTAGTATGGATTCCTCATCTATGGGAACACAATCAAAGTTGATTTTTTTATATTCAGATTGATTAAGTAATTTAAAGTCTGAATGAGGTAAGTGACAACACATAGCAAAACCATATAAATAAACACAGTCCATATAGATCAGAAAATTATCGTTCTTGTTAGAATCATAGTTATTCATGTATTTATTATTAGCTTTTGAATATTTACAAGAACATAAACAAATACCGCCACGCACGCCTTTTTGAATCATTCTTAATATTTCAAGATCATTAATTAATTCCAATTTAATGTTTGTTTTCAATAACATAGCATCCCAACTTAAACTAGGAGCTGTTAGGTAAAAGGAAGGATCTAATCTGTAATGTAATTTACAAAATTTACGAAAATTTTCGAACACTTCTGCTAATAATAACACGTCGGTCTGTAAATACAGGTCCGTAAATTCCCCAAGATTTTTCAAACCAAATGTATCCCATACTTCATGCGCGCGCTTGTAATCAGATTCTGAAATGTCAGAACCAGTTAATTTACTATGAAATCATTCTCTAGCTGGTAGTTTAGTTTCTTTGTATTTATCCCAATCAGTCATATACTCATATGGATAGACACCTTTTTGTCTCAATAAGTTAAAATGTGCTAAGTTGGGGAAAAAGTTGGGTGAATGAACAAACTCTTCATCATTTAAACCCGAAACTAGTTTCTCTAAGCTTGTACCTAAAAATTTGAAAGAATCAACGAAACGAACTGGAAAACAAGTATCAATATCAACATTAAAAAACTTTGTGAATGAAATATAATTTTCCTTATTTTTAGCTTACACTTTAATTCTACCAGACATTTCACCTAAATGTCGAATAAAAAGATGGCTGTCATATCCAGATAGATTATGAAAAAATACCGGTACGAAATTTGGTAAACTAAATTTAATATTGCAATATGAATGAGCTGCACCCCGATAACACCCTGTAAGATGGCAGTGATCCCGAACCTTATCATCAAATAGCAAATTATTACAAAGAAAGCAGAATTTAGCCCTGAAAAAGTTCTCTTTATCTTCATTTGTTAAGGTCATAGGCAGAGGTGATTTATAAATGGATGTTATATTTAATACATCGCGTTCAAGATATTTCAAAAATTTATCTACACAATCAGAACCTCTATAAGAAACGTATTTGTTCAAGGAACTGTCATAAGAACAGACAATGTAGTAAGCAAAAGCAACTGGTATATGCTGTTGTAAATTTAAAGTGTTAGTTTCAGATTCTGATCGATTCATAGTTATAGGTTTCAACATAGATTCAAAGTCGGCGTAAATAACAAAAGGCATACTTTGCATTCTCTCATAATGCATGAATCGAATTGTGGTCCCTTCATGAGGTAAAATTGTTGCTACACCACTACAAACATGAGAATCAAGTTTATCTTTAGTATCGAAAAATATCATACACTCTTCACATAGGTAGATCTTTGCATGATGTTTAGTTAGCTGATTACGAAGTAATCTTGGCAAATTTTTGATGAGACAGTAATGCGTTTTCTGACCATTTTCAAGAAACAACAAATTCACATGATGTTTCCTTCGAAACTCACTTTTATACAGTGGCCCAACAACTTTTGACTGGTTTTTTAACCCATAGATGTTGACACTAACGTCAGGATTATTTTTTTCAAAAATCTTTATGTCTGAAAAACCTACAGGAAATGTCATATTTTTTATACTGAGCACAGTATTAAAATGTGGATAAGCAGATGGTCGCTGTGCATTATTTTTTGCAGGGAATAAAGCAGCCATTATACACCACAAGAAACAAAAATTATCATTATTTTGAATGTTAATGCACGCCCGACGATATTTAATATTTTTCGGTAAATCAATAAAACTTGATGCTCTTAGTGGATTGTATTTATTTACATTTACTTCAAAATATAAGTTTTGAACGAATGCCCAACCACTATCTTTTTCCTCAATTTCTTCAATCTTTTTATTGATTGTTAGTACTACATTTGAAAATACGTCATCAAAATTATAGTTCTGGTGTAGAACGATATTTGGAGTCGCAAACGACTTGATAGACACAGAATCGTTTTTTGGTAATGAAAATTCTGAAAACAACTCAAAATTAACCTTTACACTAGCATGCGCTTGTATTCGCGCAGAGATTAAATCGCGGACGCGTGGGCGTAGATGCCTTAAGAACTTAGCTGGAGGAAGCGATTCAACGCCTACTATATCATCGCTTGTTTTCGCTTGAGCCTCACACTTAACGCGATATGATGCAATTCGACTACGAAAAGCGCTATTAATTTTTTCAATACCATTGTCTTCACTAATTACGCTATTATTTTTATGTAAAGTACTCTTTAGGTGAGCTGAAAAGGCTTTACTTTTAACTGATATATCACAAACGGAGCAAAATATAGATCTAACCATGTTTATTACGAAGTGAAAATTTTGAATCAAAATTATTTGATAGAATTTTTAAACCTAATGAGGAAAGTTTATTTTTATTTGACTTAATTTTACATTGGTATTTTTTTTATAAATAAGGAAAGTAGCTAAGTTACACGATATTTTATCTTCTTGGATTCTTTATTAAAGTGAAGCTACAGTTGGCAGTTAAGTATTAATAATAATTGCTTAAAAAAATACAATTCAAATGAACATAAAATAAAAAGAGCACATTTTTTTATAAAAAAGTAAAGACAAAAAGTTATTAACTAAAAAAAAATTTTTTGGAAAGGCAAAAAACTTAATTAGTTTTTTTGGTCTTTGTTGCAAAGAATGTGCCCTCTTCCGTGAATTTGGTCTTTGCTATCTTTACAAATTTCTTCAAGGCGGTCAGCTCCGGTGAGCTGGAATCTCCTCGGTATCTCAACCAAATAACCGCCTTATCGCATCTTTCGTAACCTTCAAGGTTACGAATTTCGTCAGGGTTGTAGATGCGAAGTTCAGCAAGCAAATCCCCCGTAAGATTGGCTTTACGACGCACGGAGCCACCCGCAACTCGCCGAGAAAATACGCAATTCCCTTCCTGCTTGAGGCGCACCTGCTCGTCTTCGTCGTCCGAGTCGTCGGAGTTCAACCAGACACTTGCGTCGACCTTCTCCGCCGCAGTGCTCTTCGGTTTAGCTGTTCTTTTTGCTGGAGTTTTCGCTTTCTTCTTAGAGCTGAAACAAAAGAAAACCTTATTAAATTAATTGTATCAACAAATTTTAACGGAGCGGTCTCAGATCTTATTAGCACATGTTACATTAATAACATGTTACACAAACAAAAAGGTTTAAAAAGTGTAATTTGGTTGAATTATTTAAATAAATTTAAAAAAGCTATAAAAAAGGGAAACATCGATCGCGTTTACTTCTGTATGAAAAAAACTTCTTTAAAAGACGAAAAAAAAAAAGAACTTTATATTTTAGTTAAGAAAAAAAAAACTTTGTAAGTTACCTTGCCGTTTCCTCGTCCGAATCAAACAGCTCCTCCGCCTTCTTCTTTTGCGTTTTCTTGTAATTTTCTTCAGACCTAAAAATAAAATGAAAGTAATTTAGTTAGGTGTCTCTCACGTTGTTGAGTGTCTGAAATGGTGTGCATAGTTTACTAATAGTGACAAACAAAATAAATTGCAAAAAAAAAAAAAAACAACAGCATTTTAGTCGACTAATAAATCAAAATTAAAGACAACAGATGAAAAAGAAAAACATCATAATAAAAGACTTACGCACATAATTTCGATATTGAGACAGCTGACGGCAGATTCGAGAGACGGGTCTGCTTCCAATCGTAGTAGCTTTCACTGTAGTAGCTGCCAACTGTAGCTTCACTTTGCTTCAAGAACTCACAAGAGTGACAAAGGATGAATGTAATTTTTTCACAAAATACTATATTAAATTTATATTAAAATAAATCCTGAGTTAACAAAAACACGGACACAACACATACACAATAAAAATTATGTAGCTTGCAGAAAAGTTGTTTTTCCATTCAATTTCCATTAATTCAATTAATTTGAAACCATCATTTTAATTTGAAACATAAAGATGCCGACAAACACGCCGAAGACCATCAAAGGTATCACCGCCGTCACCGCTACATAAAGGTAAGTACACAATAAACAAAACTATAATGTTTATTCAGAAATGATTTATTGATGGAAAAAAAAGCAAATAAATACCAGGTGTGAGGAACGGTGTACCTACCTAAAACTGTACAGGCATGATCAAACTATGAATTTGTTAAACTTGGAGAACCAAGGAATAATTGCATTGGGAAACGCTAGAAAAAAAAAAGACTTCCAAAGGATTAGGCATGCGGAAAGTTAATTAAATTCATAGTCTGATCAGGTCTGCAAAATTTATTATTTCATCTTCCGTTTATAATAAAAATGTTCAAAAGCATTACAAGTATACCAAAGTTTAAAAAAAAATATATATTGAACTATTTAGACGTTTTTTAATCCAATAACTCTGTAACTATCCTGCAAGGTAAATATAGGCGTGATGTCTTAAAACTCATTCATGTAAACATTACCTTTATAATTTATCCGACATTTAAAAAGTGGATTGTGAGTTTAACGGTCATTGTTACTTACTTAGCTTAATTGTACTTAATACGATAATAAATAACATAGCGTTGAAAAGCAATCAAAAACAATTATAAGAAATCATATCATAAACTAGCAACCTGCCCAGCGATTGCACCCGCAGCTTACAGTTTCCTGTGGGTTAGACGGTGTTAGACCTCATTTTTTATCATGTTTAGATATTAAATCAATAGTTTAGGATGAAACATATATTTTTAAGTTAATAAAGAAGTGAGGAGTAAGTATCTGAATCACTATGTCGGGTATATTTTTAAACATTTTCTAATCACTCGTGCACGCACCTATCTAGCCTTTAAATAGTTCTTTCAAAGGTGCTTAACATCTAATCTTGTAAATATACTTCAAACAAAAACGGCAATGAACGATGAAGAGTGTTAAAAGCGCATTTTGTAACCTACATCAGCAAATGTCCCACCTAGTCGCTTATTTACAAGAATAAGAAGTCAGCATGTTTGTAGCGTGTGATTAACAGGTTTTAGAGGTCTGTAGGAATAAAATGTACACCTTGTATCGTGGGAACGTGACCTACATTGGTTTTAATTAAATACCGATGGTTTTTTGACGTATAAATACTTTTTAATATACATCTAACTACTGTTATAATAATTTCTTGTGATTGTGAATATGTTGCAGTAAGATAGATAAAGCCGTAACATAATTATGTCCGCAGGGATATAATTATGTACCGTAACATAGTTATACGAAAGCGATTCATTACTATCTTACTGCGACGGATATATTTTTTCTTAAAAATTATGATTTTAATACTATATTTTAAATATTATACAAAGATATTGCTGAAATATAAAATTTTCCTTGAGATCATAACCTAAATAAGCTGAATAAGAGATATGGAATATTATTAACATGTAAATGGTTAATTTTTGTATTTTTATGTATGGAACCCAATCACTACTAAATTTAATTTCATACATTGTAGACCAACGGTTCCCAAACTTTTACAGTTCCCGACGCTCTAGTATTTTCTCACGACACCCTTACAAGTCCAAAAAGAATACAAGGATAAGATAAGGCTCTTATATTTTGATAATGAAACCCTTATCTCCACATTACTTTTGAGCCACATTTACTCTTTATTACAGCTACTGCTGAAAATCCGACTTCACACAAATACAACGTTGGAAAGAGAATTGAAGTTGAATATTCATTTTGGACTGATATCCAGAATTCCATCAAATCGGAACATGTGAATCTAGTTTTGTTCTGAACTTTCAATAAGTGTCTTCTTTTTTAATGATGTGAATTATGTTGGAGCTGGTGTATGAAAATAATCTTGAACTTAGTTAAACTTTATGTTTTAAGAAGGAAGACACCTCAGGGTGTTGCGGCGCACAGTTTGGGAATCCTGTTGTAGATCTGCTATGAAGTTTGATACAGTCTTAGTCAAGCGACAACATCGACAGCACCGGCTTGCTGCTCATGTACTCGCGGTAATTTTTTTAAGGTATTAGAATCAGTGGTACGTGTAATCGATTTCTGAAGGTTTCAAACTCAAATATTTCAGCAATTCAACCGATGTCGGTGGTGAAAGTAAGACTAACTTTTAACCAGCCACTGCTGACATTGAACGAAATTTTCAGTTAATAGAAATTAAATAAACCTCGAATATTTCAGCAATTCAACTGATGTCGGTGGTGAAAGTAGAAAAAACTTTCAACCAACCACTGCTGACGTTGAACGAAATTTTCAATTTCTAAAAATAATATTAATCTCGAATATTTCAGCAATTCAACTGATGTCGGAGGAGAAAGTAGAAAAAACTTTCAACCAACCACTGCTGACGTTGAACGAAATTTTCAGTTTCTAAAAATAAAATAAGTCTCGAATATTTCAGCAATTCAACTGATGTCGGTGGTGAAAGTAGAAAAAACTTTCAACCAACCACTGCTGACGTTGAACGAAATTTTCAGTTTCTAAAAATAAAATAAGTCTCGAATATTTCAACAATTCAACTGATGTCGGTGGTGAAAGTAAGACTACATTTTAACCAGCCACTGCTGAGGTTGAACAAAATTTTCAGTTTACAAAACCTTCAGGAAATTATACTGTAAACAAGACAGACAGAAAATGTGAATAAAAATAAAATAAAAGTGTGTCTCGTAGTGTGAATGTGAGTGAGTAAACCTAGCAGGCTGTACTAATTGGTAAGTGAGATCAGAATAACTTTATTGTAATGCTTGATGCTTGAATGCCCAATAGGTTTTCAGAATCTCAAAAAATATTGACGGGTCGAACTTCGATAAGTTACTGTCGGGGGGAACTTCAACAATATACCTGATTTTTAAATGCCCAATAATATCCTACTCTTGTCGATGGTAAAATTACACCATAGACAAGAATTGTTAGGTTTCAGTTCGCCCCGCCTGCCTGGGTTGCCATTAAAGAAAATAATCCTAATTCTATCTATTATTATTGACTTTTCCCTATGCAGAACTGTATTTAACTAATTTACGTACCTTTTTATGTCTTTGACATAGGCTGTGATCAGTCTGCCGGGTTATTTGAATCTTGCAGGTTGAATATTACCGGTGATTTCTGTCCTACGACCTTAAATGGTCCTATGTGAACGGTGCTAGTTTTGCACAGAAGTTCTTACCTGCATTCGACAGCGAAAAATCTCTTTTCAGTACCATGTCGCCCACAGCTGGACACCAATCTCTTCTCTGCTTGTCGTGATGCTTTTTTTGTGACTCTGAAGCCCTTGTTTGATGCAATTTGACCAACTCGTATAGTTCCGTCATCTCTGATTGCTGGAAGGGGAAACTCGTTTCTGTCTCCCGCGATTCTCAGCTCTCTCTCGAACATGAGAAATGCTGGTGTATAATTTAAAGTTCAAAGTTCAAGTACTCACTCCATTTTTTGTGATCCCCCTCGATGTACGACGAGTTCATTACTTCGAGTGTCCTATTAATTCCCTCGGTAGGGTTCCCTTGAGGGGAGTATGGCGCTGTTAGTCATTGTGTGATTCCATAAATTTTCAGCTCATCGGTGAAATGCTTGCTGGTAAACTGCCTTCTGTTATCTGATAGTAATACATCTGGTGCACCGTACGTCATTACGACGCATTCTTTCAGTGCTTTCAAGACTGTCTTCATGGTCGCCGTCCTGAGTGGTCTTATTTCGTTCCACTTCGTAAATTTGTCGTGGAAAACGATGATCCAAAAGAAGCCCTGGGTAGACCTAGGTAGAGATCTTATTAAGTCTGTACTTACCACTTTTCCTGGTCCGTCTGCGTTGTTTATGTGCATTAGTCCGTCTCTTTCTTGTTGTGACGGTTTCTGCATCTGGCATTCCATACACTTACCTACGTACTTGGAGACATCTCTAAACATCCCCGGCCAGTAGTACCTCTGTGCTATCCTGTTTTTTTTTCTTCTATTTGTGGACCCTATGATATAAGCCCCGGGGCTTTTAATCTACACCTGACTGTATGGTGGGGAGCAGGAGCTCACCCGGAAAAGTTTGTGGTTGTTCAAACAACAAGCTTAATCGCGCCCTTGGGCTTACGAGTTGTTCTGGGAAGAACGTATTGGACTGAATCTACCCGGCACGTGCCGATAGTTTCCAAAGTGGGGAGCAAATGAGGGACCTTCGCGCCCCCGCCGGCGGGGGCGTCGGTTGCTTGAGGAGCTTGTGAAGTGTGATCTACTCGATATGGCTGCAGTAGTGGCTACTGTGATTTCATCATATTCTTCCGTAAGGATGTGTCTCGGACGGTGTTTAAAACGCGAGGTTGGATGGGGGAAGTAGTTAGACGCAGCAACTATCAAGGGGTTTTTATGATGGGGAGCGTTGTCAAAGAAGCGACGAGACGCTTCTTTCATATACGCTTTAATAGTAGGGTGTGCTATCCAGTTCAGTGTCTTGGCCGTTCCTAGGTGACCTGCGTTAGGTGCGTCATGATTTTTTTTTCAGTATTATTTATTTTTCACTTAAACAGTTTCCACTCCGAGTTCGGCTGTAATTTTGTGCCGTACAACGTCCTTGAAACCTGTTTGTAAAGCTTACCGTCTTTCACGTAGAAGTCGGTGTTAGCTCCCGGTTTGGCTCGTACGTCTTGTAATTTTTTTCATACCATTCTAGATCCTGTAACTTTGTCGTGCATATGGGGTTCCTTGGAAGCTCATCTACTATATCATTCTGCGATCCCGTTCTGTATTCCACATCGAAACTGTACTGTTGCAGTTCCAACGCCTTCCTACATAGTCTGCCTGACGAGTCTTTGAGTGAATTCAGCCATTTCAGTGCCTGGTGGTCTGTTACCACAGTGAAATGATATCCTTCGATAAAGGCCCGAAATTTCTTAATTGCCCATACTACCGCAAGGCATTCTTTCTCGGATGTAGAGTATTTCGTTTTGGATGGTTGTAGTGATCTGCTGGCATACATAGTAACCTTCGGAACCCCTTCATACTCCTGGATCAAGCAGACTTCAATTCTTACGTCGCTTGCATCTGTTTGGAGCTGAAAACGCCTATAAAAGTCGGCTCAGGTTAGTACGGGATCGCCGGTCAATATTTTTTTTATCCCCTCGAATGCTTCTTGTAGGTCCCGGCCTCATTCAAAACCTACCTCATTTTTCAGTAGACATACCAATGGTGCTATCAATCCTGCGATATTTAGGATGATTTTACGGTACCAGGAAGTAATTCCAATGAACCTCCTTAACTCCTTGATATTCGATGATGGTTTCAGTTGCTCGATCGCCTTTATTTTCTCCGCATTCATTTTAATTCCTTGTCTCGTGACGATGTGGCCTAGGTACTCTACCTCTGGTTTGCAAAATTCGCATTTCTTTTTGTTGATCAGTAAACCTGCTTCCCTGACTCTCCTAAAAATCTCCCCCAGGTGGTCAATGTGCGCTGAAAACGACGGGCTGCACACAATTATATCATCTAGGTACACGTAGGCGTTCGATTGTAGTTCGGGACTGATTACTATAGCTAGTAATCTCTGGAACGTCGCTCCACTGGAGTGTAACCCAAAAGGCAATACCTTGAACTAGAATAGGCCTCTCCTTGGTATGGTAAAAGCCGTCGCCGGCTTGCTATCTTCCTCCAAAAACACGTTCCAATAGCCATTTTTGAGATCGAGTTTTGAAAAGTACTTAGCTGCTCGTAGTTTTTTTAGTGTGTCATCAATCTGAGGTAGTGGATACGCGTCCTTTTCTGAGATTTCGTTTATCTTACGAAAATCTTTACAAAAACGGTACTCACCGTTGTCCTTCCTTGCCCAGACTATCGGTGAGTTATACGGGCTCGACGATTTTTGATCATCCCTTCCTTCAGCATCTTATCCACATGTTCGTTAATTACACTCTGAAATTTCTCTATGTTTCAACTTTATCTTGTGTTTTACTCAAGTGTTCCCTTTAGGACTCCTGTCGCACTCCTCGAACTCCTTATTCTCCAGGAATTCCTGCAGAATACTGGCTTCTTTCTCCGTTAACTTTTCATCTCCCTCTTTGTACTCTACTTTTGACTCGGTGGCTGTGTTGTCGCGGTTCGGTTCGCGCTCTCCGGTTCTTTCCTCCGTGATTGTTGATATCTCACGCGGTATTATTGGTGGTTCCTGAGGCGGTTTTTGTTGCTCATCTTGGGCAACTGTCAACAGTTTAGTCATTCCTACACGCTTTATGAGGTCCATTCCTATTATTATCCCGTATGACAAAGGTAACACGTACATGTGGTGATCTAGACGTATTCCTGCGATTGCCATCGTCAGCGGTACGCTCTTCGTCAGATTGACTACCGTACCATCTGCGAGGCTAATCTTTTGGTCGACATAATCCTCATGCGCTGCGTATTGTTGCCACCACCCATCTACTTCATCGTCGATATATGACGACGTTGAATCTGTATCTAATAGAGCCCTAAAAAACCTACCGTACAGCTCTACCTCTACATTTGGCCAGTCGTCGACGTCTATGTCCGTGGCCGACGTGCTTGTACCTTATTTCCTGGTCCTCTTCGATTCCCTTGCTGTGCTCCCGGTCGGCAACAGTTCCTACTAAGCACCCCCAGTCTTTCGCACCCACTACAAAAAAGTCTCCTACTCCATTGCAGTTTGAACTAGCGTGACCTGGCCGTTTACAGCTCCAGCAACACGTCCCTCTATCGTAGTCATAAATATATTTTTCTCTATCTCTCTGTTTGTCTCTACCCTCGGGTGTCCTGCTGCAGAAAGGTCGTTCTCTTGTTTGGGGTCCTGCCGACTCTTCTTGGCCCGTACTTACCGGTAGATTCCTGTAACGCTCCTCCGTTACTCCTTCATAATCGGCACTAATCAAAATCCTGACGCTTGATGTAGAGTTGAGCACCAAATTTTAAAACACTTCCCGTGTTAGGTATACAATTTTTGAAAACTTGCAAAATTTTCGAGTGCGGGCAGGATTTGAACCTGCGACTTTCGCATTACTAGTGGCGACGCCTCTTCCATCTGGGCTACCGCAGCACATTTCTTGCCCGCCAATTTTGCAAGTGTATTTTAATGCCAGTAACGCTTGGCATGGCTCCATCTACCGGGTTAGTTTTGCAACTAATCACCGGCGACTAATTCTATCTTTACAGATTGAATGCAGTCTAAGCGATGAAAACCAGCGATAAATTGAGCACCAAATTTTAAAACACTTCCCGTGTTAGGTATACAATTTTTGAAAACTTGCAAAATTTTCGAGTGCGGGCAGGATTTGAACCTGCGACTTTCGCATTACTAGTGGCGACGCCTCTTCCATCTGGGCTACCGCAGCTCATTTCTTGCCCGCCAATTTTGCAAGTGTATTTTAATGCCAGTAACGCTTGGCATGGCTCCATCTACCGGGTTAGTTTTGCAACTAATCACCGGCGACTAATTCTATCTTTACAGATTGAATGCAGTCTAAGCGATGAAAACCAGCGATAAATTGAGCACCAAATTTTAAAACACTTCCCGTGTTAGGTATACAATTTTTGAAAACTTGCAAAATTTTCGAGTGCGGGCAGGATTTGAACCTGCGACTTTCGCATTACTAGTGGCGACGCCTCTTCCATCTGGGCTACCGCAGCTCATTTCTTGCCCGCCAAATTTTGCAAGTTTTCAAAAAAAAAAAAAAAATGATGTAGAGTTTTTAATCTACGTGCATATTCTCATAAATTCTCTTTAACTGTTTGTCATCACTCATCAAATTATATCTTCTCATCAGCGTCTGGTTTTCGGTCAAATCCACACTAATATTATAAATGCGAATCCACACTAATATTATAAATGCGAAAGTAACTCTGTCTGTCTGTCTGTCTGTCTGTCTGTCTGCTACGCTTTCACGGCCAAACCGCTGAACCGATCTTCATGAAACTTGGCACAGAGATTGCTAGCATACCGAGAACGGACATAGACTACTTTTTATCACCATTTGAGGGTCTGGAGTATAGATGTAGACCACCAGGTGTACCACCAGGAGCCCAGCTAAACTATTAGAGATACAGGCATGGTTCCAAAACAAAAGTTGTTCAGTATGATGGGCCGCTTCTTTTCACAAGGACATTGAGGATCTGGAGTACCTTATGTAGACCACCAGGTGTACCACCAGGAGCCCAGCTAAACTATTAGAGATACAGGCATGGTTCCGAAACAAAAGTTGTTCAGTATGATGGGCCGCTTCTTTTCACAAGGACATTGAGGATCTGGAGTACCTTATGTAGACCACCAGGTGTACCATCAGGAGCCCAGCTAAACTATTAGAGATGCAGGTATGGTTCCAAAACAAAAGTTGTTTAGTATAATAGGTCGCTTCTTTTCACAAGGACATTGAGGATCTGGAATACCTTATGTAGACCACCAGGTGTACCATCAGGAGCCCAGCTAAACTATTAGAGATACAGGCATGGTTCTAAAACAAAAGTTGTTCGGTATGATGGGCCGCTTTTTTTTACAAGGACATTGAGGACCTGGAGTACCTTATGTCACCAGGTGTACCATCGGGGACCACGTAAACTATTAGAGCTACAGGTATGGTTCCAAAACAGAAGTTTTTCAGTATGATGGGCCGCTTCTTTTCACACGGACGTTGAGGATCTGGAGTACCTTATGTTGACCACCAGGTGTACCATCAGGAGGCCAGCTAAACTATTAGAGATACAGGCATGGTTCCAAAAAAAAAGTTGTTCGGTATGATGGGCCGCTTCTTTTCACAAGGACATTGAGGATCTGGAGTACCTTATGTAGACCACCAGGTGTACCATCAGGAGCCCAGATAAACTATTAGAGATACAGGTATGGTTCCAAAACAGAAGTTGTTCAGTATGATGGGCCGCTTCTTTTCACAAGGACATTGAGGATCTGAAGTACCTTATGTAGACCACCAGGTGTACCATCAGGAGCCCAGCTAAACTATTAGAGATACAGGCATGGTTCCAAAACAAAAGTTGTTCAGTATGATGGGCCGCCTCTTTTCACCAGGACATTAAGGATCTGCAGTACATAATGTAGACCACCAGGTGTACCATCAGGAACCCACGTGAACTATTAGAGATACAGAAATGGTTCCAAAACAAAAGTGGTTCAGTATGATGGGCCGCTTCGTTTCACAAGGACATTGAGGATCTGGAGTACCTTATGTAGACCACCAGGTGTACCACCAGGAACCCACGTAAACTATTAGAGATACAGAAATGGTTCCAAAAAAAAAGTTGTTCAGTATGATGGGCCGCTTCTTTTCACAAGGATATTGAGGATCTGGAGTACCTTATGTCACTAGGTGTACCATCAGGAGACCACGTAAACTATTAGAGATACAGAAATGGTTCCGAAACAAAAGTTGTTCATGATGATGGGCCGCTTCTTTTCACAAGGACATTGAGGATCTGGAGTACCGTATGTAGACCATCAGGTCTACCATCAGGAGCCCACCTTATTGGAGATACAGAAATGGTTTCAGAACAAAAGTTGTTCAGTATGATGGGAATAAGTTGAGAAAGGACATTGCCTTCTTTACCGAGGACAGAAAAACAAAAAATGTGGTATATAGAGGTATAAAAATGTATAACAGTAACTTATATTACCTTTTGATCTGTCTAATCTACTTATGCTAACCATTTTAGTGTGCTCAAATCGGCACCTCTGGAGTAAGTACTCTGTTATCTACTGACTTTTGTATTCATTGGTTATAAATATTGATCTCTCAGGCCGGATAGCAAATTTTGAATTGTCCCTTTAACAACAGAAGCAAGCAAGTCATCTTTAAACAGTAGAGATAAGAACTGTTCTAATATCACTGTCACACTTACTATGTATACACATACCTACTTTAGAACTTCTGCCTAAAAAAAAACTATCTAACGCGGACGAAGTCGCGGGTAAAAGCTATCCACACTAATATTATTTATTATATATTATAAATTATCCACACTAATATTATAAATGCGAAAGTAACTCTGTCTGTCTGTCTGTCTGTCTGTCTGTCGCTACGCTTTCACGGCCAAACCGCTGAACCGATCTTCATGAAACTTGGCACAGAGTTTGCTAGCATACCGAGAATGGACATAGGCTACTTTTTATCACCATTCGAGGGTCTGGAGTACAGATGTAGACCACCAGGTGTACCACCAGGAGCCCAGCTAAGCTATTAGAGATACAGGCATGGTTCCAAAACAAAAGTTGTTCAATATGATGGGCCGCTTCTTTTCACAAGGACATTGAGGATCTGGAGTACCTTATGTAGACCACCAGGTGTACCACCAGGAGCCCAGCTAAACTATTAGAGATACAGGCATGGTTCCAAGACAAAAGTTGTTCTGTATGATGGGCCGCTTCTTTTCACAAGGACATCGAGGGTCTGGAGTACAGATGTAGACCACCAGGTGTACCACCAGGAGCCCAGCTAAGCTATTAGAGATACAGGCATGGTTCCAAAACAAAAGTTGTTCAATATGATGGGCCGCTTCTTTTCACAAGGACATTGAGGATCTGGAGTACCTTATGTAGACCACCAGGTGTACCACCAGGAGCCCAGCTAAACTATTAGAGATACAGGCATGGTTCCAAGACAAAAGTTGTTCTGTATGATGGGCCGCTTCTTTTCACAAGGACATCGAGGGTCTGGAGTACAGATGTAGACCACCAGGTGTACCACCAGGAGCCCAGCTAAACTATTAGAGATACAGGCATGGTTACAAAATAAAAGTTGTTCAGTATGATGGGCCGCTTCTTTTCACAAGGACATTGAGGATCTGGAGTACCTTATGTAGACCACCAGGTGTATCGTCAGGAGCCCACCTAAAATATTAAAGATACAGAAATAGACAAAAACGAAAGTTGGCCAGTATGATGGGCTGCTTCTTTTCACAAGGACATAGAGAATCTGGAGTACATTATGTAGACCGCCAGGTGTACCACCAGGAGCCCAGCTAAACTATTAGAGATACAGGCAATACAGGCATGGTTCCAAAACAAAAGTTGTTCTGTATGATGGGCCGCTTCTTTTCACAAGGACATCGAGGGTCTGGAGTACAGATGTAGACCACCAGGTGTACCACCAGGAGCCCAGCTAAACTATTAGAGATACAGGCATGGTTACAAAACAAAAGTTGTTCAGTATAATAGCCCGCTTCTTTTCAAAAGGCATTGAGGATCTGGAGTACCTTATGTAGACCACCAGGTGTACCATCAGGAGCCTGTAGCGACCTCTGGGAGCTACAACAAGAAGCTCACTCAAAGTGGTTCACGAGCAAGCAAGTCGCAACAGAAGTTCCAACATAGCTGCAAGATGGCGCCACGTGACAGAACAAAGAGCCTGAAACGCGGTATCGAAGTGTTTCACCGCGCAACGCATATATACAACTTCCAATTCTATCCAGGCGGACCAGTCGGTCCCCTGGCCACAACACCCGGCCAGGCGGGTAGCTACCCTTTTCCCGACTCCACCTGGAACCCTCCATTCTGCCTATTGGCATCACTCCTGTCACCCGCCAATATTGGTGACCCCTACCTTGGACTTCGCAGCCTTCAACCACGCATCAACTACTACAGCATGCAGCCAACTACTACGTCATCAGCACCCACCGCAGTTACAGCACGGCAGCTTCACTGGTCTTCCATCATCGTCTCGACTCACCGTAGACGTCCCGACTCACCGTGGACATTGGAACCAGCACTGCTTCGCCACGCCTGACTGCATCAACACGCTACATGACGTCATCAGCCCCACTTCGCTCGCTGACAGTATCGACCTCCGGTCTTGAGGGGGAGTACTGTAGCGACCTCTGGGAGCTACAACAAGAAGCTCACTCAAAGTGGTTCACGAGCAAGCAAGTCGCAACAGAAGTTCCAACATAGCTGCAAGATGGCGCCACGTGACAGAACAAAGAGCCTGAAACGCGGTATCGAAGTGTTTCACCGCGCAACGCATATATACAACTTCCAATTCTATCCAGGCGGACCAGTCGGTCTCCTGGCCACAACACCCGGCCAGGCGGGTAGCTACCCTTTTCCCGACTCCACCTGGAACCCTCCATTCTGCCTATTGGCATCACTCCTGTCACCCGCCATAAGCCCACCTAAACTATTAGAGATACAGAAATGGTTCCAAAACGAAAGTTGACCAGTATGATGGGCTGCTTCTTTTCACAAGGACACAGAGGATCTGGAGTACATTATGTAGACCACCAGGTGTATCATCAAGAGCCCAGCTAAACTATAAGAGATACAGGCATGGTTCCAAAACAAAAGTTGTTCAGTATGATGGGCTGCTTCTTTTCACAAGGACATTGAGGATCTGGAGTACCTTATGTAGACCACCAGGTGTATCATCAAGAGCCCAGCTAAACTATAAGAGATACAGGCATGGTTCCAAAACAAAAGTTGTTCGGTATGATGGGCCGCTTCTTTTCACAAGGACATAGAGGATCTGGAGTACCTTATGTAGACCACCAGGTGTACCATCAGGAGCCCACCTAAACCTGAACCTGTTTCTACAAAAACTATCTAACGCGGACGAAGTCGCGGGTAAAAGCTAGTAGTCTATAAACTTCTTCCTGTAGGTTTGTTAAATGATATTTAAATTACACTTCATTAACAAAGGACTTTTTTTGGCGGGTAGGCGTGACAAAAACATCAGCTGCTGTTCCGTAAATATAATTTAATTGATTTTAATTACTTACCAGTTATAAACAATCCTATGTTTTGGTATAATTAACACCCAAGCCTGTCACCACTCACCACAATATAAAACTCTCCACTTCACTCACTTTGGAACTACTATCAACACTTCACTTCGCTAACATGGACCTATCAGAGCAACTTTCTGGACATGGAGCCGATATTGCCAAGTTGTATGCCCAAATGGGAGACTTTGAGGAACGTCTCAGGATGCTACTTCATCAACACCTGATCCAGCACACCCCGACCTGGCAGCTTTGAGACCTTTGTTTGGCAGGTTTTGGCTAAGCTTACAGCCCAAACTAACTTGCTGAGTCTTGGTCTTAACCGCCATGAGACGTTTCTACGCCGAAAGATCCTCTTGTTTCATGGCATCTCTGAAAATAAGGATGAGCAGCTGAATAAAGTTGTAGCAGACATATTAACCAACAAAATGAAATTGACCGAACTTACCGCTGACGATTTGCAAGTTTGTCATCGACTGGGGACTATCTCGTCATAGCCTCGAGCTGTACTGGTGCGGTTCCACGACCTCGGCCGCAGACGCCTGGTCTGGACCTCCAAGACCTCGCTTAAGGGCTCTGGAGTGATAATTTAAGAGTTCTTGACCAAGACCCTGCACACGGATTTTCTTGCTGCTCGAAAACATTTCGGAGTATCAAATTGCTGGTCTTCAGAAGGGAAAATAGTTCTCGCCCTGCCAGACAGGACTCGCAGGAAGATCGAAGCCTCCAATGAATTGCAAGAGATCATCAAAAAGTTTCTGAGATGCTGGGCCTTCAGGACAGCGACCGACGCCGCCAGCAAAAGTGACCCAAGGAGTGAAACCTGATGCTCCTCCAAAGCAAGTTCAAGAGCAGCAATCGTCGAATAGATTAAGGCCCAGGGCCAAGTAAAGTTTATTATATATATTATTCTCTTGCATTTTGCCGGATTATTGTCACTTTTAAGTCTTGAGGTACTAACAAATATATTTATTTTTAAAGATTTTATCTTTCACCGCATTTTGTGGTTATAATTTTTGTTTGACATGTTAACCTCTTTATTTACTTTTTTTTTCGGAATAGAGTCTCGTGTTTGTAGCAGCGTTACAATGTCGTGACTTTTTTCTGTTACTCAAAAAGTAGCGTTGCTGATTGTATAATGTTTTTGCATTTATATCTTTGTGTACACCTCTATCACCCTCTATATTACAAAGTGATTTCTTTTATCTGACACGGTAATGGTAAGTGTTGACAAGGCTAAGTACGTAGTGGCACTGTTGTGCCTTTTTAGATTAAATCTAGGTATATAGGTTTTTAATAGTTAGTATTTAATATATTCTATTTTGTATTTTATATAATAATGATGATAGCTTTCACTCATGTTCATCTTCTTCAGATACGTTTCTGAGTGCAGATAGTGCGGCTGAAAGTGACAGTGATAGTTCCTCGTTTGTCTCTTCGCATGATCAGCTGAATAAGGTATTTTCTAAATTTAACAACAACTTTAACATTGTGCATATTAACGCACAGAGTATTCCTTGTCACTACTCCGATCTTCTGGCAAAATTAAGTAATACTTCCGTAGATGCAATTCTTGTATCAGAGTCATTTCTTAAACCTTCTCTTCTTTCCACTCCATTCCCACTTCCGGGGTACAAGCTCATTCGAAATGACCGTACGGGTAAAGGAGGTGGTGGCGTTGCCAAATATCTGCGTGGAGACATCGTTTATAACTTAATTAGTACTTCCCCTGGTGTTTATTTAAAATCTGCAGAGCACCTGTTATTGAAGTCACTTTGCATCACAAAAAGATCTTACTTGCTCGGTACTACAGTCCATCTCTTACTATTGATTATTTTGATTCGTTTGACAATCTGTTAAGTTCACACAGTCCAAATTACGATCACACAATCATTCTTGGTAACTTCAATACGTGTCTTATTAAAAACGATATTCGCACCCACAAGCTACAGAATATCCTTTGCTCGTACAATCTCCAGAGTCTCCCGCTCACCGCCACACACCACTTTCCAAATTGCGTACCTTCTCTTCGAGATCTAATAATTACTGCTTCCCCTGACCTTGTTGCTACGCATGGTCAGTTTCCAGCCAACTTTTCGTATCATGATCTAATCTTTCTCTCCTTTAAAATTCGACCTCCTCGGCGTTAACCTAAGTATCGTTCTCTACGTAGTTTTAGAGGCATTGATTTGGAGGCTTTGAGACGTGATGCTGGCAACATTGATTGGAAACCTATCTTTGACGCTTGTGGCATTAACGAAAAATTAAGTCAGCTAACCAGCACAGTCCTAAGCCTGTTTGACAAACATGCTCCAGTCAGGCATGTCAAAATCAGGAATGTCCCTGCACCTTGGCTTACCCACGACATTAAGGATATAATGGCTCAACGTGACCGTGCCAAAAAGCGATTTAGGAGGTGCCCGACGGATCAAAACTTGGCTAGGTACAATTTTTTAAGAAACAGGTGCAGTCGTCTGTGTAGAGCTGCTAAAAGACGGCACATTCACACTTCCATAGAAGCTTGTAGTCCTAATCAAATCTGGAATTTTCTTAAAACGCTGGGTATTGGCAAGTCTACAACTGTTACTGATGTAGCCTTTAACCTCAACGATATTAATAAACACTTCTCTCTCCCGCCTGTTGTGCTTGATAATATCGTCAAGTCAGCTACAATTAATCTTATTTCTAGCCAATCTTTACCCATGTGTTGCTCTTTTAACTTCACTTCCGTCTCTGAGGAGGATATTAAGAAACATGTTCTGTCCATTTTTCAACTGCTGTGGGCGATGACAACCTTTGTTCCCGTATGGTCTCCTTAATTCTCCCCGAGCTCTTGCCTATTTTAACTCACGTTTTCAATTTTCCTTGGCAACGAGTTCTTTTCCTTCTGCATGGAAACGTGCAAACATCATTCCTCTACCCAACACTTCCAATCCATCATCCTTCTCCCAGTTCAGACCCATTTCCATATTACCTTTCCTATCCAAAGTCCTTGAACACATCGCTCACAAGCAGCTTGCTGATTTCGTATCGTCAAATCTACTTTTATCACGATTTCAATCCGGTTTTAGACCAGGTCATAGCACGGTAACGGCCTTAATAAAAATCACTGATGATATCCGGTTTGCCATGGTTTGCCATGGCAAACCGGATATCTTCTTTGACAGTCCTTGCCTTGCTTGACTTCAGCAGCGCTTTTAATTCAGTGGATTTTGACGTACTCTTAGCTGTTCTCCAATCTCTTAATCTGTCCTCTTCAGCGATCGCCTGGTTCGATTCTTATCTTCGTGGTCGCTCGCAGCGGGTCCGCTGTGATGAGGTTTCCTCTGAATGGTGCGATCTGAGTGCGGGTGTACTCCAAGGTGGCATGCTTTCTCCTCTTCTTTTCTCCATTTTTATAAACACTGTAACTTCTCAACTATCTCATAACTCATAACTTCTTTATTCAAAAACAGAACAATCTGTGTGCGAATTTTTACAATAGGAATTTTACAAATAACATTACATTAAAAATCACAATACATAACATAAACATGCCAATATAAACTATATGTATAATTATTAAATATCTCAAATAATTTGATACTATCACAAAAAATAAAAATGTCACAAAAATATAATAGTTCATAATGACATATCAATTTCTAAAATGAATTCATAATGTTTAATTTAGCGTTGCTATGCTGGGGTAAGTTAGGTATTAATGACGGTCTATGAATGCGCCGCGATTTCGCACGCATCGCTCTGGGCATATGTTGTCCCTTTCTCGCTCGCGGGGCGAGGGGGCGGCGTGCGCGCGGGCCGCCTGGTAGACGCCAAGCGGTGATTTCTGCACCCCACTCAGTCACTCAAAACCGTTTGGACGGGAGGGTATCGCGTATTGTGCGGATTTCCCGCCACGCGTTTTGTGATGCCGCGTGTAATGGACGATTCAATTTGAGATCGCGCGTGTTGATGCATCGTATTATTGCGGTTCTCCTGGGTTATACTAGAATACCAGGCTTAGTGATTGTTGGATGTCTCGACGTCTTCCACGTGAGCGTCGCGTTGAATAGGCATCAGGTGGCCATTTTGGCCCGCGTTTGTACGGCCCAAATTCGGGTTGGGTCACGCGTAATGACTAATATCAAAGTGAAATACGAACAGAAGCTGTGAGTGGTTTGACGTGAATAACGCGCCAAGGCTGTAGTGGAATGCTGGGTGTCGATATCTTTTCCACCCAGCCCTGTAAGTACCCACGGAATCCCGATTTGATCCATTCCCTGAACTTCCTTTCTCCGTTGGGTATTTTATGCATTTGGACCGGCACTTTGACTGTAAGTGTTAAACCTGGTTGTTTAGTATAAAACTGTTTATTCGTGTTAATGGTGTGTTCCCTTTAGTCATATTTGTTGTACCATATCATTGTGACTCCTTAGTACGAATTGCGGAATTCGTGGGGTGATATAATTTGGAGGTACTTACTTATAATCTAGTGCTAATACGTGTGACGTAACGCCAGATCGGCAGACGGTATTTACTACCGACTTGAGTTATGTAAGGGTTGGAACACATCATTTGCCAATTTCAATCAACTTAGTTAATTAAGTTAAATAGATTTAGGTTTACGTTTAATTCATAGTATGCGCTGCTATATTGTGCAGTGTATGCTATTTAGCGCTGCGTAACGCGGCCATTGTCTGCCTTCAGTTGAACTCTTGGTATTTTACTAGAAATTTACCTGTGTAAATCGCTTCCACTGCGGGAGTTTAGCTTGGAATTAGACACATAATAATTATCAATTAATAACATGAAATAAAACATTAATGTCCATTACTTAAAAACTACTTAACTATAAAATTTTATTAAACCTATAAATCATCAACACTATATAATACTCTATCAGCTAACAGAAATGATTTCAGTCTTCTCTTAAAATAATCAAATTTCTTACGTCTTTAAGCTCCACTGGTAACTTATTAAAAATCCCTACAGCTTGGTACATATAACTGTGTCTAACAATTTCCAAGCTGGGTTTTATAATATTTTTAAAGTCTAATCGTCTAGTTTTCAGTATTATGTGCATTTCTTGTTCTGATTCAAATTTATGCCTGTGTTTCATCATATCGGTCAGTAGTATCATGATATAAAGGCTAGGAACCGTTAAAATTTTGTATTTTTGAAAATATTCTCTACATGATTCCCAAGAAGGGATCCTGGCTATTGTGCGTATTGCCCTTTTTTGTTCAGTAAAAGCTTTCGTGATATTATAATCGTAGCTCCCTCCCCAGTGTTTTATGCTGTAGCGTAACTTAGACTCTACCAATGCAAAGTAGACGGCCTTAAGCTGGTCAATTTTAAGCACATCTCTTAAAACCCTAAGAGCGTAACACGCTGAGCTGATGGAACCTTCAATATTAAGTAATTCAGTTTTCCAGTTTAAAAATTCGTCAATGCACATGCCTAAAAACTTTGCGCTTTGAAGTAATAAAATTCTTTGGTTATTTAAATCTAAATGCAATGTGGCTTTGTTGTTAGCTGTAGTTTTAAAGAGTATCGCGCTTGTCTTTTCTTTATTAATTTTTTAGCTTATTCGCAGTAAACCAAACTACAAAGGCGGTCAAAGTATCGTTTGTAATTTTTTCCAAGTCAGCTATGTTTGCTTTAGATAAAACAACATTGGTATCATCTGCAAATATTACTATGTTGGCCTCTGGTACAGTACTGTTCATATATGATATAATATCATTAATAAATATTATGAAAAATAAGGGTCCTAAAATTGATCCTTGAGGAACTCCCCTACACATATCAACAAATTTCAATGTACCCACTCTTTCGATTCCATCAGCTCCTGTCTGTCTAATTTCTACGAATTGTTTACGATTACGCAGATAAGATTCAAATAGCTTAAGTGCATTTCCTCTGAATCCGTAATACTCTAGTTTTAATAATAGTAACGAATGTTCTACCAAATCAAATGCGGAGCTCAAATCAAGAAATAATCCAGCTACTTTGACTTTTTTATTGATTTCAGAGACAATAGCCTCTAAAAATGCATATATAGCGTCCGAAGTACCCAAACCTGTCTGATAACCGAATTGCCTAGAGTTTAGTATTTTATATTTACCTAGATGCGCTAATAATCTATTTTTTATGAGCTTCTCAAAGATTTTTGATAAAACCGGAAGTAAAGAAATGGGTCTATAGTTTTGCGGATCTAATTTCGAATGTTTTTTGTAAACCGGTAAAATTTTGGCAATTTTGAGTTGATCTGGAAATATTCCCTCAGAAATACAAAGATTAAATACTCTAGCAAGAGGTATAGCTAACTCGTTTATATTGTCCTTTATGACAGAAATTGGAATATCGTCGTAACCTGAAGACTTTTTATTTTCACACTTCTCTACAATATTGACAATTTCCTGAGCAGTAACCAACCAAAACTCCAAGTTCTCCGATATCCTAGTCGTGTTACTAAATAAAAAGCCGAGAGCTACCCCACAGTTTCCGTCTGACTTAACAAGCTTTTTATTAAACTCTGTTGAGAAAATTTGTGCCAATTCGTAAGGATCCTCTGTTATTTTATTGTTAACTTTGAGAATCAATCGCTCTTTCATAGACTTGGTAGCTTTAGGCCCACAACTATTTACCACTTTCCAGATCCCTTTCGATTCAAACTTTTCCCCACTAATTTCACGTTGAACTGCAATAGATCTAGCCATAATGAGAACCTTCCTGTATATCTTAACATATTTATTTTTATAATTAAATAAACTGGGGTCATTGTGTGTGCTATCTAGATTACAAAGTACCCTTTTCATAGAGCTTGATATCTTGATTCCGCAAGTCAGCCACTTTAATTGTCCTACTTTATTCAGTTTGACTTTTTTCTTCTTCTTCTTGAATGTGCTTTTGAATAGTTCTACAAAAGATTGGAGGAAGCCATTTATTCCCACTCCTTTCCAGTCGATTTCCTTAAATCTTTCTTTAAACCTGTCTTTATTCCTTTTACTAAAATCCCTACGCTCTACATAAGTTACACTTTCTCTCCACTTTTCTGAGTTTTGACTTTCTACTGCTAAATTTGTTGATATGGCTGCATGTCCATCGGCTAGCCCATTATGGTCAACTAAAGTTTTGAGAAAAGAATTTTCCGAGATGTTAGTTAAAATATTATCAATGCAGGACTGTTTTTCATTTCTAATAAAAGTTTTACTGTTTACTAAAAGTCTAAAATTATAACAAGTCAGTAAATTTAAAAATTCTGTCCTTTCATTAGAATCAACTAATAAATTTACATTAAAATCCCCTAAGAACTTTTTTGTCAAAATAAGACTGCAAAAACCTTTCTAATTTATTTTTAAAGTTGTCAAAACTACTACCATTCTGATAACAGCAAAATATGTGTATATTTGTTTCCACATCTTTTACTCCACAAATTTCAAAATGTTTAGTACTAAAAATATTTTTGCACGCAAGTATTTCTTCACATCTTCGCAATTTTTCTGCCAATATAAGAGTACCACCTCTAATCATCTTAGCCCTCACATTGGATGTGACCAATTTATAATTTAGAAAACTTAGAAATTCAATCGACGTTTTATTTAAAAAATGTTCACTCAAACATACGTAATCTGGTTTAGATTCTAAATTTTCCAAGTACAACTCAAACTGATCACATTTTGTGGATATTCCACATACATTCTGGTGAACTAAATTTAATAGAAGACGGTTATCTTCCTTAGACTCAATTTCGGTACAACTCATATTGTTTGAATCATTAATTAAGTTTATTATGTCCTAAGTTAAGTTTATTATTAAGTTTATTATGTCCTTTATTATGTCTACCGTGTGATACCGGCTTAGAATAGCATCACCCCATTTCTTACCCATGGGTGTCGTAAGAGGCGACTAAGGGACTCGAGGGTTAGATGTGCATTGCAATTTTAGGCGATGGGCTGACAACCTGTCACTATAGTGATACACAGTTATCTGATTGACCCTCAAACTTTTGTCAGAAGTGGTGTTAATATCCGTTTTACGGCCGTTAGTGCTCTGCCTACCCCGTAAGGGATATAGGCGTGATTTATGTATGTATGTATGTATGTATTATGTCTCTAGTTTCCCTACTAACATTTACGAAAAAACTGCTTGCGCTCCAAACTATCTAATTTACCTTTGGCATACATAATGGCTCTCCAGATTGACCGACAGGTGTCATGCCTGTTGACCCACGTCTTATAACTAAGCTTGTAATTACTATTAGTATAAAAACGTTGTATCATCACCTCAAAGTTAAAGTAGTTGCTATATTTTTTTGGCACAATATTGTCATTATACTCTACTTTATTACTACCATAAAAACCACCGGCAGCTTCACCTACCAATACATTAGTATCACTAAGCTTACTAACTAAACCTGATAACAATTCATTAGAGCACTGTTTAAAATAGAGATCTCTTTTACTAGGTAAAATTATTACGAAGTAATTTTTATTAAAGTTACAGCAGTGATTAAAACAAGTTTCCAACAGTTGTGAATTCAGTGCATGAGGCTTTAACACTGAGGAGACTATAAAAGAGGGCCCCAGAAGTACTTGAAGCTCTCTTCTCATTTCTCTTCCTTGTTCATCAGTGAATATCAGAACTCTATGTTTCTGTACACCGTCTATAGTTGGTATTTTTCTCTGTTTAGAGTCTTGATTATTTGTTGTTCTCTCAGCGGCTGGTCTCTTCAGGTCTATCATAGGTTTTGGAGAAGATGAAATAAATAGATGATTATTTTGATTGAAACTTGAAAAGTGCTCATGCTCTTGTGACTTCTGCCTAAATAATTGAGGTGTAGGCGTGTTCTTTGAAATTAGCTGATCTCTTTCTTCTACGCGTACTTTACTCGTTCCAACTTGTTTGTATTTAGGTGAAAGTAATGAATGTGGTTGAGAGGCATCGAAACCCACTGACTTATAGAGCTTTATAGCGTGCTCTTGCTTCTCAAGCAGTTTTTTCAATGCCAAGTTTTCTAAACTCAGATTTTCAATTAATTCATCAGCTGAAAGAAGCTCTGATTTTAGCTTTTCAATCTCCTCCTTCATAGCAATAAAACTATTATCATGAGTATTTAATGGTATTTCAGGCATGCTTTGATGAGATAAATAACCATTTAAGTAACACTCATCCGAACCAGAGCGACAAATTCTTTTTGCCATTTTGCGCCTAGGCACAGTAAATTCCGTAAATTTTTCGCAGTCAGTCACATTTATAGGTTGTACATCCACAAGCAGATCTTCAAAAGAATTACTGGTTGGAACATTGACTTGAACTTGAACGCCAGCCAAAGCTCCGGGCTCAGTATGCATTTCCCTCGGTATAGACGGGACAGTCGATGGATCAATCTCCTCAACACTCAGTTGAGGATTTGATATACACGGCACATCGCTACACGTGGATTCGTTCTTACATGTAAAGTCTATTTCAACTAGATGTGATAGAGATGACGATGACGTAAATGGCTCCATGTTCGAATTAGGTATTTCAGGTGGATTCGAAATTACGGGAATTGAGCCGGCATGCTTCAGAACAGTTGGTATTAAAATTTGAGTTTGTTTCCTTTTTTCACTAATCGGCGTATTTTTGTGAATATTTTCCTTAGGTTTGCTTTTTCTCGATTTACATTGAAAACAAGCCCATATTTTCTTCTTCCCTGAGTCCATTAGACCAAATACCTTTTCAGGTACTCGAGAGCAGTTATTACCTGCGCAGAGGTATTGCCTGCATATCGAACATAGTAGACAGTCTCTTGTTCTAATCTTTGTAAGACATTTCGCACAGGATACCAGTCTATTCGCCATTTTATTAGAGAAAGTAAATTTTGTATGTATCAATATAATAGTCTTGAAAATAGTACTCCTTTATCTCTTAATAAAGCAGTCATACGTACAAGTGAGACTGCTATTTCAAAAATCTCAGGCGCCTTTGTAAACAATTGCCTGCTAAGTATCAAGGTCGTCTTTGTTCTTCGGAGAATTGAATACGTTACGACTATTTATTTGAAATTAACACTGTTTCTTCTTAATATTTGTTGATAAATTTGTTATAATAGGGTTGTTTGTACTCACTGTCTTGTGTTATGCGACCACTAATAATTTTACGTATAAATATGTAAATATTGTTGTCAAAACCACTTTTCATAGGACATTTAGCTTTTGCACAGTTAATCTTTGATAAAAAACGCCACAAACACTATAAGAAGCGTTTCTTGTCACATCACACAATATCACATTGTTTTTTCTTTAGAAACACAAAATTTACTATTTTTAATTATTTTTAATACGGAGACTGTTTGTTTATGCCTGAGCGCCTGACGTACAGGTATCATCCAACATCCACCTTTATGCAGACGACTTGCAACTATACCGCCATTTCAAAGTCCATGATTTAAACGCCGCAATAGCGGAACTTAACTATGACCTTGATAATATACGAAAATGGGCTGAATCCTTTGGTGTGTTGGTAAACCCGAATAAATCGCAAGTTTTGCTTATTGGTGGTAGGTACATGCGGACAAGATTGGAAAGTTGTGTTATACCTCCAGTCATATACAATGGAACCCCAACTGCGTACACAAACACCGCCAAAAATTTTGGAGTCATGATCGACTCGAACTTGTCTTGGGTTGCTCAAGTTAATAGCGTCAGCAGTAAAGTTCACTACTCCTTTCACACACTCAAATGTCTTCAAAATTTTTTGCCTTTAAAAACCAAGATTTCTTTGGCTCAAACTCTTCTCTTTCCAATTCTTGACTACAACGATGCCTGTTATCCTGATGCCACAGAGGAGCTCTTAAACAAACTTGAGCGTATCCAGAACCTCTGTATTCGTTTTGTCTTCGGTCTGCGTAAATGCGACCACGTCTCTCACTTCCGAGAACAGCTCAAGTGGCTCCCAATCCGATTTCGCAGGAATACTCACATTCTCTCTTCCCTCTTCAATGTTTTATTTACACAACCCAACGAACTCCTGCCTACCTCAGTGAACGTTTTAACTTTTCTCGTCCTCAGGACAAACCTTGTCGCTCGAACGTTCGAACTCTTCTTTCTATTCCTCTTCATCAATCTGACTTTTACTCTTACTCGTTCACTGTACATGCGGCTAGGCTGTGGAATTCGCTTCTTCACGCGATCCAAGACAGTCCCTCTATCAATATATTTAAAAAAAAAGTGAAAGAGTGTTATCTATCTCTAGACTGTTAATATTATATATTTATATATATGTCGTAACGGCCGAAAATCAGATAGTAGGCTAGAAGCTATAATTAACATTAAGGTCAGGACTTGATGCACGCGAAGTACCAAAACCAAGGAACGATGAAAGGTCATTTGAGCCTTGCGCTACGCCCGATCGCTCAAACAACACTTACTCGGAATCTCTCCGTTCCCAAAAATGCCTTAAGCCAAACCACTTGACACAATATGTCTACTACATGCTTCGACCGACGCCAACGCATAGGTACTCAATTAATGCTCTTTCCATAAAATACATCAAAAAGTGCACTTTACTTCATTCCTCAGGTTTAATACCTCACGCTCCGACACGGCCTTCCTGACTTACACACGTCCTCGTGTGGTCACAACTAGCCATTTCACAGTATCGTTCGGTTATCC
Source organism: Tuta absoluta (assembly GCA_027580185.1). NCBI lineage: Eukaryota > Metazoa > Arthropoda > Insecta > Lepidoptera > Gelechiidae > Tuta > Tuta absoluta. Next base: position 325,757 of record JAQAHW010000076.1, read on the forward strand.
TGACAGATATATTTTAGCTTATTATAGCCCATAAAACCATGATAATCTGGCTAGACTCCTGAACTGAACAAAGATCTAGTTGTTCACAACAGTTCGCTTCGTTCCTTTGAACATGTGAACAGGTCTATATCGGTGAACTGCAAGAACCGAAAGCAGCTCAGCATTCATTGCGGTTTTAAGTATCTTTGATCCAAAGTACTTGCTAAGTTAACTATCCTGTTTGGTACTTACTTACTATTCATAACAACAAATCTATTATCTCCAAATCGTTCAAGTATTTTTCACGTTTGTGTTATTATTTGCCAAATAAATAAACAGGTCCATATTCGTTTGCACTTCAAAAACTTCTCATAAGCCATCCAATACGTTTTTACCCTTACATGATTAGTAACTATGCACTCTTTTATTGTGCTGCCGAACTTAACAGCTAAAGAAATAACATTTATAAGAAACTCATTATTATTTCAACTTTAACATTAAGGTTACGGGTTTATTATGTGACAGACTACAAGTTGAGTGTGAACCATAAATTTTCAACCTACTTCAACCAGCCGTTTTCGTCGCTTTCTGATAACTTAAATCACTTTACTACTTATTGAAAGACAAGTGCCCATAAAACAATATTCTAACTTGAACACAATACAATAATTGATACGAGTACCGCAATAAAGTCTTTTGTTGTATCTGGCCACCGTCGCAACGGTCACAGAGCTTCCCCACCATGGGTCACTCAACACTGTCAATCACAGTCACAGATCCCCGCCACGGATCTCAGGCCGACACCACCACCTTGTGGCACGCCAATTGGTAACACCGGTTACCTGGAGCGACATCATACATAACAGTAATGACCACAGTAATCACCTACTTGGTCAAATATGATGCCCTCAACGAATCCATGCGTCCATCAAAGACACCATCTGATCACATAGATCAGCAAAGCGGATGGTGAATGAGCCACTGCAGCTGGCCACTCACCCGAACAGATCATAGTTCCCCGGGCTATATCTGACCCAACACAACATGAGACCACACTGTCTCCACAATTTGAGACCAAACTGTCTCCACCATGGCACGCGCTCGTCCCGCAGAGGTCTTAAGTCAGAGTCAATAGGTAGGTACGGTGATCACAGTCATAGTATATAGGCGTGAGGGGTCGGGAGGACAAACGCGTCCATCACTGCCAGCAACAAAAACTTTTACTGCTACCATCATCTGATTCATTATACAATTTTATGGGTACTTTACTTTCAGTCATTTTAGCTTTCTATCCCAGCAAGGCACATAACAGCTATGTATGAAGATAGCCAGATTACGTTTTCCTGCTCATGAAAGCAAATCAATATGCAAATCACTATAGCCATACGATTCAGTACTTCTAAAATGAAAACATAAGTCCATTTCAAAATGCAACTTTTGACAATCGTTTCTATTATCACATTAGATCCATTCAATGCTTATCAGATTAAAAATAATTCTTATTTGATTCCACCTTTACAAAGCATGTATTGATTTGAACTAAGCACTGCTTTGAGAGCTTAATTTTCATAAATTCTCGTCTCTCGAATCTGCCGTCAGCTGTCTCAATATCAACCTGCGGCATCACTGTATCGAAATGATGTGCGTAAGTCTTTTATTATGATGTTTTTCTTATTCATCTGTTGTCTTTAATTTTGATTTATTAGTCGACTAAAATGCTGTTGTTTTTTTTTTTTTGCAATTTATTTTGTTTGTCACTATTAGTAAACTATGCACACCATTTCAGACACTCAACAACGTGAGAGACACCTACCTAAATTACTTTCATTTTATTTTTAGGTCTGAAGAAAATTACAAGAAAACGCAAAAGAAGAAGGCGGAGGAGCTGTTTGATTCGGACGAGGAAACGGCAAGGTAACTTACAAAGTTTTTTTTTTCTTAACTAAAATATAAAGTTCTTTTTTTTTTCGTCTTTTAAAGAATTTTTTTTCATACAGAAGTAAACGCGATCGATGTTTCCCTTTTTTATAGCTTTTTTAAATTTATTTAAATAATTCAACCAAATTACACTTTTTAAACCTTTTTGTTTGTGTAACATGTTATTAATGTAACATGTGCTAATAAGATCTGAGACCGCTCCGTTAAAATTTGTTGATACAATTAATTTAATAAGGTTTTCTTTTGTTTCAGCTCTAAGAAGAAAGCGAAAACTCCAGCAAAAAGAACAGCCAAACCAAAGAGCACTGCGGCGGAGAAGGTCGACGCAAGTGTCTGGTTGAACTCCGACGACTCGGACGACGAAGACGAGAATACAGAATACAGAATACAGAATCGTTTATTTGTTGGAAACAGGTTAGTTACAATGGTCTTAAATACTACATATTAGATGTGTTCAGCTATTTCCTACCTTTGCTGGCATACAAACGTGGTTTAATTCTAGATAGGCACATAACATTATTTCATTAAATTGCACATTTATGTCATCAGAAGCTTATTTGTATTCTAAAAATTCGTTTATACTATAAAAACATTTTTGTGTCAACATTTCAGTCAATTTTTTCTTTAACAACGTTATATTTAATTCTCTAATACATTTTGGTACTTTATTATATAGTTTAGGCGCCATACATAGTGCACTTTTATACATTAATGCTGTATTAGCTTTTGGTACATGTACTGCGTCATTGTCTCTTCTGTTACGATTTCTTACAACTGACAATCTTTGAAATAATTCAGGATTAGTTTTTACAAACAGTACCGATTCCAAAATATAAATAGCAGGAAACGTTAATATTTTGTACTAAATAAAATAAGGTTTACAGCTGTCCATATATGATAAGCCAAATATTGCTCTTATACATTTTTTTTGATATATAAATATAGAGTCTCCATGTGTAGAGTTTCCCCAAAACATTACACCATACCTTAGACGAGACGCAACTATACCATAGTACGCAGAAAGGAGTGCATTTGTGTCTATCACTGGTGCTAGCTTGTACAATTGATAAGCTGCTGTACTTAATCTTTTACATAGTTCGCGATTGTTTGTTTTCCAGTTTAGTTTACTATCAATGATCAAACCCAAGTATCTGGCATCATTTACAACATCAATCTGTTTATCGTCATGTTTGGTGATAATATTTGCGATATCAGTGCGTTGATTGAAATGCATAACTTTTGTTTTATCTATATTAATTACCAAATTATTGTTTTGTAACCATGCTATCACAGATTTTATTGCATCATTAATGTCATTTTCGTATTGATTTATAATTTTACCACCCACGGTAATGGTGCTGTCATCAGCAAAGAGAGAAATGTGTTGGTGGGTAGCCGTTGGCAGGTCATTTATGTATAATATAAATAAAAGAGGGCCCAGCACGCTGCCTTGTGGCACACCAAACATAACTGTTCGTTCACAAGATTTGTATATACGTTCTGTCTTGCTTGCAATGTCAATTCTCGATATTTCAGTTATTTGTTTTCTATTTATTAAATATGTTTCAAAAAGTTTTAAAACGTTGCCACGTAAACCATATGACCCTAATTTTCTTAGAGCAGGTGCGCTTTAAGCAGGAAGGAAATTGCGTATTTTCTCGGCGAGTTGCGGGTGGCTCCGTGCGTCGTAAAGCCAATCTTACGGGGGATTTGCTTGCTGAACTTCGCATCTACAACCCTGACGAAGTTCGTAACCTTGAAGGTTACGAAAGATGCGATAAGGCGGTTATTTGGTTGAGATACCGAGGTGATTCCAGCTCACCGGAGCTGACCGCCTTGAAGAAATTTGTAAAGATAGCAAAGACCAAATTCACGGAGGAGGGCACATTCTTTGCAACATAGACCAAAAAAACTAATTAAGTTTTTTGCCTTTCCAAAAAAATTTTTTTTAGTTCATAACTTTTTGTCTTTACTTTTTTTAAAGTTAATAACTTTATGTCTTTACTATGTGTTAGTGAAGACAAAAAGTTATAAAAAAAATGTGCTCTTTTTATTTTATGTTCATTTGAATTGTATTTTTTTTAAGCAATTATTATTAATACTTAACTGCCAACTGTAGCTTCACTTTAATAAAGAATCCAAGAAGATAAAATATCGTGTAACTTAGCTACTTTCCTTATTTATAAAAAAAATACCACTGTAAAATTAAGTCAAATAAAAATAAACTTTCCTCATTAGGTTTAAAAATTCTATCAAATAATTTTGATTCAAAATTTTCACTTCGTAATAAACATGGTTAGATCTATATTTTGCTCCGTTTGTGATATATCAGTTAAAAGTAAAGCCTTTTCAGCTCACCTAAAGAGTACTTTACATAAAAATAATAGCGTAATTAGTGAAGACAATGGTATTGAAAAAATTAATAGCGCTTTTCGTAGTCGAATTGCATCATATCGCGTTAAGTGTGAGGCTCAAGCGAAAACAAGCGATGATATAGTAGGCGTTGAATCGCTTCCTCCAGCTAAGTTCTTAAGGCATCTACGCCCACGCGTCCGCGATTTAATCTCTGCGCGAATACAAGCGCATGCTAGTGTAAAGGTTAATTTTGAGTTGTTTTCAGAATTTTCATTACCAAAAAACGATTCTGTGTCTATCAAGTCGTTTGCGACTCCAAATATCGTTCTACACCAGAACTATAATTTTGATGACGTATTTTCAAATGTAGTACTAACAATCAATAAAAAGATTGAAGAATTTGAGGAAAAAGATAGTGGTTGGGCATTCGTTCAAAACTTATATTTTAAAGTAAATGTAAATAAATACAATCCACTAAGAGCATCAAGTTTTATTGATTTACCGAAAAATATTAAATATCGTCGGGCGTGCATTAACATTCAAAATAATGATAATTTTTGTTTCTTGTGGTGTATAATGGCTGCTTTATTCCCTGCAAAAAATAATGCACAGCGACCATCTGCTTATCCACATTTTAATACTGTGCTCAGTATAAAAAATATGACATTTCCTGTAGGTTTTTCAGACATAAAGATTTTTGAAAAAAATAATCCTGACGTTAGTGTCAACATCTATGGGTTAAAAAACCAGTCAAAAGTTGTTGGGCCACTGTATAAAAGTGAGTTTCGAAGGAAACATCATGTGAATTTGTTGTTTCTTGAAAATGGTCAGAAAACGCATTACTGTCTCATCAAAAATTTGCCAAGATTACTTCGTAATCAGCTAACTAAACATCATGCAAAGATCTACCTATGTGAAGAGTGTATGATATTTTTCGATACTAAAGATAAACTTGATTCTCATGTTTGTAGTGGTGTAGCAACAATTTTACCTCATGAAGGGACCACAATTCGATTCATGCATTATGAGAGAATGCAAAGTATGCCTTTTGTTATTTACGCCGACTTTGAATCTATGTTGAAACCTATAACTATGAATCGATCAGAATCTGAAACTAACACTTTAAATTTACAACAGCATATACCAGTTGCTTTTGCTTACTACATTGTCTGTTCTTATGACAGTTCCTTGAACAAATACGTTTCTTATAGAGGTTCTGATTGTGTAGATAAATTTTTGAAATATCTTGAACGCGATGTATTAAATATAACATCCATTTATAAATCACCTCTGCCTGTGACCTTAACAAATGAAGATAAAGAGAACTTTTTCAGGGCTAAATTCTGCTTTTTTTGTAATAATTTGCTATTTGATGATAAGGTTCGGGATCACTGCCATCTTACAGGGTGTTATCGGGGTGCAGCTCATTCATATTGCAATATTAAATTTAGTTTACCAAATTTCGTACCGGTATTTTTTCATAATCTATCTGGATATGACAGCCATCTTTTTATTCGACATTTAGGTGAAATGTCTGGTAGAATAAAAGTGTTAGCTAAAAATAGGGAAAATTATATTTCATTCACAAAGTTTTTTAATGTTGATATTGATACTTGTTTTCCAGTTCGTTTCGTTGATTCTTTCGAATTTTTAGGTACAAGCTTAGAGAAACTAGTTTCGGGTTTAAATGATGAAGAGTTTGTTCATTTACCCAACTTTTTCCCCAACTTAGCACATTTTAACTTATTGAGACAAAAAGGTGTCTATCCATATGAGTATATGACTGATTGGGATAAATACAAAGAAACTAAACTACCAGTTAGAGAATGCTTTTATAGTAAATTAACTGGTTCTGACATTTCAGAATCTGATTACAAGCGCGCGCATGAAGTATGGGATACATTTGGTTTGAAAAATCTTGGGGAATTTACGGACCTGTATTTACAGACCGACGTGTTGTTATAAGCAGAAGTGTTCAAATATTTTCGTAAATTTTGTAAATTACATTACAGATCAGATCCTTCCTTTTACCTAACAGCTCCTAGTTTAAGTTGGGATGCTATGTTATTGAAAACAAACATTAAATTGGAATTAATTAATGATCTTGAAATATTAAGAATGATTCAAAAAGGCGTGCGTGGCGGTATTTGTTTATGTTCTTGTAAATATTCAAAAGCTAATAATAAATACATGAATAACTATGATTCTAACAAGAACGATAATTTTCTGATCTATATGGACTGTGTTTATTTATATGGTTTTGCTATGTGTTGTCACTTACCTCATTCAGACTTTAAATTACTTAATCAATCTGAATATGAAAAAATCAACTTTGATTGCGTTCCCATAGATGAGTTCCAATATGGATATATCTTAGAAGTTGATCTTGAATATCCTGAAGAGTTACATGATCTTCACAATGATTTTCCTTTCTGCGCAGAGAAATTTATTCCCCCTGGGTCTAAAAACCCAAAATTAATTCCAAATTTGTATGATAAATACTATTATGTAATTCACCTTGCACATCTACAAACTTGTCTGAAACATGGATTAAAACTTAAAAAAATACATAGAGTTATACGATTCAAACAAAGCAATTTTTTGAAAGAGTATATAGATATGAATACAGAGTTGCGAAAGAAGGCTAAGTCAGTTTTTGAACAAGATTTGTTTAAACTGTTTAATAACAGTGTATTTGGTAAGACTTTAGAGGATAATGAGAAAAGGATAAGCGTTAAAATGGCAAACGTATGGTGTGACGAAAAGAATAAAACAAAAAAAAGAATTTCTGCTGAACAGCTTATAGCGAGACCCAATTTTCACAGCGCTACGGTATTCACTGAAAATTTTGTGGCAGTCCAAATGAATCCTGAAAGTATAATTCTTGATAAACCAATTTATATAGGTTTTTTGGTTTTAGAAATATCCAAGAGTCATATGTTTGATTTTCACTATTCTGTGATGAAACCATATTATAATGAAAAACTTAAACTTTGCTATACAGATACTGATAGCTTTTTTTACTCAATTCAAACTACAGACTTTTATAATGATTTGAAATTAAAGGAGATTGACCATCTAAGTATGGATGTTGGACCAAGTGCTGCCCAGCATTGAAACATACTGCATTATGTTCTTAACGCTTATACTAGTCCATAACCCAGAGCGCTTAAAAATCTATCCGAGGAGTATCGTGAAAAAAATATTCCTATTTTTATTTTTATTTCTATTTTATTTCCATATATATAATATGACATCATATATATATACTCCTCGGATAGATTTTGAAGCGCTCTGGGTTATGGACTAGTAATATTAACATATGTATATTATTATTATTATTTTTTTAATTTAATTTATTATTATATATGTATTATTATTTTTAACAGCCGTTGACGCTCTGCCTACCCCGTAAGGGATAAAGGCGTGATTTATGTATGTATGTATGTATGTATATTTATTTCATATTATATACATGGAAAAACATAGAAACAAAAATATATATTTTTCTCGATACTCCTCGGATAGATTTATAGATAGGTTATGGACTCATAAGCGTTAAGAACATTATGCAGTATGTTTCAATGCTGGGCAGTGGCATATACATTTCTAGCAGCTCTCATTGTGATTTTGCTGCGCAGCCGACAACTCCTAATAAAAAAAACTGGTTATCGAGGCTAGCGATGTCGGGACCAGGCTTAGGAGGTAAAATACGTCACATAATTATATTTTTTAACGTAAACGTTAAAAATATATATTAAATATTAACCCTTAAAACACTAAAATGCTATAAAACAAGTGTGTAGGTATTTTGTAACACCAGGGCAGAATATTTTTTTTTCTATTTTTTTTAAATATCTATTCATGTAAGGAAAAATATAGAAGTATACCCATAACTGGGCAGCACTTGGTCCACAACCGGTCATTCTCCTTTTTATTCTTATTTTGATACTAGCAATTATCCTGAAGATAATCAACATGGTATCAAAACGCATAACAAAAAAGTGCCTGGCTTTTTTAAAGATGAAATGGGAGGACAAATTATTAAAGAGTTTGTAGGTCTTAGATCTAAACTTTATTGCATTAAAACAGAAAAATACGAAGTAAAAAAGCAAAAGGTGTACAAAAACGCGAAATAAAGAAAATGCATTTGGCAGACTATTATGATGTTTTAATGAAAAATAAAATAATACGCAAGAATAATTTAATTTTCAAATCACTTAAACATGAGCTATTTACACAAGAGCAAAATAAAATAGCGTTTTCTGCGAATGATGACAAACGTGTTATCTTAAAAGACAAGATATCGACTTTAGCTTGGGGTCATTATGATAGTTTTTTTTAGATCTAACCATGTGTGAGAGTTACTTATTAAGCTTCAAACGTAGAATTTCAGAGTAATAAACAATGTACTTGTACATATGTTTTAGCTGATTTGTATACAATGTTCACCATATTTAAAATGATAATAAAGACAAAATGTATTAAGTACTTAATTTATTTTATTAAGATTCCCACACACATACCTAATAAGTTAAAATAATATGATGCTTCATGTGACAAATGTAGTATTTTTTACTCTTTATAATTGAATATTGTCAAGTTCAGACCTGTCCGGACTTGTCCAACACGTGTGAGTCTGCACGTCTATGGTTGTTTGAGGTGCGGGGAGTGTGGAGTCAAGTTTCTTGCTTACTATGTAATTTGTAGCGCAACAAAGGTGTATCGATTACCTCATTTCTCATTTGACATTCGTGGTGTAAGGTGTGTTTAACGAAAATCTCAGTATGTCTGAATCAAAATTAAATTCTCCGTCGGGCAGTTTTGTGACAGAAGAATCAGAAAGAAAAGTAGTGGTGCAATCGAAAGTAAAGTCTCAGTACTTAATATATGATGAAAGTGATAATTTGCTTTACAAAACTTCAGAACTACTTCGTGAGATTACAGCACAAGTCAGCGATCGAAATGAAAAGGCGTGCAATTTACAAACGTAAGTAATATTTTTAGAGATAAATAAATATTAAGGGATATTTTGTTAGTTAATCCATTTTCAAATTCGTATTATATTTGTTACAGAAATCATCAATACAACTACAGTCCTAGTTATTAGAAGACCTAACGCCCGTCGGCCAGCCAGCATATATCAATCGAGAAATTTTGTTGATTAAGTATAGACAAAAAAATAAATAAATATATAATTAGTTTAATATGTGTTAGGTTTAAATACATTGTATTATACATGATGACTACATTTATTTATTTATTTAACTGTTTATTGCACACAAGATAAAACACAGAACAATTACATTAAAGAAAAACAACACAACAGGTACTACTTATTTCTAAAAAGAAATCTCTTCCAGCAGTCCTACGGTAGAGGGATAGCATAAGGTAAGGCTGATAAATCGTGCACAATTAAATTAATGAATATAATTAAATAAAAGTTTACTCAATATACTAATATATATCTATATTATATATACCTACATTATAAAATAAATTAAACAGTTTAATCATAGATATTGTTTTAATATAATAATAATACGGTTATTTGTTATTGATAACCCTAGTAAACTTTACCCCAAAATAAACAAAATAAAACAATTTAATATTCGATAACTATTTTTTATTCCGTAAAAAATTTAAACTGGTACATATGATTATATGTACCAGTAGTATATGTAGGTGTTTGCACTATCCCGCTATATGTTTGCACTTTCCATATCACCCAAAGGTTGCCTGGAAGAGAATGCTGCTTTAGCATTAAGGCCGCCTTATTGTACTGTGATTTGTCTTTGTTTAATTTTATTTTGTCGATGTTATTTTTGTGTGCAATAAAGAATATTATTATTATTATTATTATGATTATCGTAATACCATTTTAATAAACAAATAGCTGTTTTAAGTGCACATTGTTTTTTATCATTAACACAATTGATATTACATTCTTTATATCTCTCATGTAATGATGATAGATTCGGACAGCCCTTATCTCCTATATCTACTATGGTACAATTATCACATATATTTTTTATCCATTTCACTTTTTCACTTCCTTTTACAATAATATTTTTTTCTTTTATATATAAAGGAATAATACGTTTAAACTCTCTTGAATCAACAAAACCTTCACTCCATCGGATTCCCCGATTTTTTTCTAACCAATTGGTTTGCTTCTTTTCTTCTGGTGATAAAGTCATGTACGCGTATGGTGGTTTCACAAGAAATACTTGGGTCCATTCAATAGTCACAATAGCAAATTCTATAACAATAAAGTCATTCTTGTCGTTTTTAAAACCCTGAAGGTCAACAAATATTGTTTCCGGTTGCATTATGAAATCTTTCTTACAATGCTGCTTAAAGGTTTGTATTCAAATATACAGTCGTTCAATATCAGACAGTAAGCCGAAGTATTATCCGGTATATCTTGATCAGCTTCAATTTCTAATCTTACATCGACGGATTCTTTCAATGTTTCTTGTTGACGACAGCAATCAATAACAAACAAAGGCGCAATATCTCTTAATTCTTTTAAACTTAACAACGGGTCTGGTCGACGTCCGTAATATGACTGTTGGAATTTACAATATTGCTCATATAATAAAGAAACTTTTTGATCAGAAAAGCTTATGTTTAAATTTTCATATGGGTAGTATGTGGAATTCAGGAACACTTTTACATCAGTTAAATTACAATGATCAAATTCAGACATCGAGCTGGTTGCATTTAGTTTTCGACCAGTTTGTAGACCAATTATAACATATCTAGGCTTTTCTGTCTGTGAGGATGTTTTAATGGACCAAGTGTGTTTTCGGGATTTTGGAAGTAACGGATACTCATACAGATCCCAATTCCTAAACGCTAAAGTGATTGAACGGTCTTTTTCTAAATTCCTCAGTAAACCAACCCTTTCTCGATCTGATACCTTTACGTGAGGAACACGCCATATTATTTTATGTATAATAATGTCTTCTACAACTTCTTTATCATTAAGTTTTAATGAGTTCAAATTTGTGTTACTTCTTAACAAAACCAATTCATGCTTACTGTTCATGATATTTTTTTTATAATTTTCCGCAAACCCAAGTATTTTATCTAATGGTATGGATACAGAAAATGTTCCGTTGTTTTTTGCTGTAGTGCCGCTAACAGACCATCCCCAAACTTTTGCAGGCTTTGAGTCACTCTCCGTCATTGATAAATATGATTTTATTGTAGTTGTTATACCTGCATTTTTTATTTTATCGATTTCAATCCCGTTTAACTCATATATTATTTCTTGAAATAGGAACAAAATAGGGTTGTTAATGAAATTAATTGTATCCACGGATGCCTTAGTATCACTTTTATAAATCTTTACAGCTCCCTCCAAGTATAGAGTACTAGCAGAAGGTAACACATACAAATCTTGTTGATTTATAGGTATTCGAATTTCATCATTCTTGTTAAAGCTTGTGACGTATGGTTTGTACGAATGAAATTCGAAACTTTCTATGCTATTATCAACAGCTGGAGTATCCAACACGTTTAAGATATTCATTTTAATAGTCTAATAAATTTGAGAAATTGTCTATTTTCTTTTGAGAGCTTTTTAAGTTTTTTTGTATGTACTTGTTTGAGAGAAACAACTTTCGAACTGACACATTTTATTGAAGTACTCCTGTGTCTAATTCCAAGCTAAACTCCCGCAGTGGAAGCGATTTACACAGGTAAATTTCGAACAAAATACCAGGAGTTCAACTGGAGGCAGACAATGGCTGCGTTACGCAGCGCTAAATAGCATACGCTGCACAATATAGCAGCGCATACTATGAATTAAACGTGAACCTAAATCTATTTAATTTAATTAACTAAGTTGATTGAAATTGGCTAATGATGTGTTCCAACCCTTACATAACTCAAGTCGGTAGTAAATACCGTCTGCCGATCTGGCGTTACGTCACACGTATTAGCACTATATTATAAGTAAGTACCTCCAAATTATATCACCCCACGAATTCCGCAATTCGTACTAAGGAGTCACAATGATATGGTACAACAAATATGACTAAAGGGAACACACCATTAACACGAATAAACAGTTTTATCACTTACAGTCACGTGCCGGCGCAAATGCATAAATACCCAACGGAGAAAGGAAGTTCAGGGAATGGATCAAATAGGAATTCCGTTGGTACTTACAGGGCTGGGTGGAAAAGATATCGACACCCAGCATTCCACTACAGCCTTGGCGCGTTATTCACGTCAAACCACTCACAGCCTCTGTTCGTATTCCACTTTGATATTAGTCATTACGCGTGACCCAACCCGAATTTGGGCCGTACAAACGCGGGCCAAAATGGCCACCTGATGAAATTGAAATTGAAATTGAAATTCTTTATTCAATGTAGGATAGTATTATCATATCACTTATTGACGTCATGAACCGTCATTGTAAAAAAAAGAAATTTGTATCACACAATTTTCTTTTTTTTATAACAATTTTGTAATGTCCTAATAGAAAACCGGTTCGGGCGGGAGAAAAAAATAAAAATCAAAGCACTGCCACGGGGCTGGCCAGGTTAATCACACGGCATGTAACTTTACGCCACCACCATCTGAAAACGATATTTGTTTCAAATTGAAGTCAAGATTTTTAAAGCGTGTAGTTTACATGGGTATAATTAATCGGACCTCCTGAACAGGAAAAACCCACCAAAAAACCTGCCCAGAAGTGCTCCTACTCTAAATTAACAATCTTACTAGCCCCTAAGCTACCCTAGCTAATTCTGTAAGTAAAAAAAATATGTATAGACCAAAAATGGCTACATATTTTTTTTTTGTAAAAATTGAAGTAGATAAATCTACCAGTGTTAACTTATAAAATATTTACTTTAAACAATTGAAATTACATCCATGCAGATTTGTAAAATTATGTCAGTTGTAAACTCCACGCACGCCCCATTTTGGTATTAAAAATGAGTGCGTGTTTCTTGTGCTGCGCTGGAATTTCAGAGCTCCATGCCTCTTTGTCAGTAATGTACTCATCTAACCTGTAGTAAGCTTTATAACATAATGTTTTCTTGATAACAGACTTAAATTTACTTTCTGATAAACTCAATATATCTTCCGGTATTTTGTTATAGTATCTTATACTTAGACCTTCAAATGAAGTCCTAACTTTAGCGAGTCTATGCTTAGGTTGATCTATTTTATTTTTACTCCTTGTATTGCGGTTATGCCTGTCACAATTTCTAGTGAAAGTATTTATATTTTTTCTAACATACATGATATTTTCATAAATATATTGACACGGTACAGTCATAATATTAATTTCCTTAAACAGTTCCCTTAGGGAATCACGACTGCAAAGTTTATAAATTGCTCTAATGGCCCTCTTTTGGAGAATAAAAATTGTTTCAATATCAGCGGCGCGCCCCCACAGCAAAATTCCATAGGACATAATGCTATGAAAATAACTAAAGTAAACAAGTCGCGCAGTTGCAATATCCGTGATCTCTCTAATTTTACGTACCGCATATGCAGCTGAGCTTAATCTTCCCGACAAAGATGTAATATGAGGGCCCCATTGGAGACTTGAGTCGAGAGTAATCCCTAAGAAAACTGTACTGGTAGTAAACTCTAATTTTTCATTATTAAGTACGACATGATTATTCAAAGAATGTACTACGTTAGGTAAAGTGAATAATACACATTTAGTTTTTTTCTCATTAAGAACTAAATTATTTGCAGTAAACCAACTATGAATTTGTCCAAGAGTGTTGTTTACTTCGTCATAGTTATGTGCATGTCTATCGACCTTAAATATAAGGGATGTGTCATCAGCAAATAGTACAATCTTGGACAAATTCTCTACCATGTAAGGCAAATCATTTATGTAAATTAGAAATAGAAATGGTCCTAAAATAGAGCCTTGAGGCACACCAATTTTAACACGAGACCCCAGTGATTTGGCGCCGTTTATTTGGACCCTTTGAGTTCTATTATCTAAATATGAATTCAAAAATTTCAGAGCTGCGTTTCGAATACCGTAGTGTTCTAATTTTAGCAATAAAGTTTCATGATCTACGCAATCAAATGCCTTGGAAAGATCACAAAAAACACCAATGGCATCTTTTGATTCTTCCCAAGCATTAAATACATGTTTGATTAGAGCAACACCAGCATCTGTGGTACAACGTCCCTTTGTAAAACCGAATTGCTGGTTGTGTAACAAATTGTTCTGATTAAAATGGGACAGCATTTGATTTAGTATGATCTTCTCAAACACTTTGCTGAGTACTGGCAGAATTGATACAGGCCTATAGTTACTGGGGTCTTGTTCGTCACCAGCTTTAAACAGCGGAACTACCTTGCTATGTTTCATTAAATCAGGAAAAATGCCGTGATCAATACATTCATTGAAGATATCTGCTAAGTATGGTGCTAATATTTCGATTACTGATTGACAAACTTTAACTGACATCCCCCATAAATCTTCGGTGCTCTTTACTTTGATATCTTTAAAAGTTTTTAAAATATACTGGGGACTTACATGAGTAAATTTAAATTCAGAATTGCAAACATCTACATTTTGCTTCAGCAATGAATATGAAATTGTAGGTGAAGATCTTAATGACTCAGTAGTTTTTAGAGGTATATTTGTGAAAAATGTCTCTAACTCCTGCGCTACATCTGAATTTAAACTAATCACTCCTTTGTCGGTTTTAAGTGAAAAGTTATTTTCGCGTGGCTTAGTTTTACCTGTTTCGCTATTAATAACTTTCCAGACAGCTTTTATTTTATTATCTGAAGACTTTATCTTATTACTAATAAAGTTTGCTTTAGCAATTTCACAAGCTATTTTGAAGGTTTTAGAATATTTTTTTACTAGCTCACTAAAACTTACATCGTTTGTCATGTTTTTAAGCTCGTAAAGTTCAAAAAGCCTATCTCTACTAATCCTAAGACCTTTGGTCGCCCAATCACTAAACTTAAATTTCGTATTAATTTCTTTCGTTTCTAAGTTAAAAATGATTTCGAATTCTTTGCTTAACAAATTGAAAACGTCTTCGTATACATGATTTGGGTTTTCAAAATTATAATTATGGACAGGCAATTTCTCGATTAACACATTTTGATATTTTTCCAACCTGCTTGCAGTGATGCGCCTGGTTTCTATTTTGATCGTTTTAATAAGGTTTTTGAATGGGAATATTACACTTTGACCCTTGTGATCTGATTGAAGAGAATTTATAATGCATTTTTGTACCGGGTCACAATCGCTGAATACATTATCAATACATTTGGCAGATGTAGGCGTCACACGAGTAGGTTCAAAAAATATATTAAATAAATTGAATGATTTAAAAAGACCTAAAAATTTATCACTTAATGCATTGATTTCTAAAATGTCTATGTTAAAGTCACCTGCAACAATTACATGTTTATTAGTTTTTGTGACTAATTTGAGTACATCTTCCATTATTTCTAGGAATTTGGTAAAATTTTTTGCTATTGGCGGTCTGTATACGCATACTATAACATGACTTTCCAGCTCAACACAAGATAATTCAGTACAACACTCAACCGACAATCCGACAACATCCTTACGTTCTTTGAATTTAATGTTGTTTCTAATAGGTATTAAGGAACCTCCATGTATCGCGGATTTTCGGTTGAAAGAACTGGCAATACAATAATTTTCATAATTTATCAAAATGTCAGGATCTTTGTGAAAATGTTCCGTTAAACAAACTATGTCATAATTATGCTTTTCTAAGAATAATTCAATTTCTAATACTTTGCTAGCAAAACCCTGAATATTTTGATGTAACACTTGTAACTGATTTTGCTTTTCCTTTGTCTGAGGATGAGTGCAAGAAAACCCCGATTTGTGTTTGTTATTAATATCAGTCAAAGAGGGGATTTCCTTTGTCTTAAATTCTAGTTTAAATTATTGTTAGTAACATTACAAATTAATATAGGAGATGACACAGATTTTGTGTCATTTATATTATATGCTAACAATGTAGCTACTTGTTTTTTATAATAATCAGACAGGTACATAGTATCCTGAGTCAAAATAAATGTGTGAATAAAATTATTCAAGTCAAAATAAGAAATAGCATCGCTATGATGACATGTTATATTGTATAGGTGCATGTTCATTCAACGATGCCTATTCAACGCGACGCTCACGTGGAAGACGTCGAGACATCCAACAATCACTAAGCCTGGTATTCTAGTATAACCCAGGAGAACCGCAATAATACGATGCATCAACACGCGCGATCTCAAATTGAATCGTCCGTTACACGCGGCATCACAAAACTCGTGGCGGGAAATCCGCACAAACACGATACTCGACGTCCGAACGGTTTTCGAGTGACTGATAGTGCGGTGCAGAAATCACCGCTTGGCGCCTACCAGGCGGCCCGCGCGCACGCCGCCACCCTCGCCCCGCGAGCGAGAAAGGGACAACATATGCCCAGAGCGATGCGTGCGGGCGAGCATCGCGGCGCATTCATAGACCGTCATTAATACCTAACTTACCCCAGCATAGCAACGCTAAATTAAACATTCACCCGCCCTAGGCCGAATCCCTTAGGCCTATTCACTACTGGGGAGACGAGATAGCGTTGCTATTGCTCGCTTAAGAACTGAATCCCCTACCTGAACTGTCGCGACTCGAGGAGTGCCATCACTACCTGGGAACAAGTTGAGAATGCGCCCTCTGCGCCATCGCAGTGGCGGCAGGTTGGCATCCTTAACCAGAACGAGATCTCCGATGCGAGGGGGTTCAGTTCTGTCCGTCCACTTAAGGCGTTGCTGCAGAATGTGCAAATACTCAAGCGACCATCGCTTCCAAAAATTCTGAGACATTTGCTGCAGCAACTCATAACGCGTCAAACGATTGCTACTGACCTCTGTGTAGGGGTACTCTGGCAAGGCGTTAAGTGGTCGGCCAATTAAGAAATGCCCTGGTGTCAGGGCCTCCAGATCATTCGGATCTGAGCTAAGCGGACACAAAGGACGTGAATTGAGAACGGCCTCAATTTTACAAAACACGGTCGCTAGCTCCTCAAAGGTTAATATCGTTAAACCTATAACGCGCATCAAATGCGTCTTAGCGGACCTTACAACCGCTTCAAATATACCACCCCAGTGGGGGCATCCTGGTGGATCGAACACCCAGTTAATGCCCTGACGGGGGAGGCTCGTGCCGATAGCTTCCTCGTTTTCCGATAAAAACGTTATAATTTCTTTCATACATCGATCAGCGCCCTTAAAGTTGGTACCACAGTCCGACCTGATCAGCGCTGGTCGCCCTCTTCGCGACACAAATCTATCTAAAGCTGCTAAGAAAGCCTCCGTAGTGAGGTCGGCCACGAGTTCCAAGTGGACGGCCTTGGTTGCTAGGCACACAAACACGCACAAATACGCCTTGATTGACTTCGCGTTGCGAAGGCGTGATGCCTTTACCATAAAAGGCCCCGCAAAGTCCGTTCCCACACCCGCAAACGTCCAGGCTTCCGTCACCCGGTCCGGTGGGAGGTCTCCCATCTGAGGTTGCATTGTGGCTGCCTTCAACCGATAGCAAGGCAAGCACCGAAACACAATGCTCCGTACCGTACGTCGTCCAGACAAGATCCAAAACTCGCGCTGCAGAATAGCCAAAAGTGCATTGCAGCCCGCATGTGAGTTTTTCTGGTGACGATCCCTAACTATAAGTTCTACCAAAGGTCCCTTCTTTGGGAGTAACAGCGGATGCCGTGCTGAAAAGGGCAGGTTAGCGTTCCGAAGTCTACCTCCAACCCGGAGCATTCCATGCTCGTCCACGAACGGGTTGAGGCGCACAAGACCTCCCTTCAGCTTTCCACGGCCATCCCTGAGCAGCCTGGCCTCTTCCTCAAAATGTTCCGCCTGGACGACCCTAACCAATAAACTTAGAGCCGCATTCCGCTCCGCAGGCGAGAGGACAGGTGCCAAGTTCCGTTCTGCTTGAGGTTTTCTACAGTTGTTCACGAACCGTTTGATCCAACCTGTCACCCCTAGAAGTTTGTCGAGGGAGCTGTATCGTTCCAGCAAGAAAGCCGCACTAGGCTTAGGTACGATCTGCCCTACGTTCACTCGCAAACCTCGATCAGGTGGCCCAAGCGGCGACCCGCACTCATTGTATGGCCATCTCTCAGGTGACTCAGTCAGCCACTGAGGTCCCCACCACAGTGAGTGACCTACCAAATCAGGGGCCCTACATCCCCGTGAGGCGCAGTCCGCTGGGTTCTGTTCTCCCGGTACGTGTCTCCATACCAACGGAGTTTCCGATCCTTTAATCTGTGACACCCGATTTGCCACGAAAACCTCAAGAGTATGTACCGACGTCTGTAACCAGCACAGAACTATCCTACTGTCGGTCCATGCGTACACCGTTTCATCCAAATTGATGGTACCGCGTAGATTACTAGCGACATGATGTAGCAAGCGCGTGAGAAGCGCTGCTCCCGCCAATTCCAACTTTGGAATGGTCCATCTTGTCCTAACCGGAGCCACCTTACTCTTGGCCATAACTAGACGCACGTTTACAGTTCCCGTTGAACTGACTGTCCGCAAATAGACAGCTGCCGCGTACCCTCGCTCCGAGGCATCACAAAACCCATGTAGGGTAGCCTTACATCCCACCGATGGGAGCAATTTGCGAGGTATGGCGATGCGTACGATCCCTGGTAAGGTGGTCACAAACTTGGTCCAATCATTCAACAGCTCTCCGGAGAGCTGGTCGTCCCAACCCAAGTTTGCTATCCACAACCTTTGCAAGAAGCACTTCGCCATGAACGTCACCGGTGCGATCCACCCGTTAGGATCGAAAGTTCTGGCGATCGTCGATAATACCGAACGCTTCGTCCAAGTCTTCTGCAAAAGGTCTGGCTCGATCTGATACGTAAAGACATCATGCGTTGGCCTATATTGCACCCCTAGGATGCTCAACGTATTTGGATTGTCCGGGTTCTCGAAAAGGTGCGGGTCCTGCTGGAACTCACCTGGCAACCCGGCCAGGAGCTCTGGACAGCTGGACAGCCATTTCCGCAACTCATAACCTCCTGATTCCATGATCGCGATCAGCTCGTCTCGTAGTAGCAGTGCTTGTTGCACGCTATCTGCACCCGTGCAGATGTCATCCACGTAGACGTCGCGATCCAGTACTGCTGCGGCTCGAGGGAATCTTACCCTTTCCTGTGCGGCCAACTCTCGCAGCGTGCGTACTGCCAAAAACGGACTTGGCTTCAGACCATACGTTACCGTGTTAAGCTCATAAGTGACCATCGGCTCGTCAGGGCTCTCACGCCACAAAATCAGCTGGTACCGACGGTCATCCGGGTGTATAATTGTTTGGCGAAACATCATTTTGACGTCTGCGACGAACGCTACTTGGTGCAACCGAAAATCTGTGAGGATGTCCACAATGTCCCGGTTCAACTTGGGACCCGCGTGCAGACACTGGTTCACAGACACACCATTCGATGTAGGAGCAGAACCGTCAAACACTACCCGTATCTTCGCCTCCGGTGACTTCAAAACAGCCAGGTGTGGTATGTAGTAATGCTCGACACACCTCCAATCTATGCTGGACACCGACATGTGGCCTAACTCTAGGTACTCCCTCATGAATTCGATATACTTCTGCCGAAGTGCTGCATCTCGCTTCATCTTTCTCTCCATAGCCAGTAGTCTCCGTTCCGCGATCTGTCGCGAACTACCTAAGGAGGGGCGGTTTGGGAGAAATGGCAGCCTGGTAACAAACCTACCTGACGAACTTCGTGCAGTGTTGTACTGATAGAACAGCTCGCACTCGTCATCCTCTGGCTTCCGTCTATCCGCTGTGGGTGGCTCCTCAGACTCCCAAAACCTCTGCAGCACCTCCGACAACACACTACCATAGAGAACCGTATCGCCCTCTGGTAGGTCCTGAGGTCTCCAAACTGGGCCAAAAATAACATACCCCCCTGTGGTATCAACGGCCACTAAACCAGTTTGCTGAAGTACCCGTTTTCTGCCACACCAGAATCTCCCGAGGACGTCTGACCCGAGGAGAACGTCCACCGTACCAGGAGTATCAAATTCAGGATCAGCTAACTCTAAGCCTGTGGTTAACCCTCGTACCGTTGACGGTAACCGAACCTGAGGAAGTTTCCCTACCACTTCATCCAGCACCACTGCTGAGGCATGATAGCTGACCCCTGTACCTGTATTACCTAATGTGAACTCGAAGTTCACCTGACCCCGAACGTCAGGCACATCTACACCTCCAATACCTACAGCCCCATCCGTTGTGGGCCTTATATTTAAGCGTAGCCTACTCACCAGCTTACTAGACACAATACAACCCTGAGCCCCTGTATCTAACAAGGCTCTTACCTGTATGCTGCGGCCACCGTATCCCCATACCCAAATCATTGCCGTAGGCAACAATACCGTAATTGGCCGGGGGGCCGAGGCTGGCGTGTAGGCGGCGATTACCTAGCAGGAATCTAAGTGCGGAGTGTCCGCGTCCTGCGGGGGGGTCCCCTCTCTCCGTACACCTTCGAGTGGGTCCCACTCCTGCTGATAGGGACCTCTGGTCCTGTACGCCATGGCTGGCAGCCTATAGTAACCCTGCGGCAGGCGCGCGTACCGTGGATGCGCCTGTAGCCGCGGGTGCTCAGCCAAGGGGAGAGGCATGCGTGGGTCATGAGACCTCACCATGTTGTTCAGTCCCGCCGAGTACTGCATGTACTGGCCCTGGTATTGGCACCCGCCCGTAGTATCACGTACTTGTGATGGGTGCCCCTGACCTTGGACCTGTGACCACCTACCCTGTTCCGGCACCTGCTGCCGAGGTGGTGACTGTCTCGCGCGTGGTGAAGGGGGCATCACCTGCTGATGTCCCTGGCCTCGTCCCTGAAACCCTGGTGGAAGAGGACTCCTCCTTGGAGGGGGTGGGGAGCGTTGCTCCCGTCTAGGTAGGGCAGACTCCGTCCGCTGACCCGCGTCAGCTCTGCCTCCGTAATCTCCGCTGCGGTTCATGCATAGGAGCTGATGGTGGGCACCCTGGCAGTACCTGCAGTTGGTGCTTGATGGGCACTCTCGCACCTGATGCGGCCCCATACACCTAAAGCACCAACGCCGTTGCTGCACCACACCACGACGTTTCTGCACCCGCTGTGCAGCGAACTCCTCACACGCAGTCACCTGATGCCCCGCCTCTCTGCAGTAGGCACACCTCGATTCCAAATTAGCGACATTGTATCGCCTGGGTGGCCTACTCTTACCGTCTCGCGCCTGTGCACCCGGCCGTTCCGGGCGGCGAGCGGCCGCAGACTCCGCGTGAGGCGACTCTCCAAATTGGGCATCTACCCGCCTGCACTCGGCCTCGAGGAAGGACTTGAGCTCCTCGAAGGTCGGGAGGTAATCAGATGTCTTACCTCCGTGTGACTGTTCAAAACGAGCGGCCATGTCGCTCGGCAGGCGGCGCAACAACGTGTGGACCAGGATATAATCATAGCCTGACACCGGCATCCCCTGTCTGTCTGTCATATGCCGGCTGCAAGTCAGTGCGGTTATGAATCACACTGTCAAACAGATCCTGGAATCGGGTCCAATCCGTGTAGTCCCCGTGGAAGACCGGAATCGCCACAGCCGGCAGGGGCACTTGCACCCCCGGTCCCCGCGGACCATGGGGTGGGTCCGGCTCCCCAGCTCTACGCCTGGTGATCACAGCAGCCGCCTGCTGGATCTCCTGCCCCATCTCCATGCACTGGGTCACATTCGTCCGGACCGTAAGTTTGACCTCCTCATCAGGCGTCCCATCAAATAACTCCTCGCATCCAGTGAGGCAATCCAACACCTCCGCGACCCGTTCGTCAATCCGTTGCGCACAAGCGATGAGTGCGTCCTCTCGGTCCCCGCGACCGACCATCGCCTGCTTAGTCGCGAACCACATTAGGTGCGCTCTAATTTTCGCCTGAAGCTGTCTAATTGTGGGAGCCATGGTACCAACCCAAAGTAACACCGAACCTTACAATAAAAAACAATAATAGACAATCGGCCCTGATCCTACCGTTAGGATATCCGCACAGGGTAAACACAACGATAATAACAAGCAATTCACTAATTGATTGGCCCTGATCCTACCGATAGGATATTCTACACAGGGCACACACTACAATCACAATAAATATATTTTTTTTTATGTAGGTAGATTAAAAATCTTATACTAAAATAATCTTAAATCTAGTGGTTTTCTGAACCACGCTCTGCTACCAAAAATTGTCTAATTCCAAGCTAAACTCCCGCAGTGGAAGCGATTTACACAGGTAAATTTCGAACAAAATACCAGGAGTTCAACTGGAGGCAGACAATGGCTGCGTTACGCAGCGCTAAATAGCATACGCTGCACAATATAGCAGCGCATACTATGAATTAAACGTGAACCTAAATCTATTTAACTTAATAAACTAAGTTGATTGAAATTGGCTAATGATGTGTTCCAACCCTTACATAACTCAAGTCGGTAGTAAATACCGTCTGCCGATCTGGCGTTACGTCACACGTATTAGCACTATATTATAAGTAAGTACCTCCAAATTATATCACCCCACGAATTCCGCAATTCGTACTAAGGAGTCACAATGATATGGTACAACAAATATGACTAAAGGGAACACACCATTAACACGAATAAACAGTTTTATCACTTACAGTCACGTGCCGGCGCAAATGCATAAATACCCAACGGAGAAAGGAAGTTCAGGGAATGGATCAAATAGGAATTCCGTTGGTACTTACAGGGCTGGGTGGAAAAGATATCGACACCCAGCATTCCACTACAGCCTTGGCGCGTTATTCACGTCAAACCACTCACAGCCTCTGTTCGTATTCCACTTTGATATTAGTCATTACGCGTGACCCAACCCGAATTTGGGCCGTACAAACGCGGGCCAAAATGGCCACCTGATGCCTATTCAACGCGACGCTCACGTGGAAGACGTCGAGACATCCAACAATCACTAAGCCTGGTATTCTAGTATAACCCAGGAGAACCGCAATAATACGATGCATCAACACGCGCGATCTCAAATTGAATCGTCCGTTACACGCGGCATCACAAAACTCGTGGCGGGAAATCCGCACAAACACGATACTCGACGTCCGAACGGTTTTCGAGTGACTGATAGTGCGGTGCAGAAATCACCGCTTGGCGCCTACCAGGCGGCCCGCGCGCACGCCGCCACCTTCGCCCCGCGAGCGAGAAAGGGACAACATATGCCCAGAGCGATGCGTGCGGGCGAGCATCGCGGCGCATTCATAGACCGTCATTAATACCTAACTTACCCCAGCATAGCAACGCTAAATTAAACACCTGGTTTTATTAAAATCTAACATATTTTTCTTAGATGTAGGTATAATTGTATTTCTTCACCTCGTAAATTAATCAAATTATTAGCTTCGTCTAGAAGTTTAATATTGATCTCACTTATACTTTGTCGGTTTACAGGAAAATAAATCAAATTTTTTGGTATTTCAACTAATCGATATCCTGGTGGAACATTAGGGACAAATTCGTAAATAATATGTTTAGGTTCACCGTTAACAAATGACCCACTGACAATATCACATTCTATCCGCACTATGGTTGTTGCTAGAATGTTTACTGAAAAGCGAGACTCGTTTAATATATTAGTTTTTGCGGTCTCCTTCCCAAAACCAAACAAATGTGCACATGAATTCTCTTTTTCGAAATGAATATCTTTCGAACATAATAATTTAACCTTAAGTGTATTGTTATTTGCGGTCAGCTTTAAAGTACATAGTTTTATATTATTTTGTAGAACATCAACTATATCCTGTAGTTCATATGACCCTTCTGGTATCTCAATCACTTCATTTTCATCATAATAGAATTTATTATTTCTTCTATCTATATTTGGTATTGAGTTAAAAGTCGAAAAATATATCAGTGCACATTCATATATTGAATTTAACTCTAAAGGAGGTGAATAATTTGTTGACAAGACGGTCTCATGACCAGTGATAGACACAGTGAAAGCCATGATTGAAATGAAAGATTTTGGTTTCAACACATGTTTAAATTTATTCATACTTTTTCCAAAATGTTCTTAAAAATTTCAAACACAAATGTCCACAATTAACAGTATTAAAGTTTTGAATTCGATCATAATTATAAACGATTTTAGTACCTTTCATGTACTTCAGGAATTCCAGTGGAGGTTTTAAATTTCCATAACTATTAAAATATTCACAATAATTATCTGCTTTTACGTAAGCTACCCAATGTGTGCCTTTGTTATTACAACTGTCTAAGTTTACTATTCCACATTCAATTATATTAGGCTTCTTTGGTAACGTATCTCTCATATATACACCTCTAAAATATGGAATATCATCGGCATGTTCAAGTATATCGATGTTGGTGAGCGCACGTATAGGTAGCCGTTTATTTAGTTTTTTGAACCTTTGACAATTAATCCAGCTCCTGTTTTATAAGGTTTCACATATAATCCTTTTCCTATAGCAATAGACTCCATCATTTTGTTATGGCGTTCTGACTCTTGTAGATTTTTTTGGGCAGTTTTATAATCATTCACCGCTTTTGCAATACCAGCAGCTCCTCCAGCCAGAGAACCTAAAGCTGACAGCCCGGCAAATATAGGTATTAATGGTTATATACCTCCTGTTTTAGGAACAGGGATTATGCGTGGTAAAATCCTTTTGTTTTTTTTTGCAGCGGCATAAGCTGTTCGTATTGCTATGCTTTCATTCTTTATGTTTTTTAATTTAGAACGAATTTTACTGATATTACTCTTGAATGAACTAACTCCTGCTCCTGCTTTTAATTTAGCTTTCATAACATTTTTCACTGACCAGGAAGCTACTTTTTCACTTTTCTTTGCATCTTTTGATTTCATTCTCTTTTTTGCCATGTTCATTAAATCCAAATCTGCTTTATGTCGAATATTTTTGTTTTTATTTATATATGCAATATCGTGGTGCATACAAGCTGTATCTAATGGATTTATACCTCGATCACCGTGTAATAATCTTTTCTTTAATTTAGTACCAGGACCGCAAAACTGATATCCCGGTAAATGTAACTCAACGGGTAAATTGTCAATAATATTATTGAGAAGTCCACTCCCTTTCATTGATATTTATTTAATGATTTGGTTTTCAATTATTTATCAATTTATATTAAAGAAGTTCATTAATTGTAATCCAACTATTTTCTTTCTCGCTTAGTCCTAACCACTTTACAAAAAGTTTGTTGTTCTTCTTTTTTATAACTTTTTCTATAAGATAAACATCAGGAAACTTTGATTTTTGTAATTCATACTCGTAGAATGATCCATGAATTTTTTCTTTATGCATGTCTTCAAGAAGGTAGGTAACGGGATTGGTTTCATTCACTTTTATTATTTTAAATATTTCTGTTGACCAATTTGGAGTGTAACCCTTAGAAAACTGGGATTGGTACTTGCTGATACGTACTTTGTCACCAATTTTATATTTGTTTTTACATGCATTGTATTGTTTTTGTGATTTATCAATATTTTGTTTGGCCAAATGTTCATTGGTTGCATTAACAGCAGTCGGTTTATATTTCGTTGTACGATGTATAGTGTTATTGTAACATCTTACGATGGATTGTATTTTTTTTCCAACCCATTGGTATTGATACTAAAACTTTTGTAGAGCTTTGTTTTCAAAGTTCTTATCAATCTTTCAACTATAGATGCTTTTTTAGTAAAATATGTTGAATAATGATGTATGTTATATTTGATCATAGTTTTTTTCCATAGTGAATTATAAAACTCTTTCCCTTAATCCGTTTGTAAATTTTTAGGAGTACGTCCTGATACAGTTATAACATTCCGGATAGATTCTTGAATTTCTTCTTTTGTTTTAGTTTTGACTGGTACTGTCCAAGCAAATTTAGAAAATGCATCAATTACAACGAGTATGTAATTATAACCTTTGTTCTCCTTTGAATATTTTTGCATGTCTATTAAATCAGCTTGCCATAAGTCATCAATACCTTTTAAAATCATAGAACGTCGTTGAAATTTTTTTCTTGCGGGTTTATGAAGCTCATTTACGACACACAATTTACTCATTTTTATTTATTATCCTTTTTAACTATTTGATTTATTTCGTCCTTAGTGTAGTAATTTGCGTCTAATATTACGTGTAGTTGTTCAATAAATCGTTTAAGATATGAATCTACGATATTATTTACTCTTATATCGACCTCTTTGTTCGTGTAATACTGTTTTAGTATAAAATCAACATACTTTTTGTGTACCGCGTCGTCGTCCGACAAGGGGTCCGCTAATCCTCGTAACCTACTTTGTTTTAAGTCAAAATGTCCTTCTTCTGACTTTTTTAAAGCATTGTTACTAAACACTTCAAAATAATCTGGTACACGTAACCGTTTATGAACATGATGTCCAAACTTATCCACATTCATGGTTGGAATATTAAAGATGTTCACCCTTAGAATTAAAAAGATGAACTGAAAGTTATTACTAATATGAAATCATATATTCTATTTCACTATATTTGCTTCCCGTAATTCTTCAATAATAGATATTATTTCATTGTTAAGTCCTGTGTTGCCAGCGTCTCTGGAAGCGATGAGTATTTTTAATCTTTCTACCAATTCATTCGGATCATCCCAATAAATATAATCAGTATTTTGTTTTACTTTTTTAAATACATCGATACCTTTTCCTTCAGCTAAACTTTCGTTGCTTGTAGTTACGTCACTTTTTACGAGTTTAAAAAGTGGTTTAATTGTACTTTGACCCTTTGTTGCTTTTTATAGGTTTTTTAGGATCAAAATCTCGTCGGTGAGCATTTGTTGCTATCAATATTTGTTTATATTTTTGTTTGTCATCGTTATTTATAATTGCTAAATTAGGAGTATTCTGAGTTAACAATTGCATCAAGCCAGGACTTTTTTCATATCGCTTTCCACCAATATTTATAAAGTTCTCTTCATCGAACACCCTTAAATTTCCCATCAGAAGCTTTCCTCGATCTGAACGAAGACCAAAAGTAACATTTTCTATAATATCTGAAGATAATGACCATGATAGAGACTGCTTATTTGGAGTTGATTCAGAAGGAGCAGATCTAAAGGAATCGTCTTCCTCAGATGAAGGTGGTGTGCTTACTATCACAGGCTGCACAGTTTTGTCTGGTGTAACCAAGTTTTCGTTGCAACTTTCATCATCATCACTAGAAGAGTGAGTGTTCCCTTCATCCGTATATTCATTTTCTTCTTGTTTATAGTTTTTTTTAATATATTTAGCATCGAAAAAGTTACTCGGGTTATTTTGTACACTGATTTTGTTAAGCGGTTCTGTAATGGGTTTCAAAATAGATTCCATTACTTTATCGTTTTTATTTTTTACTTCTTTCATCATTCGTATTTTTTTCTTAATACTAGCAGCTGATTTAATAATCTGCCTTTTAAGTTGTTTTTCTGTATTCATGTTCCTATCGCCTAATCTACTTGGAAGGAAATATAATAATGGCGTAATTTTTTGGATGTCATCTAATTTATCTTTAGTTTTTTACTGCATCAATCAAAAATAACAAATGTATCAAAGTTCTTTCTATAACAACCCTTATTCTTTTCACAGTCTTTATTAATTACTACGTAGCTATATGGATCCTTCCACACTTTTGAACATAAATTTCGGAATTGGTACCAAGACATATCAGAACACACATGTTCGTCATAAACGTTTAAATAATATAATTAAGTTGGAATTATCCACACTTCCACACTAATATTATAAATGCGAAAGTAACTCTGTCTGTCTGTCTGTCTGTCTGTCTGTCTGCTACGCTTTCACGGCCAAACCGCTGAACCGATCTTCATGAAACTTGGCACAGAGTTTGCTAGCATACCGAGAATGGACATAGGCTACTTTTTATCACCATTCGAGGGTCTGGAGTACAGATGTAGACCACCAGGTGTACCACCAGGAGCCCAGCTAAGCTATTAGAGATACAGGCATGGTTCCAAAACAAAAGTTGTTCAATATGATGGGCCGCTTCTTTTCACAAGGACATTGAGGATCTGGAGTACCTTATGTAGACCACCAGGTGTACCACCAGGAGCCCAGCTAAACTATTAGAGATACAGGCATGGTTCCAAGACAAAAGTTGTTCTGTATGATGGGCCGCTTCTTTTCACAAGGACATCGAGGGTCTGGAGTACAGATGTAGACCACCAGGTGTACCACCAGGAGCCCAGCTAAACTATTAGAGATACAGGCATGGTTACAAAATAAAAGTTGTTCAGTATGATGGGCCGCTTCTTTTCACAAGGACATTGAGGATCTGGAGTACCTTATGTAGACCACCAGGTGTATCGTCAGGAGCCCACCTAAAATATTAAAGATACAGAAATAGACAAAAACGAAAGTTGGCCAGTATGATGGGCTGCTTCTTTTCACAAGGACATAGAGAATCTGGAGTACATTATGTAGACCGCCAGGTGTACCACCAGGAGCCCAGCTAAACTATTAGAGATACAGGCAATACAGGCATGGTTCCAAAACAAAAGTTGTTCTGTATGATGGGCCGCTTCTTTTCACAAGGACATCGAGGGTCTGGAGTACAGATGTAGACCACCAGGTGTACCACCAGGAGCCCAGCTAAACTATTAGAGATACAGGCATGGTTACAAAACAAAAGTTGTTCAGTATAATAGCCCGCTTCTTTTCAAAAGGCATTGAGGATCTGGAGTACCTTATGTAGACCACCAGGTGTACCATCAGGAGCCTGTAGCGACCTCTGGGAGCTACAACAAGAAGCTCACTCAAAGTGGTTCACGAGCAAGCAAGTCGCAACAGAAGTTCCAACATAGCTGCAAGATGGCGCCACGTGACAGAACAAAGAGCCTGAAACGCGGTATCGAAGTGTTTCACCGCGCAACGCATATATACAACTTCCAATTCTATCCAGGCGGACCAGTCGGTCCCCTGGCCACAACACCCGGCCAGGCGGGTAGCTACCCTTTTCCCGACTCCACCTGGAACCCTCCATTCTGCCTATTGGCATCACTCCTGTCACCCGCCAATATTGGTGACCCCTACCTTGGACTTCGCAGCCTTCAACCACGCATCAACTACTACAGCATGCAGCCAACTACTACGTCATCAGCACCCACCGCAGTCACAGCACGGCAGCTTCACTGGTCTTCCATCATCGTCTCGACTCACCGTAGACGTCCCGACTCACCGTGGACATTGGAACCAGCACTGCTTCGCCACGCCTGACTGCATCAACACGCTACATGACGTCATCAGCCCCACTTCGCTCGCTGACAGTATCGACCTCCGGTCTTGAGGGGGAGTACTGTAGCGACCTCTGGGAGCTACAACAAGAAGCTCACTCAAAGTGGTTCACGAGCAAGCAAGTCGCAACAGAAGTTCCAACATAGCTGCAAGATGGCGCCACGTGACAGAACAAAGAGCCTGAAACGCGGTATCGAAGTGTTTCACCGCGCAACGCATATATACAACTTCCAATTCTATCCAGGCGGACCAGTCGGTCTCCTGGCCACAACACCCGGCCAGGCGGGTAGCTACCCTTTTCCCGACTCCACCTGGAACCCTCCATTCTGCCTATTGGCATCACTCCTGTCACCCGCCATAAGCCCACCTAAACTATTAGAGATACAGAAATGGTTCCAAAACGAAAGTTGACCAGTATGATGGGCTGCTTCTTTTCACAAGGACACAGAGGATCTGGAGTACATTATGTAGACCACCAGGTGTATCATCAAGAGCCCAGCTAAACTATAAGAGATACAGGCATGGTTCCAAAACAAAAGTTGTTCAGTATGATGGGCTGCTTCTTTTCACAAGGACATTGAGGATCTGGAGTACCTTATGTAGACCACCAGGTGTACGATCAGGAGCCCACTTGAACTATTAGAGATACAGAAATGGTTCCAAAACAAAAGTTGTTCAGTATGATGGGCCGCTTCTTTTCACAAGGACATAGAGGATCTGGAGTACCTTATGTAGACCACCAGGTGTATCATCAAGAGCCCAGCTAAACTATAAGAGATACAGGCATGGTTCCAAAACAAAAGTTGTTCGGTATGATGGGCCGCTTCTTTTCACAAGGACATAGAGGATCTGGAGTACCTTATGTAGACCACCAGGTGTACCATCAGGAGCCCACCTAAACCTGAACCTGTTTCTACAAAAACTATCTAACGCGGACGAAGTCGCGGGTAAAAGCTAGTGCTAATATAAATTTCAATCAAAGAAGATCGATAAAAGTTATCAAAAAAAATATTTTATTTTCATTATTTAAATAATTAAAGGTACTTATCTCAACTTCTCACTATCAACCTATTGTAAATACCCCCTGTCTCCCCTTTAATTTATTTCAGTAATAAAAGACAGGCACATCTTTATTGTTTCCAAGTAAATGTTGTCAAGCATATGAAAAAAGCATATAAAAGGCAGAAATAATTAGAAACTTTAAATGGTAGTGCATTGAAATATTATATACTAAGGGTTTTTTTTTATTCAAATACAGCTGTTCTAGATCTTGTGAGGGTTTTCAACTTCTCTCTATTGCAGGACAGTTCACCCGTTGATAATCTGTAAGATAAAACCACACATTTTAAAATCTAGGTAAAATATTTCTACAACCTAGGTAGCCCCAGTTTACCAACAAAATTCTTTGAAACTCCTTTGAGAAACGAATAAGAAATAATTAATAATTTCATTTCTAATTGCTATTTTGTAATTTCTGATATTGAATAAAGTATAGGTACCCACTTACTTATAGTTGTTTTGGAAGATATCAATCCCGTTTCAATAAATTACAGGTTAAAATTTTGCTTACCGCTTCAAGTAAGGAACTGAATAAACTGATTCAATATTCATCTTCATTTAAAGAAGATCCTTTAGTCCTCCAGGTAAGAGATTTCTGTCAGGCCATCCGTGTATGCAATGGAAATAAAATAAAATAAATATTTACTAGAGAAAGTTAAAAGTAAAATAAATTTCTTAGCGCTATTCACCATCACTTCCTACAACTGTCCAAAGGAACAAATACAATACTTACCTAAACATTAGTAGTAACAATACCTACTTCCATTCGCACATTATCCTCTTCTGAGAGTTCAAAATATCTAGTTTATTGGAACAGGCATCGTCAGACATTATTCTAAAGATGCAGAACAAATCAGCAACAAGCTTCGTCAAAACCTGTGACAATAATACGTTTCAGCAACATGCTTCGTCAAAAATAACAATGCTTACTTTCAGCCACATGCGTCGTCAAATTCAATCAAGTAGCCCTCCCCGGGCCATACCCCGTCCGAAGGTGCCTAAAATACTTGCAGCATTACCCCGCTGAATTGTTATAGACAACCTTTGGGAAAGATACGAACCCGAGCGATGATCAAAACCTTTTTCCCGCAACCGTCGACCTATCTCCGCTATAAATTTTTTGGCCTCGGACCCCCAAACGCCTGTAGTTTCCACCGCCACGGGAACAAACATGTACGAAGACTTAAGACAAGCGTACTTGCTATGCTTTAGCCTAGCAGCAGATTCGGCCGCACATCCCGCGGTCCGTTTTGTCCCTGACAAATGGCAGGCCGCAAACGTGCAGCAGCACATAGAATCCCAAAGGAGACACCGACCTCTCTCCCACGGAATCAAAGTGAGACCATCAGGGCGCTTACCATCGGATCTTGAAAGACCCGAGGGTTCTAACACACATGGTATGCCTGCGGAAACAAGGGCGCGGCGAATTAAATAATTTAATGCATGGTGCCTAGACAAACGTCCCGCTGACCGGACACAGCTTAGGCCATGAAGCCCGTTCGCCTCAACCCTTGAACCACAAACACACTCATGTGGCTCCCATATAGTACTGCCAAGACGCAATGCGGCAGCTACCCTCAGTGAGTCATCGTCCAAGAAAGTACCTAGTTGAGGGAAAGGCAGCGCGTGTAGCCACGCCCCTGACTCTGGACAAACTGAAGCTTTCAGGCGAGCCGAATCTAAGTCCGACGCATCATCTAATAAAAGATTCAGAGTCACCCTTGAATAGATGTCATCCCAGGTTTTCTGACGACAACGGTCCTCCGGAAGTGCTTCTCCCGGACATAAGACCTCCCAGGCAGACATGGCCTCAGTAACGAACGGGATAGCAACCTCGTCACCATTAAAAGATAAAATCTGAGTGACCAAGCCCACCACCCCATGCGCAGAAGCCAAAAAAGCCGGAAGGCCAACCCCCTCCACACGACGCACCCCTAAACCTCCGTGACGAACAGGTAAGCCAGCATGACACCACTGCCTTTCATCCAAGCTGACATTAAGGATGCCTTCCAGTGTCTCCTTTAATAATCCGTCCAACAAAGCAACCTCCTGAGGATGTAACCAAGTAGGGGATGTTCTTACAGTATAAGTCAATTTCGGCATTGAAAAGCAGCTCCGCAAAAGAATAAGCGCCACGTGTGATGAAATGTCTTTCAATTTGACATGAATGGTTGAAAGCTCCATCTTTTTGGCTTCGAGCGTTGTTGGGACACCGCTAACGAAAATTGGCGAGCCTAGAAGGAAAAAACTATCCCCCTTCACAACCTTAATTCCGGGTGCCAAAACCTCAAACCTAGGAAGCAAAATGGTAGCGTTGGCACTATTGGAAAAATAGATCTCACATTTGTTTGAATTAATGTCCAAACCAACCTCTTTTAATTTCGGAAATAACACTTTCAAGTCCTCCTCTACCGCGACAGCGTCGCCTCCTATCGTTCCATCATCTAAATACCACAGATTTAAAGGTGATTTTATTTCGGTTATCACCTTATGAATGGCCAAACTAAATATGAGTGGGCCTAACGGATCTCCCTGCTGGGCACCGACCTCCGAAGTTATGGAATCCTCACCATAAAAAAGAAAACTAGGAGCACTGTAACACTGGTAGAGAAAAGGATACAAAACCGGAATCCGTTCTTTTACTTCCATTAATATTTTATCTCTCTCTACACAGTTGAAAGCATTTTTCACATCCAACTTAACAATTACATTGTCACTACCGTCGCTACTCATAGCGAAAGCGCGAGTAGCATGAATGGCAGCCTCGCAGCCCAAAGCAGTTCCAAAGCCTAGCTGATGAGGGTGAAGGTAAGTATCTAGTTAAAGTTGAAAGTCAAGGTAGCTTATCTTGGATGGAGTACTAGCTTAATCTTGGATCAAATTTTACACCTGTAAAAGAATAATACCATTAGTAACTTCTTAATATGGATGAATGATGAAACAGCGCCTTCCAGGATTGAAATAGTATTAAAATTCTTGTAAATTGAATGTTTCGACATTTAGGTTAAGTTGGATGGCTAGAGAATCACTATCACTACATAGTATAAAATAAAGTCGCTTCCCGTTTGGTGTCTCCTTATATCTTTAGAATTACCCAACGGATTTTGATGCGGTTTTTTTTATTATATAGAATAACTTGAAAGGAAGGTTTATAAGTATAATTTATTCCGGGAAATTGTCACATTCCCATGGGAAAACGGGTAGTCCAAATGGTAGTAAACTTTTGACCCCCTTTTGACACCTTTAAGGATTAAAATTTTAAAAACGCTGAAACACGTATTTTATTATTGAAAGTTATGAGTCTAATCAGAAATTTTGGAACAGATCACATTTAAGATAAAAAACTTTCATACAAACTTTTAACCCCCTTTTCACCCATTTAAGGGTTAAAATTTCAAAAATGCTCAAACACGTGTTTATTTATTTTAATTTATTAGTCTAATCATAAATTTTGAAACAGATCACATTCATTTAAAAAAACGAACTTTCATACAAACTTTCTACTCCTTTTTGACCCTATTAAGGGTTAAAATTTCAAATATGCTGAAACATGTGTTTAATTATTTTAAGTCATAAGTCTAATCACTAATTTTGAAACGGATCACACTTAAACAACGAACTTTCATACAAACTTTTCACCCCCTATACATCCCTACTGCATATTTATGGCGGTTTGTGTGGGTTAGTGGCCACTGCAAAAAAAAATCCTTGCGTCTTTGAGGTTTACAACAATGGAGAGTTGTATGCAAAATTCGGTGAAGATGGAAATCCCGTTCTTAGGCTGATAAAGTGCCGGTTATTTTTAATCTTCCAAGGGATGAAAAGGGGGATAAAAGTTTGTATGAAAGTTCGTTGTCTTAAGTGTGATCCGTTTCAAAATTTGTGATTAGAATTATGGCTTAAAATAGTTAAACACGTGTTTCAGCATTTTTGTAATTTTAATCCTTAAAGGTGTCAAAAGTTTACTACCAGTTGGGCTACCCGTTTTCCCATGGGAATGTGACAATTTCCCGGAATAAATTATACTTATAAACCTTCCTCTCAAGTTATTTCCGCTCAGCATAAAAAAAAACGCATCAAAATCCGTTGGGTAATTCTAAACATAGAAGGAGACACCAAACGGGAACCGACTTTATTTTATACTATGTAGTGATACAATTCTAGCGTCCACCTTCGTCAATGCATCTTGCCAATATAAAGCTCTTATCTGGGCTTCATACAAAATTTTATCAACATCCTAGCCTAATGCGTTATCCGTACATAGTATAAAGGTCTGTCCCTGTCTGTTTGTATGCTTAAATCTTCAAAACCACTTAACGGATCTGGATGAAGTTTGTTTTTTAAAATATAGAGTGATTCAAGAGTAAGGTTTTTATGTATTATTTATGTCGGGAGAAGATCTGTTTCCCGTGGGAAATCAGTTAGCAGCGGGTGAAACCACTGGGCGGGCCGCTAGTACTATAATAAGAAGCTAGAAGTACAGACAAGCTTAAAACAAAAGGTTTTCAAACATATCTAGATATTTAGCTAAAACTCTGTAGGTTGATTGAATTTCTTTTTATTTCATAAGTAACTTGTTGTAACATGGATAGTTATTAGGGTAGCATGCAGCACCGAAGAATATGAAATTGTGAAACTGAAAAAGGAATACAAATTATAGTTGTTATTGTCCGACAATATTTACTGAAGTTATAGTAGAAACTTTAACCATCTAGTCTTTAAATTAACTTCTCACACTGTTGTACGGTTTATAAGTGCAAAATCTATTTAATTAGATCAGTAGAACTACTAACTTTTTAAGCACTCGCGATCACTTTCACTCATTTTTAGTATTAGACCGGGTCTATCGCGAAACCGTTAAGTTGAAACCGCGCGATTTATCATCGGAACAATCGTCGGATACTGTGAGTGTTGTGTGCCGGCAGCCTAGTGCAATGTTTACAAACAATAAATAATATTAAAATTATAAAGACAAATGTGGGTAGCAGAACATCTCGTCACCCGCCGCCTAGATGACAACTCGCTGGGACGTCAATCAACCCGCGACCACAATACATGAAACTGTGTTGAAACGTCGGGACACAGGTAAAGTACTAATATTTACCTAAATACTATCGCGATAGACCCGGTCTAATACTAAAAATGAGTAGAACTACTAGTAGGCAGAAAAAATCATAAGCAAAATTTTATGAAAATACGAAAAAGAACTTACCAAAATTATGAGAGCATCTGGTTTAAAAGGCGCACAGGGTTGTTTAAACTCTTTAAGTAAATACAAACTCACTAAATAATAACCTTTTGTACATATTTCACGATTTTTGGAGAAAGAAAGGAAAATAAATAAAATACCGCGTTCAGTGTACTTGACAATTGTTGTTTTTTTAATGGAATGGAAGTTGGGACGGGCAAAGTATACAAAGTGAAATAAGACCATACAGCCATTCAGGACTACTATCTTTTAGATAAGATACTAGGCTTTTGGGGCTTAGATCACATGTTAGGATTTATGTGTAGTAAATGGCTTCGTATAAGTTTACGGGATTTGCGGGAAGAAATAAGGATGATATGAAACGGTAAGTTCAAAACCAAACAGCCACGTAAGCATTTCAGCCAAGGTCAATATTTAAGTTTTCGTAGATGTATAAAGTTGAGATTTAATTTTAACTGTAGGTGTATCTTTAGACTGTCTTCCTCTCTCTGAGGTTACTCACACAGCGTAGGGTTCCCACTAAACGAGATCCAAGGCCAAGATTTCAGTTTTTATACGTTAGTTTATAGTAGGCATATAGTTTCAGACTTTAATAATTATCAGATAGGTAGTTGAGTGTATATGCATAGGTTTATATATAGGGATAAATCGGGAGGGGGCATTACATTACATAGGAAGGTGGAGAATGAGATACTAATTGTACCTAAAGTTGTAAACTATTGTAGCCAAAGAGCCCGTCCATATCTTGTACCAAAAATTTATAATGACTTACCGCTGGATATCAAACAATGTAATACCAAACAAACGTTCATAAGAAAAGTCAAATGTTATCTTCTAAATAAATTTATTAACAGTTTAATGGAATTGTGACCAAAAAATTTTAAAATCTTATAATCCTTTTATATATATGTCGTAACGGCCAAAAATCAGCTAGTAGGCTAGCAGCTTTAATTAACATTAAGGTCAGGACTTGATGCACGCGAAGTACCAAAACCAAGGAACGATGAAAGGTCATTTGAGCCTTGCGTTACGCCCGATCGCTCAAACAACACTAACTCGGAATCTCTCTGTTCCCAAAAATGCCTTTAGCCAAACCACTTGACACAATATGTCTACTACATGCTTCGACCGACGCCAACGCATAGGTACTCAATTAATGCTCTTTCCATAAAATACATCAAAAAGTGCACTTTACTTTATTCCTCAGGTTTAATACCTCACGCTCCGACGCGGCCTTCCTGACTTACACACGTCCTCGTGTGAACACAACTAGCCAATTCACTGTATCTTTCGGTTATTCTGACAGTCATACTCTAGCTTATAGCCCATAAAACATAATAATCTGGCTAGACTCCTGAACTGAACAAAGATCTAGTTGTTCACAATAGTTCGCTTCGTTCCTTTGAACATGTGAACAGGTCTTTATCGGTGAACTGCAAGAACCGAAAGCAGCTCAGCATTCATTGCAGCTTTCAGTATCTTTTATCCAAAGTACTTGCTAAGTTAACAATCCTGTTAGGTACTTACTTCCTAATATTTGACAAGTTTAAGTTTGTATTGATAACAACAAATCTATTTCAAGTTTCAAGTATTTTTCACGTTTGTGTTATTATTTGCTAAATAAATAAACAGGCCCATATTCGTTTGCACTTCAAATCTTCTCATAAGCCATCCAATACGTTTTTACCCTTAAATGATTAGTAACTGTGCACTCTTTTACTGCGCTGTCGAACTTAACAGTTAAGGAAATAACATTTATCAGAAACTCATTATTATTTCAACTTTGACATTAAGGTTACGGGTTTAAAGTGACAAACTACAAGTTGAGTGTGAACCATAAATTTTCAACCCACTTGAACCAGCCGTTTTCGTCGCTTTCTGATAACTTAAATTTTACTACTTATTGAAAGACAAGTGCCCATAAAACAATATTCTAACTTAAATACAAAACAATAATTGATACGAGTACCGCAATAAAGTCTTTTGTTGCATCCGGCCACCGTCGCAACGGTCACAGAGCTTCCCCACCATGGGTCACTCAACACTGTCAATAACAGTCACAGCTCAGCCACGGATCTCAGGCCGACACCACCACCTTGTGGCACGCCTACTGGTAACACCGGTTACCTGGAGCGACATCATACATAACAGTAATGACCACAGTAATCACCTACTTGGTCAAGTATGATGCCCTCAACGAATCCATGCGTCCATCAAAGACACCATCTGATCACACAGATCAGCAAAGCGGATGGTGAATGAGCCACTGCAGCTGGCCACTCACCCGATCAGATCATAGTTCCCCGGGCTATATCTGACCCAACACAACATGAGACCTCACTGTCTCCACACTTTGAGACCACACTGTCTCCAACATGGCACTCGCTCCTCCCGCAGAGGTCTTAAGTCAGAGTCTATAGATAGGTACGGTGATCACAGTCATAGTATATAGTCGTGAGGGGTCGGGAGGACAAACGCGTCCATCATTGCCAGCAACAAAAACTTTAACTGCTAATATCATCTGATTAATTATGCAATTTTATGGGTACTTTACTTTCAGGCATTTTAGCTTTCTATCCCAGCAAGGCACATAACAGCTATATGAAGATAGCCAGATTACGTTTTCCTGCTCAAGAAAGCAAAGCAATATTACTTAAAAAAACACTATAGTCATACGATTCAGTACTTCTAAAATGAAAACAAGTTCACTTCAAAATGTAACTTTTAACAACCGTTTCTATTATCACATTAGATCCATTCAATGCTTATCAGATTAAAAATAATTCTTATTTTATTCTACCTTTACTTTATTCCACCTTAATTTTCATGAATTGCTGCACCGAGTAGGTGATTTGGTATTTCTTAATTATTCTTCCAAGTTGACAAAATAACTTAATGAAATGTATTTGTTTTTGTGAAATGATAGGTACCTAATTAATATCACATACCAATACTCAAATATCAATTGCATTCAATATGCAATTTACTATCTACTTAGCAGATATTATATGAGGCTTCTGATCCAAGACCCCTCGTTTCATAGTGTTTTGAAGGCAGCGGGGATCAGGCTCCATACAAAATTTACAACTTCTGGTCGATTTTTCTTCGATATTATGTTAATAGGGTGTGGGTGAGTTCTAGTTAGATTCTCAATTTGTGTGGTTTAAAGATGTGGATGAAACGCTCGAGATTTGGGGGGTGGTGGTGGGTCAACCAAAACCGCAGTTAAATTTTAGAATTATTGTAAATGTCTATGTTAACCAGTGGAGTTTTGGGTGTTTGATCTACGCGCGCCGCCGCCCCCGTTAGCCGCCAATCATGGGGTGGTAGACCCGGCGTCCCGGGTTGCTCCAATGGGGTGGTAGACCCGGCGTCCCGGGTTGCTCCAATGGGGTGGTAGACCCGCACCCCCGGCGTCCCGGGTTGCTCCATAAACATCTGTTAGAGTTTTTTTTTGTCTCGATGATAATAGGGCTCCCCCTGTTTGTATGGTTTAAGTGGATGAAACGCTTGAGCTTTGGGTCAACCAAAAGCAGTCGAATTTTGGAAGTATCGTAAATGCTAACCAGTAGAGTTTTGGGTGTACGCCGCCGCCACCCCCGTTAGCCATCACCCGTTTTTGAGAGTACTTATTTTGTTTATTTAACATTTAATACAACAGGATGTAAGATTATAAAGGTTAATTGCTAATGTCAATCAATAGATAAATGAGTGCTATTATATTTAATGGTACATGTTTGCTACGTTTATTATTATCAATAAATGCAACGAGGAATTTATCTGAGTTGGTTTTCACACATAGTGCTTGGTTCGACGGTGTTTTACTGGACTTACTACCTTTCGATTGTCTCACTATCATGGGCGAGCATCGGCTTCATTTGATCAGTTGAAGCTTGAAGCTGATAGCAACGTCATTTTGTCACATTTTCCATAGTCTCTATGTGTCATCCAATGACATATTGTCAAGCCGATGACGACATCGATGAAAAGAATTTGGAAAATTACATAACACTACATATAAGTACTACGCTACACATTGCTATATCAAATTGCAGCTGATAGATGTATAGATATGTAAAATGAACATTACGAACCGTAATACCATCTAACGTGTGTGTGATCCGTCAACGTGATTGAATGTTAATATGTTGCAGATTATTTTAAACTTCGCTCAGCATTTCCGCGTTCTAGGAGCTTGAGTGCATTTTATTGATTACACGTGCAAGGAAAATTCTGTAATAAGCAACAATCTAGCGATAGAATGTTTTACTTAAGGTTGAACATTAGATTAGTGGCGCCTTCAAACAGAAAAAAATTTAAACATGCTATTGTTTGGGAAACCAAATTATATATAAACTAATTCTAATCAATTTTAGGTATACATGAGTTGTGTAAGCCGATACTGCTAAAAGTAGTTATTTTACATACATACTTAATATATTTACATAATTGGTAATATGCGTAACTAAAGCAAGGTTTTATTAATTCTAAATAATCATTGTTAGCCACAACGATTGATTAATTATCGTTTATTCATAATTCGGTTTCCCAAACAACAGCGTGTTTAGTAAGTTTTTTTTTTCACTGACCGCTACTAGTATTGCCGATGTTATACCTTAATAGGAAAATAATTTTATCTAAGAGGGAAGCAAGATTTGACCCTGTGAGATATCTCGGTAGAAACTAGTCAATGATTAACTAAGCTAGAACTATATAAGCAGATCAGGATATTATTTATTATTTCATTAGTCGATCTCTACACGTATACATCATGTATTTCACCAATATGTTACCTTTCGTCGTTTATTTTGATTTGGTTAGCGAGGACCACAAACAGGTGTCGGTAAAAGCGACGCCTGGTAAAGAAGATATTTTTTTTTCGTTATGTGCTTCAAACGTTTGGTACCTAACGGGTGTTCGTGTGGAAGATGAAAGTGTTAAGTTAGCACCATCACGATGGTCGGTAAATATTTTACTGGCTGAGAGAGGGAAAACAGTTGCCAGCAGAATTATTCAAATAATAAAGGATGATGGAAACAACATTACCAATACACCCATATGTGTGGTTAATAACATGGTTGTTTTAAATATACACCTTAAAAGGGAATACAGTTTAAAACCACCCATGTCTGCCACAAATCTGCAGAAAAAAATGTATTTATACCGTTCTCGACGGGATGTCAGTATCGAGCAGAGGTTGAACTCTAAAGAGTTATTTCAAGTCGTTCGCGATGAGGATGGAATAGAAATCACAGTTCGGGTTCAAAAGCATAAATTCAAAAATACCCCCTTTTCACCAAGACCGACCACCACTACAACCACCGCCACCGCTACCACGACTACGACCACGACCACCACTGCCGCTACCGAATCTGCTGAGGTTTCTGCTGAAACTCAAACAACACCATATATGGAGCTTTCACCGGAATGTATGGAGTACCGACAAGTACTCAATACATTGATAACATGGGCTATGGAAGAAGTCCGTAACATTGAAAATTTGAAAATACCATCAGCTATGTGCTCCGCTAAGCTACCAGTAAAGACGCCATAAATTATGGTAAGTTTTATCCTTGTTAGAATTTAATTAGCATTATTACCTAACCTAGCTCGAGTAGTATGAGTATATAAGACGTGAGTCTTTACAGATATCACATTCAGTTTATTCAAGCAGTTGTTGAAGATAGTAAGTGATAAAAAAATGTCTGCTCTTAAAAATCTCAACCAATGCGGTCAGAAAGTGTGGTTGAAACTTACAGATTTAACGCCCAACCAACCATATCTTATTCAAAATGTCACGCAGCTTCAATCAAAATTCGACCCTTGTAAACTACAAACTGTATTGGAAATAAGTAAAGGGTACTTTGCGTTACCAGGTAGATTTAATAATCTACCCGATAACGAGCTAGAAGAGCTAAAATCAGGCATCTGTGTAATTATAAAGGAAGCTGTCGGTAAATCGTATATTGTCCAATTTTCGGAAAAACAAAAATGCCCCAACGGTTTTTTGTGATAAATTAATTGTGAGTATTAAATTTTTCTTTTTTTTTTACAGATATTTTACCCTCAATCTACTTAAGTAACTCTTTATAATGGAAAATAAAACAGGTAAATATCTCAATTAAAAATGATCGCTGACTTTAATTCTCAATGTTTTGTTTTACTGATATGTTTTTTGTTTTCTTTGTAGATACTTCCTCAGTAGACATGACGCAGCAAGCCTCCTCAATAGACACGACGCAGCAAACTTTCTCGGAAGACACTCAGCAATTTTTATTGGAAGACACACAGCAAAACTTAGAATGTCACGAAGAAATGGTAGATGATGCTGATGACTATGATGGACAAGAAGAATTGAACCGTCATTTTCTTTCGTGTAAGGAGACGTGGTTGATACATATTAGGTCAGTGCAGCTTTTACAACAATGGTGGGCACCGCTTCCATTATATGTTTTTTCAGCTGAAGTGGGAAGAATAATTCGCGAGTTGTATAAGGTTACCAATTGTGAGCAATATTATTTACTAGAGAAATTTTGGAATGAGATATCTTCCGACCTCGAAGAACGTATGGGAGATATAAATATTAATTTTGCAGAGTGGTATAACGCGCTACACCACGTGCCTCCAGAAGCATTTTCCACTGTAATGTTCAGCGAAAGCGTATTCATAAAGTTGTTAAACACTATGTTTTGCGTCCTTGGTGATTATATCGACTTTGCAAAATGATTATGTAAATGTGCATTGAGATTTTAATGGTTAAAATCTTTTGAGGTAGTATACGCTGTAACCTTATAGTATACATAGACGCTGTAACACTTTTTTGGCGTTTCTATGGAAAGCATTGCAGGCCAATAGGTGTTAATTATTTTTGCAGAATGCTGACCATAGGAACTACCCTTAACGTGCAAGTGTTACACTTTTGTTTTTCGCTTTTTTTTTCGCTATTTAGTAATCGCTAGTATTACTTTTTAACAGCAACTTTTGAGCTGCATAATCTATAAAAAAAAAACATTATACCTATAGTAAAAAAAACTAGGTTATGTTAAAGCTTTCTAAATGTGAAAGAATTTTGATAATTATATATACACTAACATTAGTTGTAGATTTGTACTTTACTAACTTTTTATTAACATAATTTTTTGTCTGGGTAATTATATATGTTTAGGTTATATTGAACAGTTTATTTTTAATCTCTACTTTTACTCGAATAAGACGTACCAATTTGCGTTTAATGTATTCTTTTAGGGCTGAAAAACTTTTATGTTATGTGCAATGCTATTGCGAATCCTTTATTTGCGAATTGTATGTAGGTATTTACGAGTATATATTTTTACTTTACTATGTTTTAATTTTTTCCTTTGTATAATAGTTGATTGTCTACTTTGGGGTATATTTAAGGATATTTAAATAAAAAAACTAATTTATAATTCAAACGTGATGTTTTATTTAAGAAAAACGAGTACACACACACACGCACACACTTACACATATTACAATCTATTTGATTTTTCAATCCAACTTTTTTCGTTTAGACCCAGCCACTTTACATACACTTTGTTACCTTCTCTTTTCAATACTTTTTCTACAAGATACACATTGGGATACATAACTTTTTGAAGTTCCTGCTCATAAAAACTTCCCATTATGGGCTCCTTTTTAGCATCTTGAAGCAAATAAGAAGTTGGATAAGTATTTTGCACTTTTCTTATTTGAAAAATCTCCGTACTCCAATTTCCAATGTAGCCTTTAGCAAAGACTGATTTGAATTTACTTATGCGTACAAAGTCGTGTGGTTTAAACTTAGCATGATATTTAAACTTGATATGATTGTATGGCCCACTAAGGAGTTTATCAGAATTGGCTCTCGTCACAGCGTTGGGCGTCATAGAGATAGTGCGATGAACTCTATTATTGTATCTTGATAATAACTTTTGTAGGTGCGTGGTCCAGCTGTAGGATCCTTGCAAACTGAAATGTTGCCATAGCCAGTTTTTTAGAGTTCTGATTAATCTTTCAACGATAGACGCTTTCTTTGTGCTGTATGTAGAATAATGATTAATTTGATTTTTTTTCATTAGCGCTTTGAAGGTGCTATTGAAGAACTC
Organism: Tuta absoluta; assembly: GCA_027580185.1. Classification (NCBI taxonomy): domain Eukaryota; kingdom Metazoa; phylum Arthropoda; class Insecta; order Lepidoptera; family Gelechiidae; genus Tuta; species Tuta absoluta. Next base: position 369,751 of record JAQAHW010000076.1, read on the forward strand.
GGTTCCATCATCAGATTGAATGTTCTGAGGTCTTCTTGCGCGCTTGTTTTGTAATATTACAGTCATCGCTCGTCCTACATCATCAGCTCTTTTTGTTCGCAACGGTTGAGCCCATGCATACTTGGAGAAAGTGTCTATACACACCAAAATATATTTGTTTCCTGCATTTTCTCTTGAATCGGGTTACATATCAATTAAATCCACCTGCCAAGTGTCATCAAAACCTTTTTGGATGAATCTTCTACGAGGAAAATTCTTTCTGACGCTTTTGTGAATTTCTTTAACGACTTGTGCTTTACTCATTAGGTGTGGATACTTGAAGTAGCGTTTTTTTTTTCCTTGCAGCAGCAGCAGCAGGAGTGGTGGCTTGAGCCGTCTATATTTTTTTAGCAGCAGCCGCGGTGACGGCGGCGGCGGCTGGCACCAACGCTATTTTTTTTTTTAGTAGCAGCGGCGGGGGCGCCGGCAGCGGCGGCGGGTGGTTGGGGCGTATTTAACCTCTTTTCAAGCAATTCAATTTTCTTTCGTAGATCTTTTATTTTTCCAAGAGAGCTATTCCAAATTTCTTCTAGTTGCATCACCTTTATGAATTCCTTGTGCAACATGAGTCAACCGTTTTCCATTACAATTTATCTCAAACTTATCTTGCGCAGATTGTAAAGGAGAGTATTTATGTTTTTTTGACCCACCACCAGTCCCGCTATTTTCACCACCACCGCCGCCGTCGTAAAGATAATGACCGAACTTATCGAGGGTCATTTTGTAAATGAGACAAGTTTCCTTTTTAAGGTACTATTATACCGGCTTCGATAAGCTCCTCAATTATAGAATTTATTTCATTTTCATGACCAGTGTTGCCAGCCATCTGCGACGCGTAAAGTAAACGTAATCTATCGACGAGTTCGTTTGCGTCGTCCCAGTACACGTAATCAGTTTTTGGTCGGTATCGCTTCAATGTCAGATTTATCCCTTTTCCTTCATATTTTTTATCACCCATCCTCATCGGCGCCGCCGTCGTCGTCGTCGTCGCCCCTGGTTTTGGTGTGGTGGTGGTGGTGGTGGTGTTGACGACGTTATCCATCCAATTTCCTTCTTGTTTCCAAATTAGTGTATATTTTTTACTTCTATCCCCTCGTCTCTGCTTATTCTCATCAAACTCTTGTCGATTAGCATTGGTCATCTCTACTATATCTTTATAGGTATTCACATCTTTTTTGGTGTAAAAATCTCCACTCATTGATTTGTTAAACAACAAATCAACTAAACCACGGGTGGTTTCAAAAACTTTATTCCCAATTTGTAAGTTATGATCGTCAGTAAATATAACTTTTGAATTTCCTATATGAGGTTCTCCATTTAAGAAGTACACAATGTACAGCTCAGGCTTAGTATATCGATGCTCACTCTTCAAATACTCATTAATAATATTTTTCTTTTCTAGTGGTGAAGACAAGGTCTCATTAGCATATTCAACCGATAACTTATCATCATCATCATCGTCATCATCATCATCATCGAGAAAGCTTGAATTAGGTGTGCTAAAATTGTTTTCAGCTAACCCTGCAACACTTGTCTCTGCTGCTGCTGCTGCATCGTCTAGAGTTTCTTCCTTTTCTTCTTCTTGATCCCATTTAACTTCTTTTTTAAACTTTTCCCCTTTTTTAAGTGGTAAAAATTGTGGTTTTTGTTTAAACGTTGGCAATTCGTTATTTTTGAGCAAGGTGTTGAGTGGGTTAGTTAGTGGTTTAAAGGTTTTCTCCATAGTTTCAGTGAGAGCAGTATTTTCATCGTGTAAAGCTTTTACTTTTGCTTTTACCGCTTTGACCGACTCTACCAATTTACGTTTGAGTTTTTTATTACCAAACATCTGTTCGGCAGTAGGCATCTTGAAAAAGTGAATTAGTTCAGTCATATCTCATTCTTTTATATCTCAATAAAATTATCAAAGTTTTTTCTATAACGTCCGTTGTTGATTTCACAATCTTTATTGATTACAAGGAATGAGTATCGCTCCGCCCAACAGTGACGGCAAATATCACGAAATTTTTTCCAAGGCATATCGGTGTTTACGTGATCATCGTATGCGTGTTTTAAATTTAGATCGTCCTGTTTAAATAGTAATATTAGATTTGCATTATCACGCACCAACTGCTTAGGAATTTTACTGTATGTTTGACATAGGTAAAAACACTCTAAGTGTTTATGTCGCCCCATCGAAAAGTACTGTCGGATAGCCTCTTGATCTTCCAAGGCTACATCATCGAAAATTATTACGCTCCCACATTTCGCGTCTACAGGCTGAGTGACTTTGCTTTTATCTGAACATTTATAAAAAGATAAACCTCTTACACGTTTGTAAACTTCCTCGAGAAACAAATACTTTGGTTGGTATAGAGATTTTGAGAATAAATATACAGTTTTATATTTAACTAGCTGTTACCCGCGGCTTCGCCCGCGTACTCATAGAGTTTTATTAATTAGTTGTGTATTCTAAACGACACATCGTAAGGCGAACAACTGTGTAAACTGGGAGGGCACTAAAATCACTATTCACCGATACACAGACGACACTACACTGGAATGGTTCACTTCCTTGAAAAAGTATATAATTTGTGGTACCTGGGCGCTACCATCACTAATACAGGCTATTGTAAAATCAAGTAATGAGGCGCAAGAATGATCCTTGAGTTCTTTTGCCACTTTGCACTCATGATCACTGGAAAAGTCGATGGCAAACGACCAAGAGGTTTCAGTACAATTAGGTGGTCTCATTAAATACACTCAGCGCTCTATGTCGCCAAAGATACGCAGCGATGGAAAAGAATCCTGAATGAGAAAAATATTTCCCATCAGGGGAATTACGACCTTCAATAATGAAGATATTACGACGCTAGAAAGAAGATTATGACACATTTATAGTGTAAAGAAAAACAGGCATTTAATGTTAAGAGAATCGACTACCGAGCTCTCGTCCATACAAAAAGAGAAAACGTTTTCCTACCCCTAAATGTAATCCGATCTCAATGATTTTTTAGAATGTTGTTGACACAGTAAAAAACTAGGTTTATAGTTTTTCTTTTTTTCGAATTTTGCAATTGATTGAAAATTATAGGCGTCTAAAAGTCACTTTTTTAATGACAAAATCTTCCTTGAAGTAAAACGTTTGTATTTTAAAAACAAAGTAGTTTTCAGAAAAAATAAAAAGCTATAAACCTAGAATATAATATGCTGAAACGATGGACACCAAAATCAAAACTATTGGTTGTGATTTAGTATGTGGGAAACGTTTTCTCCCGAGACGCAAATTTCACCTTAAAAATACCTACAGTCAGTCGCGAGCGGCAACGCTCTCTATCGCACTATCGGGGGTCGGGGGGTGAAGTAATGTTCACGTATTATAGAGATGTTAACGAAAAAGTCGATAGTAGAGATGAGAAAGGAATCGATATCCCTTAATACCAATTTCTGTTTCTAGATGTAAGGAGAATATAAATTTCGCTCCTACTTACATACATATTACAATAGGTTATCGGACTGCTCCAGAAAGATGGTATAGTACTTTACGATGCAAGTTTGGTAAATTGAAAATTACGATCAAGGCAAAGTAATCAACAACTACCAATTTTAGTGTACTAATTATTAACTTATTTTTCAATCGAGCTTGTAAATGTTAGTAATAGTAAACGAGTGTTTGACGTGATGACCCCTTTCTGCTGGCAGAATGCGTGGTTCTAAAGTTACATAATTCTTAAAACGGAAAAGTTGAAAATTTAATAAATATTTTTAAAAAACTGATTCCCGACAACGGGAAAATTCGAAACAATGAAAACGTTTTATGAGTTTTGATTATTTATTTATTTATTATTATTATGTCTTAAACTTCTTAACAGATTTCGATGAAACTTGAATTGTTCCCTAATTGTTGTTATAGTATATAGATTACAAAATGTTCAAAATATGTGTATACCTACCTACTTAGTGAGGTGTAGGTAGGTAAACAAAATACAAACCAAACATTATTCTTTCTCTTGAAGTGAAATTTCTTCTTGCGGACAAATAAACGTATTTGTTTCTTTTTGCCCCTTCTAAAAGTATTTTCCTAATTTTCCTCCATTTTTTTATATCAAGGATGGGTTTGCTCTTGACTCTAGTCTAGGTCATAAGACAGAGACAGAGTCTAAGATGGAGCGAGCTCACCCAGAAGAAGCCTGTTCACTCTTACTTTGAAGAGATTAGGGTTGTATGCGTTGGAAACACAGACGCAGGTAGTGAGTTCCACGCTTTAGCAGTGCGCATTATAAATGATGACTGGAAACGCTTAGTCCGAATTGGTGGAATGGCAACCAGGAATGGATGGTATCCGGCGGTGCGTCTGGATGTCCGAGGGTAGAAGGGAGCTGGTGGAACAAGGTCGTGAAGCTCTTGAGCACACTCTCCAAAGTACAATCTGTAAAAAACCGACAAACAGACTTGTGCTTTGTAAAGAGTTAAAAGCTGTCCAGGCGTAAAGTATTGCTTCACTCTATTCAGGATGCCCAGCTTCTTAGCCGCCGTTTGAGCTTTGTACTCGATGGTCGCGCCGAAGTTTAGATTTGATGTCAACTCCATGCTTAGAAGCTCAAGCCTGTCAGTGACAGGGACAGATGTACTCCGAAAAATAAGTGTCCAGTCGAAAGGATTCTTTTTTGCAGTGAAAAGACACGCCTGTGTTTTGGTGGCGTTGAATGAGACCAGATTGTCGTCGCCCCATTGGGAGACAAGGCTTAAGGTCAGATCTGTTCGCTCTACCATGGCCTTTCTTAACGAACGTATTTCATCCCCACTGGTTTTTTTACCTTGCAAGTATCTCTCTGAAACGGTACTATCATCTGCGTATCCAACAATACCATGCTGAAGAAGGTCATTGATGTGCAGCAGGAAAAGAGTTGCAGAGAGAACAGACCCCTGAGGAACTCCGGCCTCAACGGCCGTAAGGTCAGAGGAGCAGCCGTTAACGACTACTTTGATGGGCCGTTCACTAAGGAAGTCCGAAATCCAAGTACAAAAATCAGCTGGGATGCCATAAGCAGGAAGCTTGCTGAGCAGACTTGCATGCCAGACTCTGTTAAAGGCCTTCGAGATATCGAGTGAAACGGCAAGTGCTTCACCGTGTTACTCGATAGCTTCGCCCCAGCAGTGTGTGACATACACAAGAAGATCACCAGTAGACCGCCCCCGGCGAAAGCTATATTGACGGTCACTGAGATCATTGTCTTCAAGGTATGTCAGCAACTTACTGTTGAGTACCCTCTCCATTATCTTGCATAGGATGGAGGTGATGGAAATTGGGCGGTAATGGGCAGGGTCAGCACGGTCGCCCTTTTTGGGAATTGGTTGCACATTAGCAAGCTTCCAGGCCCCTGGCACCGTTCTTTCTTTAAGAGAGAGGCGGAACAAGCGTGTCAGCACAGGAGACAGTTCAGGCGCACATAGTCATAGCCATTATCGTGTGACTATAAATAAATCGGAACCTGCAATAATTATAAAATAATGTTATACCTACATTAGGTACATACCTATTCAGTTTTAGATATGAGACCACGAATCCGAAAAAAAAATTGGTACTTGAAAACATTATAGTTAGTTGTAATGTGATAGATAATTATAGCAGCAAATGCAGTAGTTTTGTAGTCTAATCAAAGTCAAAAATCATAATATTTCGTAAATATCAACCTACCTACTACCTAGGTACAGTCTATTATGATTAAGCTACACAGGGGTACTCCAAACAAATCGAAATATTTTTATATCCAGTAAAAATATTAAAAATCTAAAAAAAAGACTGGTACAAAATAACAACCTCTACAAGAATGTTTTATTGGGAATTATTATATTTCAATTCGTTTTAAGAATCCCCATGTAACTTATTAATTTTCTGTGTGTAGGTACTTACTTTTTTCAAGCTAAATCATCAAAAAATATTTAGTTTATACACATTACATAACATAGGTAGTAAAATACTTACTTGGATTTATCAAAATAATCCTCAATTTAGTTTCGGTTACGCCATAATGATCTATCTAAGAAAACAAAATAGCACCCCGCGTTGCGCAGTCGTCGTCGCTGCGCTCGCAGGGCTGGTGGCAGCGTTTGTCTGTGTGCGTGAGGTTCTGTGTATGTGTTGTGCGCACTACGCGGGGACTTCAGCGCGCGAGCGACAGAATGAGTTTTCTTAAATACCTAATTTTTTGAAATGGCGAAGGTATTCTTCCCTCTTAAAAGTAAAGATAACGTAATTTTAATAGAGACGCAGTCACTAAACCGGAAAAATTATCGTGAGTAATATGGAAGACATATCTTGATGGAGAGCGCGTATACAAAAATTGTCTTTCAAAGGGGAGGGATTTATGCTTTTACAGTGTTTCGGAGCGTTTGTTTCCAGAAGAGTGTTAAAGACATAGTACACAGCTTAATGGACACAGAACAGAGCACTATTTTAATACGCTATTGTAAACGATATTGTAAGTTTTACCATCTGGGGATAAAATGAAGAGGTTCTGAGCATTGGACACACGCGAACATGCTACATATAGCTGGCCATGAGAGAAGCACGGTTTTTCTAAGTGGACCCCCGCTACCTTTAAAGTTTGTCCCTGCGCTTTGTTGATTGTCATTGCGAAACTAAGCTTGATAGGAAATTGCAGCCTCTTGAATTGGAATGGAAGATCTGTGGGAATAATTGGGATCCGTGGTATTATTACATTTTCACCCTTGCCAACGCCGGTTAAGATGGTGGCTCCAATTATGTTCAAGATGGTGGCTTCAATTTTCAGGACTATGGTACCAAAAAATTTAAGTTTATTATGTGTCTTCGCAAGTATACGCAGGGCAAACTTACTGTGCTAAAAATGGTTATTATTATAGAAATGGACTTTCAAATCATGTTTTACTGTAGAAATTAACTTTACTACTGTGGTAAGAAGTATCTCAAGTACATACCCACATCACCCTTAAAGCCACATTCATATCCCAAAACTCATATTCAAGAGACATTCTCATAGTAGTGCTATACAGGGTGTAAGTGACAGCCCTTCGAATACTGATTGGGTGTAATCAAACCATGAAACTGAACAACCTGCCATAGATTAAATTCTTTTTTTCTATATCCCATACAAAATCACAATCAGCTCACTGCATTTACTATGGGAATATCAGTATTCGGAGGGCTGTCCCTTACATCCTGTATATACATCTTTTTTATGTGGTATGGATGTATTCTATGCTACACAATAATCAGTTTTCCGATGGGAAAAATATGTTTTTCCGAGATAAAAAGTAACCTATGACACTCACCAGCTTTTCATCTAACTGCTTTCCAAAAAAAAAATGCTTTACATCGCTGCATGATACTCATTTATGTATGTAGTATGGATGTATTCTATTGCTAAACATTAATCGGTTTTCCGAAGGGAAAAATATGTTTTTCCGGGATAAAAAATAACCTATGTCACTCACCAGCTTTTCATTTAGCTGCTCTCAAAAAAAAAAAATGCTTTACATCGCTGCATGATACTCATCTATGTTCGTAGTATGGGTGTATTCTATTGCTAAACATTAATCGCTTTTCCGATTCCCGCGGGATCGAGAAGAAGAGTGAGTAGTACATTTGTCTTTCCGCAACTGGATGGACCACAGATTAGACATCTTATAGTGTTGGGAAGAAGGGGGCCATGTGTACGACTGCCCCGCTGCTGCTTACATCACCCTCAACATTAAAATCACTCCAGTCGTGTACTTTTAAACACGTCTTTTGCTTTTTAACCTTCATTTTATTGTGATCAACCGCAGTGAAACGTCGTGATTTTTATACCTCATTGGAATAAAAATGTTTAATTTTACCCGACCGCCGCCGCCGCAACCACTGCCGCCGCCGCCGCTGCCGTCAACCGAAGAATTGGAGAAAATTCCTAAAAGTTTACTAATAAAATATTTCGCTGAACAATTACACTTGTGGGAGAGCCAACTGCCGCAGTGTTTGCTAAAAGACCCTGATATTAGACAACATTTGATCTGTACTGAGCATCATCACCTGTTGAACAGCAATCCCGAAGAGACTCAATTAGATTTAGCCTATTTTATTAGACGCAGTTGTCCATGGTGTAAAAATCCAACCAATCAGCAGAAAATGAATATTACTACTACTACTGCCAGTGACTCAGATAATATTATGGAAATCGACTCTAGCGAAGATTCTCCTCCACGTTCACCCGCTGCTTGCATCAATTGTAAGTGTGGGAAAATTGAAAACATGGTGAATCTTGCTTCATGCTCGTGCCTCTAAACAAGTCTCACACACGTACCGTGATTACTTTATATATATACATGGATTTGCAATAAGCCTGCATCAGTCAAATGTACACCCTCCGTATAAAAGGACATGTTAATCCCTGAATATCCATCATTCTGCAAGAAACGTACACGTTGTAGGACACGAAAAGCAGCAGCAGCAACAACTAGTGGTGGTGGTGGTGGTGGTGGTGGTGGTTTAATCAACAATTTAATAAACAATCTACCGTTTGAAGTTCACGTGCCCGGCTACAATTATTGCGGGCCCGGCACTAAATTACGTGAACGTCTGATACGTGGTGATAAGGGTGAAAATCCGCTGGACGAGGCGTGTATGCGACACGATATTGCTTATCACAACAATCCAACGTCACTGCAGGAGCGACATAAAGCCGATTTGGATTTGGCCGCAGCAGCTGAAAGTCGGTTACGCGACCCCAACACTCCTCTCGGTGAACGCTTGACAAGTTTGGCAGTTGGCAAAATTATGAAGTTTAAAGTCAAGCGCGGGATGGGTATTTCCTTCGCTCAAGTGGTGAAACAAAGTAGAAAAGCGATACGAGGAAAAGGAAAAAAAGCATCTCACAATGATCTGCTCAAGGCGGCCGTACGAGCTGCAAGAAAGGTATCTAGAGGTCGCGTTGTGAAAACTCCGCGTGTCATACCCATTCCAAAAACCGGCGGTTTTCTACCGTTGATACCGCTGTTGGGTGCTTTAGCCGCCGCCGGTTCCCTCGCAGGAGGCGTCACCACCGCAGCAAAGAATATCTATGAAATGGTTAAGAAATCAAAGAATGGTGGTGGAGGAGGAGGACATAGCGAGAAAATTGTCGGAAAAGGTCTCTACGTACGACCATATAAACAGGGAATGGGGTTGTATCTGAGCCCTTTCACTCCAAAAAACTAAAACTGAATCCCCATTTACTACGCTCCCAATTACCAAACAACAGACCTCTTACCGATGGAGACATTCAAAAGTTGGTACAAAATGAACGCATCCCGCATTTTAGAGGTGTGTTTATGAGAGATAGTCTACCATCTACACCATGGTTTAGGGAGGCTGGAGTTATTAACCAGGACGATTCAAAAGGATTAGGTACTCACTGGACAGCGTATACAAAAAATGGGGATCGCTGCGTCTACTTTGATAGTTTTGGTGATCTGAGACCGCCTATAGAGTTTGTAAAATATATTAATGATGCAGCAGACATTGATTATAATTACACAAACCTGCAAAAAACCAACAAGATAATTTGCGGTCATTTATGTTTAATGTTTCTATGTAATATGAAAAAAAGTTTTTTCAATAAATAGATAATATGATACATATTTTTTTCATTTCACATCTTACTCTCAAACGATTCGGATATGCCCACAAACTTTTCCTTAACGCTAAACGGTAATGAATCCGCGCTCAGTGCGGACTATCTCCCCGCCATCGAGCTAAATGGTGATGATGTTAGCAGCAGCAGCAGCAGCGGCGGCGGAGGAGAATTTGAATGTGGATTGATTTATTTAAAAACCTACAATTCTATACCAAACATTGATAAACATAACAATCTGTTTCATGTTGGTAATGATCATGTAATAGAAATTCCTCCCGGCACGTATGAATTGGATGATATTTTTGAATACCTAAACAACAAGTTGGTGGAAATATCGAAAAATGATCCCTCAAAGCTGATAGATATGCTGGCAAATCGCAACACGTTCAAGGTTATGATTTATTCACCTTATTATGATGTGCATTTTGAGAAGGAAAGATCAGTTGCGCCCGTGCTCGGCTTTGAAAAAAGACTATTACCAGCGGGAAAGACTCACTGGTCGGAGGGGGTGATTCAAGTCCTGGATGCGAGCACTATAAGAGTAGAGTGTAACATCAAAGAAGCTTCATTTATCAACAACCAAGCAGCGCATGTGATACATGAATTCTCTCCGTCAGTGCCACCTGGTTACCAAATAATCGAGTGTCCTTCAAACGTTGTTTATCTACCGGTTAAAACAAACCGTATCGAACGTATCGAAGTGAGGTTAGTGAATGAGAAGGGGCGTCTTGTAAACTTTAGGGGTGAGAATATCTCTATCAGACTACACATTAGAAGAAGAACCACGAAATGATTGTGTATAAAAGTGAAAGTACTGACCCTCATCATGTCAGTAGTTATCGATTGCATGCAGCGAGCACTCCTTCAAAAGGACAACATTTAACTACGAAAAATATTAATTTTTTAAAGTTACTCGGTTATAAGATAAAATGCCCACGCAATCGGTCTTAAGCATCACCGAAAAGGTGCACTATGATAGCACCATAGAAAGCATAGAGTATCATCAGTACCACCCTTACCACGAATCATACAATACAAACGATGAAATTAGAATATGCATCAACAGACAAGACCTGATCGTGCTGCCTAGCGAAAGTTATCATCTTGTAGAAGGGACAATAGATAAAACCTCAGTTCCCGCAAATAATGCACCCATGTTTCTATTCCAAGAGATTCGTTATGAACTGAATGGTGTGGAAGTGGATAGATCGAGGAACTGCGGAATCACTTCCACCATGAAGGGGTTGATCTCTTATAGCGAAGGAAGTGATAAGGCGTTGGAAAATGCCGGATACAACATGGGCACAATAAATGCAATCTCTAATGGAGTTTTCAGTTATTCCATCCCGCTCTCACATTTTTTGGGGTTTGCTGAAGATTATAAAAAGGTTATACTGAATTCGAAACATGAACTGATTCTTAATCGAGCAAGTACCAATAATAATGCAGCTACCCAAGCTGACGCTACCAAAGAGATTGAAATCGAAATTCAACGTGTGGTGTGGCGTGTACCCGTTATCAAGGTGTCTGATGAAGAAAAACTTCGCATAATGTCCATCGTCACAAAGAACATTCCCATACCTATAGCATTCCGCACCTGGGATTTGTATGAGCACCCATCGCTTCCGGTATCACAAAAAACTATATGGCCTATAAAAACCGCCACACACATGGAGAAACCACGCTTCATCATCATTGGTCTACAAACAGGGAGAAAAGCTGATAAATCAAAAGACATGAGTCGTTTTGATCACTGTAATTTGGAAAACTGTAAAGTATATTTAAATTCTCAGTGCTATCCGTATGAAACGCAAGCGGCCAACTTTGAAAAGAGCTTGTTCACGCTACTGTATGATGCATTTGTAAATTTTCAACGGGAATATTATGGTGTGCGTGAGGCGAGACCGCTAATCAATCCAGCTCACTATAAAACACAATACCCGTTAATCGTTATCGATACATCACGTCAGAGCGACACTTATCTCAACGGGAGCGGTGCAATTGATATAAAAGTAGAAATGGACTTTAGAAAACCTCTTCCCGCAAACACAACCGCCTATTGCTTGATAATTAACGATGTACTTTTCGAACATAGCGTGCTTGCTAACACTGTGAGGAAAATATCACAGTAGTTAGCACGGCGGCGCGGCGGTGACAACAAAACAACAACAACAGTTCTCCTTTGTATTCACAACATGACGGCTGTGTCAAACGTTTTCGCCGCTGCTGCTCCGGCATACTCCCCATTTGAAGAGGATCACTGCATGTTTACTAGATCTTATTACGATTTTAACTACGATGGATTTTACATACATACATACATACATAAATCACGCCTATATCCCCCACGGGGTAGGCAGAGCGCTAACGGCCGCAAAACGGATATTAACACCACGTCTGACAAAAGCTTGAGGATCAATCAGATAACTGTGTATCACTATAGTGACAGGTTGTCAGCCCATCGCCTAAAATTGCAATACACATCCCTCGAGTCCCTTAGTCGGCTCTTACGACACCCATGGGTAAGAAATGGGGTGATGCTATTCTAAGCCGGCAATCACACGGCGCTCTAAGCCGGCAATCACATGGATTTTATATATCAACATATCTAAACCAAAATTTGAATGTGAAAGTGAATATGAGCGGTCTTCTATGCTTGCGCGAAGAAGAGTGGTTTTCAATAATTGTGAAGAATCAACAAGTGATGATAACTGACTTCTTTAACAACGTTCCCGCATGTACAACTTCAATAGTGAGTGGATTGGGAAGATTTGACTTAATCTCCTCGATGAATCAAGACCGTTATTTATTGATTTTCTCGGAAAATTATCAAACAACTCTCACTGTGATTCACATCAAATGGGAGAGCATCCGAAATATTATACCATGCATATCGAAACGGATACAAATACTGCAAAATTTGAAGCCATCCTATGAACACCGAATCAACTTTTTCACCAAAGAATTGCGCAGAGAAAATCCTCAAACCCTTCAACAGACTCGTAACATACTCGAAAAAAAATGTGATTGGAACTCTATAATTGACATGGAAATACTATCATTAGCTGTTATTTATTTATATGATAAATAAATGAGAACTTTTATCAACATCTGTATTTTGATTGTAACACATCATCTGGTTATAATAAGTGGAACAGCTTGTAACTTGGACCAACCCTTTACAATTTTGCTACTTATGCAAGATCGCCGCTCGCTTATGAACTTTATACCAACCATACGGAATAACGTGAGCGATAAACCGGTCCCTCTATGATGACGACAACGACACGTTGCGTCAGGTCTTTGTTTATAATTGTAAATGATAACCGCATTCTTTAGGATAATTATGTTTCCCGCCTTATTCTCACTTTTGTATCTATAAAAAGACTAAATAAGTACTCGATAATTTCAGTCACTTACTATTTGAACCGGTGGAAAGTTGTTGTGTTGAAGTTGTTCCAGAATGTCTTACCATTGTCATTTTTGCAATGAGGATGTGCATACCAACAATTTGATTCACCATTCGAGAAGCAAAAGGCATAAATTAATTTGTATCAGTGACACCAGCGAAGATTTTGGTTTCTACGTGAAGGAATCATCCTTCAAATGTAGGCTTTTAACATACCATATAAATGGTACATCATCCCTAATGTCTCCACGTGATTACCTTTATAAAATTCGTGAAAGGATTGAAGAAGTAATAAAGACAGAACTTGAGTATCACTTGAGAATAAAAGCAAACGCAGAGCTATTTTGCACTTACTTTAAAGTTGACAAGAACGAAAACGTCATTCGTGATTTAAAATCGTTTAACACCAGGAATTTATGTCTAGAACAATCATCTGAGGTAAATACCCCTGCTACTTTCTTCGATCATATTTCTACATCAATAGCGCGTAAAAGCGAAGAATTTCAAGAACGTGACAGTGGGTGGGCTCTAGAAAAAATTGAGTTTTTAGACGTAAATATTAATAAATATTCACCGCTGAAAGGAGAGTCTTACCTACCACTACCAAAATGGATACAGCTTAAACACGCCTGTGTGAATGTGAGGAACAAGGATGAAGCGTGTTTTGCGTGGGCGGTAGTGTCAGCTTTATATCCGGTTGATGCTAATGCGGACAGAATTACATCATATCCACACTACATGGAAGTTTTACAACTCAATGGGATAACGTTTCCGGTGGAGTTGAAAGACATCAAAAAGTTTGAAAAACTAAACAATATTTCCATCAACGTGTACGGATGCGGAACGGAGAGCAAAAAAATTACACCTCTGTATATTACTTCATTCGTAAATCGTGCGGGGGCAGCGGCGGCAGAAAACAACAAGAAACACATAAATTTGCTTTATCATCAAAATCGAGTTGGACGGGGTCATTACGTTTGGATTAAAAATTTATCTCGTCTTATTAAAAGTCAAATAACGAAACATAAGAATGCATTACACTTTTGCAACGGGTATTTGCATCACTTTTCAAATGAGGAAAAACTACAGATACATTCAAAAGAGGGATGTATTAAAAAACTTGTTCAACTACCAACAGAAGACAGAAAAAATTTAAAATTTAAAAATTTTCATTGTAAACTTAAAGTGCCGTTTGTAATATACGCCGATTTTGAAACTCATCTTAATCCTGCGAGTGATTATAAATATCAATCAAATACTACGAATACTCATAAACACATTCCATATAGCTTTGCGTATTATGTTCGTTGTAGTTATGATGATAATTTATCGAAATTCGTGCTGTATCGCGGTGAGGACTGCATTGAAAAATTTGTCGATTATCTTTATAAAGATGAAAACTACATTAAAACTATTTTATCTACCATCGTACCACCAATCGAAACTCCACCAAAAAATGAAGGCTTAGGATGCTGTCACATCTGTGAAAAAATTATATACCCGAATGAAATAAGCGTAATTGATCACTGCCATTTGACGGGTGAAATAAGAGGTAGAGCTCATAATGCGTGTAATTTAAAGTTTAAAGCCCCGAAATTTATACCAGTAATTTTTCATAACTTGAGTGGATATGACTCACATCTTTTCATAAAAGAATTAGCCAAAGAAAGCGGAAAACTGGAGTGCATTCCTCACAATAAGGAGAAGTATATATCTTTTACGAAAAATCTTGATGGTATCAGTTTAAGATTTATTGATTCATTTAAATTTATGGCGGCTAGCTTGGACAGTCTTGCGGCTAACCTATCTCTCGATGAAATGCAAACTCTACGAAAATTCTATGGTGATGATGAAGAGGCGATGAAGCTTTTAAGACGTAAAGGCGTATTTCCATACGAATATGTAGATTGTATGGAAAAACTTGATGAGACTAGCCTACCACATAAAGAAGCATTTTATAGCCAACTGAGAGATTCACACATCTCCGATGAGGATTATTCACACGCGATAGCTATATGGAATAAGTTTAATGTTCAAAACATTGGAGATTTTTCCGATATTTATATCAAAACCGACGTCATTATTTTGTCAGATGTCTTTACCAACTTCCGGTTATTATGTTTGGATACTTACAAACTCGACGCATGTCAATACATCACCGTACCGTCGCTTTCTTGGGACGCAATGTTAAAATACACGCAAGTTGATATAGAACTTCTCACGGATTATGAAATGGTGCAATTTATTAAGTCAGGTATACGTGGAGGCATAAGTCAAGTATCTAAAAGACATGTCAAGGCTAACAATCGTTTCATGCAAAACTATGACAGCAACGAAAAGAGTAAATTCATAATTTACCTTGACATTAATAACATGTATGGAGACGCTATGCGACGATATCTTCCACTAAGCGGGTTTCAGTGGATGAGCGAAGGTGAAATTAAATTGTTTAACATCCACTCTACTAATTCAGAATCCAATATCGGATATATTTTAGAAGTAGATTTAGAATATCCATCCCACTTGCATAACTTACATAATGATTATCCATTTTGCGCAAAGACAAAATCACCGCCTAACTCACGAGATAAAAAATTATTACTAACCCTTAATGATAAAGCAAATTATGTAATACACTATGTAAACTTAAAACAATGTATTAAGCAGGGCTTAGTATGTAAGAAAATTCACCGAATACTTAAGTTTAACCAGAGTCCTTGGCTACGAAAGTATATTGACCTAAACTCACAAAAACGGACTCAAACTACTACATCTTTCGGTAAAAATTTATTTAAACTTATGAATAATGCTATTTTTGGTAAAACTATTGAAAATGTAGAGAAAAGAGTTGATGTAAAACTATGTACCCTGTCTAATTCCAAGCTAAACTCCCGCAGTGGAAGCGATTTACACAGGTAAATTTCTTGTAAAATACCAGGAGTTCAACTGAAGGCAGACAATGGCCGCGTTACGCAGCGCTAAATAGCATACGCTGCACAATATAGCAGCGCATACTATGAACTAAACGTGAACCTAAATCTATTTAACTTAATTAACTAAGTTGAGTGAAATTGGCAAATGATGTGTTCTGACCTTTACATAACTCAATTCTGTAGTAAATACCGTCTGCCGATCTGGAAGCACTAGATTATAAGTAAGTACCTCCAAATTATATCACCCCACGAATTCCGCAATTCGTACTAAGGAGTCACAATGATAATGGTACAACAAATATGACTAAAGGGAACACACCATTAACACGAATAAACAGTTTTATACTAAACAACCAGGTTTAACATTTACAGTCACGTGCCGGCGCAAATGCATAAATACCCAACGGAGAAAGGAAGTTCAGGGAATGGATCAAATAGGAATTCCGTTGGTACTTACAGGGCTGGGTGGAAAAGATATCGACACCCAGCATTCCACTACAGCCTTGGCGCGTTATTCACGTCAAACCACTCACAGCTTCTGTTCGTATTCCACTTTGATATTAGTCATTACGCGTGACCCAACCCGAATTTGGGCCGTACAAACGCGGGCCAAAATGGCCACCTGATGCCTATTCAACGCGACGCTCACGTGGAAGACGTCGAGACATCCAACAATCACTAAGCCTGGTATTCTAGTATAACCCAGGAGAACCGCAATAATACGATGCATCAACACGCGCGATCTCAAATTGAATCGTCCATTACACGCGGCATCACAAAACGCGTGGCGGGAAATCCGTACAAAACACAATACGTTCTCGTCCGAACGGTTTTGAGTGACTGAGTGCGGTGCAGAAATCACCGCTTGGCGTCTACCAGGCGGCCCGCGCGCACGCCGCCCTCGCCCCGCGAGCGAGAAAGGGACAACATATGCCCAGAGCGATGCGTGCGAAATCGCGGCGCATTCATAGACCGTCATTAATACCTAAATTACCCCAGCATAGCAACGCTAAATTAAACATACCCATTGGGATGATGAACCAACTTCGAAAAAATGTGAGTATGGTTTAAATCGTTATCTTTGTAGACCTAATTTACATAGCTTCACAATATTCTCCGAAAACTTTGCAGCTGTGCAAATGAACAAAGAGAAAGTTATTTATAACAAGCCCATTTTTGTAGGTTTCACAGTTTTAGAATTATCTAAAACTTTAATGTACGATTTTCACTATAATTTTATGATACCTAAATATAGTTCTAATGTAACACTAGCCTATACGGATACCGACTCGTTTATATATGAAGTCGCAACTGAAAATTTTTATGAAGACATAAAACCATACGTATTAGCAAAGTTTGACACCTCAGACACGCCAATAGATAACATTTATAACTTACCATTGGTAAACAGAAAAGTTGTTGGATTGATGAAAGATGAAAGTAACGGAAAAATAATTGCGGAATTTGTTGGATTACGATCAAAAATGTATGCTTACACCTACGATTGTGATAGAAGCGAATCTGTTAAGAAAAACAAAGTGTAACGGGGCCTGTCGTGAGGAAACTAAATTTTGATAATTACCTTCAGTGCTTGGATTTAAACAACCAAAACTATGATTATACATACACATTTGTAAGCCAGAGACATAATGTTTTTACTCAAAAACGTAGGAAAAAAGTGTTATGTGGTAAGGATGACAAAAGGTTAATTTGTAAAAATAATATTAACACCCTAGCTTGGGGTCATTGTGATATCCCTAAATTAAGTTAATTTAAGGTTAATTTAAGTAAAACTAAGTTAGTTTAAGGACAATATTAAATTTTTCAATAAAGCAATTACAGAAGAATAATATGTTGGTTTTAATGTTTATTAACCTACCACAGGAATAATTATAACGTTAATAACACACATAGCAAACATACCTTCCAGACGATTTAACATAATTACATTAATTAATGACTATCATAGCTTAACCTTCAACTAACATATGTACCAAACATGTCCATGACAGGAGTAATAAAAAAATACACCCATAAATATATTCTAACCATGTATTATGGAATCTGACTTACACGTGTACTCAATTAAAATGTAATTGAATGCGGAAAATCTTGAAGACTGATCTATTTATACAGCAATGTTGCAACCGATTAAGTTGACGACGAAGATAATTAAAAATGATTATTACTCTCATACGCTTTAGGTTTGATCAGCAATAGTTTGCACAATAAAAAATATTTTCTATGTAGAGCTGATTGGGCCACAAAGAACTGCGATCCAGGACGTCGGGCGGGTAGGGTAGAAGCCACCCCATGATTCATTGACTGCTAACGGGGCGGCGGCGGCGTACACCCAAAACTCTACTTGTTAACATGAGCAACCCGGGACGCCGGGGGTGCGGGTCTACCACCCCATTGGAGCAAGCCGGGACGCCGGGTCTACCACCCCATGATAGGCGGCTAACGGGGGCGGCGGCGGGCGTAGATCAAACACCCAAAACTCCACTGGTTAACATAGACATTTACAATACTTCCAAAATTTAACTGCGGTTTTGGTTGACCCACCACCACCCCCCCCAAATCTCGAGCGTTTCATCCACATCTTTAAACCACACAAATTGAGAATCTAACTAGAACTCACCCACACCCTATTAACATAATATCGAAGAAAAATCGACCAGAAGTTGTAAATTTTGTATGGAGCCTAACCCCCGCTGCCTTCAAAACACTATGAAACGAGGGGTCTTGGATCAGAAGCCTCATATAATATCTACTCTACTTCTATAGTCGAAGTCAGTGCTATAAAATTCTACATTACTTACACAACATAACCACGTAATCTTAGCTTTAACTACATCAACTCATTGTATCCAACAATACTCAGTTTTTTTTATCCAGCTGCTCTATTTATCACCCTACGGCAAAGCACTTCGTTACGTTATATAAAAATTATTACTTCATAATTGAATAACGCTATACGCATTTAAGTTAATCTTCAAAAGTGATAGTCATGATCATGCTTAACCATATCATTGTCATGTTTGTTTGTAAATCCCTTATGATATAAGTTACTTAACAAAAGAGTTTTTGCCAGACTTGCATTATGAAAACAATACAAAGATCTCGCTCATTTCTCCGAATACTATGGTAACATGTGTTGAACCACGGGTATCAGTAACAGTCACAGTGTTTCATTTAGCGTTGCTATGCTGGGGTAGGTTAGGTATTGGTGACGGTCTGTGAATACGCCGCGATGCTCGCCCGCACGCATCGCTCTGGGCATATGTTGTCCCTTTCTCGCTCGCGGGTGGCGGCGTGCGCGCGGGCCGCATGTAGGCGCCAGGCGGTGATTTCTGCACCGCAGTCAGTCACTCAACACCATCGGACGGGAGGGTATCGTATTGTGCGGATTTCCCGCCACGCGTTTTGTGATGCCGCGTGTAATGGACGATTCAATTTGAGATCGCGCGTGTTGATGCATCGTATTATTGCGTTTCTCCTGGGTTGTACTGGAATGCCAGGCTTAGTGATTGTTGGATGTCTCGACGTCTTCCACGTGAGCGTCGCGTTGAATAGGCATCAGGTGGCCATTTTGGCCCGCGTTTGTACGGCCCAAATTCGGGTTGGGTCACGCGTAATGACTAATATCAAAGTGGAATACGAACAGAAGCTGTGAGTGGTTTGACGTGAATAACGCGCCAAGGCTGTAGTGGAATGCTGGGTGTCGATATCTTTTCCACCCAGCCCTGTAAGTACCCACGGAATTCCCATTTGATCCATTCCCTGAACTTCCTTTCTCCGTTGGGTATTTTATGCATTTGGACCGGCGTTAACTGTAAGTGCTAAATCTAGTTGTTTTAGTATAAAACTGTTTATGGTGTGTTCCCTTTAGTCATATTTGTTGTACCATATCATTGTGACTCCTTAGTACGAATTGCGGAATTCGTGGGGTGATATAATTTGGAGGTACTTACTTATAATCTAGTGCTAATACGTGTGACGTAACGCCAGATCGGCAGACGGTATTTACTACCGACTTGAGTTATGTAAGGGTTGGAACACATCATTTGCCAATTTCAATCAACTTAGTTAATTAAGTTAAATAGATTTAGGTTCACGTTTAATTCATAGTATGCGCTGCTATATTGTGCAGCGTATGCTATTTAGCGCTGCGTAACGCAGCCATTGTCTACCTCCAGTTGAACTCCTGGTATTTTGTTCGAAATTTACCTGTGTAAATCGCTTCCACTGCGGGAGTTTAGCTTGGAATTAGACAATTTTTTGGTAGCAGAGCGTGGTTCAGAAAACCACTAGATTTAAGATTATTTTAGTATAAGATTTTTAATCTACCTACATCAAAAAAAAAAAAAAAAAAAAATATATATATTTATTGTGATTGTAGTGTGTGCCCTGTGTAGAATATCCTATCGGTAGGATCAGGGCCAATCAATTAGTGAATTGCTTTATTATCGTTGTGTTTACCCTGTGCGGATATCCTAGCGGTAGGATCAGGGCCGATTGTTTATTATTGTTTTTTTTTTATTGTAAGGTTCGGTGTTACTTTGAGTTGGTACCATGGCTCCCACAATTACACAGCTTCAGGCAAAAATTAGAACGCACCTAATTTGGTTCGCGACTAAGCAGGCGATGGTCGGTCGCGGGGACCGAGAGGACGCACTCATCGCTTGTGCGCAACGGATTGACGAACGGGTCGCGGAGGTGTTGGATTGCCTCACTGGATGCGAGGAGTTATTTGATGGGACGCCTGATGAGGAGGCCAAACTTATGGTCCGGGCGAATGTGACCCAGTGCCTGGAGATGGGGCAGGAGATCCAGCAGGCGGCTGCTGTGATCACCAGGCGTAGGGCTGGGGAGCCGGACCCACCCCATGGTCCGCGGGGACCGGGGGTGCAAGTGCCCCTGCCGGCTGTGGCGATTCCGGTCTTCCACGGGGACTACACGGATTGGACCCGATTCCAGGATCTGTTTGACAGTGTGATTCATAACCGCACTGACTTGCAGCCGGCATATAAAATGGCACAATTGATGGCCAAGCTGCAAGGTGAGCCCCATGAGCTGGTAAAGCATCTACCAGTCGATGATGCAAGTTACGAGACGGCTCGCGGTTTGCTGATCGAGAGATACAGCAACAAACGTCTCATGATTGACCAACTCCTGGAACAGTGGCTCACCGTGCCGACCATCACACGAGGGACGGACCTCAGGGCCAAGGTCCTCAACCCTGTCTGCGTTGCAGTGAACGCTCTTGAGAGACAGGGGATGCCGGTGTCAGGCTATGATTATATCCTGGTCCACACGTTGTTGCGCCGCCTGCCGAGCAACATGGCCGCTCGTTTTGAACAGTCACACGGAGGTAAGACATCTGATTACCTCCCGACCTTCGAGGAGCTCAAGTCCTTCCTCGAGGCCGAGTGCAGGCGGGTAGATGCCCAATTTGGAGAGTCGCCTCACGCGGAGTCTGCGGCCGCTCGCCGCCCGGAACGGCCGGGTGCACAGGCGCGAGACGGTAAGAGTAGGCCACCCAGGCGATACAATGTCGCTAATTTGGAATCGAGGTGTGCCTACTGCAGAGAGGCGGGGCATCAGGTGACTGCGTGTGAGGAGTTCGCTGCACAGCGGGTGCAGAAACGTCGTGGTGTGGTGCAGCAACGGCGTTGGTGCTTTAGGTGTATGGGGCCGCATCAGGTGCGAGAGTGCCCATCAAGCACCAACTGCAGGTACTGCCAGGGTGCCCACCATCAGCTCCTATGCATGAACCGCAGCGGAGATTACGGAGGCAGAGCTGACGCGGGTCAGCGGACGGAGTCTGCCCTACCTAGACGGGAGCAACGCTCCCCACCCCCTCCAAGGAGGAGTCCTCTTCCACCAGGGTTTCAGGGACGAGGCCAGGGACATCAGCAGGTGATGCCCCCTTCACCACGCGCGAGACAGTCACCACCTCGGCAGCAGGTGCCGGGACAGGGTAGGTGGTCACAGGTCCAAGGTCAGGGGCACCCATCACAAGTACGTGATGCTACGGGCGGGTGCCAACACCAGGGCCAGTACATGCAGTACTCGGCGGGTCTGAACAACATGGTGAGTTCCCATGACCCACGCATGCCTCTCCCCTTGGCTGAGCACCCGCGGCTACAGGCGCATCCACGGTACGCGCGCCTGCCGCAGGGTTACTATAGGCTGCCAGCCATGGCGTGCAGGACCAGAGGTCCCTATCAGCAGGAGTGGGACCCACTCGAAGGTGTACGGAGAGAGGGGACCCCCCCGCAGGACGCGGACACTCCGCGCTTAGATTCCTGCTAGGTAATCGCCGCCTACACGCCAGCTTCGGCCCCCCGGCCAATTACGGTATTGTTGCCTACGGCAATGATTTGGGTATGGGGATACGGTGGCCGCAGCATACAGGTAAGAGCCTTGTTAGATACAGGGGCTCAGGGTTGTATTGTGTCTAGTAAGCTGGTGAGTAGGCTACGCTTAAATATAAGGCCCACAACGGATGGGGCTGTAGGTATTGGAGGTGTAGATGTGCCTGACGTTCGGGGTCAGGTGAACTTCGAGTTCACATTAGGTAATACAGGTACAGGGGTCAGCTATCATGCCTCAGCAGTGGTGCTGGATGAAGTGGTAGGGAAACTTCCTCAGGTTCGGTTACCGTCAACGGTACGAGGGTTAACCACAGGCTTAGAGTTAGCTGATCCTGAATTTGATACTCCTGGTACGGTGGACGTTCTCCTCGGGTCAGACGTCCTCGGGAGATTCTGGTGTGGCAGAAAACGGGTACTTCAGCAAACTGGTTTAGTGGCCGTTGATACCACAGGGGGGTATGTTATTTTTGGCCCAGTTTGGAGACCTCAGGACCTACCAGAGGGCGATACGGTTCTCTATGGTAGTGTGTTGTCGGAGGTGCTGCAGAGGTTTTGGGAGTCTGAGGAGCCACCCACGGCGGATAGACGGAAGCCAGAGGATGACGAGTGCGAGCTGTTCTATCAGTACAACACTGCACGAAGTTCGTCAGGTAGGTTTGTTACCAGGCTGCCATTTCTCCCAAACCACCCCTCCTTAGGTAGTTCGCGACAGATCGCGGAACGGAGACTACTGGCTATGGAGAGAAAGATGAAGCGAGATGCAGCACTTTGGCAGAAGTATATCGAATTCATGAGGGAGTACCTAGAGTTAGGCCACATGTCGGTGTCCAGCATAGATTGGAGGTGTGTCGAGCATTACTATATACCACACCTGGCTGTTTTGAAGTCACCGGAGGCGAAGATACGGGTAGTGTTTGACGGTTCTGCTCCTACATCGAATGGTGTGTCTGTGAACCAGTGTCTGCACGCGGGTCCCAAGTTGAACCGGGACATTGTGGACATCCTCACAGATTTTCGGTTGCACCAAGTAGCGTTCGTCGCAGACGTCAAAATGATGTTTCGCCAAACAATTATACACCCGGATGACCGTCGGTACCAGCTGATTTTGTGGCGTGAGAGCCCTGACGAGCCGATGGTCACTTATGAGCTTAACACGGTAACGTATGGTCTGAAGCCAAGTCCGTTTTTGGCAGTACGCACGCTGCGAGAGTTGGCCGCACAGGAAAGGGTAAGATTCCCTCGAGCCGCAGCAGTACTGGATCGCGACGTCTACGTGGATGACATCTGCACGGGTGCAGATAGCGTGCAACAAGCACTGCTACTACGAGACGAGCTGATCGCGATCATGGAATCAGGAGGTTATGAGTTGCGGAAATGGCTGTCCAGATGTCCAGAGCTCCTGGCCGGGTTGCCAGGTGAGTTCCAGCAGGACCCGCACCTTTTCGAGAACCCGGACAATCCAAATACGTTGAGCATCCTAGGGGTGCAATATAGGCCAACGTATGATGTCTTTACGTATCAGATCGAGCCAGACCTTTTGCAGAAGACTTGGACGAAGCGTTCGGTATTATCGACGATCGCCAGAACTTTCGATCCTAACGGGTGGATCGCACCGGTGACGTTCATGGCGAAGTGCTTCTTGCAAAGGTTGTGGATAGCAAACTTGGGTTGGGACGACCAGCTCTCCGGAGAGCTGTTGAATGATTGGACCAAGTTTGTGACCACCTTACCAGGGATCGTACGCATCGCCATACCTCGCAAGTTGCTCCCATCGGTGGGATGTAAGGCTACCCTACATGGGTTTTGTGATGCCTCGGAGCGAGGGTACGCGGCAGCTGTCTATTTGCGGACAGTCAGTTCAACGGGAACTGTAGACGTGCGTCTAGTTATGGCCAAGAGTAAGGTGGCTCCGGTTAGGACAAGATGGACCATTCCAAAGTTGGAATTGGCGGGAGCAGCGCTTCTCACGCGCTTGCTACATCATGTCGCTAGTAATCTACGCGGTACCATCAATTTGGATGAAACGGTGTACGCATGGACCGACAGTAGGATAGTTCTGTGCTGGTTACAGACGTCGGTACATACTCTTGAGGTTTTCGTGGCAAATCGGGTGTCACAGATTAAAGGATCGGAAACTCCGTTGGTATGGAGACACGTACCGGGAGAACAGAACCCAGCGGACTGCGCCTCACGGGGATGTAGGGCCCCTGATTTGGTAGGTCACTCACTGTGGTGGGGACCTCAGTGGCTGACTGAGTCACCTGAGAGATGGCCATACAATGAGTGCGGGTCGCCGCTTGGGCCACCTGATCGAGGTTTGCGAGTGAACGTAGGGCAGATCGTACCTAAGCCTAGTGCGGCTTTCTTGCTGGAACGATACAGCTCCCTCGACAAACTTCTAGGGGTGACAGGTTGGATCAAACGGTTCGTGAACAACTGTAGAAAACCTCAAGCAGAACGGAACTTGGCACCTGTCCTCTCGCCTGCGGAGCGGAATGCGGCTCTAAGTTTATTGGTTAGGGTCGTCCAGGCGGAACATTTTGAGGAAGAGGCCAGGCTGCTCAGGGATGGCCGTGGAAAGCTGAAGGGAGGTCTTGTGCGCCTCAACCCGTTCGTGGACGAGCATGGAATGCTCCGGGTTGGAGGTAGACTTCGGAACGCTAACCTGCCCTTTTCAGCACGGCATCCGCTGTTACTCCCAAAGAAGGGACCTTTGGTAGAACTTATAGTTAGGGATCGTCACCAGAAAAACTCGCATGCGGGCTGCAATGCACTTTTGGCTATTCTGCAGCGCGAGTTTTGGATCTTGTCTGGACGACGTACGGTACGGAGCATTGTGTTTCGGTGCTTGCCTTGCTATCGGTTGAAGGCAGCCACAATGCAACCTCAGATGGGAGACCTCCCACCGGACCGGGTGACGGAAGCCTGGACGTTTGCGGGTGTGGGAACGGACTTTGCGGGGCCTTTTATGGTAAAGGCATCACGCCTTCGCAACGCGAAGTCAATCAAGGCGTATTTGTGCGTGTTTGTGTGCCTAGCAACCAAGGCCGTCTACTTGGAACTCGTGGCCGACCTCACTACGGAGGCTTTCTTAGCAGCTTTAGATAGATTTGTGTCGCGAAGAGGGCGACCAGCGCTGATCAGGTCGGACTGTGGTACCAACTTTAAGGGCGCTGATCGATGTATGAAAGAAATTATAACGTTTTTATCGGAAAACGAGGAAGCTATCGGCACGAGCCTCTCCCGTCAGGGCATTAACTGGGTGTTCGATCCACCAGGATGCCCCCACTGGGGTGGTATATTTGAAGCGGTTGTAAAGTCCGCTAAGACGCATTTGATGCGCGTTATAGGTTTAACGATATTAACCTTTGAGGAGCTAGCGACCGTGTTTTGTAAAATTGAGGCCGTTCTCAATTCACGTCCTTTGTGTCCGCTTAGCTCAGATCCAAATGATCTGGAGGCCCTGACACCAGGGCATTTCTTAATTGGCCGACCACTTAACGCCTTGCCAGAATACCCCTACACAGAGGTCAGTAGCAATCGTTTGACGCGTTATGAGTTGCTGCAGCAAATGTCTCAGAATTTTTGGAAGCGATGGTCGCTTGAGTATTTGCACATTCTGCAGCAACGCCTTAAGTGGACGGACAGAACTGAACCCCCTCGCATCGGAGATCTCGTTCTGGTTAAGGATGCCAACCTGCCGCCACTGCGATGGCGCAGAGGGCGCATTCTCAACTTGTTCCCAGGTAGTGATGGCACTCCTCGAGTCGCGACAGTTCAGGTAGGGGATTCAGTTCTTAAGCGAGAAATAGCAACGCTATCTCGTCTCCCCAGTAGTGAATAGGCCTAAGGGATTCGGCCTAGGGCGGGTGAATGTTTCATTTAGCGTTGCTATGCTGGGGTAGGTTAGGTATTGGTGACGGTCTGTGAATACGCCGCGATGCTCGCCCGCACGCATCGCTCTGGGCATATGTTGTCCCTTTCTCGCTCGCGGGTGGCGGCGTGCGCGCGGGCCGCATGTAGGCGCCAGGCGGTGATTTCTGCACCGCAGTCAGTCACTCAACACCATCGGACGGGAGGGTATCGTATTGTGCGGATTTCCCGCCACGCGTTTTGTGATGCCGCGTGTAATGGACGATTCAATTTGAGATCGCGCGTGTTGATGCATCGTATTATTGCGTTTCTCCTGGGTTGTACTGGAATGCCAGGCTTAGTGATTGTTGGATGTCTCGACGTCTTCCACGTGAGCGTCGCGTTGAATAGGCATCAGGTGGCCATTTTGGCCCGCGTTTGTACGGCCCAAATTCGGGTTGGGTCACGCGTAATGACTAATATCAAAGTGGAATACGAACAGAAGCTGTGAGTGGTTTGACGTGAATAACGCGCCAAGGCTGTAGTGGAATGCTGGGTGTCGATATCTTTTCCACCCAGCCCTGTAAGTACCCACGGAATTCCCATTTGATCCATTCCCTGAACTTCCTTTCTCCGTTGGGTATTTTATGCATTTGGACCGGCGTTAACTGTAAGTGCTAAATCTAGTTGTTTTAGTATAAAACTGTTTATGGTGTGTTCCCTTTAGTCATATTTGTTGTACCATATCATTGTGACTCCTTAGTACGAATTGCGGAATTCGTGGGGTGATATAATTTGGAGGTACTTACTTATAATCTAGTGCTAATACGTGTGACGTAACGCCAGATCGGCAGACGGTATTTACTACCGACTTGAGTTATGTAAGGGTTGGAACACATCATTTGCCAATTTCAATCAACTTAGTTAATTAAGTTAAATAGATTTAGGTTCACGTTTAATTCATAGTATGCGCTGCTATATTGTGCAGCGTATGCTATTTAGCGCTGCGTAACGCAGCCATTGTCTGCCTCCAGTTGAACTCCTGGTATTTTGTTCGAAATTTACCTGTGTAAATCGCTTCCACTGCGGGAGTTTAGCTTGGAATTAGACACACAGGGTGACTAGCAATAGGTAATACGCGTGGCTACAACCCAGTCATTTTGGACATCAATGTCCCTTTCAGAACAATGCTTTTTTTATAAGATAACATAATAGAGCTACAGCAATGATTTAAAATGTTTTCTGCACAATAAGGAAATACCATAACCATTATAATTATTTATTAGCCATTCATTAGTTTTAAAACTCAAGTGTGTTTCTCACAAACGAAATAAAAATCCAACGCGAGAGTGATTCTCAAACTGAAAGTTGTAGGGAATAGTGTCTTCTGGCAATAGGTACAGTACCTAGTATTCCCGGGACTCTGAACCAGCAACAAATTGTTCAGTTTTAAAAAAACATGTCTCATGAAAATCAAATAGGTACGTACACCCCTGTCGTACAATATCTATGTTTAAATTCAAATCACGTTTATTGCAAATTATCAGAAATCCTTCTTTACACAATAAAATACCAAATCAAAACTTCTATACTAGGACAGGAATTGAACCTGAACCTTCATGTTCCTTGTAACGGTCTACCAACTGTGCCAACGAAAACGAAATGCGTGTGCAACTAACTGTGCACAACAAAATAAAACATGTTTCTTTTTATTTGATAATTTCCGATTCCAGAGACATCTTCCAATCATCACAACGTCATCCATTGACAAAGAAATTAATTAGTCTTTATGTTTTTGTGAATCTAATTCATTGTCCAAAAAAATTATTTAATCGAGTAATTTTTCATCAATCAATAATGCCAATTAAAATCCGATAAAATTGTCTCCAGTCCAACTTAGGTCCATGTTTATAAACAAATTCAGTAGATTAACGTGTGGCAATCATTACCGTACTAAATTAATAATTATGACACAGACTGAAAATTGCCAACATTACTAATGCGCGGCAAATAAAAATCATCAGCAACCAATAACATCAAATCGCTAGAAAATAATAGTATGGAAAGAACTGGCCTGAATTATTTGTGGTCCAAGAGCATTCTCTGCAATCTGCATTCCCGCTTACAACTGGTATCTTCGCCACGAAAGTCATTTTAGTCACGATCACTAGGTCCACAAGTCTATCACTATGGCACTGCATTTAGACATTTTGAAGGTCTCAATCCCACTTCTGATGTCGTAACGGCCAAAAATCAGATAGTAAGGCTAGCAGCTATAATTAACATTAAGGTCAGGACTTGATGCACGCAAAGTACCAAAATCAAGGAACGATGAAAGGTCATTTGAGCCTTGCGCTACGCCCGATCGCTCAAACAACACTAACACGGAATCTCTCTGTTCACAAAAATGCCTTTAGCCAAACCACTTGACACAATATATCTACTACATTCTTCGACCGACGCCAACGCATAGGTACTCAATTAATGCTCTTTCCATAAAATACATCAAAAAGTGCACTTTTCTTCATTCCTCAGGTTTAATACCTCACGCTCCGACATATACATAGGTAATTTATAGTAATTACCCTGTTAATCTATAATAGACTAGCTTTTACCCGCGACTTCGTCCGCGTTAGATAGTTTTTGTAGAAACAGGTTCAGGTTTAGGTGGGCTCCTGATGGTACACCTGGTGGTCTACATAAGGTACTCCAGATCCTCTATGTCCTTGTGAAAAGAAGCGGCCCATCATACCGAACAACTTTTGTTTTGGAACCATGCCTGTATCTCTTATAGTTTAGCTGGGCTCTTGATGATACACCTGGTGGTCTACATAAGGTACTCCAGATCCTCTATGTCCTTGTGAAAAGAAGCGGCCCATCATACTGAACAACTTTTGTTTTGGAACCATTTCTGTATCTCTAATAGTTCAAGTGGGCTCCTGATCGTACACCTGGTGGTCTACATAAGGTACTCCAGATCCTCAATGTCCTTGTGAAAAGAAGCAGCCCATCATACTGAACAACTTTTGTTTTGGAACCATGCCTGTATCTCTTATAGTTTAGCTGGGCTCTTGATGATACACCTGGTGGTCTACATAATGTACTCCAGATCCTCTGTGTCCTTGTGAAAAGAAGCAGCCCATCATACTGGTCAACTTTCGTTTTGGAACCATTTCTGTATCTCTAATAGTTTAGGTGGGCTTATGGCGGGTGACAGGAGTGATGCCAATAGGCAGAATGGAGGGTTCCAGGTGGAGTCGGGAAAAGGGTAGCTACCCGCCTGGCCGGGTGTTGTGGCCAGGAGACCGACTGGTCCGCCTGGATAGAATTGGAAGTTGTATATATGCGTTGCGCGGTGAAACACTTCGATACCGCGTTTCAGGCTCTTTGTTCTGTCACGTGGCGCCATCTTGCAGCTATGTTGGAACTTCTGTTGCGACTTGCTTGCTCGTGAACCACTTTGAGTGAGCTTCTTGTTGTAGCTCCCAGAGGTCGCTACAGTACTCCCCCTCAAGACCGGAGGTCGATACTGTCAGCGAGCGAAGTGGGGCTGATGACGTCATGTAGCGTGTTGATGCAGTCAGGCGTGGCGAAGCAGTGCTGGTTCCAATGTCCACGGTGAGTCGGGACGTCTACGGTGAGTCGAGACGATGATGGAAGACCAGTGAAGCTGCCGTGCTGTGACTGCGGTGGGTGCTGATGACGTAGTAGTTGGCTGCATGCTGTAGTAGTTGATGCGTGGTTGAAGGCTGCGAAGTCCAAGGTAGGGGTCACCAATATTGGCGGGTGACAGGAGTGATGCCAATAGGCAGAATGGAGGGTTCCAGGTGGAGTCGGGAAAAGGGTAGCTACCCGCCTGGCCGGGTGTTGTGGCCAGGGGACCGACTGGTCCGCCTGGATAGAATTGGAAGTTGTATATATGCGTTGCGCGGTGAAACACTTCGATACCGCGTTTCAGGCTCTTTGTTCTGTCACGTGGCGCCATCTTGCAGCTATGTTGGAACTTCTGTTGCGACTTGCTTGCTCGTGAACCACTTTGAGTGAGCTTCTTGTTGTAGCTCCCAGAGGTCGCTACAGGCTCCTGATGGTACACCTGGTGGTCTACATAAGGTACTCCAGATCCTCAATGCCTTTTGAAAAGAAGCGGGCTATTATACTGAACAACTTTTGTTTTGTAACCATGCCTGTATCTCTAATAGTTTAGCTGGGCTCCTGGTGGTACACCTGGTGGTCTACATCTGTACTCCAGACCCTCGATGTCCTTGTGAAAAGAAGCGGCCCATCATACAGAACAACTTTTGTTTTGGAACCATGCCTGTATTGCCTGTATCTCTAATAGTTTAGCTGGGCTCCTGGTGGTACACCTGGCGGTCTACATAATGTACTCCAGATTCTCTATGTCCTTGTGAAAAGAAGCAGCCCATCATACTGGCCAACTTTCGTTTTTGTCTATTTCTGTATCTTTAATATTTTAGGTGGGCTCCTGACGATACACCTGGTGGTCTACATAAGGTACTCCAGATCCTCAATGTCCTTGTGAAAAGAAGCGGCCCATCATACTGAACAACTTTTATTTTGTAACCATGCCTGTATCTCTAATAGTTTAGCTGGGCTCCTGGTGGTACACCTGGTGGTCTACATCTGTACTCCAGACCCTCGATGTCCTTGTGAAAAGAAGCGGCCCATCATACAGAACAACTTTTGTCTTGGAACCATGCCTGTATCTCTAATAGTTTAGCTGGGCTCCTGGTGGTACACCTGGTGGTCTACATAAGGTACTCCAGATCCTCAATGTCCTTGTGAAAAGAAGCGGCCCATCATATTGAACAACTTTTGTTTTGGAACCATGCCTGTATCTCTAATAGCTTAGCTGGGCTCCTGGTGGTACACCTGGTGGTCTACATCTGTACTCCAGACCCTCGATGTCCTTGTGAAAAGAAGTGGCCCATCATACAGAACAACTTTTGTCTTGGAACCATGCCTGTATCTCTAATAGTTTAGCTGGGCTCCTGGTGGTACACCTGGTGGTCTACATAAGGTACTCCAGATCCTCAATGTCCTTGTGAAAAGAAGCGGCCCATCATATTGAACAACTTTTGTTTTGGAACCATGCCTGTATCTCTAATAGCTTAGCTGGGCTCCTGGTGGTACACCTGGTGGTCTACATCTGTACTCCAGACCCTCGAATGGTGATAAAAAGTAGCCTATGTCCATTCTCGGTATGCTAGCAAACTCTGTGCCAAGTTTCATGAAGATCGGTTCAGCGGTTTGGCCGTGAAAGCGTAGCAGACAGACAGACAGACAGACAGACAGACAGAGTTACTTTCGCATTTATAATATTAGTGTGGATTATTTATTTATTAGTGGGGGCCGCCGACTGGTGAGCGCTATCAAGGTGACAGCGCACCACCAGCCGGCGACCAAGGTCAGTCCGGTATGTCAGTATCCTCCGCGAGCTCCTCCACCACAGCCAGCTGGTAAGGATATGGTTTCCAATCGGGTGGGCGCGCGTGGTACGGGGCCAGATTTCGAAGGTGTTCGATCAGGTCCGGGTGCCTTTCGGAGGGGGGTTTGTCTTAACGCCCGGAGCACCTGGCCGGGCGTGAAGACGATGGGGTCCTCATCAGGAGGGATCGGCTGAGCGAAGAAGCCCGCTAGACTTCGCGAAACTTCTTCTTCGTCGTGGTCGGCACCTGGGTTTGGCCGGAATTGGCTCTCCAGGCACTCAGCAAAGATTTTGATCCTCGGCTTTGAAACGGGGGTGCCCGTCCCCACCGAGGAGAGGTCTTACTGGCATCGCCTTTCCGGAGAGCCGGCAACACAGTCTATGGATGCCGGTCCAATCTTCACCGTCTGTATCTATGGCCTGCTGCCAAGAGTCGGCGGAAACGGCGTCCAGCGCTGCCGAGATCTTCTCAGCGAGCGCATTCAGCCGGGATTTCATGGTGGGGAAGCGAGTTGAGTTATACTGCTTACGCAGTCTTCGCTTCTCAGCGAGCATGTCAGCTATGCGCCGTGGTAAAGGCGGAGCGGCCCCCGAGGTGGGGGCGTCCATCACGGCGCTTTGCTTAGCTCGCTGGACCGCGGAATCGAACTCGCTAGCCAACGCATCGACATCGGATGGAGTTGAGACTGGTCTCATGGGAGTGTTTTCGACCATGAACCGGCCGAATTTATCCCAATCGTACTTCCGTCTCGGCGGCAGCAGCCTAGTCCTTGCTGGCTGGTCTGAGACGACCAGCAGGACAGGTAGATGGTTAGAGCCTGAGTGAAAGTCTAGTGTCTCGACGGTGGGATCGGGCCGGAGCCCCTTGACCACCGCGAGGTCTATGACATCTGGGAGTTTCATGCGGTCGTGCGGGTAGTTGGTCGGGTTCTCCGGCCCCAGAACCACGTACCCGCTGGGATCAGCGTCATCAAAGAGGCGTCTGCCATCCGGACAAGTCCGCATGGAGTTCCAACTTATTCAATTCAATTCGTTTAGTTGAAAATATAAGTTCACAGCTTACGCCAAAACACTTAGATTCTAGTAATTATCCTAAATATAATCTTTACAATACTACTTGTCATCCATAAAACAGAGTTAAGGAACAAATCAGTAAAATGAATAAAAACCTTTTGTTTATCACAAAATATGTCCGCCAGACACTGGTGTGTGAGTATCTCATTAATTAATGTTATGGCTCGATCCGACGGAGCATTCGCCGCGCTGCGGGTGCGCGAGCAAGTCTTTGCGAACAGTGGCCGTGCACGCCTCCGGAGCGCTGCGCCACCGCCGCGCAAGCACGAGCCTGGTATGAACAAGCCCATTCGAGACAGTACAGTCACGTTATCTACCCCACCCGTCAGTGTCGCATGGTAGTGCAAAATAAGTGCCCGTTTACGCCTAAGTTCTAGGCTGTCTAGACCGACCATTCCATAAATGAATATTGATGGGTAAAGGAAAGGATATGCACCATAAGCCTTTTTATATAAAAATCTGGCAAATTTCTTTTGGGTCTTCTCAATCATGTCCTTATATTTGTTTTCTCGAGGATCCCATACGATGTTACCAAACTCCAACCTGCTTCGTACATATTCTTTGTAAAGAGTGAGTGCTACATTGATGTCATTAAAACAGTACACTGTTCTGATAATGAAACCTAGCATTCTCTTAGCATTTTTACATATATTTTCTATGTGTTGCCCGAAAGTAAATTGAGAATTTCGTTTCAGACCTAAATTTCTAATCTCAGTGACTCTTTCCAAGGGCACCTGATTAAGGTGATATTGGGCGCTATGATAATGATTTGACCTAGTGAAAGTAATAACTTTACATTTGGTTTCGTTGAACGAAAGTCTATTTATACGAGCCCATTCCTCGACCGCAGTGATATCGCATTGCAACGCGATACTGTCTACAAGGTCCCGCACACTCCTAAAGAGTTTTAAATCGTCTGCAAAAAGTAGACATTCAGACCTCTCGACAACCTTTGGCAAATCATTAATCATGATAAGAAACTGTGTAGGGCCCAATGTGCTACCCTGACTGACACCAGACCTGGTATAAAATATCTCGGAATACCCATCCAACTGGACATACTGGCGTCTGTTTTTCAGGTAGCTTGCAAAAAACTTAGTAATTTGGTATTAAAACCATGTTTTTCAAATTTGGACAGCAAGACGTCGTTGTCTACCAGATCGAAAGCCTTCCTAAAATCGAAGTAATTTGCATACACTTGAATTTTTGTGTCTAATTCCGTTAAAATATAGTCAGAAAAGTTTACATGGTTAGTTGTGATAGATTTTATGGGACGGAATCCGTGTTGGCAATCATTCAGAGTAATGTTAATTTGTTGCCTTAGTCTAAAATCAATCATAGCTTCGAATACCTTTCCAAATACCGACAAAACTGCTATAGGCCTGTATGATGTTACGTTATCTTTAGATTGTTCTTTCGGAATTGGTGTTACTCTTAAAATTTTCCATGCCTCGGGATACTCCGAGTGTTTGAGTGCGAGATTATATAGATGTAATAGCGGTGTCTCAAAAGCTGATGCACAATCTTTAACTAGAAAAGGTGGAACGAGATCTGGTCCTACAGCAGAGCGGCCCTTTAGTTTTCTGACAGCACGACGAAAATCAGAAATAGTCACACAGTCTATTGCTACATGCAGTTCCGACGCGTAACCATCTCTGGCTGCACTTTCAGTATCCAACTCAGGTATATTGTCCAAGAATACAGATTCAAAAAATTCACGAAAAGCATTAACAGCTTCCTGCCCAGTTACAGAATTGTTTTTAAAAGTAAAGACAGTTGTGCGACTTCGGTTTTTTTTCCTGACACCAACATATTCCCAAACTTCCCAAAGTGATGTGGGGTCACTCAGCATTTTCTTTTGAATTTCATGAGTATATTCCCTATTAGCCTCATCAATTAAAACTTTTACCTTTTCTCTGTAATATTTAAACATTTCCTTGTTAAATTGCTTCCTTTCTTCTTTGTACCTTTTTAGATTAAAATACTTTTGTTGTATTAGCCGAATAATTTCACTTGTATACCATTTGGGATACACAAAGCGATTATGCAAATTTTTATTTTTTAATGGCACAAACAAGGAGAGCAAAGCATATATTTTTGCATAAAACATATCTGTCGCCCTGCTATTCACTTTGGTCTCCATTACTACATCTGACCAATCATTTTTTTCTAAAGCCGCCTACAGTGAAATAAAGTTGGCTTTATGAAAGTTGTATTCCTGGATGAGCTGTGTATCATTGTCTCGGATAGGCTGTGGCACGGAGCGTAACACACACGGCAGTAATAAAACAATTTTTTAAGCTGGATGCGGCCTGTCTAACCTAAATAAATGGTTCAATTTGAGCGCTGACATCAACCGATTCACTACTGAAATTGCTCAACACCAGATCCAGCGATCCGCCATAACTATTGCTTATTCCATTATATTGTTTAACATTACAAAATTCAATAAATAAGTTATAATTTAAATGAACATTACTACTTGCTGAGTTTAAATTTAAATCTTCTAATATTAAAAAATCCAGTAAAGAATACTGCATCATCGCATTTTCTATACAATTAAATACTTTAGAGTATTGTTCGTCACTTGTTCTTGGATGCAAATAGACAACACAAACCATACATTTTGTATTTTCACATGTCACTTTACCAAATATAAGTTCTTTGTCTTCAGTAAGACCGTCAATGTCAGTCACTCTCTGGACCGTACAACTATTGCGAACTGCTAGAAGAACACCGCCAAAGCCTTCATCATTCGCTCAGTCCTTGCGAATCACGGTGTAGTCAGGCGGGAATAATTCGCCGTCGTAGACAGAGTCAGTAAGAAAGTTTCATTCAGTGCAATAATATCAATTAATGGTTCGGATTGCATCACGTTTTTCTTGAATAAGGCTTTCTTTTCTTTCTTGGCTGATCGTATTCCACGTACATTTTGGAAGTAAGCGTTAATGTCTTGAGCGATTGCCTTTCGCCATTGTGCTGCTTGACACGAAAGTTCTGACGCCAAGGTCGGATACAGATGTTAGTAGCCCAGTTTGTAGTCGAAAGGACCTTTTCAACTAGGCGGGGAGGTACTCCAAACTTAAATGAGGCGTAGTTGCCCCTAGCTTTTAATGTGTCAACCGTACAAACATCGCCTCTGCAATTTTTATTCAGGTGGTCACTTGTTAATCCGACGTACCAACTTTAACACAGTAGTACAGGTGCAAATAAGTAACTTTTTCTGATGCCTGCAGTGTGGTGAAACCGGGGTCTGCCGTTCCTCGCCGTATCTCAGCACTCTTTTATTGATTGCTTAGACTTCTGGTGCACCACTTTATTCCAACCCTCCAGGTCAGGTTCAGTGAGTTCTTGGATTTTCTGTTCTGTAATGACAAGGGCTTTGAACCAGAGCCCACTATCAGTTTCTCCTCTTGATTTTTCTCGGTTGGTTTCGTTTTCTTATTGACATTAGTTTTCTTGGAATTATTGTTGGTGGTGTTTTTAGGGGTGTCTTTATTTGCGGTTGATACTTGCGGAGTCTTAAATGTATCTTCTATAATAGATAATCTGTTTGCGACATTGTCAATTTTCTTTCCTATAACTTCATTATCAAATACTGACTGGTTTGTATCACTTTCATGAACACCAGTATCAACTTTGGCTTCTAATTTGGTTAGTCTTTGGAAAATTTCGTGTAATTTATCAAATATCGAATCTTGCAGATACGCTAGTTTTGTGGAAAGTATGTTCCCAAATTCTTCATGCATAATATCCCTAAGTCTGTTATATTCCACAGGGGCTTTAAAGGGAGACTCATCTTTTATTTTGCTGCCCCTTGTCATGTTTATATTGTCAGGATTATATTTATGAAGCAGATGATTTTGCACATCTGTATTGAAAGTGTTCAGGATAAAATTATCAGATGTTTCATTGGCATTATCTGCGTGTCTAACGGTCAGGTCATCGATTGTACCATTCATTGTATTCTCCATGGAGTCACGCTGGACAATATCTGCTGCCAGGCAGTTTAATTTCCGCGTTGGCGTGTCATCAGTTCTCATTCTTTGACTGAAAGGTGTAAGTAGCTTGCAATCAGGACACTTCCAAACGCGCTCAATATTATCGCGATCTGATATAAAGGTTTCCATTTTAATTCCAACACAATCATTGTGGTAGTATAGTCTAAAATCAGTACATTGTAGTCTTTCCATTCCGTTGACATGAGTTTTACACGCTTCACAATTCATGATTTAAGTGCAAAACCTCCCGAAGGCAAGTAAAGGTTAGGCATAATATGTTTCACTTGGCGCGCATGTATTCTTTGGTCACTCGGATGACGTCGGCGTGCGTCACCGCACTACCAGTTTGCCGCTCGCATCGCACGCAAACCGCCGGTGTTTAACTGCTTGATAGTATGTAGATTAACACTTCACCGGCACACTCGAAAAATGTTTTGCTATGACGGTTAGCAGTGTATTTTTGCAGTTTATTTGATTAATCCGTAATATTACTAGCTGTTTTTTGCACTGTTCAACTGATTTTAGTTTTGTAATGTATTTTTCCGCAAGGGGCACTTCAAATTAGCGAAATATCACAGTATAATAATTTGATTTCGCAAGACTGTAAAAACGTATGTGTACTCCCAGACTTCCAAAGACTAAGGCTACTTATGTGTTTACAGTTCCAGTCCCCGGCGGCTATCGTCGGCTCCGGGGAGTCCAAAATCTTCTGGACATCCGCCAGGGGAAAACCGCGTCGCCGGTGGTTTGTAAATTGCAAACACACGAGTTGGGACGTCACCAAGAGCGATCTCCACTCCCAGGGCGTAGACCGACTGAAGGTCAGCATGGGTGAAGGGTGGCAGCTGCTGGTGCACCAATCTTCTTCTTACCAGGACGGCTAGGCCTCGGAAGGCGCGACCTGTGTCGCTGAGCTCGTCCTGCCGGTAAACGAAGAAGTTGGGAATCTTCAGTTGGTCTGCACCTTTCAGATGAGTTTCTGAAAGTAGCGCGACATCAACGTTCTGCTCCTTCAAGAGGGCACGAAGAAGGCCTATCTTAACCTTAGATAGGCCTTCGGCGTTCCAGTGGACGATCCTCAAAGACACAAGCATTGCTTATGCTTTGAGGATCTTTGCCATACCGGACAGGAGCACTGGAAACGGGTCTTGGTCCGCTTTCAGTGCCCCTAGCACCTCGGTCAGCACGTCAATGGCGGCCATCGTTGCCGACTTTTTGCCGGCTTCGAAGGCCGCCTTACCGTCCGACGTCCCCTTCCCCTGGATTGGGGCGGGGTGTCGGTCGGAGGCGGAGAACTTCCTTGGAGGAGCATCACAAAGGTAATAATGAGTTTGAGAAAAGGACTCGTCGTCGGCCTCGTCGTTCGCGCCGCGCCTCGCGCCCCTTTCGAGGAGCAAAAACCCTTTGAATAAAGCGGTAAAATAATACCCTTTCAATGATTTGGAAAACACTTACCCTATCATAAGGTTAGGGTTACCCTAAAGGTATACGGTAAGCCTTTCACTGGATAAGTTTTATACAGGATAACATAGACGTGAGGGTAGCCTATCGAAAGGTTGACAAATTAAAGCGCTTTAAAAACTAGCTGCTAATCCGATCCTTGCTTCGTTTCGTAGGACTCAGATCTATCATTCAAAAGACTAATATTTAAAATGAAACTGCGTCCATATAGACTACTGGTGCGAATGGGCGAGGAATCGGTCTCATGAGTGTCTTACACCAACTCATGTATGTGTTT
The DNA here is from genome assembly GCA_027580185.1 of Tuta absoluta. Classification (NCBI taxonomy): domain Eukaryota; kingdom Metazoa; phylum Arthropoda; class Insecta; order Lepidoptera; family Gelechiidae; genus Tuta; species Tuta absoluta. Next base: position 408,234 of record JAQAHW010000076.1, read on the forward strand.
CGTATCCCTCACCGACCCAGTAAGCGATGACTCATCGCCCAATCCCCTGACCTGTGAGTCAGCCCCTTCTGCCGACGAAGCGTCCGCCGCTAAGTCGGGACCTACTATTACTTATTACGATGAGTCACCTTTGTCCCCTGACCCGTCATCCAAAGCCAGCAACGCCCAGGACTCTGACTTAACCGTCGAAGTCATGGACACTGCCGGCCCCCCGGCCGATGATCCCAACCCCGACTTAGACTCGGAATATGACTGCACTGTAGTCAGTCATTCTAAGAAGCGCCAGCGTAAGGCTGCACTTTCCGATGATGACGAGGCTGCCAAAACAGTCCTCATTGATAGGCCCGATAGCAACATGGCTGCCATCCCAAAAGTCACTTCCGTCACAAAACGCAAACCTCCCCCAATCATCCTCAGGGACAACTCCCAGTAGTCGTCCCTAACCAGCCAGATGACCGAGAACAAGATTTATTTCTTTATTTATTTTATACTAGCTTTTACCCGCGACTTCGTCCGCGTTAGATAGTTTTTTTAGGCAAAAGTTCTAAAGTAGGTAAATGTATATGTTCATAGTAAGTGTGACAGTGATATTAGAACAGTTCTTATCTCTACTGTGAAAAGATGACTTGCTTGCTTCTGTTGTTAAAGGGACAATTCAAAATTTGCTATCCGGCCTAAGAGATCAATATTTATAACCATTGAATACAGAAGTCAGTAGCCAGAGGTGCCGATTTGAGCAGAATAAAATGGTCAGCATAAGCAGATAAGACAGATAAAAAGGTAATTTAAGTTACTGTTATACATTTTTAAACCTCTATACCACTTTTTTTTTCTGTCCTCGGTAAAAAGAAGGCAATGTTCTTTTTCAACTTATTCCAATCATACTGAACCACTTTTATTCTGCAACCATTTCTGTATCTCCAATAGTTTAGGTGGGCTCCTGATGGTAGACCTGGTGGTCTACATAAGGTACTCCAGATCCTCAATGTCCTTGTGAAAAGAAGCGGCCCATCATACTGAACAACTTTTGTTTTAGAACCATGCCTGTATCTCCAATAGTTAAGCTAGGCTCCTGATGGTACACCTGGTGGTCTACATAAGGTACTCCAGAGCCCCAAAGTCCTTGTGAAAAGAAGCGGCCCATCATACCGAACAACTTTTGTTTTAGAACCATGGCTGTATCTCTAATAGTTTAGCTGGGCTCCTGGTGGTACACCTGGTGGTCTACATAAGGTACTCCAGAGCCCCAATGTCCTTGTAAAAAGAAGCGGCCCATCATACTGAACAACTTTCGTTTTGGAACCATGCCTGTATCTCTAATAGTTTAGCTGGGCTCCTAATGGTAGACCTGGTGGTCTTCATAAGGTACTCCAGATCCTCAATGTCCTTGTGAAAAGAAGCAGCCCATCATACTAAGCAACTTTTGTTATGGAACCATTTCTGTATCTCTAATAGTTTACATGGGCTCCTAATGGTACACCAGGTGGTCTACATAAGGTACTCCAGATCCTCAATGTCCTTGTGAAAAGAAGCGGTCCATCATATTACACAACTTTTGTTTTGGAACCATTTCTGTATCTCCAATAGTTAAGCTGGGCTCCTGAAGGTACACCTGGTGGTCTACATAAGGTACTCCAGAGCCCCAATGTCCTTGTGAAAAGAAGCGGCCCATCATACTGAACATTTTTTGTTTTAGAACCATGGCTGTATCTCTAATAGTTAAGCTGGGCTCCTGATGGCACACCTGGTGGTCTACATAAGGTACTCCAAAGCCCCAATGTTCTTGTGAAAAGAAGCGGCCTATCATACTGAACAACAATTTTTTTTGGAACCATGCCTCTATCTCTAATAGTTTAGCTGGGCTCCTGGTGGTACACCTGATGGTGTACATAAGGTACTCCAGATTCTCAATGTCTTTGTGAAAAGAAGCGGCCCATCATACTAAACAACTTTTGTTTTGGAACCATTTCTGTATCTCCTATAGTTAAGCTGGGCTCCTGATGGTACACCTGGTGGTCTACATAAGGTACTCCAAAGCCCCAATGTTCTTGTGAAAAGAAGCGGCCTATCATACTGAACAACAATTTTTTTTGGAACCATGCCTCTATCTCTAATAGTTTAGCTGGGCTCCTGGTGGTACACCTGATGGTGTACATAAGGTACTCCAGATTCTCAATGTCTTTGTGAAAAGAAGCGGCCCATCATACTAAACAACTTTTGTTTTGGAACCATTTCTGTATCTCCTATAGTTAAGCTGGGCTCCTGATGGTACACCTGGTGGTCTACATAAGGTACTCCAGAGCCCCAATGTCCTTGTGAAAAGAAGCGGCCCATCATACTGAACAACTTTTGTTTTGGAACCATGCCTGTATCTCTGATAGTTTAGCTGGGCTCCTGGTGGTACACCTGGTGGTCTACATAAGGTACTCCAGAGCCCTAATGTCCTTGTGAAAAGAAGCGGCCCATCATACTGAACGACTTTTGTTTTGGAACCATGCCCGTATCTCTAATAGTTTAGCTGGGCTCCTGGGGGTACACCTGGTGGTCTACATAAGGTACTCCAGAGCGCCAATGTCCTTGTAAAAAGAAGCGGCCCATCATACTGAACAACTTTTGTTTCGGAACCATGCATGTATCTCTAATAGTTTAGCTGGGCTCCTGGTGGTACACCTGATGGTCTACATAAGGTACTCCAGATATCCAATGTCCTTGTGTAAAGAAGCGGCCCATCATACTGAACAACTTTTGTTTTGGAACCATGCCTGTATCTCTAATAGTTTGGCTGGGCTCCTGGTGGTACACCTGGTGGTCTTCAAAAGGTACTCCAGAGCCCCAATGTCCTTGTGGAAAGAAGCGGCCCATCATACTGAACAACTTTTGTTTTGGAATCATGCCTGTATCTCTTTTAGTTTAGCTGGGCTCCTGGTGGTACACCTGGTGGTCTACATCTATACTCCAGACCCTCGAATGGTGATAAAAAGTAGCCTATGTCCGTTCTCGGTATGCTAGCAATCTCTGTGCCAAGTTTCATGAAGATCGGTTCAGCGGTTTGGCCGTGAAAGCGTAGCAGACAGACAGACAGACAGACAGACAGACAGAGTTACTTTCGCATTTATAATATTAGTGTGGATTTTATTGCACATGGTACAAAAGGCGGGCCTTTTGCCACGCGGCATTCTCTACCGGCTAACCAGAAGGTAAACAGAGAGAAAAATACACGGGTGCACTCGGGTGTGAAATCAAAATAATGGAAAATAACAAATTGAACTACTATGAAATAAATATAATTGTACACATATCATTATACCTACACAAATACTTACTAAAATAAATTTACTTATATTAATATACACAAACAAACAGAAATAAATTAATAATAGAAAATAGAAAACTAACTAGCGAGTACCTGCTATATAGCTTCACTAGCTTTTACCCGCGACTTCGTCCGCGTTAGATAGTTTTTTTAGGCAAAAGTTCTAAAGTAGGTAAATGTATATGTTCATAGTAAGTGTGACAGTGATATTAGAACAGTTCTTATCTCTACTGTGAAAAGATGACTTGCTTGCTTCTGTTGTTAAAGGGACAATTCAAAATTTGCTATCCGGCCTAAGAGATCAATATTTATAACCATTGAATACAGAAGTCAGTAGCCAGAGGTGCCGATTTGAGCAGAATAAAATGGTCAGCATAAGCAGATAAGACAGATAAAAAGGTAATTTAAGTTACTGTTATACATTTTTAAACCTCTATACCACTTTTTTTTTCTGTCCTCGGTAAAAAGAAGGCAATGTTCTTTTTCAACTTATTCCAATCATACTGAACCACTTTTATTCTGCAACCATTTCTGTATCTCCAATAGTTTAGGTGGGCTCCTGATGGTAGACCTGGTGGTCTACATAAGGTACTCCAGATCCTCAATGTCCTTGTGAAAAGAAGCGGCCCATCATACTGAACAACTTTTGTTTTAGAACCATGCCTGTATCTCCAATAGTTAAGCTAGGCTCCTGATGGTACACCTGGTGGTCTACATAAGGTACTCCAGAGCCCCAAAGTCCTTGTGAAAAGAAGCGGCCCATCATACCGAACAACTTTTGTTTTAGAACCATGGCTGTATCTCTAATAGTTTAGCTGGGCTCCTGGTGGTACACCTGGTGGTCTACATAAGGTACTCCAGAGCCCCAATGTCCTTGTAAAAAGAAGCGGCCCATCATACTGAACAACTTTCGTTTTGGAACCATGCCTGTATCTCTAATAGTTTAGCTGGGCTCCTAATGGTAGACCTGGTGGTCTTCATAAGGTACTCCAGATCCTCAATGTCCTTGTGAAAAGAAGCAGCCCATCATACTAAGCAACTTTTGTTATGGAACCATTTCTGTATCTCTAATAGTTTACATGGGCTCCTAATGGTACACCAGGTGGTCTACATAAGGTACTCCAGATCCTCAATGTCCTTGTGAAAAGAAGCGGTCCATCATATTACACAACTTTTGTTTTGGAACCATTTCTGTATCTCCAATAGTTAAGCTGGGCTCCTGAAGGTACACCTGGTGGTCTACATAAGGTACTCCAGAGCCCCAATGTCCTTGTGAAAAGAAGCGGCCCATCATACTGAACATTTTTTGTTTTAGAACCATGGCTGTATCTCTAATAGTTAAGCTGGGCTCCTGATGGTACACCTGGTGGTCTACATAAGGTACTCCAAAGCCCCAATGTTCTTGTGAAAAGAAGCGGCCTATCATACTGAACAACAATTTTTTTTGGAACCATGCCTCTATCTCTAATAGTTTAGCTGGGCTCCTGGTGGTACACCTGATGGTGTACATAAGGTACTCCAGATTCTCAATGTCTTTGTGAAAAGAAGCGGCCCATCATACTAAACAACTTTTGTTTTGGAACCATTTCTGTATCTCCTATAGTTAAGCTGGGCTCCTGATGGTACACCTGGTGGTCTACATAAGGTACTCCAAAGCCCCAATGTTCTTGTGAAAAGAAGCGGCCTATCATACTGAACAACAATTTTTTTTGGAACCATGCCTCTATCTCTAATAGTTTAGCTGGGCTCCTGGTGGTACACCTGATGGTGTACATAAGGTACTCCAGATTCTCAATGTCTTTGTGAAAAGAAGCGGCCCATCATACTAAACAACTTTTGTTTTGGAACCATTTCTGTATCTCCTATAGTTAAGCTGGGCTCCTGATGGTACACCTGGTGGTCTACATAAGGTACTCCAGAGCCCCAATGTCCTTGTGAAAAGAAGCGGCCCATCATACTGAACAACTTTTGTTTTGGAACCATGCCTGTATCTCTGATAGTTTAGCTGGGCTCCTGGTGGTACACCTGGTGGTCTACATAAGGTACTCCAGAGCCCTAATGTCCTTGTGAAAAGAAGCGGCCCATCATACTGAACGACTTTTGTTTTGGAACCATGCCCGTATCTCTAATAGTTTAGCTGGGCTCCTGGGGGTACACCTGGTGGTCTACATAAGGTACTCCAGAGCGCCAATGTCCTTGTAAAAAGAAGCGGCCCATCATACTGAACAACTTTTGTTTCGGAACCATGCATGTATCTCTAATAGTTTAGCTGGGCTCCTGGTGGTACACCTGATGGTCTACATAAGGTACTCCAGATATCCAATGTCCTTGTGTAAAGAAGCGGCCCATCATACTGAACAACTTTTGTTTTGGAACCATGCCTGTATCTCTAATAGTTTGGCTGGGCTCCTGGTGGTACACCTGGTGGTCTTCAAAAGGTACTCCAGAGCCCCAATGTCCTTGTGGAAAGAAGCGGCCCATCATACTGAACAACTTTTGTTTTGGAATCATGCCTGTATCTCTTTTAGTTTAGCTGGGCTCCTGGTGGTACACCTGGTGGTCTACATCTATACTCCAGACCCTCGAATGGTGATAAAAAGTAGCCTATGTCCGTTCTCGGTATGCTAGCAATCTCTGTGCCAAGTTTCATGAAGATCGGTTCAGCGGTTTGGCCGTGAAAGCGTAGCAGACAGACAGACAGACAGACAGACAGACAGAGTTACTTTCGCATTTATAATATTAGTGTGGATAAAAACAAAAACAAAAAGTGGAGACTGATTATTTAACAACAGAAACTACTTATTGCGATTAAGAAGCCGGCCAAAGTGATCGTACACTAACTTCTTGAAAGCTACACGATCAGAAGCTTTCAGAAACTTTGAATCCCAGAGACACGCTGCCTCGATCGTAAAGGAGTTACCAAAGAATGCTGACCTACTAAGGGGTATACAAAGGGCAAAGTTATGCAATGAGTGGAGTTGACGGCTGTGAGTGTCGCAGAGGAAGCTAAATTGAGATCTCAGGTAGTCTGGGGCAAATTTATCGTTCAATGTGGAATACAGATTAGTGAGAACTCTGACTTGTCTCTGCTGGCGAATAGGGAGCCAGCCCAGCTGTTGATGAAAGGCCGAAACATGATCGTACTTCCGGAGATTGAAAATGTATCGAATGCAGCGATTAAGCAGTCAGTCCAGCTTATCAAGTAGTTCAGATGAGAGATCTAAATAGCACACATCAGCGTAGTCGATGATCGGGGAGACAAGAAGCTTGTAAAATCCAAAATAAACACAACTTAAATCCGTTTAAAATTGTTTTATTGTGAAGAAGCTTGAACTTGCATTCGCTTGGTATCAGTGGGGAGAAACTTTTTAAAACGATAAAGTAGGCGAAGCGTGTAAACCACCCTTCGACTAATGTTGTCAACTTGATTCTTCCAGTTCAGTGTGCTATCCAGAATGAGTCCTAGATCCTTGACATGGGAGCATATATCAATTTTAACTCAGTCATGTATAACATCAGTCATAGTAGATAAATTGATATGAGCAAGCTGACGGGAGCTTCCCATTAATATGGCCTGACACTTATCAGGATTGACTGTAATACCAAAGCTGGACGACCACTGATAAATGCTTGCTAGATCCCGGTTTACACGCAATACAGTCTTATCAATGTCAGTGAAATGACATTGAGCGTATAGCTAAAAGTTGTCAGCATACACATGTTAAGTACAACGAAGTTATTTAGAAATTTCATAAATGAAGACGGAGAATAGCAAAGGTGATTGGATTCCACCCTAAAGTACACCTGCAGTCAGATCACACCAGTCTGATATTGACTGGTTGACACGTACAGCTTGCTGGCGACCTCGAAGATACGAAGAAAACCAGAGTAAGGTCTCTGACTGGATGTTCAGGTGAAAGAAAATCGCTAATAAAACATCATGGTCCACTTTGTTAAAAGCGTTGAAAAAGTCAATTAAAACAAGTATTGTAACCATGTTTCCTCCATTCCAGCTAGAATATCATCCATTACCATCAATAGAGTAGTGACTGTGCTATGCCCTGGGCGAAAACCGGATTGGAAAGGGTTCAGAAGATTATGTTCGAATAAATAAGAAGAAAACTGCTTACGTGCTATAGCCTCAAGAATTTGAGATAGAAAAGGTAAGATGAATATAGGTCAAAAATGAGTAGGCAACATAGGAACAGAGATTTAAGGAAGTGGACGGACATAAGCCTTTTTCCAAAGAGATGGAAAGCAACCTGATGAAAGAGAAAAGTTTTAAACATGGGTTATTACAGACAATAGGTATTTAATTATTGTGACTATCATAGTGCGACTCACATCATCGAACCCAGTATCCTTTGATTTGATGCTTAAGATCGTTTTCCTTACCATCTCCTTGGAAGCCGGACTGAAAGTGAAAGAAGTATGAGAAAGAGGAACCCTCGAACTGACATCAGCAATTGTGGCAGTTTTAGTATTTATATTGAAAACTAGCTTTTACCCGCGACTTCGTCCGCGTTAGATAGTTTTTGTAGAAACAGTTTCAGGTTTAGGTGGGCTCCTGATGGTACACCTGGTGGTCTACATAAGGTACTCCAGATCCTCTATGTCCTTGTGAAAAGAAGCGGCCCATCATACCGAACAACTTTTGTTTTGGAACCATGCCTGTATCTCTTATAGTTTAGCTAGGCTCTTGATGATACACCTGGTGGTCTACATAAGGTACTCCAGATCCTCAATGTCCTTGTGAAAAGAAGCAGCCCATCATACTGAACAACTTTTGTTTTGGAACCATGCCTGTATCTCTTATAGTTTAGCTGGGCTCTTGATGATACACCTGGTGGTCTACATAATGTACTCCAGATCCTCTGTGTCCTTGTGAAAAGAAGCAGCCCATCATACTGGTCAACTTTCGTTTTGGAACCATTTCTGTATCTCTAATAGTTTAGGTGGGCTTATGGCGGGTGACAGGAGTGATGCCAATAGGCAGAATGGAGGGTTCCAGGTGGAGTCGGGAAAAGGGTAGCTACCCGCCTGGCCGGGTGTTGTGGCCAGGAGACCGACTGGTCCGCCTGGATAGAATTGGAAGTTGTATATATGCGTTGCGCGGTGAAACACTTCGATACCGCGTTTCAGGCTCTTTGTTCTGTCACGTGGCGCCATCTTGCAGCTATGTTGGAACTTCTGTTGCGACTTGCTTGCTCGTGAACCACTTTGAGTGAGCTTCTTGTTGTAGCTCCCAGAGGTCGCTACAGTACTCCCCCTCAAGACCGGAGGTCGATACTGTCAGCGAGCGAAGTGGGGCTGATGACGTCATGTAGCGTGTTGATGCAGTCAGGCGTGGCGAAGCAGTGCTGGTTCCAATGTCCACGGTGAGTCGGGACGTCTACGGTGAGTCGAGACGATGATGGAAGACCAGTGAAGCTGCCGTGCTGTGACTGCGGTGGGTGCTGATGACGTAGTAGTTGGCTGCATGCTGTAGTAGTTGATGCGTGGTTGAAGGCTGCGAAGTCCAAGGTAGGGGTCACCAATATTGGCGGGTGACAGGAGTGATGCCAATAGGCAGAATGGAGGGTTCCAGGTGGAGTCGGGAAAAGGGTAGCTACCCGCCTGGCCGGGTGTTGTGGCCAGGGGACCGACTGGTCCGCCTGGATAGAATTGGAAGTTGTATATATGCGTTGCGCGGTGAAACACTTCGATACCGCGTTTCAGGCTCTTTGTTCTGTCACGTGGCGCCATCTTGCAGCTATGTTGGAACTTCTGTTGCGACTTGCTTGCTCGTGAACCACTTTGAGTGAGCTTCTTGTTGTAGCTCCCAGAGGTCGCTACAGGCTCCTGATGGTACACCTGGTGGTCTACATAAGGTACTCCAGATCCTCAATGCCTTTTAAAAAGAAGCGGGCTATTATACTGAACAACTTTTGTTTTGTAACCATGCCTGTATCTCTAATAGTTTAGCTGGGCTCCTGGTGGTACACCTGGTGGTCTACATCTGTACTCCAGACCCTCGATGTCCTTGTGAAAAGAAGCGGCCCATCATACAGAACAACTTTTGTTTTGGAACCATGCCTGTATTGCCTGTATCTCTAATAGTTTAGCTGGGCTCCTGGTGGTACACCTGGCGGTCTACATAATGTACTCCAGATTCTCTATGTCCTTGTGAAAAGAAGCAGCCCATCATACTGGCCAACTTTCGTTTTTGTCTATTTCTGTATCTTTAATATTTTAGGTGGGCTCCTGACGATACACCTGGTGGTCTACATAAGGTACTCCAGATCCTCAATGTCCTTGTGAAAAGAAGCGGCCCATCATACTGAACAACTTTTATTTTGTAACCATGCCTGTATCTCTAATAGTTTAGCTGGGCTCCTGGTGGTACACCTGGTGGTCTACATCTGTACTCCAGACCCTCGATGTCCTTGTGAAAAGAAGCGGCCCATCATACAGAACAACTTTTGTCTTGGAACCATGCCTGTATCTCTAATAGTTTAGCTGGGCTCCTGGTGGTACACCTGGTGGTCTACATAAGGTACTCCAGATCCTCAATGTCCTTGTGAAAAGAAGCGGCCCATCATATTGAACAACTTTTGTTTTGGAACCATGCCTGTATCTCTAATAGCTTAGCTGGGCTCCTGGTGGTACACCTGGTGGTCTACATCTGTACTCCAGACCCTCGATGTCCTTGTGAAAAGAAGCGGCCCATCATACAGAACAACTTTTGTCTTGGAACCATGCCTGTATCTCTAATAGTTTAGCTGGGCTCCTGGTGGTACACCTGGTGGTCTACATAAGGTACTCCAGATCCTCAATGTCCTTGTGAAAAGAAGCGGCCCATCATATTGAACAACTTTTGTTTTGGAACCATGCCTGTATCTCTAATAGCTTAGCTGGGCTCCTGGTGGTACACCTGGTGGTCTACATCTGTACTCCAGACCCTCGAATGGTGATAAAAAGTAGCCTATGTCCATTCTCGGTATGCTAGCAAACTCTGTGCCAAGTTTCATGAAGATCGGTTCAGCGGTTTGGCCGTGAAAGCGTAGCAGACAGACAGACAGACAGACAGACAGACAGACTTACTTTCGCATTTATAATATTAGTGTGGATTGGGACAGTAGCAAAGTGCTGACTCAGATCTTTCAGAGGAATATTAGTTGAAGATTTCGTTCTTGTCTGCCTCTAGACCAAGGACGGATTCAAATTTCAGGTCCCGTCTTCTTTAGTTCACAGAACGCTCACCAAACTACTTAATTTCTTCCAGTTCCCGTACCATACGTACGTACTAGTGGAAGAAAAACTTTACCGCATAGTAATACGTGGTATTCACAAAGAAATTTCCGAAAACGAATTCTATGACGAAATAATCGGCTAAAACATCCTCAAATGGCGTGACGCCAGGTGAAATCAGGACCTTGGGGGAGCTGAACCCATCCCATCTCGCATTTTACAAGCTGCAACGCTCGCTGAAATCTGAGGCTAAAATTTAGATTACCTGACGTCGAGTTGGCTAACAAAAAAAATATGGGAATAAAATAGTACTCTAAGGTGTAATTTCACGAAGTTTCATGACGCGAAGCCTCATAGTTTCATTAAAATAAAATAAACAAAATCACATACATTTTGCACCATTTTCCACCATTTTATTGTTTGACAACTGTGTGCAAAAAGCAAAGGATTCACATTTACAGCCTCTGTGATATACTTTATTAATATTATACTTAATTTATAGAAATAAATGTAGATTTAATACTTAATATAACAAAAAATATATTTAAATGTTTAAATAACTTCTCTAACTATTTAAAATTCATATTTTTCATAAATTAATATCCAAACTCGATTACGATAAGTGTTTCATAAGTGCAATAACGAAACGCAAAGCGGCCATTTTGTTTTTGTGCGTCATGACAGTTGTGCGATTTTATTTTAGAACCAACTTCCGTGCACCCCGACTCGGATAGGTTAGGTTCGGTAGTTAGGTATTTAAGGGTGTTAGGTATTTTTTTATTGCCACCCGGAAAGTCCTTCAGTCAATAAATAAATAATTTGTGACAGAACCGAATCTACCCACCCCGACACTACCCATTGCTTGTCGCTCTTACTCCTAGAGTGTTTTTATAAAGCGTGGAGGCGCGGAGGAGCACGGCGGCCGCGAGTGGCTAGGAGCAGGTAGGCGAGCAAAGACTCCTGCCTGCTCCTAGGTACACGCGTGCAAACGCCGCGATACTCCGTGCCGGAGCCCATACCAGAAGGGACATTAGAACCAGAAATACTTACAGTGGAAGACTCCCACTCCTGAGAAAACTCCTACATTCCCTGACCCCATAGGTCAAGGTCAAAAGGTCAGGGAAAGTAGGAGTTTTCTCAGGAGTGGGAGTCCACTCCTGAGAAAACTCCTACATTCCCTGACCCCATAGGTCAAGGTCAAAAGGTCAGGGAATGTAGGAGTTTTCTCAGGAGTGGGAGTCTTCCACTGTAAGTATTTCTGGTTCTAATGTCCCTTCTGGTATGGGCTCCGGCACGGAGTATCGCGGCGTTTGCACGCGTGTACCTAGGAGCAGGCAGGAGTCTTTGCTCGCCTACCTGCTCCTAGCCACTCGCGGCCGCCGTGCTCCTCCGCGCCTCCACGCTTTATAAAAACACTCTAGGAGTAAGAGCGACAAGCAATGGGTAGTGTCGGGGTGGGTAGATTCGGTTCTGTCACAAATTATTTATTTATTGACTGAAGGACTTTCCGGGTGGCAATAAAAAAATACCTAACACCCTTAAATACCTAACTACCGAACCTAACCTATCCGAGTCGGGGTGCACGGAAGTTAGTTCTAAAATAAAATCGCACAACTGTCATGACGCACAAAAACAAAATGGCCAAAAAGGTACTCCAGGTCCTCAATGTCCTTGTAAAAAAAGCGGCCCATCATACCGAACAACTTTTGTTTTAGAACCATGCCTGTATCTCTAATAGTTTAGCTGGGCTCCTGATGGTACACCTGGTGGTCTACATAAGGTATTCCAGATCCTCAATGTCCTTGTGAAAAGAAGCGACCTATTATACTAAACAACTTTTGTTTTGGAACCATACCTGCATCTCTAATAGTTTAGCTGGGCTCCTGATGGTACACCTGGTGGTCTACATAAGGTACTCCAGATCCTCAATGTCCTTGTGAAAAGAAGCGGCCCATCATACTGAACAACTTTTGTTTCGGAACCATGCCTGTATCTCTAATAGTTTAGCTGGGCTCCTGGTGGTACACCTGGTGGTCTACATAAGGTACTCCAGATCCTCAATGTCCTTGTGAAAAGAAGCGGCCCATCATACTGAACAACTTTTGTTTTGGAACCATGCCTGTATCTCTAATAGTTTAGCTGGGCTCCTGGTGGTACACCTGGTGGTCTACATCTATACTCCAGACCCTCGAATGGTGATAAAAAGTAGTCTATGTCCGTTCTCGGTATGCTAGCAATCTCTGTGCCAAGTTTCATGAAGATCGGTTCAGCGGTTTGGCCGTGAAAGCGTAGCAGACAGACAGACAGACAGACAGACAGACAGAGTTACTTTCGCATTTATAATATTAGTGTGGATAAGGTTAAGTTAAGGTTAAAATGACGCAATGAATGAATTTGAATTAATTGGACATCTTTTTACTTGTTTATTTTTTATATTGTTTAATAACGTAATGTGACATGTATTCTTTAATTATAATAATAATTTGATTTTTAGACCACCTAGTTGCTACTCGATATTTTGCACGCTTGCATGCAAGCCGAATATTATGTACTTCCTAAATTGTTAAAACCTAATGTAACTATATTCTGGCGAATAAATTATCTTGATTCTTGATTCTTGATTCCACATTGTCTTGAACTCTAAAACGCTGAACAGCATTATGCGCCCTTAGCCAACAGGCATTGCATGTATTTGCAAAATCAGGAACCTGTCGAGGATTGATAATATTGCTTATGTAAGCATGTTCAGCAGTTCCGCTACGTAATGGACGAGAGCGTCTCCCTGTCTGTCTGACCATTGACAAACCGCACAATATACAAACAACGACAGTTTGGACATCGATCCAAACTGTCGTTCTCCAATATTGCCTTCACTCCTGTTATTCAATTCTATCACCAAGAGGTCAAAGCATTCTTGGCAAATGTTATCTCCATCTGCAACCTCACGTGCAGTCCATTCTTCAATCAAAGACACTATTTCAAGGTCCATGTCCATGGCATTAAAATGATAATGTCTAAGACCGTCAGCTGCAATATTGCAGTTTATGCATAAAGTCCTAGCCAGAGCCATAGTGAATATTAGAATCTGAAACAAAATACTCTTGTATGATTCGGGCAATGATATTATATACAGAACTATTCGGGAACTAATTCTGGTAAAACAAAGCAGGTGTTTGGGTTGTTCAACACACCAGTACTGCAGTGGTAGTAAGCTGTTCAATATAAATACCGTGATAAATAAGTACATTGATATGCGATGGGCACTGGCCAGTGACCGTAATAGGTAAATATAAAAAATACAAACTTACCCGGAGTTTCGTCCAAAGAAACGATATCCAAATCAATGTAGCTGAGTTCGAAGTCCGTTTATGTTAGCCGAAATTCGTGAATTTCAGATGAATAAGTCCAATGATGGTCCAATGGTAAGAAAAGGGTCGTAAAAATGAAGCTGTTAGCTGGTAACAAACGACACGACACGAGCACACACACAAAAATCATGGATGGACAAAAATCTTTTTGCGTTTCAATGACGTTTTCATTGTGATTTCTCCAGTGTCGAGTTCATTTTACTTAGGCTCAATTATTTATTTTATGGCGTTTCATCACGATTGTGATTTCGCCAGTGCCAAGTTTACTGTGATCATAGACTACTTCGACCTTTTTAATTTTCTCTAGACTAGATTTAATACTTAATATAACAAAAAATATATTTAAATGTTTAAATAACTTCTCTAACTATTTAAAATTCATATCCACACTTCCACACTAATATTATAAATGCGAAAGTAACTCTGTCTGTCTGTCTGTCTGTCTGTCTGTCTGCTACGCTTTCACGGCCAAACCGCTGAACCAATTTTCATGAAACTTGGCACAGAGATTGCTAGCATACCGAGAACGGACATAGGCTACTTTTTATCACCATTCGAGGGTCTGGAGTATAGATGTAGACCACCAGGTGTACCACCAGGAGCCCAGCTAAACTATTAGAGATACAGGCATGGTTCCAAAACAAAAGTTGTTCAGTATGATGGGCCGCTTCTTTTCACAAGGACATTGAGGATCTGGAGTACCCTATGTAGACCACCAGGTCTACCATCAGCAGCCCACCTAAACTATTGGAGATACAGAAATGGTTCCAAAACAAAAGTTGTTCAGTATGATGGGCCGCTTCTTTTCACAAGGACGTTGGGGATCTGGGGTACCTTATGTAGACCACCAGGTGTACCACCAGGAGCCCAGCTAAACTATTAGAGATATAGGCATGGTTCCAAAACAAAAGTTGTTCAGTATGATGGGCCGCTTCTTTTCACAAGGACATTGGGGATCTGGAGTACCTTTTGTAGACCACCAGGTGTACCACCAGGAGCCCAGCTAAACTATTAGAGATACAGGCATCATTCCAAAACAAAAGTTGTACAGTATGATGGGCCGCTTCTTTTCACAAGGACATTGAGGATCTGGAGTACCCTATGTAGACCACCAGGTCTACCATCAGCAGCCCACCTAAACTATTGGAGATACAGAAATGGTTCCAAAACAAAAGTTGTTCAGTATGATGGGCCGCTTCTTTTCACAAGGACATTGGGGATCTGGAGTACCTTATGTAGACCTCCAGGAGCCCAGCTAAACTATTAGAGATACAGGCATCATTCCAATACAAAAGTTGTTCAGTATGATGGGCCACTTCTTTTAACAAGGACATTGAAGATCTGGAGTACCTTATGCAGAACACCAGGTCTAACATCAGGAGCCCACCTAAACTATTGGAGATACAGAAATGGTTCCAGAACAAAAGTTGTTCAGTATGATGGGAATAAGTTGAGAAAGGACATTGCCTTCTTTGCCGAGGACAGAAAAACAAAAAATGTGGTATAGAGGTATAAAAATGTATCACAGTAACTTAAATTACCTTTTTATCTGTCTTATCTACTTATGCTGACTATTTAAGTGTGCTCAAATCGGCACCTCTGGAGTAAGTACTGTGTTATCTACTGACTTTGGTAGTCAATGGTTATAAATATTGATCTCTCAGGCCGGATAGCAAATTTTGAATTGTCCCTTTAACAACAGAAGCAAGCAAGTCATCTTTAAACAGTAGAGATAAGAACTGTTCTAATATCACTGTCACACTGACTATGAATACACATACCTACTTTAGAACTTCTACCTAAAAAAACTATCTAACGCGGACGAAGTCGCGGGTAAAAGCTAGTTTTTCATAAATTAATATCCAAACTCGATTACGATAAGTGTTTCATAAGTGCAATAACGAAACGCAAAGCGGCCATTTTGTTTTTGTGCGTCATGACAGTTGTGCGATTTTATTTTAGAACCAACTTCCGTGCACCCCGACTCGGATAGGTTAGGTTCGGTAGTTAGGTATTTAAGGGTGTTAGGTATTTTTTTATTGCCACCCGGAAAGTCCTTCAGTCAATAAATAAATAATTTGTGACAGAACCGAATCTACCCACCCCGACACTACCCATTGCTTGTCGCTCTTACTCCTAGAGTGTTTTTATAAAGCGTGGAGGCGCGGAGGAGCACGGCGGCCGCGAGTGGCTAGGAGCAGGTAGGCGAGCAAAGACTCCTGCCTGCTCCTAGGTACACGCGTGCAAACGCCGCGATACTCCGTGCCGGAGCCCATACCAGAAGGGACATTAGAACCAGAAATACTTACAGTGGAAGACTCCCACTCCTGAGAAAACTCCTACATTCCCTGACCTTTTGACCTTGACCTATGGGGTCAGGGAATGTAGGAGTTTTCTCAGGAGTGGGAGTCTTCCACTGTAAGTATTTCTGGTTCTAATGTCCCTTCTGGTATGGGCTCCGGCACGGAGTATCGCGGCGTTTGCACGCGTGTACCTAGGAGCAGGCAGGAGTCTTTGCTCGCCTACCTGCTCCTAGCCACTCGCGGCCGCCGTGCTCCTCCGCGCCTCCACGCTTTATAAAAACACTCTAGGAGTAAGAGCGACAAGCAATGGGTAGTGTCGGGGTGGGTAGATTCGGTTCTGTCACAAATTATTTATTTATTGACTGAAGGACTTTCCGGGTGGCAATAAAAAAATACCTAACACCCTTAAATACCTAACTACCGAACCTAACCTATCCGAGTCGGGGTGCACGGAAGTTGGTTCTAAAATAAAATCGCACAACTGTCATGACGCACAAAAACAAAATGGCCGCTTTGCGTTTCGTTATTGCACTTATGAAACACTTATCGTAATCGAGTTTGGATATTAATTTATGAAAAACTAGCTTTTACCCGCGACTTCGTCCGCGTTAGATAGTTTTTTTAGGTAGAAGTTCTAAAGTAGGTATGTGTATTCATAGTCAGTGTGACAGTGATATTAGAACAGTTCTTATCTCTACTGTTTAAAGATGACTTGCTTGCTTCTGTTGTTAAAGGGACAATTCAAAATTTGCTATCCGGCCTGAGAGATCAATATTTATAACCATTGACTACCAAAGTCAGTAGATAACACAGTACTTACTCCAGAGGTGCCGATTTGAGCACACTTAAATAGTCAGCATAAGTAGATAAGACAGATAAAAAGGTAATTTAAGTTACTGTGATACATTTTTATACCTCTATACCACATTTTTTGTTTTTCTGTCCTCGGCAAAGAAGGCAATGTCCTTTCTCAACTTATTCCCATCATACTGAACAACTTTTGTTCTGGAACCATTTCTGTATCTCCAATAGTTTAGGTGGGCTCCTGATGTTAGACCTGGTCTTCTGCATAAGGTACTCCAGATCTTCAATGTCCTTGTTAAAAGAAGTGGCCCATCATACTGAACAACTTTTGTATTGGAATGATGCCTGTATCTCTAATAGTTTAGCTGGGCTCCTGGAGGTCTACATAAGGTACTCCAGATCCCCAATGTCCTTGTGAAAAGAAGCGGCCCATCATACTGAACAACTTTTGTTTTGGAACCATTTCTGTATCTCCAATAGTTTAGGTGGGCTGCTGATGGTAGACCTGGTGGTCTACATAGGGTACTCCAGATCCTCAATGTCCTTGTGAAAAGAAGCGGCCCATCATACTGTACAACTTTTGTTTTGGAATGATGCCTGTATCTCTAATAGTTTAGCTGGGCTCCTGGTGGTACACCTGGTGGTCTACAAAAGGTACTCCAGATCCCCAATGTCCTTGTGAAAAGAAGCGGCCCATCATACTGAACAACTTTTGTTTTGGAACCATGCCTATATCTCTAATAGTTTAGCTGGGCTCCTGGTGGTACACCTGGTGGTCTACATAAGGTACTCCAGATCCCCAACGTCCTTGTGAAAAGAAGCGGCCCATCATACTGAACAACTTTTGTTTTGGAACCATTTCTGTATCTCCAATAGTTTAGGTGGGCTGCTGATGGTAGACCTGGTGGTCTACATAGGGTACTCCAGATCCTCAATGTCCTTGTGAAAAGAAGCGGCCCATCATACTGAACAACTTTTGTTTTGGAACCATGCCTGTATCTCTAATAGTTTAGCTGGGCTCCTGGTGGTACACCTGGTGGTCTACATCTATACTCCAGACCCTCGAATGGTGATAAAAAGTAGCCTATGTCCGTTCTCGGTATGCTAGCAATCTCTGTGCCAAGTTTCATGAAAATTGGTTCAGCGGTTTGGCCGTGAAAGCGTAGCAGACAGACAGACAGACAGACAGACAGACAGAGTTACTTTCGCATTTATAATATTAGTGTGGATATGAATTTTAAATAGTTAGAGAAGTTATTTAAACACTAGCTTTTACCCGCGACTTCGTCCGCGTTAGATAGTTTTTTTAGGTAGAAGTTCTAAAGTAGGTATGTGTATTCATAGTCAGTGTGACAGTGATATTAGAACAGTTCTTATCTCTACTGTTTAAAGATGACTTGCTTGCTTCTGTTGTTAAAGGGACAATTCAAAATTTGCTATCCGGCCTGAGAGATCAATATTTATAACCATTGACTACCAAAGTCAGTAGATAACACAGTACTTACTCCAGAGGTGCCGATTTGAGCACACTTAAATAGTCAGCATAAGTAGATAAGACAGATAAAAAGGTAATTTAAGTTACTGTGATACATTTTTATACCTCTATACCACATTTTTTGTTTTTCTGTCCTCGGCAAAGAAGGCAATGTCCTTTCTCAACTTATTCCCATCATACTGAACAACTTTTGTTCTGGAACCATTTCTGTATCTCCAATAGTTTAGGTGGGCTCCTGATGTTAGACCTGGTGTTCTGCATAAGGTACTCCAGATCTTCAATGTCCTTGTTAAAAGAAGTGGCCCATCATACTGAACAACTTTTGTATTGGAATGATGCCTGTATCTCTAATAGTTTAGCTGGGCTCCTGGAGGTCTACATAAGGTACTCCAGATCCCCAATGTCCTTGTGAAAAGAAGCGGCCCATCATACTGAACAACTTTTGTTTTGGAACCATTTCTGTATCTCCAATAGTTTAGGTGGGCTGCTGATGGTAGACCTGGTGGTCTACATAGGGTACTCCAGATCCTCAATGTCCTTGTGAAAAGAAGCGGCCCATCATACTGTACAACTTTTGTTTTGGAATGATGCCTGTATCTCTAATAGTTTAGCTGGGCTCCTGGTGGTACACCTGGTGGTCTACAAAAGGTACTCCAGATCCCCAATGTCCTTGTGAAAAGAAGCGGCCCATCATACTGAACAACTTTTGTTTTGGAACCATGCCTATATCTCTAATAGTTTAGCTGGGCTCCTGGTGGTACACCTGGTGGTCTACATAAGGTACTCCAGATCCCCAACGTCCTTGTGAAAAGAAGCGGCCCATCATACTGAACAACTTTTGTTTTGGAACCATTTCTGTATCTCCAATAGTTTAGGTGGGCTGCTGATGGTAGACCTGGTGGTCTACATAGGGTACTCCAGATCCTCAATGTCCTTGTGAAAAGAAGCGGCCCATCATACTGAACAACTTTTGTTTTGGAACCATGCCTGTATCTCTAATAGTTTAGCTGGGCTCCTGGTGGTACACCTGGTGGTCTACATCTATACTCCAGACCCTCGAATGGTGATAAAAAGTAGCCTATGTCCGTTCTCGGTATGCTAGCAATCTCTGTGCCAAGTTTCATGAAAATTGGTTCAGCGGTTTGGCCGTGAAAGCGTAGCAGACAGACAGACAGACAGACAGACAGACAGAGTTACTTTCGCATTTATAATATTAGTGTGGATATGAATTTTAAATAGTTAGAGAAGTTATTTAAACATTTAAATATATTTTTTGTTATATTAAGTATTAAATCTAGTCTAGAGAAAATTAAAAAGGTCGAAGTAGTCTATGATCACAGTAAACTTGGCACTGGCGAAATCACAATCGTGATGAAACGCCATAAAATAAATAATTGAGCCTAAGTAAAATGAACTCGACACTGGAGAAATCACAATGAAAACGTCATTGAAACGCAAAAAGATTTTTGTCCATCCATGATTTTTGTGTGTGTGCTCGTGTCGTGTCGTTTGTTACCAGCTAACAGCTTCATTTTTACGACCCTTTTCTTACCATTGGACCATCATTGGACTTATTCATCTGAAATTCACGAATTTCGGCTAACATAAACGGACTTCGAACTCAGCTACATTGATTTGGATATCGTTTCTTTGGACGAAACTCCGGGTAAGTTTGTATTTTTTATATTTACCTATTACGGTCACTGGCCAGTGCCCATCGCATATCAATGTACTTATTTATCACGGTATTTATATTGAACAGCTTACTACCACTGCAGTACTGGTGTGTTGAACAACCCAAACACCTGCTTTGTTTTACCAGAATTAGTTCCCGAATAGTTCTGTATATAATATCATTGCCCGAATCATACAAGAGTATTTTGTTTCAGATTCTAATATTCACTATGGCTCTGGCTAGGACTTTATGCATAAACTGCAATATTGCAGCTGACGGTCTTAGACATTATCATTTTAATGCCATGGACATGGACCTTGAAATAGTGTCTTTGATTGAAGAATGGACTGCACGTGAGGTTGCAGATGGAGATAACATTTGCCAAGAATGCTTTGACCTCTTGGTGATAGAATTGAATAACAGGAGTGAAGGCAATATTGGAGAACGACAGTTTGGATCGATGTCCAAACTGTCGTTGTTTGTATATTGTGCGGTTTGTCAATGGTCAGACAGACAGGGAGACGCTCTCGTCCATTACGTAGCGGAACTGCTGAACATGCTTACATAAGCAATATTATCAATCCTCGACAGGTTCCTGATTTTGCAAATACATGCAATGCCTGTTGGCTAAGGGCGCATAATGCTGTTCAGCGTTTTAGAGTTCAAGACAATGTGGAATCAAGAATCAAGAATCAAGATAATTTATTCGCCAGAATATAGTTACATTAGGTTTTAACAATTTAGGAAGTACATAATATTCGGCTTGCATGCAAGCGTGCAAAATATCGAGTAGCAACTAGGTGGTCTAAAAATCAAATTATTATTATAATTAAAGAATACATGTCACATTACGTTATTAAACAATATAAAAAATAAACAAGTAAAAAGATGTCCAATTAATTCAAATTCATTCATTGCGTCATTTTAACCTTAACTTAACCTTATCCACACTAATATTATAAATGCGAAAGTAACTCTGTCTGTCTGTCTGTCTGTCTGTCTGTCTGCTACGCTTTCACGGCCAAACCGCTGAACCGATCTTCATGAAACTTGGCACAGAGATTGCTAGCATACCGAGAACGGACATAGACTACTTTTTATCACCATTCGAGGGTCTGGAGTATAGATGTAGACCACCAGGTGTACCACCAGGAGCCCAGCTAAACTATTAGAGATACAGGCATGGTTCCAAAACAAAAGTTGTTCAGTATGATGGGCCGCTTCTTTTCACAAGGACATTGAGGATCTGGAGTACCTTATGTAGACCACCAGGTGTACCACCAGGAGCCCAGCTAAACTATTAGAGATACAGGCATGGTTCCGAAACAAAAGTTGTTCAGTATGATGGGCCGCTTCTTTTCACAAGGACATTGAGGATCTGGAGTACCTTATGTAGACCACCAGGTGTACCATCAGGAGCCCAGCTAAACTATTAGAGATGCAGGTATGGTTCCAAAACAAAAGTTGTTTAGTATAATAGGTCGCTTCTTTTCACAAGGACATTGAGGATCTGGAATACCTTATGTAGACCACCAGGTGTACCATCAGGAGCCCAGCTAAACTATTAGAGATACAGGCATGGTTCTAAAACAAAAGTTGTTCGGTATGATGGGCCGCTTTTTTTACAAGGACATTGAGGACCTGGAGTACCTTATGTCACCAGGTGTACCATCAGGGACCACGTAAACTATTAGAGCTACAGGTATGGTTCCAAAACAGAAGTTTTTCAGTATGATGGGCCGCTTCTTTTCACACGGACGTTGAGGATCTGGAGTACCTTATGTTGACCACCAGGTGTACCATCAGGAGGCCAGCTAAACTATTAGAGATACAGGCATGGTTCCAAAACAAAAGTTGTTCGGTATGATGGGCCGCTTCTTTTCACAAGGACATTGAGGATCTGGAGTACCTTATGTAGACCACCAGGTGTACCATCAGGAGCCCAGATAAACTATTAGAGATACAGGTATGGTTCCAAAACAGAAGTTGTTCAGTATGATGGGCCGCTTCTTTTCACAAGGACATTGAGGATCTGAAGTACCTTATGTAGACCACCAGGTGTACCATCAGGAGCCCAGCTAAACTATTAGAGATACAGGCATGGTTCCAAAACAAAAGTTGTTCAGTATGATGGGCCGCCTCTTTTCACCAGGACATTAAGGATCTGCAGTACATAATGTAGACCACCAGGTGTACCATCAGGAACCCACGTGAACTATTAGAGATACAGAAATGGTTCCAAAACAAAAGTGGTTCAGTATGATGGGCCGCTTCGTTTCACAAGGACATTGAGGATCTGGAGTACCTTATGTAGACCACCAGGTGTACCACCAGGAACCCACGTAAACTATTAGAGATACAGAAATGGTTCCAAAAAAAAAGTTGTTCAGTATGATGGGCCGCTTCTTTTCACAAGGATATTGAGGATCTGGAGTACCTTATGTCACCAGGTGTACCATCAGGAGACCACGTAAACTATTAGAGATACAGAAATGGTTCCGAAACAAAAGTTGTTCATGATGATGGGCCGCTTCTTTTCACAGGGACATTGAGGATCTGGAGTACCGTATGTAGACCATCAGGTCTACCATCAGGAGCCCACCTTATTGGAGATACAGAAATGGTTTCAGAACAAAAGTTGTTCAGTATGATGGGAATAAGTTGAGAAAGGACATTGCCTTCTTTACCGAGGACAGAAAAACAAAAAATGTGGTATATAGAGGTATAAAAATGTATAACAGTAACTTATATTACCTTTTGATCTGTCTAATCTACTTATGCTAACCATTTTAGTGTGCTCAAATCGGCACCTCTGGAGTAAGTACTCTGTTATCTACTGACTTTTGTATTCATTGGTTATAAATATTGATCTCTCAGGCCGGATAGCAAATTTTGAATTGTCCCTTTAACAACAGAAGCAAGCAAGTCATCTTTAAACAGTAGAGATAAGAACTGTTCTAATATCACTGTCACACTTACTATGTATACACATACCTACTTTAGAACTTCTGCCTAAAAAAAAACTATCTAACGCGGACGAAGTCGCGGGTAAAAGCTAGTAATACATAAATTCTTTTACACTATAAAAACAATTTTGTGAGAGCCATAATGTCAATTTTGTTTTAAAGGCGTTGCCAGTCAAAAGTTTTATATCATCGGGAATATGATTGTATATAGAGGCACACATATGAAATACATTCCTCTCATAAATTTTTTTGTGGGAAGGAGGTTGATACAATAAATTTTGGATATGCGCTCTGGTTGACCTTTGACTAACTTCGCCTCTTGTTACCCAGTAGTTCGGATGTTTCTTAACAAATATACATATGTCTCTTATGTACATGCACGGGAGAGGGAGGATGTTTAGTTTCTTAAAAAGGGGTTTACAACTCTCGTCAAATTTTGCATTGCAAATAGCACGAATGCTCTTTTTTTGCAACTTAAAGACTGTTTCTACATCAACTGAGTTGCCCCAGAGTATCAAGCCATAACTGAGTATGGATGATACATAACCATGGTAGGCAATTATTGCAGCCTCAGTTGATATAGTTTGCCTTAACCTCCTCAGTGCAAACACAAACCTATTGAGTTTACTGCATACTGAGAGAACATGTGCTTTCCAACTAAGATTTTTGTCAATCACTATACCCAAAAAGTTTAATACATCGACTTCATTTACTATCTCATCATTAAAGCTTAAAGTAATTTTTTTTGGGTTGGAATTATAGGAAGAAAATTGCATAATCTTTGTTTTGTCAATGTTATTTATTAAGTTATTTGCGTTCATCCATTTTATAACGTTTTTAAAGGCATTATTGGATTCATATTCAAAAGTGCTACTGTTTTTGCTTTTGATTAAGAGAGTTGTATCATCCGCAAACTGGATACAATGTTGAGGCGTAGCATCCGATAGATCGTTCACGTAAAGAATGAACAGTAATGGGCCAAGCACACTTCCCTGTGGTACACCTACACCGTTTATTTTGTATGATGAGCGGTATGTAATTTTAGTAATAACTTTTCCGGATGTATCAAGTTTGTCAATTTCTGTACATTGTTGTCTATCCCGTAAAAAACTTGCTATCCAGTCCAGTGCTTTCCCTCTTATCCCATAACAACTTAGTTTCTTTAAAAGTATTGAGTGACTGACAAAGTCGAAGGCCTTACTCATATCTAAAAATATGCCTAAAATTGGTGTTTTTCTGTTCAGATTTTCCGTCACTTCGTGTACAAGATCAAAACAGGCATGAGAAGTATATAATCCTTTGCGAAAACCATACTGCTCAGGTCGTAAGATTTTATATTTTGTTAAGAAATCATTTATTCTACTTTGTATAGTCTTTTCAAAAACTTTGGACAAAATTGGAAGTAACGTTATGGGTCGATAGTTTGCCGGATCAAAACGGTCACCTTTCTTGAAAAGGGGCTTTACTATGCTAATTTTAAGCTTTTCCGGGAAGACTCCTTCAGTGAAAGAAAGATTTATTAAATGGGCAAGGGGGTGACATAGCTTCGTAGCGCATAACTTTAGAACATTTGTAATCATGTTGTCATAGCCACAGGCATTACTAGTTTTTAATGACATTATGGCATTGTAAATTTCGGCTGATGATGTCGGTTTTAAAAATATTGTCTTTGGGTTTGTTTTTTGTAAATTTGCGTTTGTGTTATGATTATGATACGAAAGATTTAAATTTGTCGGTGTAGAATTATTATTAGTCAAATTTATAAAGTAGTCATTTAATAAATTGCATATGTCAGAAGGATTAAAATATTTATTACCATTAAATTTAATTTTATCAATGTCAGTAAAATGTGGGTCATTTATTATTGTTGAAGATATTGTATTCCAAGTGGCTTTACATTTTTACTTCCTCTGATGTAATTACGATTTTTAAGTCTTTGAGCGTTATTTATACACTTTTTAAGTACGCTACTGTATTTCAAATATTTAGCTTCATTTATTTTATTGTTAGATTTAATAGTTTTATATTTCAAGTATAAAGCTCGTTTAGCTTTTGAAGACTTTTTAAGTCCTTTCGTCAACCATCTCAGGGTTTTAGGTCTGTTAGTCACTTTGACTTTAATTGTAGGGAAGCATAATTTATAAATCAAACACAACAGCTCATAAAAAGAATCAAATGGCTCTACAAAACTTTCAGACTGAAAGACATCCGTAAATGATAGAGCAGAGATGCATTTAAAAAATTTTTCTTTGTTTCGTTGGCAATAATCAATTTTATATTGAAACCAGGTAGAGAAAGCTCTTCGTTTGTTAATTTGGAAGGTGATAGTCTGTGCAGTTTCATGATCTGAAAGACCAAGGTACAATATTTCCGAGTTTGCTGACTGAATATTGCTTGCAATTTGGTCAATGCATGCACCATCTCAAGTAGGAAGCAAGATATGTTATTTAATGTTGTAATTTTGTAAAAGGCTTTCCAAATCTATCGCGTGTTTGTCTTTTAGTAAAATGTCAATATTCCAGTCACCTGTGAGAACAATTTTTTTCCGTTTGTACTTTGAGGCTAAAGTATCAAGAATTTTTTCAAGTTTGTAAATAAATAAAGAGACATTAGTTTTTGTTTTGTTAGGGATTCTATAAATATTTATAACTATAAGACCCAAACTCATAATCTCAATACCGCAGCACTCAAAAGTATTTTCTGTTGCCTGCTTCGCAACAAAATCTAGTGGCCTATAGTCATAGCATGTTTTAATCAAAATACAAGTCCCACCTCTACCATATCCACGACAATACGCTGCCGCCATCTTAAAGTTATTTAGTTTAACATTACTCTCCGATCCGCGCTTGACAAAAGTTTCACACATACATATTATATCAAACTCCTTTCCCTGTTCCTTTAACTCGCTTAGTGTAATTTCTAATAAATCCAATTTACAACATAAACCATGCATATTCTGATGTAAGATTCTTAAAGTATCCAGATGAATCTGAGGCGTCATGTTTGGGGTATCAACTTGTGAGGTTTTTGAATTACATTGCATTTTGGGGGCGAAAAAACTGTTTGTCAGAGCGTCTCAACATCTCTTGTTCACGATTTTTATCTACATTTTGTGTGCTTGAAGTTGATTTACAATTTAACAAGTTAATTTCATTATTTAAGTTTGAAACAATTGAATAGATATTTAGCCGCAAAAATTTCCCCGTATGACTTCTGTAACAAACATTTAATAATACACAATTTTGGAAATTTTTAACAAATGATTGCATTTCGTTTTTGAATGAGTAATTATTGAAATACTTGTATTTTGAAACATTTAACAAGAGAACAGTATTATTTTTGAACAAATAAAGGACGCTACATAGGCTAGAAAACAGAGAGTAAGGGCATTTGTCATTACTACCCACTGATAGAATAATTATATCATTATCTCGTATGTAATTTTTGGAATTCTCTAAATCCTTCAAAATGTGTGTACTCGATGCACCAGGTTTTATTATAGCCGATATGATCTCTTTATTCCCAAACCTTGTGCGATTTAATCTGGTAGAGATCCCTCTTGCATGCTCGTCACCAAAAATGTAAATTGAAGATTTATCTGAACCGCGGCTATTATTCAATATTGAGGACGAGTAGAGCTTCTCCTGCGGCGATGTTGTCTGGGAAGTAGGTGATGTGTTTGGAGTGCTGACATATTTGGGTTTTCTTTTTAATGGATCTTTAATATTCTTGAGTGTAGATCTTGGTGTCTGTATGTTATTTGTCTGTACTAAATGTGCGTTAATTATACTGAGATTTACCATTTGCTTGCTAGCGAAGTCACTTTTTTGCTTTGAAGGCGTAGTTTTTGATAAAATAGTCAGCTGTTTTATCTTATCCTGTTGACGTTTTATTAGAAGTTTTATTATTAGAAGTGGTACTACCTGCGCCAGCAAGTGGATCAATCTCGTTTGCAGAACCTTCTAGCTCTAATGTAGAAGCATCTAGTGAACCTAGCTCGGATTTCCCAGGAATCGAAGATGGACCCAGAATGCCCGAGGAGACTCGAATATTATTGCAAGGGTATAGCTGCACTCCAGATACACCATCTCATTGCTTTGTTCCTGAGTGCAATAATGTGGAGCGTCGGAGAGTACCCTTTTATTTGAGAAAAAGGATTCTGACGGACTGCAAAATATTTATTACTCCTGGTGCACGGGTCTGTAACCATCATTTAGAGGTTTATGATTTTGATTTTCTAAATGATTATGAATTTACAACTGAATTCACTCCAGTATTAATTGTCCAAATGTTAGATATGCTACGCAAAAGGAGTATTGATGGAGTCATCAATTTCGAAAATATTGAAAGTGCTAATGAAAAAATCTGCAAATACTGGACAGGTTTTACAATTGTACAATTTCTGTTAGTATTGAACTGTTTAACACAGCTGCGTGGCATTTGTCGCCGACCTAAAACAGCACTTGGCCTGTTTTTGGTACGGTTACGAACAGGGGAGCCCCTTCGGAGAATAGCTTCCCTATTTTGTATCTCCACAGGCCTGCTATGTACTTATTTAAAAAAAACACGTAGCTTTTTGATGACCCAATACGTTCATCTTCATTTGGGTATAAACTCTATAACCAGAGAAAACCTGTCCAGTAGAAACCTATTACTACCACAGGGTCTCTTTGGTACAGAAACTAACAATCCAATTGTGATTCTAGATGGAACATATGTTTATTTGCAAAGATCTTCCAACTATTTGTTTCAAAAAAAGACAGACAGTCTTCATAAATTCACAAATCTGGTGAAACCATTTTTAGTAGTAGCATCTGATGGATACATAGTTGATATTTTAGGTCCATATGCAGCCACAACATCAGATGCTGATATAGTTAAACAATTATTCCAACCAGAAACACCTCAAAGGGGATTCTTTAGACCGAATGATGTATTCATTTTAGACCGTGGATTTCGTGATGCCATCGGGTTGCTCACATCGTTAGGTTATCATGTTCATCACCCAGAGACCCGTGGTGTAGGTGAAACCCAACTGACAACTATAAAAGCCAACAGATCCAGGATGGTTACTTTGATCCGGTGGGTTGTTGAGGTTGTAAACGGTCGATTCAAGCGGGATTTTAAAATATTTAGAAATAAATATTTTAATCTGGCGACGAAAAACCTGATGAATGATTTTAAAATAGCTGGTGCTTTAATAAATCATTTTCATCCTGCTATAGTTGACCGTACTGATGCTCAAACATTATTAAACCGTGCTCAGAAAAGAATAAGATTACCAAATTATTTTGCTGACCATGCAATTTCAAGACAGCTGAACAGGAGACAAGCCAACTTTGTGCGGATAAATGCAGAAGTACCACAGCTGAACATGTTCCCCATGATGGAAATGTCAGATTTAATTCTGTTCAGTTTAGGGACATATCAAATTAAACAAGCCAGGTCTTATTATGGGGATCATGTTCGAGCCAATGGCACTTTTGAAGTAGAAGTTAGTAGGGATATTAATGTCACAAATGTCCCAGGTATCCAGTCAGCACATGAGACACTTCTATTAAGAGGAAGAATCTCGTCCCGTCACCGAACAAACAAAGTATATTATACATACATATTAATAAAAAATAATGAAAATGATTGCGAAGATAGAATTTGTGGTTATTACTGCAGCTGCATAATTGGAAGGCGAACTTTGGGAAGCTGTGCTCATGTGATGACCATTGTTTGGTACCTGGGATGGGCTCGTCACCATCCTCATGAAATTGCTGCGCTAGCTCAGTTCTTAGATAATATATTAGTTAGAGAAGATGTGGAAAATGAGGAAGATGATGAATAAATAGATGAGCAATATAAAAAAATGTGTTTTATTCCTTATAAATATATATTTTAATACCTTCACAAGATAAGACTGCACTAAAAATTAAATACTGAAGGCTGATTTGTGTGTATCGTTACAGCAGTGCCACAGGGTAGGATTTGTGTATAAGTTACTGGCCAGACCAGTTTTTGGGATTAACTAGTTTCGCCAAGTAAAACCATGTTTATCCTAAAATCTGGTCTGGCCAGTACATGCATTAACCAGCGAGGATAAACTGGTTCAGGCAAAAATAGTATTTGAATTTAACTGAATTGTCTTATGGCCGATATGAGAAACAAGTATATAGATTAGATTAGATTAGATTAGATTAGATTATTCTTTATTAAATAAACTTAATTATAAATAGGTACAATTATATGAAATATATCATAGGATGAACCTTTATTATCATTAGCCTAAAGGCCTCCCTCCCCTTCTTCCCTATTTTGGGCCGCCTCCATCCAATTCCGGTCTTGCGCATGTATTTTATTTTTCCACCTCTTTCGAGGTCTACCGCGCTTAGTAGGGACATTGCGAAATTGTGTATTTTTTAGCCCAAAGTTCATGCAGCATCCTGGCATATCTGGCAACGTGACCAGCCCAATCCCATTTTAAGAATGCTGCTTTCTGATCTACATCAACAATTTTTATGCGGGATAAGGGTTTTGCCTAGGTAAAGGTTTTTTCTAGAGGGCAAAACGTATTGTCGGTCGCTTTGGAGGGTGATGTGTGATTTTATAGGATTTTTACAGATATCACAACATTTTTGGATATTTGTTTTGAAAATCATTTATTGACAGACAGCTCAAACGACAACGACATTTTTTTTGTGGCATGGCTTCTAGCTTTTTAGCCAAAAATTATTAGTTACAACGTTCCGGTGCACACAACATTCATAAAATAACATTATTGTTTTTCTAGAAATTGCAGGTCTTTAAAAATTATTTATTTATTCTAAATTTTATCTTTTAAAAAGCCCTTTTAGAAAAAGCAACTATTGTTGTGGTTAGAATTTTAATTTACTTTAATACCACTACCGTGACATCTCTTTTGGACGGGTAATAATTGCGGCTGAGGTAAAGATATGATATTCTTTTTTATAACTGTAACAGGTTAATGAACCAACCACGTGTAAGACCTTCAAATAGTTGAATGACCTAAAGCCTTGAAGAGATCATATTACTAGAAATTACTTTTATTAATCTAAATGTCAACCTACGTCACACCCATGTAATATCAACATTCCAGACTTAAAAAACCTAGTATATAAGCCTTGCCAATTTTCCTAATTATTCATTATACGTTGGTACTCCAAGCAAAGTGTTTCTCTCGAGCTCCTTCCGCTAAGGCCCTTATTGCATGGCGACCCTGCCAGTGCTGCCTTTCGGCAGTGCTGAGCTGTGGTCTTCCATAAGATGTTAGTTGGTAGGTGGGCTGGACGAGTTCATCCAGTATATAGCAAGCACCAGTTTGTGCTAAGTTAAAACGTGAAAGTCATTACGTCATTTGATAATAGTACATACAGCCGTCAACAAAGTTATTAAACGTCATCATCGCGTAAAAAAAAAAGGTGCCGTAACAAATTTATGACCCGATGGCATGGGTCCAAAACGTATAAAGTCAAGTAAGTTGAAGGCGCATGAGAGTTGCAAGCCATTGGAAGTGTCGCAGTCAGATGGATGATGGTTGAGGAAGATAAGCAGAGTAGCAGGGAGCCGGGAGATTTGTTCGAGTCGGAAGTGGACCAAGCCGGGTGGTAAATATCTGGTTTCATAATACGTAACCTGAACCAAAGTCAATGCGGTTAGTGATGTGAAATAATCAAGTGAAATATCCGTAAGTGTTTACATTATTGTGTTAAATTGGTTAAATAGTAACAGTTTTCGGCATTCGACAGTTTTTCACAAATTTATATTTTCTTTATTTAGTATTGTTTATTATTATTGATGAAGCAGATTAAAAAAAATACAAAAATTGGAACGTATTTGCGTAAAAATATTTTGTTTACACATTACCAAATAGTTTTTGTAGAAAGTTTTAAGAATATTTTGATTTAGTTTAGGATAGGTAAAAATTATCCAAGACTAGCTTTTACCCGCGACTTCGTCCGCGTTAGATAGTTTTTTTTTGGCACAGGTTATTCATAGTAAGTATGCCAGTGAATTTAGAACAGTTCTTATCTCTACTGTTTAAAGATGACTTGCTTGCTTCTAATGTTAAAGGGACAATTCAAAATTTGCTATCCTGTGTAGTGCCCTGAGAGATCAATATTTATAACCATTGAATACAAAAATCAGTAGATAACAAAAAAATCTTCGGTAAAAAGTAGCCAATGTCCTATCTCAACTTATTCCCATCAAACTGAACAACTTTTGTTTTGGAACCATTTCTGTATCTCTAATAGTTTAGATGGGCTCCTGATGGTACACCTGGTGGTCTACATAAGGTACTCCAGATCCTCAATATCCTTGTGAAAAGAAGCAGCCCATCATACTGAACATTTTTTGTTTTAGAACCATGCCTGTATCTCTAATAGTTTAGCTGGGCTCCTGATGGTACACCTGGTGGTCTTCATAATGTACTCCAGATCCTCTATGTCCTTGTGAAAAGAAGCAGCCCATCATACTGAACAACTTTTGTTTTGGAACCATTTCTGTATCTCTAATAGTTTAGCTGGTCTCCTGATGGTACACCTGGTGGTCTACATAATATACTCCAGATTCTCTATGTCCTTGTGAAAAGAAGCAGCCCATCATACTGAACAACTTTTGTTTTAGAACCATGCCTGCATCTCTATAAGTTTAGCTGGGCTCCTGATGGTACACCTGGTGGTCTACATAAGGTACTCGAGATCCTCAATGTCCTTGTGAAAAGAAGCGGCCCATCATACTGAACAACTTTTGTTTGGGAACCATGCCTGTATCTCTAATAGTTCAGGTGGGCTCCTGATGGTACACCTGGTGATCTACATAAGGCAATCCAGATCCTCAATGTCCTTGTGAAAAGAAGCGGCCCATCATATTGAATAACTTTTGTTTTGGAACCATGCCTGTATCTCTAATAGTTCAGGTGGACTCCTGATGGTACACCTGGTGGTCTACATAAGGTACTCCAGATCCTCAATGTCCTTGTGAAAAGAAGCGGCCCATCATACTGAACAACTTTTGTTTCGGAACCATGCCTGTATCTCTAATAGTTTAGCTGGGCTCCTGGTGGTACACCTGGTGGTCTACATCTGTACTCCAGACCCTCGAATGGTGATAAAAAGTAGCCTATGTCCGTTCTCGGTATGCTAGCTATCTCTGTGCTAAGTTTCATGAAGATCGGTTCAGCGGTTTGGCCGTGAAAGCGTAGCAGACAGACAGACAGACAGACAGACAGACAGAGTTACTTTCGCATTTATAATATTAGTGTGGAAGTGTGGATGTGTGTGATTCATTAATTAAAGATGATACAAAGTTAATTATGAGCTTATGGTCTAGTAGTTAGAAAGAATAAGTTTTCTCATGAAATCCACATCCACACTTCCACACTAATCCACACTAGTCCACATCCACACTAATATTATAAATGCGAAAGTAACTCTGTCTGTCTGTCTGTCTGTCTGTCTGTCTGCTACGCTTTCACGGCCAAACCGCTGAACCGATCTTCATGAAACTTGGCACAGAGTTTGCTAGCATACCGAGAATGGACATAGGCTACTTTTTATCACCATTCGAGGGTCTGGAGTACAGATGTAGACCACCAGGTGTACCACCAGGAGCCCAGCTAAGCTATTAGAGATACAGGCATGGTTCCGAAACAAAAGTTGTTCAATATGATGGGCCGCTCCTTTTCACAAGGACATTGAGGATCTGGAGTACCTTATGTAGACCACCAGGTGTACCACCAGGAGCCCAGCTAAACTATTAGAGATACAGGCATGGTTCCAAGACAAAAGTTGTTCTGTATGATGGGCCGCTTCTTTTCACAAGGACATCGAGGGTCTGGAGTACAGATGTAGACCACCAGGTGTACCACCAGGAGCCCAGCTAAGCTATTAGAGATACAGGCATGGTTCCAAAACAAAAGTTGTTCAATATGATGGGCCGCTTCTTTTCACAAGGACATTGAGGATCTGGAGTACCTTATGTAGACCACCAGGTGTACCACCAGGAGCCCAGCTAAACTATTAGAGATACAGGCATGGTTCCAAGACAAAAGTTGTTCTGTATGATGGGCCGCTTCTTTTCACAAGGACATCGAGGGTCTGGAGTACAGATGTAGACCACCAGGTGTACCACCAGGAGCCCAGCTAAACTATTAGAGATACAGGCATGGTTACAAAATAAAAGTTGTTCAGTATGATGGGCCGCTTCTTTTCACAAGGACATTGAGGATCTGGAGTACCTTATGTAGACTACCAGGTGTATCGTCAGGAGCCCACCTAAAATATTAAAGATACAGAAATAGACAAAAACGAAAGTTGGCCAGTATGATGGGCTGCTTCTTTTCACAAGGACATAGAGAATCTGGAGTACATTATATAGACCGCCAGGTGTACCACCAGGAGCCCAGCTAAACTATTAGAGATACAGGCAATACAGGCATGGTTCCAAAACAAAAGTTGTTCTGTATGATGGGCCGCTTCTTTTCACAAGGACATCGAGGGTCTGGAGTACAGATGTAGACCACCAGGTGTACCACCAGGAGCCCAGCTAAACTATTAGAGATACAGGCATGGTTACAAAACAAAAGTTGTTCAGTATAATAGCCCGCTTCTTTTCAAAAGGCATTGAGGATCTGGAGTACCTTATGTAGACCACCAGGTGTACCATCAGGAGCCTGTAGCGACCTCTGGGAGCTACAACAAGAAGCTCACTCAAAGTGGTTCACGAGCAAGCAAGTCGCAACAGAAGTTCCAACATAGCTGCAAGATGGCGCCACGTGACAGAACAAAGAGCCTGAAACGCGGTATCGAAGTGTTTCACCGCGCAACGCATATATACAACTTCCAATTCTATCCAGGCGGACCAGTCGGTCCCCTGGCCACAACACCCGGCCAGGCGGGTAGCTACCCTTTTCCCGACTCCACCTGGAACCCTCCATTCTGCCTATTGGCATCACTCCTGTCACCCGCCAATATTGGTGACCCCTACCTTGGACTTCGCAGCCTTCAACCACGCATCAACTACTACAGCATGCAGCCAACTACTACGTCATCAGCACCCACCGCAGTCACAGCACGGCAGCTTCACTGGTCTTCCATCATCGTCTCGACTCACCGTAGACGTCCCGACTCACCGTGGACATTGGAACCAGCACTGCTTCGCCACGCCTGACTGTATCAACACGCTACATGACGTCATCAGCCCCACTTCGCTCGCTGACAGTATCGACCTCCGGTCTTGAGGGGGAGTACTGTAGCGACCTCTGGGAGCTACAACAAGAAGCTCACTCAAAGTGGTTCACGAGCAAGCAAGTCGCAACAGAAGTTCCAACATAGCTACAAGATGGCGCCACGTGACAGAACAAAGAGCCTGAAACGCGGTATCGAAGTGTTTCACCGCGCAACGCATATATACAACTTCCAATTCTATCCAGGCGGACCAGTCGGTCTCCTGGCCACAACACCCGGCCAGGCGGGTAGCTACCCTTTTCCCGACTCCACCTGGAACCCTCCATTCTGCCTATTGGCATCACTCCTGTCACCCGCCATAAGCCCACCTAAACTATTAGAGATACAGAAATGGTTCCAAAACGAAAGTTGACCAGTATGATGGGCTGCTTCTTTTCACAAGGACACAGAGGATCTGGAGTACATTATGTAGACCACCAGGTGTATCATCAAGAGCCCAGCTAAACTATAAGAGATACAGGCATGGTTCCAAAACAAAAGTTGTTCAGTATGATGGGCTGCTTCTTTTCACAAGGACATTGAGGATCTGGAGTACCTTATGTAGACCACCAGGTGTACGATCAGGAGCCCACTTGAACTATTAGAGATACAGAAATGGTTCCAAAACAAAAGTTGTTCAGTATGATGGGCCGCTTCTTTTCACAAGGACATAGAGGATCTGGAGTACCTTATGTAGACCACCAGGTGTATCATCAAGAGCCCAGCTAAACTATAAGAGATACAGGCATGGTTCCAAAACAAAAGTTGTTCGGTATGATGGGCCGCTTCTTTTCACAAGGACATAGAGGATCTGGAGTACCTTATGTAGACCACCAGGTGTACCATCAGGAGCCCACCTAAATCTGAACCTGTTTCTACAAAAACTATCTAACGCGGACGAAGTCGCGGGTAAAAGCTAGTAATTAAATAATCTAAAGTAACTTTGAAAAACCAAACTTAAGTTTTTTATGTTTAACCAATAGTTACTTAGGACGTGAAAATTAAGTATCAACAAGTTAAGTATCGTGTTATCCGATTTTCGAGTCTAGCATTTTTTTTTGTAATGAGTAACAATGATGTATCCTGACCTATGACAGTATGAATGAATTCACATAAATTTATACATACAAGGAAAATAGCAACATCAGCTTTTAGCAAGTATGTTTATTCTAAACAACCACCATAAATGGTATTGACAGTCACATCTGAAGAATACACCAAATAGGATTGTACCTATACTACAAACAGTACTAAATATAACTTGACTTAAGACAAGACGTCAGATATTTATAGTAACGTTACGTAGTTAAAAAATTTACGAATAACTCTTACAATCAGAATAAGAAAGATGTACGCCTATAATATATCTATCTCATCAGTAGTTGCATATTAAAAAACATTTTGACTTATTATTATAAAGATCAATTTGGTATGTCAATTTACTTCTATTAAACACTCATAGTATAGATAGGTAAAAGAAAATAATTTACAATGAGCTTACAAAAATAATTAAGGTTTGGTTAAACTCAAAATGTCGACATGACAAACAATTACTGACCGAAGAAAAGATATGTCTACACAATGTTGTCAAACTTTTATTACAAATTTACAAAACGTGAACACTGTATTTAACATTTCTATTTTTTGCATTTGATATTTAAATTATATTAACTATCATGGCGTATTGTATTTTTTTGCACTAGAAATAAATATTAAGTTACAATTACTCTAATTAGAGAAAAGAAAAGATTACGAATACAATGTATGAAATCTTTATAGAGCAGTTTAGTAAAAAGTTTGAAGTACTATATAGAAGTAGTAGTGTATGTTATATTTTTGGCACAAACATTGAAAAGATTATTATATACAAAAATATCTTTTGATTTCAAGACACGCTGTTTCTGACTATGAACACACCAGAAATTGTCACGTTGCAGTGACACGGTAGAGCTGTATTTAACGATGTTTATAAATGTACTGACATTATAATTTTAATATGTCCCGCTAACACGTGTTTCTCGCGGTGTTAGGTTATCCAGCACTAACGAATCTATAAATAGCAAGGTTGAAAACACATTTTATAACTAAGAAATCTGACTCCGCACTTTAATGTTATAGAACAGTTTGGTTAAGAATTAGAGGAAATATTTGTTAATCTGACTATTTCGAAAGATAATGGCAATACAGAGACATATCAGTCCTCGCAAACGAATAGCAGGTATTGAATTCATAAGTATGCTGATGAGACGCGTAATGTAATGAGAATGATAGATTGAGTATCTTAGCGATGCGATACTGTACGACACTCTAAGACGTGATACAGAGTGTTAACATAAAGAGATTGTTTTGTCTGACCGTGCGAGATTTCGCTGCACGTCATGCACGTACGAGGGGTGGCTGATAAGTAATCTACCTAACTATGAAAGAAAAGTCTTTGATGGCTAGTTTTTATTTATTTTTCTATATAGTCACCTGCAACTGAAATGCCTTTATGACATCTGTCAATAAGTGACATCAAGCCCTTAAAATAGTAATTTTTATTTTGTTCGTCGAAATGGTCAGTCACAGCCGCCTTCATCCGTCAAAAATCTGCGCCCCCTCATTTTTTTCTTTAAATCTTTGAATAAGTAATAGTCACAGGGAGCCAGATCTGGACTATAAAGTGGATGGTTGATTTCTGTGAAGCCGTTTTTAGTCAAGGCTGACCTCGCCGTTAAGGCTGTGTGAACAGGAGCATTGTCTTGTAATATCAGAACACTTTTGCTGAGTTTGCCCCTTCGCTTTTCCTTAATTTGTTCACGAAGCTGGTCAAGCAAGTTTGCGTAATATTCAGCATTCATTGTTGTATTATTCGGCAAATAATCAATCATCAAAATCCCCTCGTCCTCCCAAAATACGGTAGCCATTAGTTTACCAGCTGATGGTCCGGCCTGAAACTTCCTTGGCGGCTTTTCTCCCTTAAACTTCCATTGCATCGACTCTTGTTTGCTTTTTGGGTCCCACTGGCGGATCCAAGTTTCATCGCCGGTCACAATTTGAGAGATAGTCTCTTCTTCTTTCCCTTTTACCAGGTCTAGAACGCCTGACAACATTCTACTCGCCTCTGTTTGTCAAAGAGGGTCAACATTCTAGGTACCCAGCGCGCGCTCACCTTGGACATTCCCAAATGTTCGTGAATTATTTCATGGACTCGTTCCTTGCTGATGCCCACATCTCTGGCTATCTCCCACTGTTTGATTCGCCGATCTGCAAGTATCAGGTTCTTCACCTTTTCAACATTATCTGCGGTAACTGCAGAAATTGGCCTTCCACTACGTGGGTCATCTTTCAAGCTCTTCCGGCCATGTTTAAATTGCTTCGACCAAAACTTTACAACAAACTCAGAAGGACATGAATCACCGAACCTTTAACATGCGCTCTCTGATCTGCGTTGGCGTATTTACTTCTTTACATAGGAATTTAATGACAGCTCGATGCTCTAATTTTATAATTTTCTTTCGACATGGTGAAATCAAAGCCGCGCCAAAAATTTAAAAAAAAGAATAAATAAAGAACATGATTGTGTAATGGCCAGTTCGAATTTCGAAACTTTCTTTAACAAAGTAGATCTTATATCAGCCGCCCCTCGTAGTTTTTCTAGTGTAACTAGAAGCAATATACAATAGCCATGTTTAACTTTAGTAATTTGAATTAACTTTTAACAAACCACTAGAAATATAAAAATAATACTTTTGTTTTTGTTAAAGTACAAAATCCATCACAGACTTTTAACATAGAGAATTACGTTTTTGTACCAAATTATAAAGGAGATACCCAATACTTTTTTTTCTAAATATATTTTACCTAAAATAATTAATAAATACGAAATGAGAATGGATAGTTATATTATATACTAGCTTTTACCCGCGACTTCGTCCGCGTTAGATAGTTTTTTTTTAGGCAGAAGTTCTAAAGTAGGTATGTGTATACATAGTAAGTGTGACAGTGATATTAGAACAGTTCTTATCTCTACTGTTTAAAGATGACTTGCTTGCTTCTGTTGTTAAAGGGACAATTCAAAATTTGCTATCCGGCCTGAGAGATCAATATTTATAACCAATGAATACAAAAGTCAGTAGATAACAGAGTACTTACTCCAGAGGTGCCGATTTGAGCACACTAAAATGGTTAGCATAAGTAGATTAGACAGATCAAAAGGTAATATAAGTTACTGTTATACATTTTTATACCTCTATATACCACATTTTTTGTTTTTCTGTCCTCGGTAAAGAAGGCAATGTCCTTTCTCAACTTATTCCCATCATACTGAACAACTTTTGTTCTGAAACCATTTCTGTATCTCCAATAAGGTGGGCTCCTGATGGTAGACCTGATGGTCTACATACGGTACTCCAGATCCTCAATGTCCTTGTGAAAAGAAGCGGCCCATCATCATGAACAACTTTTGTTTCGGAACCATTTCTGTATCTCTAATAGTTTACGTGGTCTCCTGATGGTACACCTGGTGACATAAGGTACTCCAGATCCTCAATATCCTTGTGAAAAGAAGCGGCCCATCATACTGAACAACTTTTTTTTTGGAACCATTTCTGTATCTCTAATAGTTTACGTGGGTTCCTGGTGGTACACCTGGTGGTCTACATAAGGTACTCCAGATCCTCAATGTCCTTGTGAAACGAAGCGGCCCATCATACTGAACCACTTTTGTTTTGGAACCATTTCTGTATCTCTAATAGTTCACGTGGGTTCCTGATGGTACACCTGGTGGTCTACATTATGTACTGCAGATCCTTAATGTCCTGGTGAAAAGAGGCGGCCCATCATACTGAACAACTTTTGTTTTGGAACCATGCCTGTATCTCTAATAGTTTAGCTGGGCTCCTGATGGTACACCTGGTGGTCTACATAAGGTACTTCAGATCCTCAATGTCCTTGTGAAAAGAAGCGGCCCATCATACTGAACAACTTCTGTTTTGGAACCATACCTGTATCTCTAATAGTTTATCTGGGCTCCTGATGGTACACCTGGTGGTCTACATAAGGTACTCCAGATCCTCAATGTCCTTGTGAAAAGAAGCGGCCCATCATACCGAACAACTTTTGTTTTGGAACCATGCCTGTATCTCTAATAGTTTAGCTGGCCTCCTGATGGTACACCTGGTGGTCAACATAAGGTACTCCAGATCCTCAACGTCCGTGTGAAAAGAAGCGGCCCATCATACTGAAAAACTTCTGTTTTGGAACCATACCTGTAGCTCTAATAGTTTACGTGGTCCCTGATGGTACACCTGGTGACATAAGGTACTCCAGGTCCTCAATGTCCTTGTAAAAAAAAGCGGCCCATCATACCGAACAACTTTTGTTTTAGAACCATGCCTGTATCTCTAATAGTTTAGCTGGGCTCCTGATGGTACACCTGGTGGTCTACATAAGGTATTCCAGATCCTCAATGTCCTTGTGAAAAGAAGCGACCTATTATACTAAACAACTTTTGTTTTGGAACCATACCTGCATCTCTAATAGTTTAGCTGGGCTCCTGATGGTACACCTGGTGGTCTACATAAGGTACTCCAGATCCTCAATGTCCTTGTGAAAAGAAGCGGCCCATCATACTGAACAACTTTTGTTTCGGAACCATGCCTGTATCTCTAATAGTTTAGCTGGGCTCCTGGTGGTACACCTGGTGGTCTACATAAGGTACTCCAGATCCTCAATGTCCTTGTGAAAAGAAGCGGCCCATCATACTGAACAACTTTTGTTTTGGAACCATGCCTGTATCTCTAATAGTTTAGCTGGGCTCCTGGTGGTACACCTGGTGGTCTACATCTATACTCCAGACCCTCGAATGGTGATAAAAAGTAGTCTATGTCCGTTTTCGGTATGCTAGCAATCTCTGTGCCAAGTTTCATGAAGATCGGTTCAGCGGTTTGGCCGTGAAAGCGTAGCAGACAGACAGACAGACAGACAGACAGACAGAGTTACTTTCGCATTTATAATATTAGTGTGGATAGTGTGGATAATATAATAATAACATGCAGTCAACCTAAACCGAAGTATTTTTTTAAATAACAATAAAATAAAATTTAATTAGTAGTAATTCATTAAAAATATATATTTAATATAAACATAAAAGCAATTACAATAATACCCCATGAATAAATCAATCTTTTTTTTATTATTTAACCATTTATTGTACACAATATAACACAAAGGATACATATATATATAAACATATAGAACAATCTAATTATATTTGACTAGAAGAGTCGTCCAGTGATGGTTTATAAGACACTCACTCACCTGCCCTATCGAAACGAAATGAACGGCAACAAACAAAAATATTGGTCAATATTGAAGAAACAATGATGTCACATATGTATATCACGACTCACCTGCACCCAGGTAAACCGAAATGTTTTTCGTGATACATAGTTTTATGTTTTGTAAATGTAATGTTGTTCAGTTTGAATGTATCGTTTAGCCATAAACGGTGTTCTTTCGAACAGTTAATCAAAAATATATTTAAAAAAACCAAGGTTTAGAAATTTTAAACAATCAATAAGGGATGTTTAAAAACATGACCAAAAGATTAATTGGTATTATTAGATTTACAAAAAACAGTAGATAATGAAGATGTTAAAAGGTACCTATGACCATGAAGCTAGGATAATAGTAGCGAAGAATATGTGACATGAAGTAGGAGATGTATACGAGATTACGAAAGGAAGATGATGGGTAGTAAAATAAGAAAACATTAAATTTAAACACTATTCATCTCCGAAAGACTTCGTTTGTTTGCGACTAAAGACTAGTTTGTTTTATAGATGCTTAAAAGTAGTTGGTTTAAAAGTTTTGGACAAGCATGGACTGATCACTCAGAAGCTGCGTACGAATGTTATATGAGTAACGAGTGTTTAATGAAGTCATGTAGATATTTAGGAGTAGAATTTTTGAGACAGAAATATAATCATGAAACAAAATGAGAGCTCTCGTTAAAAGGTACATAGGTAGTTATACGGTACAATAGAGTTAGATCCTGCAGCCTAAGTGCGAACGAGTTTTCCACTTTGAGTAATGTTTGGAGACTAAAGGAGTCTTAAACCTTTGACTCTATTTAAATGATATATTGAGGGGCAGATCCTTTGTTTGATCATTGATATAAGCGAGTTCTTGTCAGTGAAAACAGTTGGAGTTGTATTAAAGCTTTAACCATGACCCCCAAATTTTCGTTGTGTGCACAACCCATGGGTTAACAACCCATATTATGAGGCACTCGATGCCCATACATAATAATTATTAATAAGAGTCGACTCCATGTTTTATGTACCAATAATAAAAGTAAGGGACCGGCCGGGTCAAATAATAATAATGTGTGTACCGCAAACTAGTTAGTGAGTTTGCTGAAAAATTATAATTGTGTTTCATTTTATGAAATAAGAAGAAGAGATAAAATTATTAAAGCTGATATTAATAATAAATAACACTGATTTTATTTATTTATGACGCTATAGAACAAAATTACTAACATCATTATAATCATCACTCGTCTGTCGCTTCATACTATAACAATTTCATTGGTTTTGAATTTTATTGTGGGTAGTTAAGGTTCAAAATTGTTGTTCGGCTCCCGGTACGTGACAGACAAGCGGATAATGAACTGATATTTTAACTTTTCCATGTTCAGGAAAGTAAAAATGATATATAGTTGAAAAAAAAGACCTAATAATGATGAAAAGAAACATTTATTAAAAAAAGATTTAATTTAAATCTTTGAGAAATTATTAACTTTGTAAAAATAGAATTTACGATCGGTACCGTTATGTTAAAAATAAGTAAATGAAATATTATTAAACCTATGAGAATTTGAAACTAAATAAACACACACCACACCTTGGATTGGATAGAATGATGTCCTTTTTTAAGTTAAGATTGCATAAAAAGCAATAAAAATTATGTATGTTGTATGATAGAGTTAACATCAAATCTAAACTTCGGCGCGACCATCGAGTACAAAGTTCAATTGGCGGCTAAGAAGCTGGGCATCCTGAATAGAGTGAAGCGATACTTTACACCTGGACAGCTTTTAACTCTTTACAAAGCACAAGTCCGATCCTGCATGGAGTATTGCAGTCACCTTTGGGATGGCTCAACCAAATACCAACTTGCCGCTCTTGACTCGGTGGAACGCAGGGCCAAGAGGCTCATAGGCGACATAAAACTGGTGGACACCAAGATAGATAAGATAAGATAAGATAAATGTTTTTTGCAAGAATACAGTCATAAGAGGTCTTAAAATTAGTTATTGTACAGTGTATTCAGCCTGCATGCAGGCGTGCAAATTAGTCTCTATAAAATTTTACAAAATTATAACTTAAAATTCTAATTACATTCTAATTACAAATTAATTACAATTAAAAATTGATTATGTCATTTATAAAGTTGGCAGTTCATTTGAAACACAATTATAATCACAATTTAAAATTAAAATATTCCCTTATACTATAGAAGCAATGTTGCAATAATCATTTTGTCAAATTATTTTTAAAAAAGTTTCCATGATGCAATTTTAATTCAGTAGGAAGTTTATTATATATTAGTATACAAATATTATTTACATTTCTTTTGTAGATGTCTCTATAACAGCGTGGCTGATATAACATATTCATTATGTTTATTCTTATTTGTCTTTGTACTACTTCACCACGCGTTTGCCAATATTTAGGATGAGAGGAAACGAAGACGCAAATATCTCTGATGTACATACATGGTAATGGTAATACATTGAGTGCCCTGAAAAGAGGTTTGCAACTGTCATCAAACCATGCATTTGAAATTGCGCGGATACACTTTTTTTGTACCTTAAATGCCTCATTTATATCCACCGAATTTCCCCAAATTATGAGACCGTAGCTAAGAACTGAAGAAAAGTAGCCATGGTAAGCCGTCAGAGCAGCTTCACGTGACACAGTCTGTCTTAATCGCTTAAGGGCAAAGACAAAACGGTTTAGTCTACCGCAAACAGATTTCACATGTTCCTTCCAATTGAGATGTACGTCTACGATTATACCAAGAAATTTTACCTTGTCAACTACATTTACAGTATCATTATTATGGCTAAGGTGAATTTGTTTAGGGTTTGAGTTATATGATCTGACTTGCATATACTGGGTTTTGCTGACATTAATTTTTAAATTATTGACTTCCATCCAGTTTATGACATCTTTAAGAGCATTATTTACATCTGTCTCAAAGGTATCTTTATTTTTGCATTTAACTATTAGTGTAGTGTCATCTGCAAACAGTACAAATTTATGAGCCGTAATGATGGGAAGATCATTCGCGAAAATAATAAAAAGCAGTGGCCCAAGTACGCTCCCTTGGGGCAATCCAGAGTTATTTGTTCTAAAAACAGACCTGAATGTTTGTTTGAGGGGTAGATTACTAGATAGGGTAGTTCTAGTTATTTCCGTGCATTGTGTCCGCTCGGTAAGAAAGCTTTCTATCCAATCTAGCGCTTTGCCACGTATGAATTCCGTAGAAATTAAGCTTTTTTTAGGAACTTTTCGTGGTTAACGAAATCGAACGCTTTACTCATATCAAGAAAGATCGACGCCACGGGTGTTTTGTTATTAATGTTCGAAGTTATGGTATGTATTAGATCAAAACATGCATCCGTTGTCGATCTCCCTCTACGAAAACCGTATTGTTCCGGCCGAAGTATTTCGTACTTCTCCAAAAACTCATATACCCTAGAGTGCATTGCCCTTTCAAAGATTTTTGATAGAGTAGGTACTAGTGTAATAGGTCTATAGTTTGATGGATCTTTACAGTCACCTTTTTTAAATAGCGGTCTGACAATGCTCACTTTAAGGCTTTTTGGAAAAGCACCCTCAACCAAGGACAAGTTTATAATGTGTGCAAGCGGGTAACATATGAAGTGAGCACAGGACCTGAGAATTGTGGTTGTTATGTTGTCAAACCCACTAGATGTACTATTTTTTAAACTCATGATAATATTATAAACTTCTGTATCTGTTACAGGTTTCACAAAAATTGTGCTAGAATTAATTCGGTCTATATTTGGGTTAAAGGTTATATTTTTATCAGTTTTATTTGTCGAGTCTATGAAATAATTATTCAAAGTATTACAA
Organism: Tuta absoluta; assembly: GCA_027580185.1. NCBI lineage: Eukaryota > Metazoa > Arthropoda > Insecta > Lepidoptera > Gelechiidae > Tuta > Tuta absoluta. The sequence continues at coordinate 452,773 of JAQAHW010000076.1, forward strand.
ATGTCAAGGGGAGTAGAATAGGTATTATTGTTAAAATGTATTTGAGCTATGTCATTATTGATGGGTTTATCAGAAATATTCGAACTAATTATGGCCCATGAAGCTTTACACTTGTTTTCATTGTTTTGAATATATTTATTATTATTATTTTTCTGAGCATTTATTATACATTTTTTAAGTAAATTATTATATGTTTTGAATTTATTTTTATTAAGAGTTTTGTTCCTTTTTCCCATTCTGTAATCAATATATAATCTTCGTTTTGTACTACAAGACTTTTTGATTCCCTTTGTACACCATTTGAGTTTTTGGAAACGATTGTTATATTTTTTTCTTATCTCTGGAAAGCACAAACTGTGGAACAGACATAACAACTCATAAAAATACTCAGACGCATTTGTTAGGTTGTCGGAACTAAAAACTTCACTAAAAGAGAGCGCTGAAATACACTCGCAAAACTTTCTCATGTTATTTATATAATAGCAATATCAAGCTAGCCAAGCATAGCCTGGCACATCGCCGCAAGGTTGCCTGCTTGTCGGTTTTTTACAGATTGTACTTCGGATAGTGTGCTCAAGAGCTTCACGACCTTGTTCCACCATCTCCCTTCTACCATCGGACATCCAGACGTACCGCCGGATACTATCCGTACCTGGTTGCCATTCCACCATTTCGGACTAAGCGCTCCCAGTCATCATTTATAATGCGCACTGCTAAAGAGTGGAACTCACTACCTGCGTCTGTGTTTCCAAACGTATACAACCCTAATCTCTTCAAAGTAAGAGTGAACAGGCTTCTTCTGGGTGAGCTCGCTCCATCTTAGACTCTGTCTCTGTCCTATGACCTAGACTAGAGTCAAGAGCAAACTCATCATTAATATAAAAAAAATGTTTAAATGTTACGTAAAAATATTAAACATTTTAAAATATTTATTCTTTAAAAAAAGGTTATGATGTGTTATAAACTAAAAATATTAAACAATGCTATATTATTATCTATTTATACTTATAAAAAAATATTTATGATAAATTATTACTATGTTTAACTTATACAATATTTATAATTCTATGCTAATCTGATTATGTATTTTGTTTTTCATTTTACCTTGTAATTCTTAAAGGCTTTAGTGAAGCTAAAACATCAAAAAATAACCTTTTTATTATTGATAATGTATATTATGCTGTATATTTCTTATGCTTAACTACGTCTGAAATAATTACTATATTTATAAAATTATATTTAATGATCATTATAATTACACTAACTATGATATATATAACTGTATGAATAAAAATACGATAAATGTATTTAGGATTTTGTTTCAATATTGTTAAATACGTTTGATTACTATTGATTTCTTTTGCTACTGCTAAATAATTTAAAGTTACTGTTAGTAATTAAGTAACTTTCAATTTATAAATATTTTTTACTTCACTTTTTATTCTTTTCGTGTCAACAGAAATAACACTTACTTAATAAATCGACCTCTATATTATATCGATTAAGTTAGTATATTATAAAAATAAGAGTACTTAGAAATTAGATCATAAAAATGTAATTATTATCGAAAGCAATAAAACTATCATTGTATCAGTTTTAGTGACGATGTATCTTCAGAAATAACAATGTATGATGTCCAGTGTAATGCAATTTGAGATTAGGTTTGTAGAAGAATATTATATTGAGTCATAGTTCGTAGAATAATTCCAAATTTTCTTTTAGTTAATGTAAAATAAAATTTTCAAAAATAAGGGGGTTGATGAGGTGTAGATATGATATACTTATTTATAACTTTTTTTTACGATATATATGTAAAAAAAAAATATTTTTGATTTTTAAAAGAGTAGAGTACAATTATCTATATATATATATATATGTCGGATCGTGAGGTATTAAACCTGAGGAATGAAGTAAAGTGCACTTTTTGATGTATTTTATGGAAAGAGCATTAATTGAGTACCTATGCGTTGGCGTCGGTTGAAGCATGTAGTAGACATATTGTGTCAAGTGGTTTGGCTAAAGGCATTTTTGGGAACAGAGAGATTCCGAGTGAGTGTTGTTTGAGCGATCGGGCGCAGCGCAAGGCTCAAATGACCTTTCATCGTTCCTTGGTTTTGGTACTTCGCGTGCATCAAGTCCTGACCTTAAAGTTAAAATTAATTATAGCTGCTAGCCTACTATCTGATTTTCGGCCGTTACGACATCAAAAGTGGGATTGAGACCTATAAACTTTCTAAATTCAGTGCCATAGTGATATCTAGACTTGTGGACCTAGTGATCGTGACTAAAATGACTTTCGTGGAGATACCAGTTGAAAGCGGGAATGCAGATTGCAGAGAATGTTCTTGGACCACAAATAATTTAGGCCAGTAATTCCTTCCATACTATTATTTTCTATATATATGTCGAAAAAGAAAGAAGAGAGAAGAGAAGAGAAGAAGAGAAAGGAAGAGAACACAATTTAAAGAGAGACCTGTACACATACAGGCACTCACGCCATGTACATCAGGATGCCGCTAAACCGGGATGACATATAATCACATCTAACCAATCTTATGTCAGGATACAGAACAATACGTCGTGGGCGTATACTCGTTGAACCCTGTAGAATACTGCATCACCAAATGCTATCGCTAGCCACTGAAATGATTAACCACAACGTCGATACCATTACGCAGTCAATTCCCACGGTGAGGCTGTTTCGACCTGGCAGGTCATCGTCAGGCACGGTGTAACCGTACTACAACCAACCTAGCTACCAAACCAATCTAAGAAGCTTAGACACACGCTGATCTACGTCAACGTGTCTTCACAACACCAAAGATACCGATTGACACTAACCTTCAACACCGAACATCATTGGAATCCCCTGCCTGCAGGACTACAAAGAGACCACAGCAACAACTGTCACCAACCTCGTACAATCTCTGCATTTCACCAACCTCAGCTACAACCTCGGGGAAATACGACGATAACCAACACACACTTCATGATCTCCACAAATATTCCAAGAGCAATACGAATCTAAGGCTCCGCCGTCGCTAGACGACCACAGTATCTCCCAACGCTCCAGGATTCCAAAGATAAGACCAGATTCTAAACCTAACTTCGAAACGACCACATCGAACGACAGACCAACCGGAACTGTCAAAGTTGTTTACTCAAAAGCCCACCAGCTGAGCTCCGTTTCTCCATCACGAACGCAGCCAACAATGAATTGTGAGAACGCACTACAACGCCTCTAATGTCACCCCCGTCTATCTTACAGCCGATAGCTAACTGCGCGCGAACAAAGCGCATCGCCTATTTTAGTGTTGCCAGAAGAGAATATTAACTAAACGCGAACTGTCAAATGATTTCAGCCAATACCCACCTGAGTGTGATCAATCTCCGACATATATATATATATATATATATATATATAAGCTGTGCCATTAGTGCAAGGAAATATTCTCTACAATACAAATACTACGATACAAAATTTTTTATTTAACAAAACACGTAAATGTTGACATAAAGTTGCTGAAGCTTCCCTTTAAGTATTTTTTAAATACCTGTGTTGGGAGACTCCGCTTTTCCGTAACAAAAGTTTCTTAAGATATTTTGTAAGCATGCAAAACTATGAAAATAGAAGTGGAATATAATACAAGTGAATTTTGTTAACTTAAATATCTTTAATATCTTCGCCGTGTGATGCCGGCTTAGAATAGCATCACCCTATTTCTTACCCATGGGTGTCGTAAGAACCGACTAAGGGACTCGAGGGATGTGTATTGCAATTTTAGGCGATGGGCTGACAACCTGTCACTATAGTGATACACAATTATCTAATTGACCCTCAAACTTCTGTCAGATGTGGTGTTAATATCCGTTTTACGGCCGTTAACGCTCTGCCTACCGCCATTTTCTGCGATATAGACTTTTATACATATTTGGAATCAGCAAATTTTTCTGCGTCGTTTGAGCTCAGTAAGGTGACGATCGGAGCATAGAAATGACGCTTAATACAACCGCATTTTTGGGCCTATTTTGCACTGCAATGTATGGACTGACACAAAATATTGTCAAATTTAAGACTTGTGTACATAAACTTACTACCATATACTACATAGTCGTTTAAACCTTTTTTCCTGGAGCAATAATTTATGTCAAATGTCGATTCGTACAATTAGCTTCTTAGTTAAATTGTAATCCATTGGCGCTTCATACAATTAGCCTCTTAGGTAAATTTTTATCCATAGTCGCTTCATACAATTAGCCTCTTAGGTAAATTTGTATCCATTGTCGCTTCATACAAATTAGCCTCTTAGGTAAATTTTATCCATTTTCGCTTCATACAATTAGCCTCTTAGGTAAATTTATATCCAGTGTCGGTTCATACATTAAGTTTGTACTTGAAATGCTAGATGTTGTCACTTCAACCATTTGACTTGTAGTAATATTATAGTATACTGGTCGCATGAGCTATTATGGTTTCAACAGTAAACATTTACAGATAACGGTTAAACCTATTTTCTTAGTCTATTTTTGTTTTCAGATATAACAAAAGTAAAGTACTAGTACATCAAACAGTTTATCTTCAACGAAATAAGTATAGTATACACATTAATACAATCAAAATTTTGTATAGATGGGCTATCAAGACGTTGGTTAAAACACTGATTTTGGCGCCAACATGATTAACCGCGCGTGTTCCAATACCCCCGCCACGGTGCGCGGGCGTTTGAGGCGTCTCCCCCGCACCGCGCATCTCCCCGCCAGCCGCCTCGCGAACAAACGAGCTGTTCAGTTGGCGCAAAATGTGAGCAAGTTCATACGTGTGTTAGTGTTTTGTGGGAGCCGCACAGAGCGTTTGATTGTCAATCTTGGATTTTATGGTGAGTTTGTTCATTTTTTTTTATCAATTTGCAATACATTTTTAAGAACACTGATTAATAAATACTTGAGAATCGATATAGGCATGATACAATACTTAATCCTTAATTAAAACACGCAAACACAGTGAATAGATACAAGTGATAGGTGTAGGTAAGTTTCATGAATTAATAGAATTAATACATCATTTATTATGATGTACCTGGTGTTCGAGTTTGACATGTTTGTGTGTACTTAACGTCCGCTTCCGCTATCTGAGTACCTACCTAATCATAGGCAGCGACCGGAATTGATGACTTAATTTGCCTCCAAACCTCGGAACCCTCTTTCTTACGACTATCAGTAATTGGTTCAACATGCATTGCCCTAACCTATCATCATCATCATCACACCACTTCAGCCTATTGCAGCCCACTGCTGGACTTTGGCCTGCCCTAGAATGCGCCATAAGCCACGATCTTCCGTTTTCGCCATCCAGTAACTACCTACCAGTCGCTGGTGCATCAGACTTTATTAAAATACCTTTACTATGACATCATCGTCGAAATCGTAATAAAATACAACTTGTAGGTAGGTATTATCAGAAGCACATGAACCTTTAAGGAATCAACCTATACTGTTTTCCTTTTTTGTAAACTGTATCGAAATCCCGTTTAAGTTGATGTGCTGCTAATAGTACCTGCCTACTAACTCTAGTGATACTACCGTAGTAAAAGTATTTAATAATATTTATGAATAGAATTAACCTGCATATATTGTACTAATACTCTACTTTGTTATTTTTCAGTTTGATACCTAATAATGAAACCAGAACGGAGAAAAATATTTAAAAAGAAAATGAAAAATCGTTCAGAGCCTGAAACAACAGAAAAAGTAAAAAAGCAAAATAAACACTAAGGATATTTTACCAGTCTACAAAAAAATGTTAAAACAGTAACAGTTTTAGGTAGTACTTCCTACATGGAACAAAACAAAGATCTACTTTTGATGCAACCGTTAGAGAGAGAAAAAATATCGCAGAGTCAAGAAAATATCCTCCAAACTAAAAATGCAGGACAGTTGCAGAATAAAAATGTTCCCATAGACAATATTGCAATTTTGAACAACAAAACTCTGGAAAAAACACCACAAGCAAAGAAGGAAAATGAGGTGAGTAAATTACTTACGTTATGTAGAATAGTCTAGATCCATAGGTAGTGGGTTCAATTAGCATGGTTTTCAAAAAAGTTTTAAACTTTATTTACAGCTGAATTATTACAATGAGCGACGAGCTTATACACCAGAATAAATTTCCCCCCTCTGGGCAAGCGTGATTATTTTTATTTTGAATACTTTGTTTGTTAATTTACAGTTAACAAACTCACATTTAAAGTTAACAGTATGACCATAAGAGATAATTTAAAATACAGTGCCCAATGTAAAAAAAATATTTATTCTATTTACTATTTATGTTTTTTCAGGTCTGCATTATAAAAACGCCGCATAAAAAGACGAAAGCAGAATTAAAAGAAAATTTAATTATAAAAAAAGAATAAAAAAATCACCTCGGACGTCTTTCAAATCGAGGTTGAAGTTCAAGAAATGGTATGTACAAAAAAATATTTTATTTAGGCAAGGCTCAGTTATTTTAACAAAAATTGTGTAAGATTTTATCACAATCCATTTGAACGTTTCTTAATTATGTAAAAAAAACAACAACTAGTAGAGAGTCCGAAAATTTGTTATTTGCTACTAAAAATACTTAATTATTATAAACTAGCTTTTACCCGCGACTTCGTCCGCGTTAGATAGTTTTTGTAGAAACAGGTTCAGGTTTAGGTGGGCTCCTGATGGTACACCTGGTGGTCTACATAAGGTACTCCAGATCCTCTATGTCCTTGTGAAAAGAAGCGGCCCATCATACCGAACAACTTTTGTTTTGGAACCATGCCTGTATCTCTTATAGTTTAGCTGGGCTCTTGATGATATACCTGGTGGTCTACATAAGGTACTCCAGATCCTCTATGTCCTTGTGAAAAGAAGCGGCCCATCATACTGAACAACTTTTGTTTTGGAACCATTTCTGTATCTCTAATAGTTCAAGTGGGCTCCTGATCGTACACCTGGTGGTCTACATAAGGTACTCCAGATCCTCAATGTCCTTGTGAAAAGAAGCAGCCCATCATACTGAACAACTTTTGTTTTGGAACCATGCCTGTATCTCTTATAGTTTAGCTGGGCTCTTGATGATACACCTGGTGGTCTACATAATGTACTCCAGATCCTCTGTGTCCTTGTGAAAAGAAGCAGCCCATCATACTGGTCAACTTTCGTTTTGGAACCATTTCTGTATCTCTAATAGTTTAGGTGGGCTTATGGCGGGTGACAGGAGTGATGCCAATAGGCAGAATGGAGGGTTCCAGGTGGAGTCGGGAAAAGGGTAGCTACCCGCCTGGCCGGGTGTTGTGGCCAGGAGACCGACTGGTCCGCCTGGATAGAATTGGAAGTTGTATATATGCGTTGCGCGGTGAAACACTTCGATACCGCGTTTCAGGCTCTTTGTTCTGTCACGTGGCGCCATCTTGCAGCTATGTTGGAACTTCTGTTGCGACTTGCTTGCTCGTGAACTACTTTGAGTGAGCTTCTTGTTGTAGCTCCCAGAGGTCGCTACAGTACTCCCCCTCAAGACCGGAGGTCGATACTGTCAGCGAGCGAAGTGGGGCTGATGACGTCATGTAGCGTGTTGATGCAGTCAGGCGTGGCGAAGCAGTGCTGGTTCCAATGTCCACGGTGAGTCGGGACGTCTACGGTGAGTCGAGACGATGATGGAAGACCAGTGAAGCTGCCGTGCTGTGACTGCGGTGGGTGCTGATGACGTAGTAGTTGGCTGCATGCTGTAGTAGTTGATGCGTGGTTGAAGGCTGCGAAGTCCAAGGTAGGGGTCACCAATATTGGCGGGTGACAGGAGTGATGCCAATAGGCAGAATGGAGGGTTCCAGGTGGAGTCGGGAAAAGGGTAGCTACCCGCCTGGCCGGGTGTTGTGGCCAGGGGACCGACTGGTCCGCCTGGATAGAATTGGAAGTTGTATATATGCGTTGCGCGGTGAAACACTTCGATACCGCGTTTCAGGCTCTTTGTTCTGTCACGTGGCGCCATCTTGCAGCTATGTTGGAACTTCTGTTGCGACTTGCTTGCTCGTGAACCACTTTGAGTGAGCTTCTTGTTGTAGCTCCCAGAGGTCGCTACAGGCTCCTGATGGTACACCTGGTGGTCTACATAAGGTACTCCAGATCCTCAATGCCTTTTGAAAAGAAGCGGGCTATTATACTGAACAACTTTTGTTTTGTAACCATGCCTGTATCTCTAATAGTTTAGCTGGGCTCCTGGTGGTACACCTGGTGGTCTACATCTGTACTCCAGACCCTCGATGTCCTTGTGAAAAGAAGCGGCCCATCATACAGAACAACTTTTGTTTTGGAACCATGCCTGTATTGCCTGTATCTCTAATAGTTTAGCTGGGCTCCTGGTGGTACACCTGGCGGTCTACATAATGTACTCCAGATTCTCTATGTCCTTGTGAAAAGAAGCAGCCCATCATACTGGCCAACTTTCGTTTTTGTCTATTTCTGTATCTTTAATATTTTAAGTGGGCTCCTGACGATACACCTGGTGATCTACATAAGGTACTCCAGATCCTCAATGTCCTTGTGAAAAGAAGCGGCCCATCATACTGAACAACTTTTATTTTGTAACCATGCCTGTATCTCTAATAGTTTAGCTGGGCTCCTGGTGGTACACCTGGTGGTCTACATCTGTACTCCAGACCCTCGATGTCCTTGTGAAAAGAAGCGGCCCATCATACAGAACAACTTTTGTCTTGGAACCATGCCTGTATCTCTAATAGTTTAGCTGGGCTCCTGGTGGTACACCTGGTGGTCTACATAAGGTACTCCAGATCCTCAATGTCCTTGTGAAAAGAAGCGGCCCATCATATTGAACAACTTTTGTTTTGGAACCATGCCTGTATCTCTAATAGCTTAGCTGGGCTCCTGGTGGTACACCTGGTGGTCTACATCTGTACTCCAGACCCTCGATGTCCTTGTGAAAAGAAGCGGCCCATCATACAGAACAACTTTTGTCTTGGAACCATGCCTGTATCTCTAATAGTTTAGCTGGGCTCCTGGTGGTACACCTGGTGGTCTACATAAGGTACTCCAGATCCTCAATGTCCTTGTGAAAAGAAGCGGCCCATCATATTGAACAACTTTTGTTTTGGAACCATGCCTGTATCTCTAATAGCTTAGCTGGGCTCCTGGTGGTACACCTGGTGGTCTACATCTGTACTCCAGACCCTCGAATGGTGATAAAAAGTAGCCTATGTCCATTCTCGGTATGCTAGCAAACTCTGTGCCAAGTTTCATGAAGATCGGTTCAGCGGTTTGGCCGTGAAAGCGTAGCAGACAGACAGACAGACAGACAGACAGACAGAGTTACTTTCGCATTTATAATATTAGTGTGGATTACATTACAAATACCATAACAGTTCACACCAAATCGATATAAGTAGCACATAACAATAATATATTATCAAGTTAATTAATTAAATAATCTGTCAATTTCATATTACGATTCAATAACTATTAAACAATGTTTTCTAAATTCCGCCAACGAACAATGCCATATATCCAAAAATTCAGAGACATGGTTTATACTTTTGATTGCCCTTGTAATAGGGGCGTATTTCAGCAGATTGGTTCTCGACCGCGGTACCTCAAGAACCTGGTCCTTCGGGCCCCGTCTCAGGCGAAGCTGTGGAATAACCACCCCAAGACATTCCAGAACCTGAGCATTGAATACCTTGCCTCGGAGCACTCGCCACACATACAAGGCCAATGCCGCCTCCCTTCTTACTTCCAATTTATTATATCCAACCATCTCCAAGGCGAAAAGGGTGGGATACATTAGTGGGTAGAAAGGGTATACCCCATACATCTTCAAATACAAGTATCTAAAAAAAACTTGTTTTGAATTTTTTCTAACATGAGACTGTATTTGGTTTCATGTGAATTCCGTATTACAGCCCCAAATTCGAGTTTACTTCGCACTAAGGCGTTATACAGTGTCTTAACCACTTCTGTGTCTTTAAATCCCTGTCTTAGTATAAAACCGAGGTTACAATATGCAATTTTGGAAATCTCAACGATATGGTTTCGAAAATCCACCTGTCCATCGAATGCTACTCCCAGGTCCCGAACAGTCTGAATGCTGTTTAAGGGCTCATCTGCTAAGGTATAAGCATAGTTTAAGGGATTTCGTGCGCGGCTTAGCACCATAGTATTGCATTTCGATGTATTGAATTGCAATGCATTTTCTACAGCCCAGTCCGCCACCCTTTCAATGTCCTTCTGCAACTTTAAGCAATCCATACTGTTCTCAACTCTTAAGTAAAGCTTCAAGTCATCTGCAAACAGCAAGCACTTAGCATCTCTGACAACAGTTGGCAGATCATTGATCAATATTAAAATTTCCAGTGGACCCAAATTACTGCCCTGGTTCACACCTGACAATGTTTGATATGTTTTAGACATATATCCTCCATAGTCCACATATTGCTTTCTATTTCCAAGGTACGATGAGAAAAAATTTAAAAGCAGCGGTGCGAATCCCGCAGTTGCAAACTTCTTGAGAAGAATATCATTATCCACCATATCAAAGGCTTTGCGAATATCAAAGTATGCAACGTCTACCTGCCCCCCCGGTTTAGCATCCATGGCTGGGACGACATAACTCATGAGAGACATTAGATTTGAATCTGTACCTCGGCCATGTCTGAATCCGTGCTGAGCATCACTAAGGCTACCATCAACTTGTGGGGATATGCATAAAGTAGATTGCCGTCTCAAACACCTTAGCAAACGTTGACAATACTGCGATGGGCCGAAAATTGCATACGTCTGATCCTGATTTCCCTTTCAGTACCGGAATAACCCTAGACAGTTTCCAAACTTTCGGATACTCCCCAAGTAACACCAAACAACATTATAAGAAGCGTACAACAGCATGAAGTTACGTGCAAAGCAATATATGAGCAGCATATGTAGCACTATATTAGCCGTATTAAAGTTTATAAGTGTCTTTTAAGCGCAATTTGGGCCCCAAATAATACAGCGTCGAGCATTATTAAATTTTATTAGTGCTGCTAACCAGCGCTTATAATGTTATTGAAGACAGACATAAGTAAAGTTGTTAGACAGCATGTTCTAATGTATAAAGCATTTTTTTAGACGTTAGTACAGCTTTTAAAAAGGTTTTTTAATTACAATGGCAAAATTACGTTCGGTTGTTAGGCTGAACGTTTTATGTTCTTAATATAAAAGTATTTGAAAAAACTTATCCATGTTTTATGACCGATTTGTGAATTTCGTTTAGTGTCTGCAGTGCATTTGGATGTTGTGCGGAGATGTTATAATGTGTCTTCGTTAAAAATAATTATCATAAGGTAAGTAACAGATTTATTTTGTTTTGAATGCTAATGAGCTGCGGATATTAGTTTTATGAGAATATATATATATATATGTTTGTGGTTTAAAATTCACGCGCCCTCACAAAAATGGTTTTTAAATAAAAATATAGACAAACTAGCTGTTACCCGCGGCTTCGCCCGCGTACTCATAGAGTTTTATTAATTAGTTGTGTATTCTAAACGACACATCGTAAGGCGAACAACTGTGTAAACTGGGAGGGCACTAAAATCACTATTCACCGATACACAGACGACACTACACTGGAATGGTTCACTTCCTTGAAAAAGTATATAATTTGTGGTACCTGGGCGCTACCATCACTAATACAGGCTATTGTAAAATCAAGTAATGAAGCGCAAGAATGATCCTTGAGTTCTTTTGCCACTTTGCACTCATGATCACTGGAAAAGTCGATGGCAAACGACCAAGAGGTTTCAGTACAATTAGGTGGTCTCATTAAATACACTCAGCGCTCTATGTCGCCAAAGATACGCAGCGATGGAAAAGAATCCTGAATGAGAAAAATATTTCCCATCAGGGGAATTACGACCTTCAATAATGAAGATATTACGACGCTAGAAAGAAGATTATGACACATTTATAGTGTAAGGAAAAACAGGCATTTAATGTTAAAAGTAAAGATAACGTAATTTTAATAGAGACGCAGTCACTAAACCGGAAAAATTATCGTGAGTAATATGGAAGACATATCTTGATGGAGAGCGCGTATACAAAAATTGTCTTTCAAAGGGGAGGGATTTATGCTTTTACAGTGTTTCGGAGCGTTTGTTTCCAGAAGAGTGTTAAAGACATAGTACACAGCTTAATGGACACAGAACAGAGCACTATTTTAATACGCTATTGTAAACGATATTGTAAGTTTTACCATCTGGGGATAAAATGAAGAGGTTCTGAGCATTGGACACACGCGAACATGCTACATATAGCTGGCCATGAGAGAAGCACGGTTTTTCTAAGTGGACCCCCGCTACCTTTAAAGTTTGTCCCTGCGCTTTGTTGATTGTCATTGCGAAACTAAGCTTGATAGGAAATTGCAGCCTCTTGAATTGGAATGGAAGATCTGTGGGAATAATTGGGATCCGTGGTATTATTACATTTTCACCCTTGCCAACGCCGGTTAAGATGGTGGCTCCAATTATGTTCCGTCCTAGTTGTGTCACACGAAGTCTCGTTCCATTACATAATCGAGGGGCATCTAAATTTCGCATAAGCATGACTGGAACGCCTACTTTTAATTGCAGCTTATGTGAGGGCACACCTGACAACTCCAATGAATTTAAAAACTCGACGGGGTATGAAGTGCTCTGTTCTGTGTCCATAACCGTGTCTACTTGTATATAGCTTTAATTTTTTTTTAATATTCCTGCTATTTTGAAATTTTTATTACATACAAACATGCTCCAAGAAGACATGAAAGAAAGGAGTGGGTATGTTATCAAGGATTTGAAAACCTATATTAGCTCCAAACCAAATTAACTTGGGGATGGATGTTCTTGGATTGGAATTATAATAATATGAATACGCAGTATAATGATTTTGCCTAGTCTTCAATTTTCAGGACTATGGTACCAAAAAATTTAAGTTTATTATGTGTCTTCGCAAGTATACGCAGGGCAAACTTACTGTGCTAAAAATGGTTATTATTATAGAAATGGACTTTCAAATCATGTTTAACTGTAGAAATTAACTTTACTACTGTGGTAAGAAGTATCTCAAGTACATACCCACATCACCCTTAAAGCCACATTCATATCCCAAAACTCATATTCAAGAGACATTCTCATAGTAGTGCTATACAGGGTGTAAGTGACAGCCCTTCGAATACTGATTGGGTGTATTCAAACCATGAAACTGAACAACCTGCCATAGATTAAATTCTTTTTTTCTATATCCCATACAAAATCACAATCAGCTCACTGCATTTACTATGGGAATATCAGTATTCGGAGGGCTGTCCCTTACATCCTGTATATACATCTTTTTTATGTGGTATGGATGTATTCTATGCTACACAATAATCAGTTTTCCGATGGGAAAAATATGTTTTTCCGAGATAAAAAGTAACCTATGACACTCACCAGCTTTTCATCTAACTGCTTTCCAAAAAAAAAATGCTTTACATCGCTGCATGATACTCATTTATGTATGTAGTATGGATGTATTCTATTGCTAAACATTAATCGGTTTTCCGAAGGGAAAAATATGTTTTTCCGGGATAAAAAATAACCTATGTCACTCACCAGCTTTTCATTTAGCTGCTCTCAAAAAAAAAAATGCTTTACATCGCTGCATGATACTCATCTATGTTCGTAGTATGGGTGTATTCTATTGCTAAACATTAATCGCTTTTCCGATGGGAAAAATATGTTTTTCCGGGATAAAAAGTAGCCTATGTCACTCTCCAGCCTCTCACCTAACTGCACACCTAAAAAACACTGCATGATATCGCTCTGTTGTAACGTGAAAGAAAGACAAACAAACAAACAAACAAACAAACAAACACACTTTCGCATTTATAATATTATATATAATATATATATATATATTAGTATGGAAGTATGGATAGTATGGATTTAGAGTCGACACATGACACCTTTTGTAATTTTTTCAACGATTTGATTAATTTTAACTTACGAAATTGCTTGTTTCAATACTTCGCTTGTAATAAAAACGTAATAGTATGTAATACATTCATACATGTGTTATAATTTCAGTTTTATTTTAGAGAAAACAAAAAGCAAATGGCGTCAGATATTATTAATGTTTTAAACTTTCAACTAGTATCTTTTAATGTTGTCAGTCTTATTATAGTGAAAAAATATACTTTAGATATATCTTAAGTCCTTAAACCTACATATAACATACCTAAGTGATATCTTTAGCATTATTGTAACACTTTCTAGACATGTTAGAATGTTCATCACCCTTAAATGGCATAAAAATTAATTGCTGTAGTGTTAATCAGGGTACCGAAATAATAATTTAGAATCCCTTTATCACATGATACCTTACTCCATTTATTTCATATTTTATAATATTTACAGAAAAGTAATTTGAGAAATGTATCTAAGTAGTCGTCTAAAATCATAAAAGCAATAAATGAGTTGGGGAATTCCCCGAATCATGTGTCAGAACAAAAAGAACGGGACGTGAGACTGAAAGGCATATACCTATGTGGGTGAGAGTGAGAAGGATAGTGTTAGTGAGTTGAGCGATTACGCTGCGCAGCCCTGATTTTATTCCTTAGTGTTACTTGATTCCTGTCGCTATGATAACGACACGCGCTCATTTGCTAAACATTGCGTATTTTATATTTGAATTAAAATAAACATTAGCGTGATCACGATACCACGATAAGGTAGATTATTATAGTTATAATCCCTCGTTGAACGTGCCAATAAATATAAACAGTACCTATTGAATTGAAGCACGATATAGCCATCTTATCTTTCGCACATTGTAATCGTAGTATTTATAGGAACTTTTTGCGAATTCGTTTAAACGCGTTTTACGGTTAGGTTAAGTTTTTAGGTATAGTAGGTACCTACTCTATTTAGTCCTAAATAAGCTTGTGTCTTTTTTTCAGATGCCTTTTAAAATAGTGCAAACGACCGAAAGGGGAGCAAATAAATTATTCATTGTTCCAAGCGGATGGGAAAATCAAGGTCAAGTGCGATATCCAAAAAAACCTAATGAGTCTGCATTAGTAAGAAACGACAAATCCAAGCCTCGCGTAGATTGGCCAGTGTTGCCTTGTAAAGTGAAACGGACGGGGTTCTTAACCTATGCCGATGCTGACGAGGAATTGACAATTATGTTGCAGCATAGCGACACAGATACCGGCATCGCCATTGGTGAAGCCCAAAGAGAAACCCAGTTCGCAATAACAGTACCAGATTACAATAACATGGCCGACCTAGTAAGTAGTATCAATTTTTATTTAGTTGTATTGTATTAAGTTAGGTTCATAATGACTGCATCAATTTTTTGTTCGGTAGACTCTCTGTATTTCCTTAATATTTATTATTTATCCAGAGCTAGTTCTTATCCTTCACTTCATCATGATGACTATTTCAAAATTCTTTTATTTGCTGTTCTTTACTGGAGAATTGGCTACATGACTGACAGGTCAAATGAGCTATTTTTTAAAACATTTTGTACGTAAATACTGAAATATGACGACATAACTCAATTTTTTTTGTTTAATAATTCTAGCTCATTTTTTTTAATAACGATGAATGAAGTCTACCTATATATTTTTGGACTAAAGTTTTAAGCGTACAACTTTTGTATTTTTTTACTACCCTGTCATGTTCCTTGACGTGAACGTCCCGTTCCATGTATTGATGTAGTTTTAGTACCCTAATCGGCTGCTCTAAAAGAAGGGAAATATTGTACAATCACGAGCACTTGAACCATTAACGGTGACTATTCTTATGCCTATTGTAAAAGGTTTCACGTTGCACTGTAAGTATTAAGGTTGAAGTGCTCGTGACTGTACTTTAAGTATGTAACATATTTCTTGTAACGTTACTTTCAATCAAATTAAAAATAAAGTACAATATATCAGTTTTTTTTTGCACTCAAGATCGTTATTTATTTCAAATCACTGATATTCTGTGAACAAAGACGCGAGGGTGACACACTATTGCTTTTGAAATGAACTTGATTAAAAAAATAAATGTATCAAACCGCTCTTTCTTTCTTTTCAGATATACCATTCACAACCAAATACATCCAATGTAACACAAATTCAGCCAACTGTAGAAGAAGTAGTAGAAGATACTTATTGGATTATAGGAGATTCAAATGAAATATCAGCAAATGCGGAGCCAGCCAGTCCACCTCAGCCTGTCATACCACCGCAGCCTGTCACACAAAAACTGAATACAATTATAGAAAATCAGAACAAAATCATGGACATGCAAAATAAATTTTCCTACAGACTAAGCAATTTCATAATTGAAATAGAAACTACAATTGAAAAAGCCATTACAAGAACAATAAGCCGCCATTTTGATCAATCTGTTGTCAATTTAGGAGATGCCAGATATGCAGCTGAAAATTCTTCTTTCAAGCTTAAACCAATCGACAGCATTAATGATTTAGAGAACTTAGAATTACTTTTATTGGATCCAGTAGAAAAAAATAAACTGATGAAATTGTGCTCCGTCGTGTGCACAACTGCAGAGGGACATGGAGTAACCTGTGCATATAAGTTGATAGATCTTTTATTCACAAGAGAATTTTTATGCAAATGTTCGTGGTCTGGAGGCAGCAGGGGAAGTACAATCAAACTACCATTAAAAAAATATAAAAATATTTTGGGTTTTTGTTTCAAATTGATATTTTCCTGGGATAAATCCTATACCATAGAAGACAATGAAAATTTTTTTAAATTAGTTCTACGAAATGCTGAGCAAAGAAAAAATTTTAAAAACTTGCGAAAACCATCAAAAAGAAATCGCATAAGCAAGAAACAAACCGGAAAAGTTAAAAATGCCAAGATAGTAGGAACTGAAGCAATAGTAACAAAAAACGCAGGCAATAAAACTAAAAATGGTACAAGTATGAGAGAAGAATTTGAAGAAGAAACAGTAAAAGAGATAGACTTGGAAGAAGAAGTAGAAAAAGAAACAGTGTATAAGGATAGAATGGAAGAAGAAATGGGGAAAGTAACAACAAACGAGATATATATGGAAGAAGAAACAACAAATGAGATAGATGTGGAAGAAGAAGCAACATATGAGACAGGTATGGAAGGAGAAACAACAAATGAGACAGACATGGAAGAAGAAACAACAAATGAGACAGACATGGAAGAAAAAACAACAAATGAGACAGATATAGAAGAAGAAACAACAAATGAGACAGATATGGAAAAAGAAACAACAAATAAGTTGGATATGGTAGAAGTAGCAGGAGAAAGGGTAGAAGGTGATAATTTAATGGAAAAAGACTCTACAGATGTTTCCGAAAACGTGGATGAAAACATAGTCAAAGAGGTACAACTGACTGAAGAAGTTGAGAAAGACCTGGAAAAAGAAATAAAGATGCGATCGTTTATTGAAAAAGAAGAATATTGTTTATCGTATATGGAGAAGGAGAAAAAAAAGGTCAAGGAAATGTATACAAAAGAAGTAGAGAAAGAAAAAATTGGACTAAAGGTGACGAAAGAAAATAATAAAGATGAAAAAGAGAACACAAAACGGGAGTTTAAACAAAAACAAAATGCAGGGATCCTAAAGAAAATAAATAAGATGTATGTGAAAAAGGAATCAAGCCAACATTTACCAAAAAATCATAAGCAAATGGTCGCAAAAAAAATAAAAGATCTGCACCCATCAAGCCAGATGAAACCGCAAAACCAACAGATAATAACCGCTGCAAAAAAAGACTTGGATGATGAAGGTCAATTTACTCTAGCGTCACCGAAAAGACAAAATCTAATGGCAGTAAAAAAAAAGAAAAGCTTGGATCATAATGGCCAGTCAGACCAAACGCCACCAAAGAGACTTAAGCCAAATGCTACAATAACGTCAAAAGACAAAATTTACGAATAGTATGGTTTTAAAAATATAATTTTATATTACGGTGATTGTTTTGGGTACCTACGCTAGCGCCACTTCATAAAAAATATAATCTTTCTTTCTTCTTTTATTTACTGAAATAAAGTGCATTCTGCCAAAACTGGCCACTTTACCTTACTAAAATTTTAGTTGACTTATTTAACTATAAATGCGCCATATTACTTTTTGTATAATTATTAAGTACTGCAAAATCATAGATTGGTCTGCGATTAGGTCACATATGCAATAATTTTTTATGAAGTGGTGCTAGTGAACCCGAAACGGATCATTCTATTGATTTTTCGCTTTTGTTGATTTTTATTGAGTAAAACACTTTAATTATGTTAGCTGTAGCTGAGAACCAATCATGTTAAGATTTAATAATAACGATATTTAGTTTCTTTTATGTCAAACTTTTATACTTACTACAACAAAATACAGTAAGTAACTACTATATAGTACTTTCATAGCCATTATGCTAATTGTTATCATATTGTAGCTTATCCTGATAATTATCCTGTCTTCATAAACAACTTTTACTATCTATAAGGTTAATTCTACAGGGATATTTTTAATCAGTACGCAAATTTTGCAGAGTGATTCTACTCATAATTCTGATCAATTTTACTATGGGGCCATATGTCTGAAATCGGGAAAAAAATATCAGCTATTGCATACAAAATGTATGGTTTTTTCGCAAAATTTTGCATATGGCTGCATAATGAAAGTTGTTCAGTAGAATCACCCTGCAATGTTTGCGTACTGACTAAAAAATAACCCTGTATATATCGTTAAAAAAGGTAAGGTAAGTTTAGATAAGGTATTGACTAAAATTTTTAAAAAAGCTGATTTTTATTTTTGAATTATATATATAATTGGCCATGTTCATTGATATGGGTATAATATAACAAACCTCTGTCGGTACTGATTTTTTATAACACCGTGTAGGTATATTTCATTTTATAATAGGTAAAATGTCTTGCCTGTTATACTTAAATCTGAAATAATTGTGACAAGTACTAAATAAATATACTCTGATTAAGCAAAATTTCTTTTATTTATAATAAATGATCAAGCATACATAATAGCTAATATTAATTAATTTGCTTACGTCCACACTCAGAGAAGTCACTCATGTGTCATTTGTTTGTGTTATTTTAAAGTATAGCTTGGGAATCAAATTAATGGGCAGATAAATATATATGACATGTGAATTAAAATTTTAGTAAAATTTACTGTCACTTGTTCGAGGACGGCCATTAATTTTACCGTGAACTGATTCAATCATTTAATATTACTAACTGGTCATTAAAGTGTGTAATAAGGGTACAAAATAGAGCTCATGATGGTATGTAGTACAAACATATTTGAATTTTACGTCTTCTGGTCTAAAACATTTAATATTTTGCACACTTTGGTTTATTTTAGTTCTATATATATGAAAAAAACTGGATTTCACAGGTTTTTCAAACACATTTACAAGCTCCTTAATTTGAAATCCACGCAATTCAATTTCTTTGTCATTGTTATAAATTTCTTTCAATTCGATAATTTCATTATCTTTGCTCATAAAATACTTATCTTTGTTTTTAGTAGACAGTTTGAAATCTTTAAAATGTATCTCAAAGCATTTTTTTTTACTTTTTATTATAACAGAATGGCTTTTTTTGTTCTTGTTTGTGGTTGTCTGTATTCCATCTAATTCACTTAGTCTCTTCGCTACCTGTGCTAACGGGTTCTTCCCTTCTCTCAGCATTCTTTTAATCAAGTATAGCTTGTTTTCAAAGGGGTAAGCACTAAATGTGTGAAGTGCTCCAAATCGTTGAACTTCATCAACCACGTGAACTAAATTATGCACATTGCTTGTGATATAATCAGCTCCATAATGATGTTTATAATTTTCAACAAAATATAGTAAAAGTTCCTGTGCTAAAGGTAAAAGTGTTTTATACATTTCATGGGAACATATAGTTATACCACAGTATAAAAAAAGGAAATGGGAAAACGCTTCGGCGTTCAAAACTTGTGGCAAAATAATTATGCTCAAATAATAAAAAAACGTTCTGAATTCGGATGCCTTCCAGTGAGCAAGATGATTCAAACCTCTCATAGCTCGGTGTATTTCTGAAGGCAAACGAGTTTCATTCAAAAAAGTCGATACCATTTGTATATCGCGTGAACACAATTTCGTATTTTTTTTACCGAAATTACCATCTCGCCATCCAACCAAAAGCCTCTTCATTATACCTAGATCTATTAAATGTAAGGAGTCACCCACTGGAACATCTTCAACAATATCTATGGGTAGCTGCAGTAATGGAGAATCTACTTTATGATGCGACCCGTACAATTTCTTGCGAAAATGATCATCCGTTCTTTTCGGACATTTACTGTCAGGAAAAACAACGGTATGAGACTGATGCGAATATTCCCCAACAGTTACGCACTTCAAGCAGCCGTGTTTACCATTGAAATTGCAGACTCCTGCAAAGATAAAATTTTATATGAATTTCAAATTAATATTACGCGTTCCTAAGAAAAAGGATCTTGACAGACAAACAGACAGACAGACGGACAACAAAGTGATTCTATCAGGGAAAAAGCACGAATTATTTTCTAACTTACCCTTTATATAAGCTCTGGCAGGTGAGTCACAAACAAAACATCTAAGAGCCACCTTAATTACTTTACGACCAATCATAAGGCCATCTTTTATCAATAAATTTACATCCCTTACAAAATGTCTTAGGTAGTCATTTAAATTTTTCGGCTTTTGTTCTCCATAATATAAACCTATTAAAAAAGGTAGTTCATTTAATTCGTGAATTTGACACAATATTGGCCAAAATTCTTTCTTTGAACTGTTGAAAATCGGCAAACCATCCATATTTATATTCAGAGTTATCTGCTCAAGAGTTTCAGACGCCAATATCCTTTTAAGTGGACCTATAATGCCATTATGCCAGTATAGACCAGGTTCCACCACTTCAATGTGTACTTCCCTCGGGGTTTTAAGTATTGTTCTCGGATCATTGGGCAAACTATCCGGATATCTATCATTTAATATTGTTAATAAATCTTTTAAAGCACTTTGAGGTATATTTTTGACAAGAGCCCATTCTCTTATTTTATCTTTTAAAATCATATTTTTCATGTATTCTGTACAACTTTCTTCTTCATCAGTAGAGCTATCACCTAAAAATATAAACGTGACTTTCAAATTAAGAGATTCTGTAAACTTATATAATTTGACTAATCGTAACGAAATACTTACTAAAACACCGAAATAAATAATATTTCTTACTCAAAAGAAAACAAGGTTGAAATATTTGACATATATTATAAATATACTATATATTATTTAAATTTATTATTTGTTCAATAGAAAGTAGTACCTTCTGATAACACTTCCGCAAAATAACTTTCATTTTCAAAACTTGAATGTACTACGGAACCACTTGATGGAACTTCTTGACTAGTGCTTGGCTCATACACAACTATCGATTGTTCTGTATTTTGTGTATCAAGAATATCATTGTTTGAAATACTTATTTCATTACTTAAACGAGATATAAAGTTTAAATATTCCGTTTTTATCTTTCTCTTTACTCCACCTGTCCTTTTAGTCTTTTTCCACTGTTTATTCATGACAACAACGTGACACGTGCGACATAAATTTACAAATGAGTAAAAACGCATAAAATGAAAATAATCATATGACTCATGGTTTTACGGTCAAATTATGACACATAGTAATAAAATTACATTTTTATTTACATATACAGTGCTGAAAGCTTTAACGTAACAATAAAATGCGAAGGTATCCGAGCTTAAACTTTAGTAAATGTTTGGCAAATGCTTAGCAGTAAATAAGCATAAGAAAAGATCATAAAAATGCGTTTAATCTTAAAAATGTGTTAATACAGCTAAATTTTCTACAAAATATTTCGTCAACGTTTCTTTAATGTATTAGGTTTTCTTATTGACTAATATAAGGTTTTTACCTTTGTGTTAGTGTAAATGCTGTTTAAGGTGCTGTATATTAAAAGTAATTGATGTTTTAGTATGATTATATGCTGCTTAATTAATTTTTTTAGACCATACAATAGCTTTATGTATTATTAATTTTACCACATTCTACTCAAAAGCATTTAAACTAACTCATAACTGATTTGAACTGATAGTCTGACTTTAAAACGTAAATCAGTCTTTACTTCAGTGACTATACAGATTACGTGTTACTTGGGTCCCCACCAGCCAGACACATATTAAAGATGTGCAGCAACGGGCTGGCTAAAGCAGATCTACAATCCTTTACTACAAAGGCAGGTATTCCGTCAGGACCAGCTGGCAGCTTTGGTTTCAGACGATTAAGCGCGTCTAACACATCCTTTAGAGTCAACTGGTCGACATGTACACGGGAACCTATTTCATCTGATGACGCCATCGCTTCGTCGACGTCTAACAAGGGCTTCTCCAGGCTAAAAACTGAGTGGGAATATTTAGCTAATTCATGAGCACACTCTGATCCTTCCAATATACGTTCGCCTTTAGTGATCTCTTTTCCTGATTGAGCAAAACGTTTTTTCCCCACAAAAGCCCAGAATGATTTTGGGTCTTGTTTAAACTGAGCTTGGATACGATTTTGATATCGTTCATACTCATCTGTCATTTGATGCTTGACCTTTGTACGGTAGTAAGAAAATAAATCGTATTCTTCCTGCAGAATGCTCATTTTGTATTGCTTATGATGATCTGCCTTTGCCTTTATATCTCGAATCATTTCTTTAGTGTACCAATCAGGGTAAATAAATTGGACTCCCTTCGAATTAAGTTTTTTCTTTGGAACACATTTTTCTAAAATACTGTAAAATATTGCATAAAAAGTGTCGACAGCTTCTTGCACCCCAGTGGCCTGTCTAAGCTGGCTCTAATCTGCTGACTCCAATAATGCATACAATTTATGGAAGTCAGCCTTCCTGAAGTTCCAATCGGCCTTCTGAAAGAGCTGAGGTAGGTCATCCACCGCACCGCATCCGTCTCTACATTGGCTTTTAATATGTTCCAACAACTCGTCTGTTGTTGTGTCCGGATCTAAGTACCAAACGAGTAGATATTTTTTCTTTTCAATAGCCCTCAAATTAAAGGCTTGGCTATTTTCACCTATCATAACTTCGGATCTATTTTTCCTCTTCTTATTCCTGACTTCAATAAATACATCTTCTTTATTTTGTTCCTCTTCTGCATCACATTCCTTATGTTCCATGTTTGTTCTGCTGTGGCTCTTGGGCAACACATTTGTATCTTTTGGCTTTTGTTTATCAGCAACGTCTTTTTTTCTGATGTTGTCATTTATATTTTCATTTAACTTGGGCTTATCTGTTTGTTTTTCAGTAGGTTTTTTATTACTATTAACCTCTAAAAGCCTTAGTTGTAGTCGTAGTTGTTTATTCTCAGATTCTTAATCATGAATTTTTGAAAAAAAAAATCTAATTTTTCTTGCATGTCATGTTTTTCTAACGTTAATGTTTTTAACTGGTTTATTAACTGTCCATTGAAACCTTTCATAACACTTGATATTTGGCTTTCTAATGTCGCTTGTACTTTTACCAGTTCACTGTATATAGATTTGCTTAGATACTCTCTATTTTCGGTTAGCTTTTCCTCCAATAAACTATTTATTTGCTTCAAGCTAAGACAAGTCTGGGCAGAAGGTTTTTCATTCATTGTAGAAGATCCTGAAGAACTTGAAGCTGGGCTGGATGGTGGCAAATTAGATGCGGGTTTTATTGGTGTATTATCGTTCTTTTGAACGCGGCGGGTAATGATTGCGCACACTGGACAGCGCCAAGTACGATCAAGGTCCTCTCTTTTTGCAGTATAGAAGTCTCTATCTATTCCGGCGCATGAATGATGGTATTGGCTTTTGCAATGTTGGATTGAACATTGTAGTAATTCCGCAATGCTTATATGACTTTTACAAGCTTTACAAATGCTCGTCATTTTTCTGTATTTAGTGAATTAGATAGAAAGGTATTTAGCTTCTTCCGCACTTATGATGGCTAGTAATGCAGCTAGTTGAATGCACCACGCGTACGACCGCAAGTTAATGCAAATGCACAAGCGATTGAGACTCTCAGTCAGTGCTCGGAACTCGACTGTCGAAGATCTCCTGATGATGCTCCGTGGAGGGGCGAAACACGTGTTGAGTGTAAAACGGTGGAAGTAGTGCGAGTAAAGTGCATCGCTTGTGCATTTGCATTAACTTGCGGTCGTACGCGTGGTGCATTCAACTAGCTGCATTACTAGCCATCATAAGTGCGGAAGAAGCTAAATACCTTTCTATCTAATTCAATCAAGATGGACTTCCGCAAAGTAACGCCTGATACAATTACTTTCTGTATTTATTTAATAGGTATTCTATAGTATGAGTTAGTAACAGGCACAGGACAAGATTATATATATGTCGGAGCGTGAGGTATTAAACCTGAGGAATGAAGTAAAGTGCACTTTTTGATGTATTTTATGGAAAGAGCATTAATTGAGTACCTATGCGTTGGCGTCGGTCGAAGCATGTAGTAGACATATTGTGTCAAGTGGTTTGGCTAAAGGCATTTTTGGGAACAGAGAGATTCCGAGTTAGTGTTGTTTGAGCGATCGGGCGTAGCGCAAGGCTCAAATGACCTTTCATCGTTCCTTGGTTTTGGTACTTCGCGTCCTGATCTTAATGTTAAAATTAATTATAGCTGCTAGCCTACTATCTGATTTTCGGCCGTTACGACATCAGAAGTGGGATTGAGACCTACAAACTGTAATGTAGTGCCATAGTGATAGACTTGTGGACCTAGTGATCGTGACTAAAATGACTTTCGTGGCGAAGATACCAGTTGTAAGCGGAAATGCAGATTGCAGAGAATGTTCTTGGACCACAAATAATTCAGGCCAGTTCTTTTCATACTATTATTTTCTAGCGATTTGATATTATTGGTTGTTGATGATTTTTATTTGCCGCGTTTTTTGAGGCTGATATCAATTTTGAGTTTGTGTTAGAATTCTTTTTTTATTACGGTGCCGATTGCCACACGTTGCTTGCCCTCAGTTAGATTTGTTTATAAATGACATTTTATTCGAATTTTAATTGACATCATTGTTTGATGAAAAGTCACTCGATTAAATTATTATTTTGGATAATGAATTAGATTCACAAAAACATAACGATTAATTCATTTTCTGTCAATGGGTGACGTTGTTATGATTGGAAGATGTCTCTGGAATCGGAAATAATCAAATAAAAAGAAACATGTTTTAGTTTTGTTGTGTACAGTTAGTTGCACACGTATTTCGTTTTCGTTGGCACAGTTGGTAGACTGTTGCAAGGAACATGAAGGTTCAGGTCCAACTTCTGGCTTAGTCTGGAAGTTTTGATTACCTATTTTATTGTGTAAAGAAGGATTTTTGATCTGTTGCAATTATTGCATTGCATTATTGCTTACTTGTTAATAAAATGACGCATGTATCTTTACGGTAAAATATGATTTGGCGTGTTTTCGATTTTTTGGAAATTGATAAAGCAGTCTATATTTAGAACTAAGTTTAACAAACCTAAAGTCAAACTATGGGACGGCTATCTGATATTGGTGGAGACAAAAAAGGGTCTTTTCAAGTACCTATGAGAACCAAGGCGTTGTGTTTTGGTCTGGGAATAGCGACTGGTTCTCAATCTTTACTGCAATTGATATAAAATATTACCTGGTGCAGAAATGCATTTGTGCAAAACTTTTGAAATAAAAGCTTTTGGGGTGATATAAAGATAGAGCGATTTTCGGAAGAAGAAAAGATTTTGTGTTTGTAGTTTGCAATAAACGTGATTTGAATATTAACATAGATATTGTACGAAAGGGGTATACGTACCTATTTGATTTTCATGAGTCATGTTTTTAAAACTGAACAATTTGTTGCTGGTTCAGAGTCCCGGGAATGCTAAGTACTGTATCTATTGCCAGAAGACATTGTTCTCTACAACTTTCAGTTTGAGAATCACTCTCGCGATGGATTTTTATTTCGTTTGTGAGAAACACACTTGAGTTTTAAAACTAATGAATGGCTAATAAATAATCATAATGGTTATGGTATTTCCTTATAGTTCAGAAAACATTTCAAAGCATTGCTGTAGCTCTATTATGTTATTTTAGAGGTATAAAAAAAGCATTGTTCTAAAAGGGACATTGATGTCCAAAATGACTGAGGGTTGTATCCACGCGTATTACTGATACCCGTGGTTCAACACATGTTACCATAGTATTCGGAGAAATGAGCGAGATCTTTGTAATGTTTTCATAATGCAAGTCTGGCAAAAACTCTTTTGTTAATTAACTTATATCATAAGGGATTTAGAAACAAACATGACAATGATATGGTTAAGCATGATCATGACTGTAACTTATGAAGATTTACTTAAATGCGTATAGCGTTATTATGAAGTAATAATTTTTGTATAAGGTAACGAAGTGCTTTGCCGTGCTGGTGATAAATAGAGCAGCTGGATAAGGACGTTGTGTATATTTCTGCGTGAACCGCATTAATATCTTGTTTCGGTAAAAACAAAAAAAAAAAAAAGTTTGTTGTTGGATCTTGGATACAATGGGTTGATGTAGTTAAAGCATAGATTGGGTGGCTATGTTGTGTAAGTAATATAGAATTTTATAGCACTGAATTCGACGAAAGAAGTAGGTAAATAGTAAATTGCATATTGAATGCAATTGATATTTGAGTATTGGTACGTGATATTAATTAGGTACCTATCATTTAAAAAAATAGATTTCATTAAGTTATTTTGTCAACTTGGAAGAATAATTGAGAAAATTAAATCACCTACTCGGTGAAGCAATTAATGAAAATTAAGCTCTCAAAGCAGTGCTTAGTTCAAATCAAAACATGCTTTGTAAAGGTGGAATCAAATAAGAATTACCTATTTTTAGTCTGATAAGCATTGAATGGATCTAATGTGATAATAGAAACGATTGTTAAAAGTTGCATTTTGAAATGGACTTATGTTTTCATTTTAGAAGTACTGAATTGTATTATTATAGCTTTAGTAATATTGGTTTGCTTCCTTGAGCAGGAAAACGTAATCTGGCTATCTTCATATAGCTGTTATGTGCCTTGCTGGGATAGAAAGCTAAAATGCCTGAAAGTAAAGTACCCATAAAATTGCATAACTAATCAGATGATAGTAGCAGTTAAAGTTTTTGTTGCTGGCAATGATGGACGTGTTTGTCCTCCCGACCCCTCACGACTATATACTATGACTGTGATCACCGTACCTACATATTGACTCTGACTTAAGACCTCTGCGGGAGGAGCGCGTGCCATGGTGGAGACAGTGTGGTCTCAAATTGTGGAGACAGTGTGGTCTCATGTTGTGTTGGGTCAGATATAGCCCGGGGAACTATGATCTGATCGGGTGAGTGGCCAGCTGCAGTGGCTCATTCACCATCCGCTTTGCTGATCTGTGTGAGTGATCAGATGGTGTCTTTGATGGACGCATGGTTTTGTTGAGGGCATCATACTTGACCAAGTAGGTGATTACTGTGGTCATTACTGTTATGTATGATGTCGCTCCAGGTAACCGGTGTTACCAATAGGCGTGCCACAAGGTGGTGGTGTCGGCCTGAGATCCGTGGCGGGGATCTGTGACTGTGATTGACAGTGTTGAGTGACCCATGGTGGGGAAGCTCTGTGACCGTTGCGACGGTGGCCAGATGCAACAAAAGACTTTATTGCGGTACTCGTATCAATTATTGTATTGTATTCAAGTTAGAATATTGTTTTATGGGCACTTGTCTTTCAATAAGTAGTAAAGTGATTTAAGTTATCAGAAAGCGACGAAAACGGCTGGTTCAAGTGGGTTGAAAATTAATGGTTCACACTCAACTTGTAGTCTGTCACATAATAAACCCGTAACCTTAATGTCAAAGTTGAAATAATAATGAGTTTCTGATAAATGTTATTTCTTTAGCTGTTAAGTTCGACAACACAGTAAAAGAGTGCATAGTTACTAATCATGTAAGGGTAAAAACGTATTGGATGGCTTATGAGAAGTTTTTGAAGTGCAAACGAATATGGGCCTGTTTATTTATTTAGCAAATAATAACACAAACGTGAAAAATACTTGAACGATTTGGAGATAATAGATTTGTTGTTATGAATACTAAGTCAAATTTAACAAACAAGTATTAGGAAGTAAGTAAGTAAGTACCAAACAGGATTGCTAACTTAGCAAGTACTTTGGATCAAAGATACTTAAAACCGCAATGAATGCTGAGCTGCTTTCGGTTCTTGCAGTTTATTGATAAAGTCCTGTTCACATGTTCAAAGGAACGAAGTGAACTATTGTGAACAACTAGATCTTTGTTCAATTTAGGAGTCTAGCCAGATTAATATGGTTTTATGGGCTATAATAAGCTAAAGTATGTCTGTCAGGATAACCGAACGATACTGTGAAATGGCTAGTTGTGACCACACGAGGACGTGTGTAAGTCAGGAAGGCCGTGTCGGAGCGTGAGGTATTAAACCTGAGGAATGAAGTAAAGTGCACTTTTTGATGTATTTTATGGAAAGAGCATTAATTGAGTACCTATGCGTTGGCGTCGGTCGAAGCATGTAGTAGACATATTGTGTCAAGTGGTTTGGCTAAAGGCATTTTTGGGAACAGAGAGATTCCGAGTTAGTGTTGTTTGAGCGATCGGGCGTAGCGCAAGGCTCAAATGACCTTTCATCGTTCCTTGGTTTTGGTACTTCGCGTCCTGATCTTAATGTTAAAATTAATTATAGCTGCTAGCCTACTATCTGATTTTCGGCCGTTACGACATATATATAAAAAAAAAACATATGAAGATTGCACGGAAAGCGAAGGGATTCGACCTCACGCTCCGTGAGTAGAAGGCAGCAAACGCACCCGATGTCACACGATGTCAGCAACGGCTTGTAGTACCAGGAGCGCATAGGCTGCAGGCGTTGTTTAAAGCGGTGTACGGTGGCGATAATTCGATGACGCGTACGTGACTTAATGCAGCGCTAGCTGTGATGCGTAGTGACGCGCTGCGCTTGTGTGCGTTAAACTGGTCTCACCACTACCATCCACCGGCGCGTGTTCTGCATCACAGGCACAAGTCTGCGTATTGTTCACGGGCAGCTCACTTTTGCACGTCACTCTTTATGATGGTAGCTCCTTGTTACTTATGCACTCCTATTTTTACGTTCATTTTGAATTTTTTTTAAATTTAATTAAAAATATTTGAATTTATTAGCGCGGTTTTAGATACGTCAACTCGCTATCGAGGTCCGGGGAACATGTATTAATAAACCTAGGCGGTTAAGTCAATTAGCTTGGAACATGTATGAATAAACCAAGGCGGTAAAGTCATTTACCCTGGAACGAAAAAAAGGAAAATGTGGGTGTCTAATTCCAAGCTAAACTCCCGCAGTGGAAGCGATTTACACAGGTAAATTTCTTGTAAAATACCAGGAGTTCAACTGGAGGCAGACAATGGCTGCGTTACGCAGCGCTAAATAACATACGCTGCACAATATAGCAGCGCATACTATGAATTAAACGTGAACCTAAATCTATTTAACTTAATTAACTAAGTTGATTGAAATTGGCAAATGATGTGTTCTGACCTTTACATAACTCAAGTCGGTAGTAAATACCGTCTGCCGATCTGGCGTTACGTCACACGTATTAGCACTAGATTATAAGTAAGTACCTCCAAATTATATCACCGCACGAATTCCGCAATTCGTACTAAGGAGTCACAATGATATGGTACAACAAATATGACTAAAGGGAACACACCATTAACACGAATAAACAGTTTTATCACTTACAGTCACGTGCAGGCGCAAATGCATAAATACCCAACGGAGAAAGGAAGTTCAGGGAATGGATCAAATAGGAATTCCGTTGGTACTTACAGGGCTGGGTGGAAAAGATATCGACACCCAGCATTCCATTACAGCCTTGGCGCGTTATTCACGTCAAACCACTCACAGCTTCTGTTCGTATTCCACTTTGATATTAGTCATTACGCGTGACCCAACCCGAATTTGGGCCGTACAAACGCGGGCCAAAATGGCCACCTGATGCCTATTCAACGCGACGCTCACGTGGAAGACGTCGAGACATCCAACAATCACTGAGCCTGGTATTCTAGTATAACCCAGGAGGACCGCAATAATACGATGCATCAACACGCGCGATCTCAAATTGAATCGTCCATTACACACGGCATCACAAAACGCGTGGCGGGAAATCCGCACAATACGATACCCTCCCGTCCAAAAGGTTTTGAGTGACTGCGTAGTGCGGCGCCGAAACCACCGCTCGGCGCCGTCAGGCGCTCTGCGCGCACGTCGCCAGTCTCGCCCTGCGAGTGAGAAAGGGACAACACACGCCCAGAGCGACGCGTGCGATCGAGCACCGCGCCGCATTCATAGACCGTCATTAATACCTAACTGATTCCCCAGCATAGCAACGCTAAATTAAACAGTGGGTCATTTTGTATTCCCGTCGATATATTATGTATATTTCGTTTCAACTGTGTTGTGTTTAGTTGTGGTGTAAATATTTAGTTTTGTTTTGTTTTCTAGCCCTACGACTTTGTCTTGGGATCGGAAGACGCTGCAACACAGCGTTTTCCACTAACATAGGTATATTAGCTTATTCCTAAACCGGTTCCTGTTTTATGTATTGAGTAGTCGTTCCGTATCTTCATAATTTAGGGTCAGTATCCATTTTATTATTGAAGATTTGCAATCATGGTAAGCCTTTTTATAAATGTGTAATTTTTTTGTTTATCTCATTGTACAAATATGCCGATATTTTTTTATATTGTATGCTGGCTGTAACAGATTTTGTCCTTGGAACATTTACTACTTTATATTATCTTCGTTTTTTTTCTATTTTAGGGTCGTATCGGACAGTTTTATGCATTTTTAGGACTATGTTTAATATGTAAAGTTCCGAACGGACAACAACTTACAAGTTTGATACAATCTTTCAGTGGAAAGCAACGCTTCTTGAAATACATCACCTTAAGCTCTCTGCACCCTCTTTACTTCAACGAATCTTGTTTTAAGTGCACCTCCTCATACGGGGATGCAGTATACTAGTATAGTCGTACTAACGAAATGTACAATTGGTTTAGGTAATTTACTTTAGAGTTTTCTACAGTTTTATTTGGGACGACGTGTCTGAGGGTTTTGAACATCCATATAAACTTCCTTACTCTACTACTCACCAACTCCAACTGAGGATACCATGTCAATCTTTGATCCAAAATAACACCGAGGTATTTGGTTTTTGACACTTTATTAATTACTAGCTTTTACCCGCGACTTCGTCCGCGTTAGATAGTTTTTGTAGAAACAGGTTCAGGTTTAGGTGGGCTCCTGATGGTACACCTGGTGGTCTACATAAGGTACTCCAGATCCTCTATGTCCTTGTGAAAAGAAGCGGCCCATCATACCGAACAACTTTTGTTTTGGAACCATGCCTGTATCTCTTATAGTTTAGCTGGGCTCTTGATGATACACCTGGTGGTCTACATAAGGTACTCCAGATCCTCTATGTCCTTGTGAAAAGAAGCGGCCCATCATACTGAACAACTTTTGTTTTGGAACCATTTCTGTATCTCTAATAGTTCAAGTGGGCTCCTGATCGTACACCTGGTGGTCTACATAAGGTACTCCAGATCCTCAATGTCCTTGTGAAAAGAAGCAGCCCATCATACTGAACAACTTTTGTTTTGGAACCATGCCTGTATCTCTTATAGTTTAGCTGGGCTCTTGATGATACACCTGGTGGTCTACATAATGTACTCCAGATCCTCTGTGTCCTTGTGAAAAGAAGCAGCCCATCATACTGGTCAACTTTCGTTTTGGAACCATTTCTGTATCTCTAATAGTTTAGGTGGGCTTATGGCGGGTGACAGGAGTGATGCCAATAGGCAGAATGGAGGGTTCCAGGTGGAGTCGGGAAAAGGGTAGCTACCCGCCTGGCCGGGTGTTGTGGCCAGGAGACCGACTGGTCCGCCTGGATAGAATTGGAAGTTGTATATATGCGTTGCGCGGTGAAACACTTCGATACCGCGTTTCAGGCTCTTTGTTCTGTCACGTGGCGCCATCTTGCAGCTATGTTGGAACTTCTGTTGCGACTTGCTTGCTCGTGAACCACTTTGAGTGAGCTTCTTGTTGTAGCTCCCAGAGGTCGCTACAGTACTCCCCCTCAAGACCGGAGGTCGATACTGTCAGCGAGCGAAGTGGGGCTGATGACGTCATGTAGCGTGTTGATGCAGTCAGGCGTGGCGAAGCAGTGCTGGTTCCAATGTCCACGGTGAGTCGGGACGTCTACGGTGAGTCGAGACGATGATGGAAGACCAGTGAAGCTGCCGTGCTGTGACTGCGGTGGGTGCTGATGACGTAGTAGTTGGCTGCATGCTGTAGTAGTTGATGCGTGGTTGAAGGCTGCGAAGTCCAAGGTAGGGGTCACCAATATTGGCGGGTGACAGGAGTGATGCCAATAGGCAGAATGGAGGGTTCCAGGTGGAGTCGGGAAAAGGGTAGCTACCCGCCTGGCCGGGTGTTGTGGCCAGGGGACCGACTGGTCCGCCTGGATAGAATTGGAAGTTGTATATATGCGTTGCGCGGTGAAACACTTCGATACCGCGTTTCAGGCTCTTTGTTCTGTCACGTGGCGCCATCTTGCAGCTATGTTGGAACTTCTGTTGCGACTTGCTTGCTCGTGAACCACTTTGAGTGAGCTTCTTGTTGTAGCTCCCAGAGGTCGCTACAGGCTCCTGATGGTACACCTGGTGGTCTACATAAGGTACTCCAGATCCTCAATGCCTTTTGAAAAGAAGCGGGCTATTATACTGAACAACTTTTGTTTTGTAACCATGCCTGTATCTCTAATAGTTTAGCTGGGCTCCTGGTGGTACACCTGGTGGTCTACATCTGTACTCCAGACCCTCGATGTCCTTGTGAAAAGAAGCGGCCCATCATACAGAACAACTTTTGTTTTGGAACCATGCCTGTATTGCCTGTATCTCTAATAGTTTAGCTGGGCTCCTGGTGGTACACCTGGCGGTCTACATAATGTACTCCAGATTCTCTATGTCCTTGTGAAAAGAAGCAGCCCATCATACTGGCCAACTTTCGTTTTTGTCTATTTCTGTATCTTTAATATTTTAGGTGGGCTCCTGACGATACACCTGGTGGTCTACATAAGGTACTCCAGATCCTCAATGCCTTTTGAAAAGAAGCGGGCTATTATACTGAACAACTTTTGTTTTGTAACCATGCCTGTATCTCTAATAGTTTAGCTGGGCTCCTGGTGGTACACCTGGTGGTCTACATCTGTACTCCAGACCCTCGATGTCCTTGTGAAAAGAAGCGGCCCATCATACAGAACAACTTTTGTTTTGGAACCATGCCTGTATTGCCTGTATCTCTAATAGTTTAGCTGGGCTCCTGGTGGTACACCTGGCGGTCTACATAATGTACTCCAGATTCTCTATGTCCTTGTGAAAAGAAGCAGCCCATCATACTGGCCAACTTTCGTTTTTGTCTATTTCTGTATCTTTAATATTTTAGGTGGGCTCCTGACGATACACCTGGTGGTCTACATAAGGTACTCCAGATCCTCAATGTCCTTGTGAAAAGAAGCGGCCCATCATACTGAACAACTTTTATTTTGTAACCATGCCTGTATCTCTAATAGTTTAGCTGGGCTCCTGGTGGTACACCTGGTGGTCTACATCTGTACTCCAGACCCTCGATGTCCTTGTGAAAAGAAGCGGCCCATCATACAGAACAACTTTTGTCTTGGAACCATGCCTGTATCTCTAATAGTTTAGCTGGGCTCCTGGTGGTACACCTGGTGGTCTACATAAGGTACTCCAGATCCTCAATGTCCTTGTGAAAAGAAGCGGCCCATCATATTGAACAACTTTTGTTTTGGAACCATGCCTGTATCTCTAATAGCTTAGCTGGGCTCCTGGTGGTACACCTGGTGGTCTACATCTGTACTCCAGACCCTCGATGTCCTTGTGAAAAGAAGCGGCCCATCATACAGAACAACTTTTGTCTTGGAACCATGCCTGTATCTCTAATAGTTTAGCTGGGCTCCTGGTGGTACACCTGGTGGTCTACATAAGGTACTCCAGATCCTCAATGTCCTTGTGAAAAGAAGCGGCCCATCATATTGAACAACTTTTGTTTTGGAACCATGCCTGTATCTCTAATAGCTTAGCTGGGCTCCTGGTGGTACACCTGGTGGTCTACATCTGTACTCCAGACCCTCGAATGGTGATAAAAAGTAGCCTATGTCCGTTCTCGGTATGCTAGCAAACTCTGTGCCAAGTTTCATGAAGATCGGTTCAGCGGTTTGGCCGTGAAAGCGTAGCAGACAGACAGACAGACAGACAGACAGACAGAGTTACTTTCGCATTTATAATATTAGTGTGGATAGTGTGGATAGTGTGGATAGAACAAATGCAAGTAACTTGGGGTAGATAACCATTGCATGTATGTATTTTTATGTTAAATTCATTAGAAGGTTGTGAATTGTTATACTTACTAAAACACATGTAGTTGGTTTTTTCTGTATTTAGTGTAAGTAGATTGTATTTTAACCATTGTGCAATTTGTATCATTCCTGTTTCAGTGTGCCGTTAAATGTCATTCCATGTCTCACCGGTAAACACTACAGCAGTGTCATCAGCATTTAGTAAAAATTTGGTCTTTTCTTATATTCATGTTGCACAGATCATTAATGTACACAAGAAAGAGAGTAGGTCCTAAGACACTGCCTAGTGGTACACCATAATTATGTGGCATCAACAGCTTCACTTCTACAATCACCCAGTTTTACCATTTGATTTCTATTTGTGACATAATCCTTAAAAATTTCGAGTTGAATATCTCTGATACCTATTTTTTCCTATTTGCGTACAAGGATAGAGAGCGAGACTGTGTCAAACGCTTTTTTGAGATCTAAAAATCCTGTTAAACACTTTTTTCCTTTATCTAGAGAATCTGAAATAAAAGAGCTTAAAGACGTTACAGCTTCACATGTTGATATGCCTTCCCTAAAACCGAATTGAGATGATGATAATATATTAAACTTTGTCAAGTAATTTAATAACCTGGTATTCAAGAGCTTTTCCAGAATTTTTAATAAGACTGGTAAAACAGAGATTGGTCTGTAGTTATTGACATCTTCTCGCTCCCCGCCCGTATATATTGGAGTTCTAATTGACTGTTTCAGTAAAGCTGGAAAAACACAATTTTTAAAACAGATGTTAGCAAAATGAGATATAATGGGTGCTTTTTCATGTCTTAAATATTTTATTATTTTAGTTGGGATATTATCATATCCCGGAGCACTATCTGGTTGTAAACATAATATCAAATTATTTATTTCTTCTATGTTTGCATCTTTTAGGGAAAACGATTGTTTTTGACTTGGCAGACTATCAAGGAACTTGTCCTGATTAGAAGTAGTTATAGTTGTTTGAATGTTTTCAGCAAGCTCTTTACTAATATTAGCAAAAAAGCTATTTACATAATTAGCTGATTCTACTGGGGAAGGTTTCGTTGCTAGAAGTTCTGGATTTAATTTGTTAGGTTTAGTGGTGTTTGTTATAGATTTAACGTTTTTTCATGGTAGTTTGTTATTTTTAAGCGAGTTTAGAATTAAATGTCTGTCGTAGTTTCGTTTCTGTTTTTTAAGGAGGTTGTTGCAGTGGTTTCTATAGCGTGTAAACGTGTTTTTTTATTTCATTACTAGGGTCCTCATGATATTGTTTTTGTAAGTTATTTCTGTTTCAGATGCATCTTAGTAAACCGTCAGTTATCCATGGTTTTATTTTTCTTTTACTGCTTGGTATGTTTCTTATGTTAGTACTAACTCTTATCGCCTCTGTCAGTTTATTTATTAATCTATGTATGACATAATTTGGATCTTCACAAAAAAGTAGTTCATTACTATAATTTTCAATTATGAACTGTAGAGCTTTTTCATAATCTATTGTTGAATTTGTTTTTGCTGCTTCATTAGTTTTTTTTATTTTTGTGAGTGATAAAAAGGTTGTAGAGTGATCTGTTATTGTCGTATTTAGTATTGCTACAAATTCAGAAGTTTTACTTTTATTTATTTTAAGCATAAAGTGGTCAAGACATCTACTTTCTCTAGTCGGTAATGTATGCCCTGAAAGAATCCCGTAGAAAGACAGCATGTTGAGGTAGTATGTCCTATTATTGTATTCATAATTATGTTCATTTTCTTTTGTTATAAGATTTATGTTTATATCTCCTGTGATAATAAGAATTAGAATAAAAATTATTTATTTGCTAGAATACAGTATATAAAATGTCTTAAATCTAAAATGTCCCTGTGTACTCAGCCTGCAAGCAGGCATGCAAATATTTAATAGGTAAGTATATTATTATTATATTATTATTTATACATAATCAAGTAAAATATCAAATTTTCAGCATTTACATATATCACATGTTGCACTACTATGGTTAATAAATTCATCAATATTATTAAAACAATGTAACAGTAGCCAATAAGTAATTTTTTTTTTAAGATTATTTGTGTGAAGGAGCTTAAAGTCGTCCGGTAAACAATTAAATAAAACAATGCACAAATTGAAAACATTTCGTTTGTAAATATTTTTATGACATGTAGGTTGATATAGAAGGTCCATATACTTAGCCCTAGTTTGTCTCTGTATACCATCACCGCGTTTTTTCCAGTATTCAGGGTGGGACCTGACAAAAATGCAAACTTCACGGATGTACATGCATGATAGAGGCAATAAACAGTGCTTTTTAAATAAAAGTTTGCAGCTATCATCATACCGTGCATTACAAATCACCCGCAGGCATTTCTTTGTAGTTGAAAAGCTTTTTGAAAGTCCACGGAGTTGCCCCATAGTACCAATCCATAACTTAGGACAGACGACACATATCCGTGGTAAGCTGTAAGCACCGCATCAAAAGAAACAGTCTGTTTCAATCGTCGTAACGCAAAAACAAAACGGTTTAACCTATTACACACCGATTCTACAAGGTTCTTCCAATTGAGATTTTGATCAATGTTTAGTCCTCGAAATAGTATTTTGTCAACTTTTTTTATATTGAAATTATTATATTTTATATTTAAGGGTAAAGAATAAGAATTATATGATTGAAATTGTATTGCATTTGTTTTGTTAATATTCACATGTAGATCGTTACTATCCTTCCAATTAATTACGTCACCAAGAGCAGTATTTATACTTGTTTCGAACATATCCATAGTGTCACATTTTACTATTAAAGTAGTATCATCAGCAAACTGTATACACCTATGATAAGTGACAGTGGGAAGGTCATTAACATATAAAAAAACAGTATCGGGTCTAGAACACTGCCTTGGGAAACTCCAGATTTGTTTGTTTTAAATTTAGATCTATATGTTTGTTTCTCGAGAACTGTATTTGATGTCTTAAAGCTGGTTATCTCGGTGCATTGGTGCCTATTTCTGAGAAAACCTTCTACCCATCCAAGAGCTGTCCCTCTTACTCCATAACAAGCAATTTTTTGCAGAAGCTTATCGTGATTTACAAAATCAAATGCCTTGCTCATGTCAAGGAAAATCGACATAACCGGATAGCCATTATTAATAGCCTCCGTAACATTCCTCACTAAATCAAAGCAGGCTAATGATGTCGATTTTCCCTTACGAAAGCCATATTGTTCTGTGCGTAAAATATCAAACTTTTTCAAGAACTTTTCCAGTCTGGTAGAGAAAGCCCTCTCAAAAATCTTAGAAATAACAGGTACGAGAGAGATTGGTCTATAATTATGTTATTTTGTTCTTTGATATTTTCTAGATGTAAGCCCAAGGAGTCAATAAACTTATCTGCATTTCTAATAGAGGGGGAGCGATATATGCATAGTATTACATTGTTTAATACGTTCACTTGTAAACCGGTTGCTTCTACTAATTTTATCCCTCTAACATTTGGTTTTAAAGTGCTTTTAATATAATCGACCACTCCATTATTTTGGTTCCTCTTGTTTGATGTAAAGTAATAATCAGAGTTGTGTAGTATAGGTATTGGTTTATCAGAGTTTAGACGACATTCTATTAGTACAATGATATCTAAATCGAAAGAAAGGTTAGACATGTTAGCACAGAAGTCGTCGAAGTTACAGTAGATGCTTCTAATATTCTATGATATTATTGTAAGACTATTTTTGGTTATTTTACTATGTTTGATAAGATCAAAGATCACACAGTTTATAGATTTGGCGATACTAAGATTATCTAGTTCATGAATATTCTGAAGTGTGTCACCCATAATTAATATTTTTTGAGAGGTAGAATGTCATTTCTGAGTTACAATTATTTAAGGATGAATTTAATGATGAAATAGAAGAAAGCGATATTCGGATGAGGTAATCAATAAAGTATTTTTTTAAGCTATAGTCTGTGTGTGTTGCTTTTTGTTTGTTTGCGCAAGGTTGGTGTGTGAGCGTAGTTTGTATGTGTGCCACTGTATTTTTATGTTTCCGGGAAGCAGTTATTGAACACTGAAATTGACCGCAAGCAGCAGCATTGCCGTCTACCCTTCAAGTAAAGATAGCTCGAGTGATGATACCAAGAAATTAGTTCAATCTCTTATCAAGCCCGACGAACTCAAGCTGAACATCCGTGGAGTTAGTAAGACCAAAAACGGAGGCGTTATAATCAGCACCAATAGAAAAGAAGACCTTGAAAAATTGCAGAAATCTGTAAAACTCAGAGAATCCGGACTAACACTTGAGGTGCCTACTAAAAGGAGACCAAAAGTTATCCTTTTAGGTGTGCCATCATGTACATCTGAAGTCGAACTCAAGGACTGCATATTTAATCAAAATATCGCTGAAAGCTCTCAAATATGACCAAAGAACGTGCATATAGCTCTATCAGGCTGAGCCATAAATCTGGCAGAAAAGATGCCGCGTTTTGTAATTTTATTTTAGAGGTTACGGCTGAAGTACGAAAACTGCTTATACAGCAGAGCCGAGTATTCATTAACTGGACGTCTTGCCCTGTAAGAGATTTCACTCTTGTGACCAGATGCTACAAATGTCAGCAGTATGGTCACTCAGCGAAATTCTGCAAAGACACCAACCCCACTTGTGGTCACTGCGGTTCTGCTGGACACATCATCAAGGACTGTATAACAAGGACCAGCCGGAAAAGTGTGCAACGTGCCAGCGCTTCAAAAAACCGAGTAGTCATAAAACTGGCGATGAGCAATGCCCAGCCAGGAAAAGCGCTGAATTTAGACACCTTAGTTCTATCGACTATGAGAGCGCCTAGAGCGCCGTTTCATTGCGTTAAATAAGCACAATCATGGGCAGTGTTAGAGATTCTTCACTTGTTGCAAACAGCAATAGTAGGTTTAATGTTTTTGTACAAAATATCCGTAGTATTCATTGTAACTTTGATGGTTTACAAGCTTTACTTTGCCAAATTAATAATAATAATAATAATATAATTCTTTATTGCACAAAGTAAGTTTACAAATAAATAAAAAAGAATGAAAAAAAAAGTACAACTAGGCGGCCTTCTTGCTATGGTGGCAAGTTCTACCAGGCAACCTTTGAGTGAAAGGAAAGTGCGTTTAGATAAGCGGGATAGTGCATGACATATACTAACATAAACTACATAAATTAATGTACACACTAATACATTCATAAGCTATATATATTATAATTAACTAATAAATAAGCTTAAATAGACTAATAAATATAAACTTAACTATGGCAGATAGGATATATAGATAGCCAATCTAGATAAATAATAAACAAAGATAAGAGACAGATAACAGTTCAGCACAATGTTAGAGGGATAAGTTTCTATACAACAATTTCTGACAAGAAATGTGTTTTTACCCGATCTTTAAATGTGAGTCGTGATATTGTTATTTTGACAGAATTCCGGTTATCGTCAATCTAGATTTAATTCTAGATGTAATTCTGCTGGGCGAGACCAAACTGACCCCTGGGGTTGAACTGGACATCCCCAACTACTTCTGTTACCGCCGAGACGAAATCAGCCCACGAGGACTCCCGTACAGAGGGACAGCGGTACTAGTAAAGATGAACCTCATCCACGAGGAACTACCGCTGCCCGAATTCCTCACCACTAGGTCTATCGGCATAAGGACCAGGCACGCAGGCCAAGAACTCCGCCTCTACGCCGCTTACCGTCCGCCCCATGACAGGACACCACTGCAACCGACCGACATCCACACCACGCTGCTATGTGGAGAGCCCACACTGCTAGCCGGGGACCTCAACGCGAAGCATCCTGCGTGGAACTCCTGCACCACGAACAGAGCTGGAAAGGAGCTACACGCAGACGCAGAGGACCACGGCTACGCGATCATCGGCCCAGAAGCGCCAACCAACATCCCCAACAACCCACGGATGCGGCCCAATGTTCTGGACATCGTCCTACACAAGTACCTCAACTGCCCAGTCTATGTGGAAGCCCTCTACGATCTTCGGACCCAACACCTACCTATCCTGGTGGTCCTGGGGGGACCAACAAGATCGCCACACCAGCCACACCAGAGGAAGGTGGACTGGGCAGCCTACCGCGCTGAGCTTGAGGACATGTCGCTCACGGGGCCATTAGCCACACCTGAGGACGTGGAGAGAGCGGCCATGGAAGTCCAGCGCCAGCTCTACGAGGCGGCCACCAGAACCAGGGCTGCCAAAACCCATTGCCGGGAAGACCTGCCGGGGCAACTGAAGGAGAAGAAGCGCGAGCTCCACGCGCTCTGGGCGAGGACAAGATGCCCCAGATTAAAGTGGGAGCTCAATAGAGTAGCAGAAAAGCTGTCGGCTGACGTGAAGGCATTCCGTGGTACCACGTGAGAGAAGCTCATCGACCACGTGGGTGAGAACGAGACCAGCCTATACCACCTGAACCGACAACTTACCAGCACCAAGGAGCCCACCTACCCGCTGACCAACCGAGATGGAAGACGTTGCTATGACGACAGTGAGAGGGCGGAAACCCTGGCTGAACACCTGGAAGTCCAGTTCACGCCTCATCCTGTCGTCACCACTGAGCCGGAGATCATCGTTCACCACTCCATCGTGGAGAAGAAGGTGGACGAAATCTTGGCCCAGCCGCTCACACCCCTCTCCGGACGCGACTTCGTCTCGCCTTT
This sequence comes from Tuta absoluta, assembly GCA_027580185.1. NCBI lineage: Eukaryota > Metazoa > Arthropoda > Insecta > Lepidoptera > Gelechiidae > Tuta > Tuta absoluta. The sequence goes on from JAQAHW010000076.1 coordinate 494,030, forward strand.
GGAACTGACAAAGGCGATCCGGAGGCTACCCAACAGGAAGGCGGCCGGTCCTGACGGGATCCCCATTGAAGCCCTGAACCAACTGCCCAAGAGAGCCGTAGTAGTCCTTGCCAGGCTCTACAATGGAGTTTTGCGCACCCAGCACTTCCCCGCCGACTGGAAAGCGGGGAAAGTTATCATGCTGCCCAAGCCTGGCAAGGACCGACGCCTGCCAGCGAGCTACTGACCCATCACCCTGCTCAGTCACGTCGCGAAGCTGTTTGAGCGTCTGCTCCTGCGGAGAATTCGTCCCCACATCCAGCTGAGGGACGAACAGTTCGGGTTCCGCAGGGCCCACTCCACAACGCTCCAGCTGACGCGCGTGATGCATCTCCTCGCCGAGCAGCGATACCAGTACGCATACACGGTTGGAGTATTCCTTGACGTGGAGAAGGCCTTCGACCGTTTATGGCACCAGGGACTGCTCTACAAATTGGACACCCAGACCAGCCTGCCACCCGGCCTCATCAGGATAGTGGCCTCATTCCCGGAAGGCCGCCACTTCCAAGTGGCAGTTAAAGACGCCCACTCCACACCACGACCCATCATAGCTGGAGTTCCTCAAGGCAGTTGCCTGTCGCCGCTGCTGTACGCCACCTTCACGAATGACATACCCACCCTGGAAGGCCGACTCCGGGATGGGGAGCTGGCGCTGTTCGCCGACGACAGTGCGTATTTCGCTTCATCGAGGAGCTCCAAAGTCGCAACCGCTAAACTTCAACGGGTGTTGGACCTGCTGCCGGACTGGTTGGACCAATGGAAGATGGCCATCAACGTGGGAAAGACGGCCGCCCTGGTCACCGGCAGTATGTACATACGCCGCCTCCACTCAAACTGCGGGGACAGGATGTAGCGTACACACCCTCAGTTAAATACCTCGGCTGCCACATTGACCGGGCACTGCGCATGGTGCCGATGGTCGACCATGTTACGACCCAGGCCAAAGCCGCGCGCGCACTACTTCGCCCGGTCCTATCATCAAGGCTCCCACTACGCGCCAAACTGAGGGTGTACAAGACCTACATTCGGTCTAGACTAACCTACGCAGCGCCAGCGTGGTACGCGCTGCTGTCCAACGCCCAGAAAAGGAGGATCGAGGTGATCCAGAACACGACCGTTCGCCTTATCACCGGCGCCGGCCGATTCGTCCGCAACGACGTCATCGCTGCGGACCTAAAGATGAAGCCGGTGGAAGAATTCGTGCGGATGCTGGCGCGGCGTATGTTCAGCCGCGCCGACAATGGGCCGCACCACCATCTGCGCAATATTGCGCCCCAACACGCCCATCCACCCGACGAGCGCTTCCGCACCTGGGGCCTGCGCTTCCTCCTGCCACGCGACCTGCTGTGGAGCCCCACAGACGCAGAGGCGGAGGACCCGCGGACACCCGCAGAGGCGGAGAACACGGAGTAATCTGGTGAGTGGGGGCCCGTAAAGCGACGAGGCAAAAAAAAAAACACAAAAAAAAAAACCCATGACCAGTCGTGATGCTCACGCATTCGGCTGGCCAAGAAAAAAAAAAAAACGCTAACCCTTCACTACCCCCACCACCAGACCCAACTTGACCATCCGGACTGCGGTCCGGATGAGAAGCAGCCCGGGTACGAGGTCATCCTCTAGACCCGCACCAGCAGCCCTACACATAGGCTGCTGAAGACCTCGCAATGCAAATGAATTATTGACTACCTACTATCAGCTGATTCAGGTAAGAAGGTAGGTACTGCATGGCTTTCAATATTGTTTACTAGCTTTTACCCGCGACTTCGTCCGCGTTAGATAGTTTTTGTAGAAACAGGTTCAGGTTTAGGTGGGCTCCTGATGGTACACCTGGTGGTCTACATAAGGTACTCCAGATCCTCTATGTCCTTGTGAAAAGAAGCGGCCCATCATACCGAACAACTTTTGTTTTGGAACCATGCCTGTATCTCTTATAGTTTAGCTGGGCTCTTGATGATACACCTGGTGGTCTACATAAGGTACTCCAGATCCTCTATGTCCTTGTGAAAAGAAGCGGCCCATCATACTGAACAACTTTTGTTTTGGAACCATTTCTGTATCTCTAATAGTTCAAGTGGGCTCCTGATCGTACACCTGGTGGTCTACATAAGGTACTCCAGATCCTCAATGTCCTTGTGAAAAGAAGCAGCCCATCATACTGAACAACTTTTGTTTTGGAACCATGCCTGTATCTCTTATAGTTTAGCTGGGCTCTTGATGATACACCTGGTGGTCTACATAATGTACTCCAGATCCTCTGTGTCCTTGTGAAAAGAAGCAGCCCATCATACTGGTCAACTTTCGTTTTGGAACCATTTCTGTATCTCTAATAGTTTAGGTGGGCTTATGGCGGGTGACAGGAGTGATGCCAATAGGCAGAATGGAGGGTTCCAGGTGGAGTCGGGAAAAGGGTAGCTACCCGCCTGGCCGGGTGTTGTGGCCAGGAGACCGACTGGTCCGCCTGGATAGAATTGGAAGTTGTATATATGCGTTGCGCGGTGAAACACTTCGATACCGCGTTTCAGGCTCTTTGTTCTGTCACGTGGCGCCATCTTGCAGCTATGTTGGAACTTCTGTTGCGACTTGCTTGCTCGTGAACCACTTTGAGTGAGCTTCTTGTTGTAGCTCCCAGAGGTCGCTACAGTACTCCCCCTCAAGACCGGAGGTCGATACTGTCAGCGAGCGAAGTGGGGCTGATGACGTCATGTAGCGTGTTGATGCAGTCAGGCGTGGCGAAGCAGTGCTGGTTCCAATGTCCACGGTGAGTCGGGACGTCTACGGTGAGTCGAGACGATGATGGAAGACCAGTGAAGCTGCCGTGCTGTGACTGCGGTGGGTGCTGATGACGTAGTAGTTGGCTGCATGCTGTAGTAGTTGATGCGTGGTTGAAGGCTGCGAAGTCCAAGGTAGGGGTCACCAATATTGGCGGGTGACAGGAGTGATGCCAATAGGCAGAATGGAGGGTTCCAGGTGGAGTCGGGAAAAGGGTAGCTACCCGCCTGGCCGGGTGTTGTGGCCAGGGGACCGACTGGTCCGCCTGGATAGAATTGGAAGTTGTATATATGCGTTGCGCGGTGAAACACTTCGATACCGCGTTTCAGGCTCTTTGTTCTGTCACGTGGCGCCATCTTGCAGCTATGTTGGAACTTCTGTTGCGACTTGCTTGCTCGTGAACCACTTTGAGTGAGCTTCTTGTTGTAGCTCCCAGAGGTCGCTACAGGCTCCTGATGGTACACCTGGTGGTCTACATAAGGTACTCCAGATCCTCAATGCCTTTTGAAAAGAAGCGGGCTATTATACTGAACAACTTTTGTTTTGTAACCATGCCTGTATCTCTAATAGTTTAGCTGGGCTCCTGGTGGTACACCTGGTGGTCTACATCTGTACTCCAGACCCTCGATGTCCTTGTGAAAAGAAGCGGCCCATCATACAGAACAACTTTTGTTTTGGAACCATGCCTGTATTGCCTGTATCTCTAATAGTTTAGCTGGGCTCCTGGTGGTACACCTGGCGGTCTACATAATGTACTCCAGATTCTCTATGTCCTTGTGAAAAGAAGCAGCCCATCATACTGGCCAACTTTCGTTTTTGTCTATTTCTGTATCTTTAATATTTTAGGTGGGCTCCTGACGATACACCTGGTGGTCTACATAAGGTACTCCAGATCCTCAATGTCCTTGTGAAAAGAAGCGGCCCATCATACTGAACAACTTTTATTTTGTAACCATGCCTGTATCTCTAATAGTTTAGCTGGGCTCCTGGTGGTACACCTGGTGGTCTACATCTGTACTCCAGACCCTCGATGTCCTTGTGAAAAGAAGCGGCCCATCATACAGAACAACTTTTGTCTTGGAACCATGCCTGTATCTCTAATAGTTTAGCTGGGCTCCTGGTGGTACACCTGGTGGTCTACATAAGGTACTCCAGATCCTCAATGTCCTTGTGAAAAGAAGCGGCCCATCATATTGAACAACTTTTGTTTTGGAACCATGCCTGTATCTCTAATAGCTTAGCTGGGCTCCTGGTGGTACACCTGGTGGTCTACATCTGTACTCCAGACCCTCGATGTCCTTGTGAAAAGAAGCGGCCCATCATACAGAACAACTTTTGTCTTGGAACCATGCCTGTATCTCTAATAGTTTAGCTGGGCTCCTGGTGGTACACCTGGTGGTCTACATCTGTACTCCAGACCCTCGATGTCCTTGTGAAAAGAAGCGGCCCATCATACAGAACAACTTTTGTCTTGGAACCATGCCTGTATCTCTAATAGTTTAGCTGGGCTCCTGGTGGTACACCTGGTGGTCTACATAAGGTACTCCAGATCCTCAATGTCCTTGTGAAAAGAAGCGGCCCATCATATTGAACAACTTTTGTTTTGGAACCATGCCTGTATCTCTAATAGCTTAGCTGGGCTCCTGGTGGTACACCTGGTGGTCTACATCTGTACTCCAGACCCTCGAATGGTGATAAAAAGTAGCCTATGTCCATTCTCGGTATGCTAGCAAACTCTGTGCCAAGTTTCATGAAGATCGGTTCAGCGGTTTGGCCGTGAAAGCGTAGCAGACAGACAGACAGACAGACAGACAGACAGAGTTACTTTCGCATTTATAATATTAGTGTGGATGTGGATGTGGATAAGACTAATGTGAAATCTTTATAACACATTCATCTTCTTCCTTGCAGTAGGAAACCAGCAGTGCCTACTTGCTGATGGATGATGCTCCATTAATTTAGTTTTGCAGGTACTTCATCAGCTTTACCTCCTCAAACCTTTGAAGGTTGGTGTCTAATCCTATAGAAATAAGAAACATCTTTTAAAAATATGTTTGCTGAATCTTTTCTACTAACTAGCTACTACATAGGTAATTATTAACATATCACATCAGCAAAAAAAAATCCAATACTGTGTGTATGCCAGTACAAGACTCACTATAGACCACTGCTGGTTTTAGGGTCAGAGTGAACCTACTTTTTAGGTGCAGCTATCAGAGGGTATTCTCACTGATAGGGGCAGCTATCAGAGGGTATTCTCACTATTACTTGGCAGGTGGATTGGCAAACTCTATGTAAGGTATTAACGAAGAATACCCGCAATTCGCAACGTACCTGGTTCGTAAGTGTCCAGCAGATTTATAATTAATTATGAATGATCACTCCAGTAGCGAAAACATGGTGTATAGCGCGTATTAATCCTCTTTGGATAGCGCTGGCGAGCCCCCTAAATGCACGTCTCTCCTATCTCAACATTATAGCTATAATCTTGTATTTGATTATCACTTTGTTCATATACCGACCGACAAGAGAAATGCTCCAAAATATAAGAAGAAATATCACATCACATCACAGTCATGAAAGCTGTGTATAGTTGTAAGCACAGATCACAAATTATGTCCTAAAAGTAAGATTAAAAAGTAACACTATTTATGTCAATAGATGGCGTTGAACATCTTGCTAGGGCATAGTAGTGATTTGAGTAAAATTGTTTTCTTCCTTGTATAGTTTCCGAGGCCAGCTGATAGACTGATAGCGGATCTAGAACTGGTGGGGTGAACCCGTACGGTCGTGCACATAATATGGTATTTTGTAGCAAAGCAAACTAATACAATTAATAATTAGTTACGAACACAATGTGAAACGGAACCTATGACAAAACTATGGCTGCCGCCATCCATGTTGAAACGTTAAATTTACCTCGGTTTAGCACAGCGCCCTCGGGTTTGAAATTCAGAAATTTTATCAGAACTGTCAACAGAAAAACTCCCATTCCCCGGCCAGCTACTTCCTATCCAGCGCTCTTCACTACTATCGGGGCCTGCTGGCGTTCTTCATTCATTATTATGCAATGATCTGATATCAAAATACGGTTTAATAAGCGCCATAAGTTTTCATCAACAAACTACAATAATTTCTTAATACATTTGCAGGACGTTTATAGGGTCGTTGGGACTACTCGGTGTCACACACGAAAATAAGACGAATGCCTCCTCCCCCAAATGTTCTACGCCATCTATCGTAGAATAGTAATATTATTTTTCCAGCTGTCAAAAAAGGTCTCATTCGCAGATAAAACACCAAAAATCTTTGCTTTCCATCGCGCATTGGCCATTAAAAAAAGAAATGTCTGGGCTGCGCCGCGCCGCAATGTGTGTTGATGTTCTGCCGTAGAGACTCAGGCTTAATATCTGACATATAATTTAATACTTTTATTTATTGTTATTGTAAGAAACAATTACACGTTATATTCTGCTGTAAACTAACTCGCACACGTAACATGTGGTGTGTACTGGCCTTGAAACTTACACTGGCTGTTTAAAAACAAAAAACGTTCTTTTCTCTCGGCGCGCCTTCGAATTCGAAGATCGAACGAAACAAATTGGCGCCATTTCATTCGCAAATTTTCTTTTCCAAGGAAGAATTGTTTAAAGAAAATATATAAAAACTCAATTTTTCGGAATTAATACTAAGGTAAGTGTATATTTATCTACTTATTAATGAACTAGCTGTTACCCGCGGCTTCGCCCGCGTACTCATAGAGTTTTATTAATTAGTTGTGTATTCTAAACGACACATCGTAAGGCGAACAACTGTGTAAACTGGGAGGGCACTAAAATCACTATTCACCGATACACAGACGACACTACACTGGAATGGTTCACTTCCTTGAAAAAGTATATAATTTGTGGTACCTGGGCGCTACCATCACTAATACAGGCTATTGTAAAATCAAGTAATGAGGCGCAAGAATGATCCTTGAGTTCTTTTGCCACTTTGCACTCATGATCACTGGAAAAGTCGATGGCAAACGACCAAGAGGTTTCAGTACAATTAGGTGGTCTCATTAAATACACTCAGCGCTCTATGTCGCCAAAGATACGCAGCGATGGAAAAGAATCCTGAATGAGAAAAATATTTCCCATCAGGGGAATTACGACCTTCAATAATGAAGATATTACGACGCTAGAAAGAAGATTATGACACATTTATAGTGTAAGGAAAAACAGGCATTTAATGTTAAAAGTAAAGATAACGTAATTTTAATAGAGACGCAGTCACTAAACCGGAAAAATTATCGTGAGTAATATGGAAGACATATCTTGATGGAGAGCGCGTATACAAAAATTGTCTTTCAAAGGGGAGGGATTTATGCTTTTACAGTGTTTCGGAGCGTTTGTTTCCAGAAGAGTGTTAAAGACATAGTACACAGCTTAATGGACACAGAACAGAGCACTATTTTAATACGCTATTGTAAACGATATTGTAAGTTTTACCATCTGGGGATAAAATGAAGAGGTTCTGAGCATTGGACACACGCGAACATGCTACATATAGCTGGCCATGAGAGAAGCACGGTTTTTCTAAGTGGACCCCCGCTACCTTTAAAGTTTGTCCCTGCGCTTTGTTGATTGTCATTGCGAAACTAAGCTTGATAGGAAATTGCAGCCTCTTGAATTGGAATGGAAGATCTGTGGGAATAATTGGGATCCGTGGTATTATTACATTTTCACCCTTGCCAACGCCGGTTAAGATGGTGGCTCCAATTATGTTCCGTCCTAGTTGTGTCACACGAAGTCTCGTTCCATTACATAATCGAGGGGCATCTAAATTTCGCATAAGCATGACTGGAACGCCTACTTTTAATTGCAGCTTATGTGAGGGCACACCTGACAACTCCAATGAATTTAAAAACTCGACGGGGTATGAAGTGCTCTGTTCTGTGTCCATAACCGTGTCTACTTGTATATAGCTTTAATTTTTTTTTAATATTCCTGCTATTTTGAAATTTTTATTACATACAAACATGCTCCAAGAAGACATGAAAGAAAGGAGTGGGTATGTAATCAAGGATTTGAAAACCTATATTAGCTCCAAACCAAATTAACTTGGGGATGGATGTTCTTGGATTGGAATTATAATAATATGAATACGCAGTATAATGATTTTGCCTAGTCTTCAATTTTCAGGACTATGGTACCAAAAAATTTAAGTTTATTATGTGTCTTCGCAAGTATACGCAGGGCAAACTTACTGTGCTAAAAATGGTTATTATTATAGAAATGGACTTTCAAATCATGTTTAACTGTAGAAATTAACTTTACTACTGTGGTAAGAAGTATCTCAAGTACATACCCACATCACCCTTAAAGCCACATTCATATCCCAAAACTCATATTCAAGAGACATTCTCATAGTAGTGCTATACAGGGTGTAAGTGACAGCCCTTCGAATACTGATTGGGTGTATTCAAACCATGAAACTGAACAACCTGCCATAGATTAAATTCTTTTTTTCTATATCCCATACAAAATCACAATCAGCTCACTGCATTTACTATGGGAATATCAGTATTCGGAGGGCTGTCCCTTACATCCTGTATATACATCTTTTTTATGTGGTATGGATGTATTCTATGCTACACAATAATCAGTTTTCCGATGGGAAAAATATGTTTTTCCGAGATAAAAAGTAACCTATGACACTCACCAGCTTTTCATCTAACTGCTTTCCAAAAAAAAAATGCTTTACATCGCTGCATGATACTCATTTATGTATGTAGTATGGATGTATTCTATTGCTAAACATTAATCGGTTTTCCGAAGGGAAAAATATGTTTTTCCGGGATAAAAAATAACCTATGTCACTCACCAGCTTTTCATTTAGCTGCTCTCAAAAAAAAAAAATGCTTTACATCGCTGCATGATACTCATCTATGTTCGTAGTATGGGTGTATTCTATTGCTAAACATTAATCGCTTTTCCGATGGGAAAAATATGTTTTTCCGGGATAAAAAGTAGCCTATGTCACTCTCCAGCCTCTCACCTAACTGCACACCTAAAAAACACTGCATGATATCGCTCTGTTGTAACGTGAAAGAAAGACAAACAAACAAACAAACAAACAAACAAACACACTTTCGCATTTATAATATTAGTATGGATTACCTGATACAAAAATGTTGTAAAAAGTTGCAAAGAAAGTTTTGTCGGAATGTTGATAAGCTTGGTCAATTTGATACATCGTAGGTACTGAATTTATGCAAAATGTATGTGTTGCTTTGTTAATTGAGGACATCAAAAATAGTTACGACCTTATCTAAGATTGGGATTCAGGTTCTCTAGCATACCGGGTGTGTCCCTTACACAGGTAACATCGGTTAGACCGCGGTATGCCGAAAACTTGCAAACATGATCTGACCAGGAAACTGAACAACTTTCTTTTACCTATTTTGAGAAATGGTTTTATTTCAAGTTTCTAATGCAAGTCGTTAGTTTTTTCTTGTTTAGAAGTATAACCTCCATACTATAAAATTGATCAGTTTCATAATGGCTTAAATTTTTTCATACACTGCCCCTTACTCCCTGTAGGTACCTACCTTCTTAAATAACATAAATGATTTCATGTTTCAGATGCTGATAACTATGGCAGATTTTTTCACCGGTGGCAGCGGTGTATTGGTGAGTGTTGTTTACAAAATATGTTTGTAATAAATACTTTTAAAGTAAAACTTCAAACCTAGGAGTGTTGTTCTACGCAAGGCACGCAACTACATCTAGGTACCTACTATTAGCTGCACATTGCCCTTAAAATTTCCACTGGCATTACCCATTTATGGAACTAACTTATTAGAGGTTATTCTTGGCAACTATCAAAAACCAGTATAAGTTGATCCCGTGAAACACATCAACCTACCCATATAAGGGACCAACTTATACTGGATTATCTTTGGAAACTGTATGAAAAACCAGTACATATAGGTAAGTTAGAAGTTATGTATCTACTTATGAAATTATAATAGTCATATTTATTAATTAAATAAACAGGTCGTCCCAATCAACTTAGTTATTCATAAGGAGTCATCATAGAAATATTCAGAAATAAACAGTCAGTATTTATATATGGTCCTATTAAATACACTGCAAAAAAATTGGGTGAGTTTACTACATAGACTGAACAACTTTTCCCCAGGAACATAGGCAGAAATATTAAAACAGATTTGGACATAACCTTCCTTAATAGCTTTAGAACAAATGCATAAAAATATATTTCTAATCTGGATACATAACTCAAGAAGAGAAGAGAGGAATATACATTTTTAATCACTACATCAGGCATGTACATAAAAATACTTTTAATGCTGTGTGATGCCGGATTAGAATAGCATCACCCCATTTCTTACCCATGGGTGTCGTAAGAGGCGACTAAGGGACTCGAGGGTTGGATGTGTATTGCAATTTTAGGCGATGGGCTGACAACCTGTCACTATAGTAATACACAGTTATCACTATAGACCCTTAAACTGTCAGATGTGGTGTTAATATCCGTATTACGGCCGTTAACGCTCTACCTACCCGTAAGGGATATAGGCGTGATTTATGTATGTATGCAATTTTTTTAGTTTGATAAATCGAATATGTAACTTTAGGTTCTTGCCTAAACTATTGAATTGATCATTGGAATTGAAATTTTAGATGATAGGCTGACAACCTGCCACTATAGTGATACACAGTTATCTGATTGGCCCTTAAACTTTTGTCAAACGCGGTGTTAATATCCGTTTTAGGGCCGTTAACGCTCTGCCTACCCCGTAAGGGATATAGGCGTGATTTATGTATGTATGTATGTAATTTTTTTAATTTGATAAATCTAACATGTAACTTCAGGTTCTTACCTAAACTATTGATATTGAGTTGGATCATTAGAATTAAGAATTCCTTTTGTTTTTCTTTCATCAAAAAGATGCTTGACAACAAGTATTTATAAAACTTACCCATATTCAACTTTGATAAAGTAGGCATAACTGTAACTTTCTATAGTAACAAACTAAACAAGCAAAAAAAAATACCAATCATTCATTATTCACCAGTACAATTTACTTATAGCCAAAACATTGACATGATAACTAAATTACCAGTTTTAGATGTATTTGAATCTGAAATATATAGTTAATACTTGCAATTGTTGGCGCTTGATGAAACTCCATGTTTAATTTATTTTGACAAAAACAAATGAATACATATCCTGGACAATTCACAAATTGCCATCTATCCCCAAACTAAACAAAGCTTGTACTATGGAAACTAGATAGCTGATAATAATACATTATATACTTTTTTTTTGTATACATATACATATTACTTATACATAGAAACACCCAGACCAAACAAAAATATCTGAAAATTACATACATACATATATCACGCCTATAATCCCTTGCGGGGTAGGCAGAGTGCAAACAGAAATTACTGAAAATTACTTAATAAATATTTGTATCTTGTGGCGATTGAACCCACATCCATTGGCATAGCAGGTAGGGGTACTGCCCGCTATGCCATCGACCCAGTCGAAAACAATTTTACTTATTTCATATAGTTATTGCCGGCTTACCCAACTGGTTTCCCTCACATGAGCATTATCAAGGATTTCAATTTTAAACACTAAACATTGTGCTTTAAGGAAGAACATCATATCTGCAAAATTATAATTATTTGAATTGCCTATTCGTTGTATGGTTGTACCTGTTTGATAAATGGTATATTTACTTTAAATATTTCTCTCATATATATTTTTCTACAGTCAAATTAATACACAGTCAGAAATATGCTTTCACAAATTTATTATGATCAACACATAAATATTATTCCACTGAACATATTTTGATAAAGTTAATTTAAAATACAAAGCATCACAGTCCCTGTCCTTGGGATTCCAAAAATTAAAATTATATGTCGGTCCTCAACCAAAACTTTTCATTATCTTGAAAAGAAATCGTCCATCTCAATTATCATCGACATAACCTGTTGAGAATACATTCTTCGCCTAAAAGCACACATAATCAGCTATGGTCTTTTTCAAAGACCAAATTTTTTAACCAGCTAACTGTTCTGGTGTAGGTACCAGAAACACAAACGGAGATATTCATAATTTGGCCATCTGCATTCTTTTCTTGACTGAAGTGGCACAGTAGTCTGGTCACATCCTGGTCATTGAACATTGACTCGAGGTGGACCGATGACAGCTGATAGCTCCTGGACATCCTGCCTTAAGAGGCCGTACATAGTTTTGAGTAATTTTGTCTTGTTTATTCAATTCTGTAGGACCTCGTTTAAAAAAACAGAATAAGTAACAATGTGTTATGATATGTTTTATTGAAGATTAATTCAATATCTAAAAATTGGCCCTGACAAATTATTGATTTTGATTGTTCAGTTTGTTTAATAGTTAATAACCTGAGACGTGTTTTAATTGTTTTCGATGCGTGACGTTCGTATCATTATTGTTTACATGAATTTTAAAATATGGAGTGGTTTATAAAGTATACAGCAATAAAGACATTGAAAAGTGCTAAAAATTGGCCGAGGAGTTTTTAGTAATTTAATTCAAAAATTCAAAGAACAACTGCAGTAAAATGGCCCTACTTTGAAGAAATTTTAAACGTATACAGCGTCGGATATCTAGTACAATACAACACGTTTTTAAAAAAATCAATTTACACATTGAAAAATAGATTCATGCTAACACATTCGCTATAAAAAAAATTGCAAATATGTATTTTATGAAATTTATCGAATATTTTAAAGTTCTCCGGAATTATCAATTATATACGGGAAACGCAAATGCTGTTTCGGCAGACCGCGCGCCGCGCTCTTGGGAGAAGGACGTGTATCCTGCTGCGTCACACTCACGCACACATACAAAATTTTGAATGTGTGTCGATCGCGCGCGTAGAGGACAGTAGATCATGCGTCACAGGCGGAATTATAGTGCGACCGATACTTTTTGATCCTGTAAGTATTTTTTCAGTGCGGTATTAATTTATGATTGATTAAATTAATTGAACTAGATATTGTGATTTTACTTCCTATTAGAGTATAAATAACTTGAAATTTCGGGATTTTGCAAATAAATGGCCATTTTAATGGACTATAATGATACATTACAGATTTAACTATCCACACTATCCACACTAATATTATAAATGCGAAAGTAACTCGGTCTGTCTGTCTGTCTGCTACGCTTTCACGGCCAAACCGCTGAAATGATCTTCATGAAACTTGGCACAGAGATTGCTAGCATACCGAGAACGGACATAGGCTATTTATTATCACCATTCGAGGGTCTGGAGTATAGATGTAGACCACCAGGTGTACCATCAGGAGCCAAGCTAAACTATTAGAGATACAGGCATGGTCCTAAAACAAAAGTTGTTCAGTATGATGGGCCGCTTCTTTTTACAAGAACATTTGAGGATCTGGACTGGAGTACCTTATGTAGACCACCAGGTCTACCATCAGGAGGCCACCTAAACTATTGGAGATACAGAAATGGTTCCAAAACAAAAGTTGTTCAGTATGATGGGAATAAGTTGAGAAAGGACATTGCCTACTTTTACCGAGGATTTTTTATCATTACTGAAAAATACCGCTGTGCCGCCGCCGTTTGCATCGTATGCACTACCTTCATTGTAATTAGGCATATCTACTTAGGTGATACGTTACCATGTTCTGAACTGAAAAGTATCATCCACATAACACGTTAAGTCGGGGATCACATTTGACGTCCGATGCGGCGTATTTTGTAAGTGTAAGGGAGTAAAATAGAAATTCGCGATTTCCTTTCGTCTGACATACGCATGCGTTATGGATATGTATTGAAAATACACAGCAACTAAATAAATAATGCCCGGTCTTATGACCGCGGCCGCGCGCACCGGCCGATCCGGCGCGGCGCGGCGCGCGCGCTTTGGCGGCGATGCGGGGCGGAGGGGGAGGGCGCGACAGGGTGCGGCTACCCAAACGGGCATACACGTGAGGGCAGACTCACGAGTGTCAAACCCACAAAATCTTTGTTTTCGCAAAATACAGAAAAACAAAAAATGTGGTATATAAAAATGTATTACAGTAACTTAAAATACCTTTTTATCTGTCTTATCTACTTATGCTGACCATTTTAGTGTTCTCAAATCGGCACCCCTGGAGTAAGTACTCTGTTATCTACTGACTTTTATATTCAATTTTTATAAATATTGGTCTCTCAGGCCGGATAGCAAATCTTGAATTGTCCCTTTAACAACAGAAGCAAGCAAGTTATCTCTAAACAGTAGAGATAACAACTGTTCTAATATCACTGTCACACTTACTATGAATACACATAGGTACCTACTTTAGAACTTCTGCCAAAAAAAACTATCTAACGCGGACGAAGTCGCGGGTAAAAGCTAGTAGGCAATAAATATAAATTCGGCGCTGTTAAGCGAAAAAAAGATGCTGGTACATGGGCACACCCCTGAATAGTAGTCGGTAATTAATTAGTTTCGATAACATTCCACAAATCCCAAAATTCTTAGTAGGTACGCAATAATTTTAAACTTTTTCATACAATTGCCACAAAAACTATAAATAGGATCAAAAATGATTGATCGAACTATACGCTGCCATCCGCCGCTGGGTCTGCATATCGCCGCCGCTCGGCTGCACGATGACGCGTTCTAATGCTAATTACCTACTTTCGCCCAGCGCAATTTCATGTACGGCCTCTTAAGACGTAGGTAATCTGAGAGAGCCTACCTACATCCAGCAGTGGACTGATATAGGCTATTGTGATGTGTGATGATGATGAAAACATTTATCTTATTCTAGTTGGTTTTAACATTTAATTACACCATTACGTGACGGGAACAATCACTGCACGACATTAATTATTTTGTACGACACGATTGCACCTAACAGTGTTTTGTACAACATGATTGTGTACGACACAGTCATTCGATCGTCGTCGTCGTTTTCAACAAAGCTGAAAACATACTATTTAACGCGTCATTTAGCAACGGCCCACGACAAATTGCACGTAGTGTCTACTGACGGCTTTTTTATCTGTGGACGTTTTGAAATATCCGGCTGATTAGATCGCGATGGTAGTGCGACTGCCTGCGACGCAAAGGTTCCGGGTTCGATTCTCGGTGGGACACTCACAAAGTGTCCACGCATTTTGTGAATTTGTTCCCGGTCTGGTTAGGACATTGCAGGGTGAACCAACTGATTGTCCGAAAAGAAATGGTTCCGTGCTTCGGAGGGCACGTTAAGCTGTCGGTCCCGGTTGCTGCCTACGATTACTCAGACGGCGGTCGTAACACAACCATGTCAGAGACCTTCTCGTGGTAGTAGGCGGTTGAAAAACTCTGACACCAGGGTTAACGGGTTATTGAACGACTTGGTGTCCCACACGAAAAGAGAGAGACATAACCTTAAACATAGGAAAAGAAAAAGGGTAGTGTCCAAATCCCCCCTTTTAGGAGATAAGTCCCGGTGGGTGTTATAGGGGTTACCGTAAAATCGTCGATTAAGTCGCATCATTACAAGCAATTTTGAAAATGGATCACATAATATCTTCGACAGATGTGTCGTGCAGTCTGCCCTTCGTACATTATTGTTACAGGGTTTTTATTGGCGACTTTGCTTTGAAACCATTTCTAAATGCCTGTGGTGTACATTCTGGTATGTCTGGTGTCAGCCATTGTTATGCTGTGCAACACAATGACGTGCGTAATTTGAGAACACGTTGAAATGACATGGATGCGTTCAGAAATTATTTGCAAAAACAAAACATTTCCGTTCACAAATATTATGTTTCATTTCACAAAAAAAATATCATCAGTTATAATATATTTAAGACATGTTTATCTTCAATTAGAAACATAAAAAACTATTTAAATTACTTTTACTATAATTACAGAAATTATCGCAGAAAGGAGGCGGCCGCCCGCCAAAAACTAAACGCGGACGCAAGGCCCAATCTTCGAAGACACCTAATGATGCTGTTGTGGTAGTAAGACCTACTTACTTTAAATTTTCACCCAACTATTAGACGTAGCTTTTCAATTTCCCGTGAAAAATATATTTTCCCACAGTATTAAAACAATATTTAGTATAATCACTGTACACTTGAAAAGTAGGTAGGACTTTATTATGTAAGTTAATGCAAGTGTAGCCGTCAACTACCTCGACAGTGGCGCCACTTCACAAAAATACTTTCTCTTTATACAAACAATTTATCAGAATATCCGTTGCCCAAGTTTTAAGTTTTGGCCGTATAACAGATCTGTACAATATTACAAGAAAGTACCTACACATACAAATTATAGCGAATCAATATCGACTACACCTTTTCTAAAACCACCATATTTACTCGACTTAAAATTATTCCTGTCCTTTTTCTTTTTAAAATGGTGAATATGTTTTAACTGAAATCATATCCACACTAATATTATAAATGCGAAAGTAACTCTGTCTGTCTGTCTGTCTGTCTGTCTGTCTGCTACGCTTTCACGGCCAAACCGCTGAACCGATCTTCATGAAACTTGGCACAGAGTTTGCTAGCATACCGAGAATGGACATAGGCTACTTTTTATCACCATTCGAGGGTCTGGAGTACAGATGTAGACCACCAGGTGTACCACCAGGAGCCCAGCTAAGCTATTAGAGATACAGGCATGGTTCCAAAACAAAAGTTGTTCAATATGATGGGCCGCTTCTTTTCACAAGGACATTGAGGATCTGGAGTACCTTATGTAGACCACCAGGTGTACCACCAGGAGCCCAGCTAAACTATTAGAGATACAGGCATGGTTCCAAGACAAAAGTTGTTCTGTATGATGAGCCGCTTCTTTTCACAAGGACATCGAGGGTCTGGAGTACAGATGTAGACCACCAGGTGTACCACCAGAAGCCCAGCTAAACTATTAGAGATACAGGCATGGTTCCAAGACAAAAGTTGTTCTGTATGATGGGCCGCTTCTTTTCACAAGGACATCGAGGGTCTGGAGTACAGATGTAGACCACCAGGTGTACCACCAGGAGCCCAGCTAAGCTATTAGAGATACAGGCATGGTTCCAAAACAAAAGTTGTTCAATATGATGGGCCGCTTCTTTTCACAAGGACATTGAGGATCTGGAGTACCTTATGTAGACCACCAGGTGTACCACCAGGAGCCCAGCTAAACTATTAGAGATACAGGCATGGTTCCAAGACAAAAGTTGTTCTGTATGATGGGCCGCTTCTTTTCACAAGGACATCGAGGGTCTGGAGTACAGATGTAGACCACCAGGTGTACCACCAGGAGCCCAGCTAAACTATTAGAGATACAGGCATGGTTACAAAATAAAAGTTGTTCAGTATGATGGGCCGCTTCTTTTCACAAGGACATTGAGGATCTGGAGTACCTTATGTAGACCACCAGGTGTATCGTCAGGAGCCCACCTAAAATATTAAAGATACAGAAATAGACAAAAACGAAAGTTGGCCAGTATGATGGGCTGCTTCTTTTCACAAGGACATAGAGAATCTGGAGTACATTATGTAGACCGCCAGGTGTACCACCAGGAGCCCAGCTAAACTATTAGAGATACAGGCAATACAGGCATGGTTCCAAAACAAAAGTTGTTCTGTATGATGGGCCGCTTCTTTTCACAAGGACATCGAGGGTCTGGAGTACAGATGTAGACCACCAGGTGTACCACCAGGAGCCCAGCTAAACTATTAGAGATACAGGCATGGTTACAAAACAAAAGTTGTTCAGTATAATAGCCCGCTTCTTTTCAAAAGGCATTGAGGATCTGGAGTACCTTATGTAGACCACCAGGTGTACCATCAGGAGCCTGTAGCGACCTCTGGGAGCTACAACAAGAAGCTCACTCAAAGTGGTTCACGAGCAAGCAAGTCGCAACAGAAGTTCCAAAATAGCTGCAAGATGGCGCCACGTGACAGAACAAAGAGCCTGAAACGCGGTATCGAAGTGTTTCACCGCGCAACGCATATATACAACTTCCAATTCTATCCAGGCGGACCAGTCGGTCCCCTGGCCACAACACCCGGCCAGGCGGGTAGCTACCCTTTTCCCGACTCCACCTGGAACCCTCCATTCTGCCTATTGGCATCACTCCTGTCACCCGCCAATATTGGTGACCCCTACCTTGGACTTCGCAGCCTTCAACCACGCATCAACTACTACAGCACGCAGCCAACTACTACGTCATCAGCACCCACCGCAGTCACAGCACGGCAGCTTCACTGGTCTTCCATCATCGTCTCGACTCACCGTAGACGTCCCGACTCACCGTGGACATTGGAACCAGCACTGCTTCGCCACGCCTGACTGCATCAACACGCTACATGACGTCATCAGCCCCACTTCGCTCGCTGACAGTATCGACCTCCGGTCTTGAGGGGGAGTACTGTAGCGACCTCTGGGAGCTCCAACAAGAAGCTCACTCAAAGTGGTTCACGAGCAAGCAAGTCGCAACAGAAGTTCCAACATAGCTGCAAGATGGCGCCACGTGACAGAACAAAGAGCCTGAAACGCGGTATCGAAGTGTTTCACCGCGCAACGCATATATACAACTTCCAATTCTATCCAGGCGGACCAGTCGGTCTCCTGGCCACAACACCCGGCCAGGCGGGTAGCTACCCTTTTCCCGACTCCACCTGGAACCCTCCATTCTGCCTATTGGCATCACTCCTGTCACCCGCCATAAGCCCACCTAAACTATTAGAGATACAGAAATGGTTCCAAAACGAAAGTTGACCAGTATGATGGGCTGCTTCTTTTCACAAGGACACAGAGGATCTGGAGTACATTATGTAGACCACCAGGTGTATCATCAAGAGCCCAGCTAAACTATAAGAGATACAGGCATGGTTCCAAAACAAAAGTTGTTCAGTATGATGGGCTGCTTCTTTTCACAAGGACATTGAGGATCTGGAGTACCTTATGTAGACCACCAGGTATACGATCAGGAGCCCACTTGAACTATTAGAGATACAGAAATGGTTCCAAAACAAAAGTTGTTCAGTATGATGGGCCGCTTCTTTTCACAAGGACATAGAGGATCTGGAGTACCTTATGTAGACCACCAGGTGTATCATCAAGAGCCCAGCTAAACTATAAGAGATACAGGCATGGTTCCAAAACAAAAGTTGTTCGGTATGATGGGCCGCTTCTTTTCACAAGGACATAGAGGATCTGGAGTACCTTATGTAGACCACCAGGTGTACCATCAGGAGCCCACCTAAACCTGAACCTGTTTCTACAAAAACTATCTAACGCGGACGAAGTCGCGGGTAAAAGCTAGTATTTATATAAATACTGCTTTTTAGGTACCAACGAAAAAAACCAAGATCGACGAACATACTGCTCACTCGGCAGTTGTACTACTACACAGCCAAGAAACTGAAAGCCCAGAGGTTCCAATAAAAACTGGTGTAAGTAAAATAAAACTGAATATTTACTTTGAATGAACTTAACATCCTTAAACGAGCAGAATACGAAACAATGTCAATTTATGTCCCCTTCTCACTTGTATGATATGGTATGATAAAAACAAATTATTTTTTTACGTATTATTCCTAAATTTGCGTAATCAATTCAATATAATAATATATTTTCATATTAAATATCGGGTCCTTATGTCGTAAACAAACGAAATTATTGAATGGGGCATACAAACAGACAGAGTGACCGATGGATAATCAGTGATGATTTAATATAATTATAACAATTTGTAGTAGACGACGAAACCCTTAAGAAGCATAGCAATTGTATCCAAAGTTATTAAAGCTACTACGTGAATTCTTTCTTATTTTATAGTCAAAAACGTACGCACAAGTCGTGTCCGGGCCCATATGGGGTGAACAAGTCCTTGTGTTATCGTCTCAAGAAAAATCTGGCAGCTCTACAGACGATAATACCAAGGTATGTTTGTCAAAGGTTCAAAACTGTATTATCAAAAACATACATCATAAAAAATTAAGGGTGTGTATTGCAATTTTAGGCGATGGGCTGACAACCTGTCACTATAGCGATACACAATTTTCCGAATGACCCTCAAATATTTGTCAGATGTGGCGTAAATGTCCGTTTTATGCGGCAGTTTACGCTCTGCCTACCCCGCAAGGGATTATAGGCGTGATATATGTATGTATGTATGTATGTACATCATAAAAACACCATACTGCTATGTCTACTGATTATTTTCCAAACACACCCATAACACAACCAATTTTCTTCTCTATTTTACAACTTCATTTAAACAAGTACCTAATGTGCTACTGATTTTTAAATTCATGCTTACTAGAATGAGAACAGAATCGAAAAAAAAAACCTAAAACAAAAATTATCCGCAAGCAAAATGCCCTTTACGAAACTCTTAAGTGAAATCATGTACCTACTTACTTGCCTGAGCTGGACCAAAAATAAAACCTTTTTAGTCTCTACTTTCTACTTTACCCTATTTTTAAACATAATAAACATAAATACTAGCCTAACATATTAAAATAATTTCAGGGACCCCATATGGAAGTAGACGCCGTAGCCTTCGCGGATGTGTGCGGAGCGTCGACGGTGTCAGAGCAGAGCAGTGCGGCACCCCGTCAACCCCCGACAGATAAGCCCTCTAATGATTATATTTTATTTGAAAAAGGCACTATTAATCAAAGACATTTTGTTGGGGAATTTGAACCAGCTTTACAATGTCTCGTAATGGCGTCGACTGCTGTTGCGTACGCATGTGTAAAGAAAAATATCTGTCCAGAAAATTTCTCTATTTCCACTCCAGAAATAGACGAAATTTTAAAAAATGCTAATGAAACATATTTAGATTTTCTTGGGGACCGTCCCCCACGTCTTCTCTATGCTGAGGAGCTTCCACGAAACTTGAAAGCCGTGAATTATAAAATAACAGTGACAGAACCAAACTGGATAGTAAATGGGCGTTATCCAGATAATTGTGACTTTGATCTTAACAGATCAGTTCAACAGTTATATAATATTTTGTGCAGGGATATCTTGGGCAAACGGTTTAATACTCCAAACGATGGGTTCTTATTTACTGGGAACAACTATACCACAAGTTTTTGGAAAGCTCATGGTAATATTTCCACGGCTCCTGTGAACCCAAACAATTGTGAGTTTTATTTATTCAATTCACACAACATTGATGAACACAATGTCCTCTGCCAGCAACAAGGACAAAACACCGCAAAAATATTTAAAGTTACTGGGGCTTATAGTTTGGCTTCCCTTTTATTAAAAAATCCGCGGTATAACGATGAGTACAGCATCCACCATATAAAACTGCTTGCTTATAATTGGGATATAATTGGAACTTTGAATGTGGATAACGTCGTTCACATAGAAACTGACTTGACTAAAAATGCACCAAAAAAACCCGGTCGTCCCAAAAAAGTAAAGAGGGGAAAACAAAAACAAAACAAAACCGATACCTGTATCGATGAAACATTATCAGACGATTCCTCTCTGATGAATACATCTATAGATATATTCATCCATAACACAACTGATAATGTCAACTTTAGCGACACCTTATCAATTGAAAATATTGAAATAGACGGTTCATCAGTAACTGCTACTAAACGCGGATGCCCTAAAAAACAAACTAGGGGCCAAAAAAAGAAAAAAGAAAACGCACACTTAGATGCGTCCTCTAAATACAACAAAAATAACCCTGAGATAAATCAGGTAGCGGTTCGCCGTTACACTGAAAATAACCCCAGAGTGCATCAGGAAGCGGTTCGCCGCTATACTGAGAGTAACCCTGAGGTCAATCGGGATGCTGTTATCAGATACCAAAATAATAATCCTGAAAGACGCGAGTCTCATACAAGATATAATAGTGTCAATAGACACGTCATACCTGCATTACGTGCGGGAGCTCTCTTAATCGGTGAAAGATCTGATGAAGAGTTAACTTCAATCCCACTATTCACATTAAAAAAAACTTGCTTGACTTCAGAACATGTTTACATTTGTGGACATTGCGGTGCCAAACTGTTTGAAGAAGAGAAGAACAGGTTACAATGGTGTTGCGGCCAAGGTAAAAATAACATTTTAGCCTTACCTGCATTAGATGGGCAACTCTATTCTAAACGAAGTCTTATAACAAATTCACGTTCGTATAATAATTTATTCGCATTTAGCGCAATTGGCGTTTCGCACGGGTTTCAATACCCTGCCCAAGGCATAGGTTTTGTGAAAGTTCAAGGACGTGTTTACCACAGAGTCTTTGATTTGTCCCATAGACATGACATGGGTCCCAATCCCATTGGATTATATATCGAAGATAATATGGAACGCGAACGCCTAGCTGAAGAGCGTGGCCTCGATCAAAATATCGTACGCGAAATGAATGATTACCTGCACCGCGTTAATCCATTTATAACATGTTTCAAACGGCTTAGCGAAGAAACATCCGATGAAGCTCATCTCATATTTGAGAATACCACTCGACGCAGCCATGGCAATATCTTGGGAGACATGCCACGAGGTAATGAGGTTGCTGCAATAATAAATACAGAGCGAGAACCTTACCAACCCAGGAGCATTTGCATTTGGAAAATTGGACATAGCCGACCGCATACAGTCGATATATTTCATCCCTTATACGAGCCACTTCAATATACATTACTATACCCGCACGGAGGCGCTGGCTGGACGGTCAATACACAAGAAAATAGTGTATCAACTAATGCTCCTGGAAAGTTGTCACAAGTGAAATATTACAGGTGCCTTTTGCTTTCAGAGAATCGCTTTTGGCAAATAGGTCGCCTCTCTGACGAGTGGATAGTAGACATGTACTGCAGAACCGAGGAAGAACGTTTACGCTTTATTGCCAACATGCAAACGCGTAATTCTAACAATGAACTTCGCTCGGCCCCTCTCGAAGAGGTTAGAAATGCACAATTAGCAATTACTGGCGACGAGACCGTACAAGGTGAAGGCGGCGTGGTACCTGGTAGAGTTTATTTGCCAAACACATTCACGGGTAGTCCCCGATACATGAAATGTAAGTATATGGACGCCATTGCTATTGTGAACCGCCTGGGCAGACCATCATACTTTTTGACAATTACATGCAATCCGAAATGGCCTGAAATCCAAGAGAATACACCACAATATTGTACACCGCCTGCTGCACTGTGTGCTCGCGTATTCCAATTAAAACTGAATGAATTATTAAAAGATTTACGCAGTGGATGCTGGTTCGGCAAACTCGTGTATATATTTTATGTCATCGAGTTTCAAAAACGAGGCCTACCTCACGCACATATATGTTTCAAAGTAGAACATGACCTGGCTACATCCAATTTGGAAATAGACAAGTTTATCCGAGGATCTATTCCACAAGAAAGTGAAGCTGGGGGAAGACTGCGAGCCATTGTGCTCAAGCACATGATTCACGGTCCATGCGGTCCCAATCACCGAACCGATCTGCCATGTAGAAAAATTGAGGTGCAACAAGCGATTCCCTAAACCCACTACCGAAGTTACTCATATTGATGATCGTGGCTTTGTTCACCTAAAGAGAAATGAATTGAATACGGGTACCATCCGTTATCGTTCGCATGAAATAACTGTGAACGATCGATGGGTGGTGCCATACAACGCAGCACTTCTTTTAAAGTACGACTGTCACATCAATTTGGACGTTGCTGCTACACGGAAGGTAATCAAATACCTATTCAAGTATATGACTAAAGGTCCTGACGAAGCGAGTGTAGCAATTGTTCCTGACGAACATCGCAATGACGAAATAGAACAGTATGTCGTAAAGCGATACATAGGAGCTTGCGACGCGGCGTGGAGAATGTTTGAATTCGACACGACAGCCCGTGAGCCGACTGTAAAACAACTGGCAGTTCATCTTGAAGGCCAACAGTCCGTTTTCTTTAAACCAGGAACAGAAACGGACGCAGTCGAACGATCCAGTTCCGATTTAATAAAATACTTTAATCGCCCTAGCGGTGCTGAGTTTGACGTTCTGACATATCAGGACTTTTATGAGAATTACATCATATATTCGAAAAAACCAAATTCCAAAAATGTGCCAGTTTATCCTATTTGCAACGGCAAATTCTTTGTCAATAAAAGGGAACGCGGCGAAATGGTTGCACGTTTGTTTTGGGTTACTCCAAACAGAGGTGAACAATTTTATTTACGAATGCTTTTAAGCGTTCGCCCTTGCCGGAGTTATAGTGATTTAATCGCACTAGGTGGTCCAAATTGTACCACATTCCAAGAGGCGGCTCGAACGATTGGCATCGCCAACGACGAACGAGAATACGAGCTATGTCTGCAGGAAGCTGCCGCATTCTACACTGGTAGAAGATTGCGACACTTTTTCGTGTTGCTCATCACCAATGGTGCGCCCGCGCTTATCCTTTGGGAACAATTTAAACAAGCGTTGAGCGAAGACATTTTAGAACGGCTTTCGGACCAAGATCCACAACGTGCGTATGATACTGCGCTTATTGAAATAGGCAGACTCTTACGCAAATACGGTAGCCGCCTCCAAGACCACGGCCTTCCTATTGTTGAAGACTCTACTACAGAATTAAGTAGAGAACGTTCAGAACATGATAGCAACCAATTGAGTCAATTTGTGGAACATTGGGTTCCATTATTATCACAAGGGCAAAAGCAAGTGTTTGATTACGTCTGCACTTTGCTGAACAGCAACGATTCTAGCGACTCACACAAAGCTCTGTTCTTAGACGGTCCGGCAGGAACAGGCAAGACATTATTGCTCAATTTGCTTGTTGCCTATGTCCGCGGTGTGTTGAAAGGCGTAGCCATATGCACTGCGAGTTCCGGGATCGCAGCGCAGAATTATGAAGGCGGCTGTACTGCTCACAGCATGTTCCGCTTGCCTTTAGATTTTGTAGACGATCAGGGTTATTGGGGTTTGACCAACGGATCACAACGCGCCGAGCTCATACGTGCATCATCGTTAATTATATACGATGAAGCTCCGATGGCGCATAAATACCTCATACACATTCTTGATAGATCTCTACAAGACTTGATGGGATCATCTCTGCTGTTTGGTGGAAAATTGATAATATTAGCTGGTGACTTTCGGCAAATTCCTCCAGTGGTTATGACAGCGAGATGCCCTAACGATGTATTCGTAGCTTCTCTTCGCAGTTCTCCAATTTGGGACAGTCTTAAAAAGTTCTCCTTGACTGAAGCCCAAAGAACAAGAGAGGACGAAGGTTACTCTGAATTCCTTTTAAACTTGGGATCTGGAGTCTGCGAAAATCTCACCTTAGGCACGGGGCGAAATCAAGTCACTCTAATAAGTCTTCGCGACATAAGTTTTGTGACAGAGTTGACAGACTTGATATCGTTCGTCTTTCCTGATGATATTTTACAAGACCCCGATACTTGTGCGAAAAGAGCAATTTTAACTACGCACAATATCAACATGAGACAAATAAACCATCTCATTCTTGAAAAAATGCAAGGAGAAGTTATACACTGTTACAGTGTGGACTCTGTAGATCCTGAGCATGCTGACGACTTCCACTTGAGTGTAGATACACTACACCGAGTTGAAGCCAAAGGCGTTCCTGATCACGACCTTAAAATTAAAAAAGGATGCGTGTGTATTATAATACGCAACCTAAGTTTTGTCGACAGACTTGTTAACGGAACAAAAGTTATCGTTGAGGATGTGTCACCAAGACTCATAACAGTTCGAAAACCGAATGAATCGGAAACTTATTTGATTCCACGAATCACTTTCAAGTGCCCGATCGAACCGGGAAGCCCTATTGAAATGAATCGGCGGCAATTCCCGATAAGCCTCTGTTTCTCTATAAGCTTCCACAAGAGTCAAGGTCAGACTCTTGAGTCGCGAGTGGGAGTTGACCTTCGAGCTGATTGCTTCTCACACGGACAATTATATGTCGGCCTAGGCCGTGTGAGAAACAAAGAGAACATTAAAGTACTCGTTAGAAGAGAACGCGTTATGAACGGCGTGCCTTTAGCAAATAATGTTATTATCAGAAACTTGATTGAGTAGTAGGCAATCAGTAACTGATAATAATATTATTTGTCCCCCTCTTCTCACGCACAATTGCGTCATTCAAAGTGGAATTTTTGAGAGCTGGTATAAAGTATGACAGTTTTGTTCAACTAACTTAATCGATGCTTTTTAAATCACCTGTTTCAGAAAACACTCTATAAGAGCGGAGCTTCGATGTTGTATACCGCTCAATTCCATTCAGATAAGTAAAACTTTACATCTGATCTCATTTATTGCTGCCTGTTAAAATACATATACAAATATGTATAAATGTTACTGATTGCAGCATAATATTGTTGTCAACGTATGACCACTAAAAAATCAAACAGATGGCAATTTAATTTTCAAACAGACTAAAGAATATATCTTTAAATTGAATCAGATGTTGCATTGCGTACTTTCTCAAATGAAAATAGTGAATAACCAATAAACACGCGCACTCACGATACTAATCAAAGTGAGATTGATCGCTGTGTCAAATTCACCTATATCACCTTTTCGAAGGGATAAGACAAGTACCTACGCACTGATTGGTCATGTTATCTATCAATCAAGTTTTGATATTGACATTTTATTGCCGCCTGTTACTAACTGTAACATTCATCATTAAAATATTTATAAAACAGTTGGTAGTACAACTTCCAAATCCACTTTCAATATTATTAATTAATTACAAAAACTTGATCTAAAGTATGATTGCCGTATGTGTTCCTATCCTTCTGTATGTGATACAATACGAGATACACTCCCTAAGGCAAGCAAACAAAGACAAACACCTTCGGCCAACAGCAGCCAAGGTAGCTTCGACCAGGTTAGAAGTGTTTCAATTTAAATCCTAACAATGAAGACGGTTCACAAAAAGCTTTTCATCCTTTAAGATAATGACATCCACACTAATCCACACTAATCCACACTAATATTATAAATGCGAAAGTATCTCTGTCTGTCTGTCTGTCTGTCTGCTACGCTTTCACGGCCAAACCGCTGAACCGATCTTCATGGAACTTGGCACAGAGATTGCTAGCATACCGAGAACGGACATAGACTACTTTTTATCACCATTCGAGGGTCTGGAGTATAGATGTAGACCACCAGGTGTACCACCAGGAGCCCAGCTAAACTATTAGAGATACAGGCATGGTTCCAAAACAAAAGTTGTTCAGTATGATGGGCCGCTTCTTTTCACAAGGACATTGAGGATCTGGAGTACCTTATGTAGACCACCAGGTGTACCACCAGGAGCCCAGCTAAACTATTAGAGATACAGGCATGGTTCCGAAACAAAAGTTGTTCAGTATGATGGGCCGCTTCTTTTCACAAGGACATTGAGGATCTGGAGTACCTTATGTAGACCACCAGGTGTACCATCAGGAGCCCAGCTAAACTATTAGAGATGCAGGTATGGTTCCAAAACAAAAGTTGTTTAGTATAATAGGTCGCTTCTTTTCACAAGGACATTGAGGATCTGGAATTCCTTATGTAGACCACCAGGTGTACCATCAGGAGCCCAGCTAAACTATTAGAGATACAGGCATGGTTACAAAACAAAAGTTGTTCAGTATAATAGCCCGCTTCTTTTCAAAAGGCATTGAGGATCTGGAGTACCTTATGTAGACCACCAGGTGTACCATCAGGAGCCCAGCTAAACTATTAGAGATGCAGGTATGGTTCCAAAACAAAAGTTGTTTAGTATAATAGGTCGCTTCTTTTCACAAGGACATTGAGGATCTGGAATTCCTTATGTAGACCACCAGGTGTACCATCAGGAGCCCAGCTAAACTATTAGAGATACAGGCATGGTTCTAAAACAAAAGTTGTTCGGTATGATGGGCCGCTTTTTTTTACAAGGACATTGAGGACCTGGAGTACCTTATGTCACCAGGTGTACCATCAGGGACCACGAAAACTATTAGAGCTACAGGTATGGTTCCAAAACAGAAGTTTTTCAGTATGATGGGCCGCTTCTTTTCACACGGACGTTGAGGATCTGGAGTACCTTATGTTGACCACCAGGTGTACCATCAGGAGGCTAATATTATAAATGCGAAAGTAACTCTGTCTGTCTGTCTGTCTGTCTGCTACGCTTTCACGGCCAAACCGCTGAACCGATCTTCATGAAACTTGGCACAGAGATTGCTAGCATACCGAGAACGGACATAGACTACTTTTTATCACCATTCGAGGGTCTGGAGTATAGATGTAGACCACCAGGTGTACCACCAGGAGCCCAGCTAAACTATTAGAGATACAGGCATGGTTCCAAAACAAAAGTTGTTCAGTATGATGGGCCGCTTCTTTTCACAAGGACATTGAGGATCTGGAGTACCTTATGTAGACCACCAGGTGTACCACCAGGAGCCCAGCTAAACTATTAGAGATACAGGCATGGTTCCGAAACAAAAGTTGTTCAGTATGATGGGCCGCTTCTTTTCACAAGGACATTGAGGATCTGGAGTACCTTATGTAGACCACCAGGTGTACCATCAGGAGCCCAGCTAAACTATTAGAGATGCAGGTATGGTTCCAAAACAAAAGTTGTTTAGTATAATAGGTCGCTTCTTTTCACAAGGACATTGAGGATCTGGAATTCCTTATGTAGACCACCAGGTGTACCATCAGGAGCCCAGCTAAACTATTAGAGATACAGGCATGGTTACAAAACAAAAGTTGTTCAGTATAATAGCCCGCTTCTTTTCAAAAGGCATTGAGGATCTGGAGTACCTTATGTAGACCACCAGGTGTACCATCAGGAGCCCAGCTAAACTATTAGAGATGCAGGTATGGTTCCAAAACAAAAGTTGTTTAGTATAATAGGTCGCTTCTTTTCACAAGGACATTGAGGATCTGGAATTCCTTATGTAGACCACCAGGTGTACCATCAGGAGCCCAGCTAAACTATTAGAGATACAGGCATGGTTCTAAAACAAAAGTTGTTCGGTATGATGGGCCGCTTTTTTTTACAAGGACATTGAGGACCTGGAGTACCTTATGTCACCAGGTGTACCATCAGGGACCACGTAAACTATTAGAGCTACAGGTATGGTTCCAAAACAGAAGTTTTTCAGTATGATGGGCCGCTTCTTTTCACACGGACGTTGAGGATCTGGAGTACCTTATGTTGACCACCAGGTGTACCATCAGGAGGCCAGCTAAACTATTAGAGATACAGGCATGGTTCCAAAACAAAAGTTGTTCGGTATGATGGGCCGCTTCTTTTCACAAGGACATTGAGGATCTGGAGTACCTTATGTAGACCACCAGGTGTACCATCAGGAGCCCAGATAAACTATTAGAGATACAGGTATGGTTCCAAAACAGAAGTTGTTCAGTATGATGGGCCGCTTCTTTTCACAAGGACATTGAGGATCTGAAGTACCTTATGTAGACCACCAGGTGTACCATCAGGAGCCCAGCTAAACTATTAGAGATACAGGCATGGTTCCAAAACAAAAGTTGTTCAGTATGATGGGCCGCCTCTTTTCACCAGGACATTAAGGATCTGCAGTACATAATGTAGACCACCAGGTGTACCATCAGGAACCCACGTGAACTATTAGAGATACAGAAATGGTTCCAAAACAAAAGTGGTTCAGTATGATGGGCCGCTTCGTTTCACAAGGACATTGAGGATCTGGAGTACCTTATGTAGACCACCAGGTGTACCACCAGGAACCCACGTAAACTATTAGAGATACAGAAATGGTTCCAAAAAAAAAGTTGTTCAGTATGATGGGCCGCTTCTTTTCACAAGGATATTGAGGATCTGGAGTACCTTATGTCACCAGGTGTACCATCAGGAGACCACGTAAACTATTAGAGATACAGAAATGGTTCCGAAACAAAAGTTGTTCATGATGATGGGCCGCTTCTTTTCACAAGGACATTGAGGATCTGGAGTACCGTATGTAGACCATCAGGTCTACCATCAGGAGCCCACCTTATTGGAGATACAGAAATGGTTTCAGAACAAAAGTTGTTCAGTATGATGGGAATAAGTTGAGAAAGGACATTGCCTTCTTTACCGAGGACAGAAAAACAAAAAATGTGGTATATAGAGGTATAAAAATGTATAACAGTAACTTATATTACCTTTTGATCTGTCTAATCTACTTATGCTAACCATTTTAGTGTGCTCAAATCGGCACCTCTGGAGTAAGTACTCTGTTATCTACTGACTTTTGTATTCATTGGTTATAAATATTGATCTCTCAGGCCGGATAGCAAATTTTGAATTGTCCCTTTAACAACAGAAGCAAGCAAGTCATCTTTAAACAGTAGAGATAAGAACTGTTCTAATATCACTGTCACACTTACTATGTATACACATACCTACTTTAGAACTTCTGCCTAAAAAAAAACTATCTAACGCGGACGAAGTCGCGGGTAAAAGCTAGTGTTAATATAATATTGCACTACCAACTGAGTGTTCTTCACTTACACATTTATATAATTGGTCATAAAATATATTTTAAAGATAAATAATTTTATTGAAAATACATGTATGTGCATTAATATAAAAACAGTCGGCAAAATATTTTTTGACAAACTTGATTTCATTAACCAGCTAACCCAGTATCATAAATCAATGTTACATATGTTTGCTGTCATGTGTTCTTATCCAGCTGTATGCGATGCAATGAGAGAAACACTCCCTAGGCAAGCAAACACCCTCGGCCAACAGCAGCCAGGGTTGCTCTGACCAGGCAAGCAGTGTTCCCATATAACTCCTTACTAATGGAGACAGATCACAATCAGCTCTCATATATAACGACATCTTAATTTAAATTTATCATCAAATGCAATACTTTTGTCGATTGTCACATAACATAAGTACCTACTTACTTATTATCTACATAAAATCCTAAAAATATATTAAAAAATTAATAATTTTATTATCATCTTTATTGCATTAATAACATGTATGTATATTTTTATTATGAAAACAATCACCAAAATAATTTTTACAAACTTGATTTCATTAACCAGCTAACCCAGTATCATAAATCAATGTTACATATGTTTGCTGTCATGTGTTCTTATCCAGCTGTATGCGATGCAATGAGAGAAACACTCCCTAGGCAAGCAAACACCCTCGGCCAACAGCAGCCAGGGTTGCTCTGACCAGGCAAGCAGTGTTCCCATATAATTCCTTACTAATGGAGACGGATCACAATCAGCTTTCATTTAACGACATCTAAATGTAAATTTATTATAAAATGCAATACCTACTTTTGCCGATTGTCACATAACATTAATACTTACTTATTATTTACATAAAGTCCTAAAACTGAATGAAAGATAGTGCATTACTTTATCCATTTACTTTCATTTTATAACTTATGCCTTATTCAGATGTATCTACAAAGTATTGTGTTACATTGTAGTGAAAAAACGATATTGTTCAAATACTAGCTACTAAATCTTACTAATTATATCCTTAGTTCAAAAAACGCCTCGCGAATCGTTGCCTTTATTTGTGTTAATTGCTTGTATAAGACGCTTTGAACAGTATCGACAACAGTGTCATAGGCCGGGTGCCAACCGTCAGTACTTGTTTAAAGTACTGTTTCCTTAATGCTATAATTCATTTTGCTAAAAGAAGTAAGTATTTTTCAAACGGTAGGCTCTGGGAACCACTTTAAAAGTTAACGTACTGAATGCTGTACCTCAAGAGCTTGGACGAAATTATAGTAGTATTATTATTAGTACTGTAGTATTTTAATTAGTTCGTCCAAGCCCGTGGGTAGTAGGAAACCAGCATATAAAATAATGATATCGTATGAATCGTATCGTATCTGCAAAGATTAAATTTTTCCCTGATTTCTATTTCAGATCCACGTGCGAAGCCAAACTACCGAGTACTAACTAGCCCACAACCAACAACACTTCGTCAGCGTATTATTCCATAATAACGAAGGTACCTTCAATACCTCCTTTAAAATGACCTAAAACACTTTTGTTCAAATGTTGGTACTCCTCAAATCCTCAATACATACATACACATATCACGCCTTTATCCCTTGCGGGGTAGGCAGAGCATTAACTATCGTAAAAACAGTCGCTATCACCACGTCTGACAAATAATTGTAATAAACAAGCCCTCGAGTCCCTTAGT
Organism: Tuta absoluta; assembly: GCA_027580185.1. Classification (NCBI taxonomy): domain Eukaryota; kingdom Metazoa; phylum Arthropoda; class Insecta; order Lepidoptera; family Gelechiidae; genus Tuta; species Tuta absoluta. The sequence continues at coordinate 526,055 of JAQAHW010000076.1, forward strand.
CGCTTCTTACGACACCCGCGGGAAATAAATGGGGTTATGCTATTCTAAGCTGGCATCATCACACGGCCTAAATGTAGAATTTGGGACATATTAATACTCATACAAACAATTAGAGATATGAAAAATATATAAACTTTCAGTGGTGGTAACATCGGTACGGATACCTGTCACAGGGGATGAGGCGCTGAGTAGCTTAGTGTGCTATCGATCGATTGAAAGTTAACCAGACACTTCCAAGCCAATGCTTGTAATGCGCACCTTTCGTGTTCACAGACGCCCGCGCCGCGATGGATGCTACTATTGTTGCGTTGTGCACAGAGGGCGCGTGCGCTGTGCGAGGTGCGACTCTCCAACTAATGTCAAGACAACCACAATCATTTTTATGTTATAGGTATGCTTTTAATTCAGCTCTCTGACATTGCCTTTGGAATTGGTTTTTCTTTCCTGAACTTGGTACTACGGTACTATAAATTTAAGTAACCGCCACCAGAATGGGTATAGCAAGCTAAACAAATACTCCACAAAACTCTTTCAATTTCATATCTTCCGACGATGTGTATGCTCACCTGAGCCATTTTTTTACATTAAAGTGTTGATGCCGTGTGATGCCGGCTTAGAATAGCATCACCCCATTTCTTACCCATGGGTGTCGTAAGAGGCGACTAAGGGACTCGAGGGTGTGTATTACAATTTTAGGCTACGGGCTGACAACCTGTCACTATAGTGATACACAGTTATCTAAATGACCCTCAAACTTTTGTCAGACGTGGTGTTAATATCCGTTTTACGGCCGTTAACGCTCTGCCTACCCCGTAAGGGATAAAGGCGTGATTTATGTATGTATGTATGTATGTAAAGTGTTGAGATGATTCACAGACTGACAGCCTGTCATTATATACATAGTACGTCACATATTTTTCTGAAACGGCCCTCAAATATCTGTCAGGCGTGGCAATAGCTACCGTATCTTTACGACCAATAACGCTCTACCTACACCGTGTGGGATAAAGGCGTGATAAGTACATTTATGTATGATTTAATACTTATCTATATTTATGGGCAACAAATTTCTACTACCAACCGCAACAGTTTATGTTTTATATTAAAATCTTATGTTTTAAAGTGACTATTTATTTTTCAGATAACAAGAACAACAATCTGGAAAAGAACAACGAAAAACTGACTGAAGATAGACAAAAACACATTCAAGCAAAACGAAAACTCTACAAATTTAATATATAAATTGTTTATCAGAATTTCTAAATATTTTGAACGGGGTATTTTAATTTAGTGAGCGAAGTTAATTGTAAGCAATTAACAAATAAATAAATTCATATCAAAATAAACAATTTGTGAGATTAATTTCTGTTCCTTACTTATTTTATTAACAGACCCAAGCCAAACAACCATAGCTAATAATAAGTTTCTAGAATTACTTTTATCGTATTTACTATTATAAATTTTGTTCTTAAATGTAAGTAAGACGAAATCAATGGTTTTTGAAGAAGAAGAAGGTATGACGGAGTGTTACATTATGATAGAAGAAGAGAGGGTGGAGCAAGTGAAAGAGTTTGTATATTTGGGATCGAAGTTTACATCAGATAGAAAGTGTGAAAGTGATATTGAAAGGAGGGTAAATGCCGGCAACTTGGTGAATGGAGCGTTGCATACCTTTATGAACAGCCAGACAGTGTCTAATAAGGCACTTCTGGCTGTGCATAGAGGAGTGTTAGTTCCAACACTTATGTATGTATGAGAGTGAAAGTTGGGTATGGCAGAAAAAGCATGAAAGTAGAATAAATGCGGTAGAAAACAGAGCGCTAAGAAGTACCTACCTATGATAGGAGTGAAATTGAGTGACAGGACAAGGAATAGCGTGATTAGAGAACGTTGCGGTATAAAAGATGACATAGTGACTGGTATAGAAAAAGGAATGCTGAGATGGTTTGGTCACATTGAGAGAATGAATGAAAGAAGATTAACGAAACAGGTGTAATATGGCGAGTGTGAATGGGAACGTTGGAAGGGGAAGACCAAGACGCACGTAGGTACTTGGATCAGATCGGGGACGTTCTAGAGAAAGGTCAGGTCAAGAGTACCCTAAACTGACGAGCATGTATGAAAAGATTGATGCATGTTGAAGTAGCGAAAGAGGTGTGTCAGGATCATAGCAAGTGGAAAGATGTAGTCTCTGCCTACCCCTATGGGAAAGAGGCGTGATTATATGTATGTATGTATAATTTAATAATAAAAAGCTCATTTCATTTCAAAGCTGATACTAGAAGCATTCCCCTTTATTAAAAAGAAAACACATGAGGGCAAGTCTTTATCTAACCTTCATTCTGAAAAAAAAAAAAATAGCCCTTTGAAAAAAAATAGTACTTAGAATGTGTACCTTCCTACTTTGTGCAATGAAGTTGTATAAAAATGAGCTGACAAGGAACTCTTATGAACCACGGTAAATCAAGGCATTTAACACATAGGTAGGTACCTAATTATTAAATTTGTTCGCCAATCAATCCTCTTGCCAAGTGTAGTAAGTAAGGCAATACCCCCCAGTAGTTGTAGGCCCATGTACAGCTGTGGACTGTTAATGTATGTATGTACCTATGTATTGATTAGTAAGTACCTACTAAGTTGTAGTTGAAAATAAACAATAATTTTTTTTAATTATTTATATTTTGCCAAAATTTACGGTGGCCCCTTTTTGGACCACCAAATGGTAGATATAATATCCCCCCCCCCCGTGTAAAATTAATGTTTGAGGCATGGCGTTTGCCACGACCTCGGCGGCCGCCGTGCCCTCGGCCGCCACGCCCTCCTCGACGGCCGCCGTGCCCTCGGCCGCCACGCCCTCTGCCGCCGCCGTGCCCCCTGCCGCCGCCACGCCCCCTGCCACCGCCGCCCCCTCTGCCACCGCCCCGTGCTGTCTCTCCTGTGTTTTGTGATTGTGATGAAGAACCCTAAAAACAGAAAAAAATATCAAACTACCTATTCTACTTATAAAATCTTTGAAATAGGTAAGTATTATGTTCTTCTTTAACACTATAATCGAAGATTACTCATAGTCAACATTAGCTAATTAATATAGTTACCTAAGTAGGAACACAATATATTTTTATTAAAGTTTTTTTTTCATAGTACCTATGTAATGATTTTCTTGACCATCATCATTATTTACTCTTGACAGTGGACCATTTGTTTGATACAAAAGGTAATAAAATATTGATATTTTATCAGCTCCTACTAATTATGCTGTAATTTTCTGTTTATTGTAAAATAAATGTTTAAGGTAACCAAACCTACCTAACATATCTTAAATAATGTGAAAAAAGTTACTTACTGTTCCTTCTTCATCCATAGGGGTATGGGTAGCAGCGACGACGACGGTGGCAGGATCACCATCATCCTTTGCATCCTGAAAATTACATTAAGCTATTTATTAGTTTTGTCAAAACAAACGAATGTGAGTGAATATTCATAAATAAAAGTACTTATGAAATTTACATGTTGTACCAACGATATGTTATGCAGGTTCCTACCTTGTTAGCGCTGGGCATTTCTTTATTTCCATTTCCAACACTCATAGTTGATAAATCTTTCAACTGAAAACAAAAGCATGTAAACATTTAAGATAAGTTGAAGTTTATCGGATCGTTGGTCGACACGAAAAAAGAGAGAGAGTAAAATCTTTCACGAGCAAATTCAAGAGAAACAAATTAAAATTTCTTCTACTTACTAGGCTAACTTCGATTGGATGCATCACAATCAACGCGCGTCGCACGCAATTAGGTGTACACAGGCAGGATTGTGTCTTCCTAAAGTCAGGTCACTTGCGGCAATTTCTTTTTTCAAAACTAAACATCGATGTACCTACATTGTGCCCAAACATTTCGGGATTTCGCAACCGAGGAAAAACAAAGATTTTGTGTTTTGTTTGGGAATTGTCGGGGGAAAACATACACAAGAGTCATGTCTTTAACGCCAACGCTGCGTTAAGTGAGCAGCACTGTTTTAGTATTCGGCAAAATATTAAAACAGTGCTGCGTGACGCGAGTCGCCTAGCCCGCTCCGCGGCGGGTCTACCAACACGCAGCGCGGATGCGGTAAATATAACTCGTCCGAACACGACGACACTTCGCCGTATTACAGCTACTTAGGCACAAGCACAATGCGCCTTCTACATTCCTGCTCGCTAAACTTGACGGAGCGTTGGCGCCGATTTTACAATACCGTATGTAAATAATTATGGACAATCTTAATAAAGTTCCAAATTTTTACAAATACAAAACTTAGCTCCACCATTAATTCGTAGACTGTGTCATAACTGTTAGGTATAAGCTAGCATTGACCGGCTATGTCACGTGACGTGTACATTTACACAGGCAAGATGCTCGGGTAATAATGCATGGAGATACAAGATGCGCCTCTCAACACACATGCACGCACGCACGCATGCTACATCTGGTCTGTTGTAGCCTTTAAAACTGTTTTTTTTTTTCGGAGACCATCACTTCAAAACAATGATTCTGCACAGCACGATTATACTATACCTGACTGCGTTGTTTACAACATGACTTTGTACAAAACAGTCATTGGGTCGTCGTCGTCGTCGCGTCGTCATCTTCAATAAATGGCCTGGACATATAATGTTAAGGGGATCAAAACAAACTGACGCAATTATGATGACTTTAATCGACTCATTATCATATCAAATAAGGCAACCCGCGGAGGAGGTGAACAAGGGAGATTAAGCGAATTAGACTTACATTGGTGGTTAGAGTATCTAATCGGATGTGATCTTGACTATACATTGTTAGTACAGGGGTGTTATTGGCGAGATAGTTTTGATTCTATTACCACTGTGTGCATTCTTGGGTCACGCAGCAGTGTCGACCAGTGTGATGATGTACAAAACACTGTCGTGCAGTATAGGGACTTGATTTAATGTTATGTTTGTTTATGTCAAATAAAAATAATAGAAACAAAACACAACCCGAGTATTACTAAGAAGCTATATAATATATAAAATTGAATTGATTGAATAAGTAGAGCTATGCAAAACAACAAAATCGTCGGAACTCATTTAATTTTTCACAAATTTTAACAGAGTAGTTCGCCGCCGGTTTACCCGGTTAGAAACTCTGACGAAAACAGGATTGCAGGTTAGTTGATTCATTAAGCTGCTACATTTTGCTTACAGCTACATAGGTATAAATTTTAAATATTGAAATGATAAACTGATAATGATGTAATGATACTAACCATTGACATCAAAAGCGGTTTGGCGAAATAAATTGTTATTTACTCTTCCTATTGCATTAAACTTTTCATACTCTTATCTTATCATAAAATATAATGTGATGGATGAAGAAGCCAAACTAGGGTAAATTATTTTAAATTAATTTCTTCAATATACTCATAATTTACTGTTGTTTCAGCAATTCCATGGGAAGGATCAAGTACTTTAAGATGCAGAAAGATTTTTATGAATGCCAGTTTCAAGTCGTGACCCAATAACGAATAAAGTATACCTACTGTTCACACGTAAGGCAAGGTAGACACAACCTAGGATGTATAAAATCCGTGATTCAATTGTGGAGTATAAGAAAATTCTTGATATTGAGTTGAAAAACTGATAATGAAGTGATGATACCTACTAACCATTGATGTGGAAATAAATTGTTAATTTCTTTTCTTATTGGATAAATCCTTTTTTTTAACAATCACACTTTGCACACTTTTATCTTCATACAAATATGATGTGATGGATGAAGAAGCCAAACTACAGTAAATTATTATCACTCTTCTGATAAAATCCAACAACTGTAGGTACTTATCAAACTACACTATTGTTCAAAATAAAGCAACCTTGGTGCACTATGAATTACTGAAATAGTTGTGTATAGCCCCTATAAGACCCGAATGACCTGGAAAGTGATATCAAAAGAAAAAAAAATCCTTACACTGAGAGTACCTAATCAAAATACTATTAGACAACAAAAACCTATGATGTTTCCGTTTTTCCCTTTTTAGGTATGTAACACTAAAAACTATGGAACATACATGGGGGTGAATCAGATACCACTCACTAAAGACATTTTAATTTTATCTTTAGACATCAGTCTGTATGGACATCCTTATTTTAAGTTCAGCATGAATACTGTAGGAATATACTTTTCTATACTGACTCTACATGTTGAAGCAATTTAATACTATTAGTAGCGTTCCAAGTTATCAAGTAATATGCTGCTGCTGATAAAATGAGCAACATGTATATTTTATTGGACCTAAAAAATCATTTTAATATTTAATTTGTTACACATGAAGATAACTACTAAAAACACATAATCACCTAAATTTAGAAAGGAATCTGGTCATATGATTACCAATCTCAAGAATTCTCCAATTGGAGAAGGGACATGAACCTTCACCTATTAGAGAATAAGTCTATCTATACCTACTCAACATGTTTGACAGCAGGTAAGTAGGTATCTTTTATTGTATTAACTAGATCTCATATCAATTAGCGACCCATAGCACCGCCGAAGTATAACTGCCTTTCAATAAAACATGTACAGTCGGTTATAGCACATAAGGTACCAGGGGTACTTCAAAAGAACTGAATTATTTTTAGTTAATACACAATAAAAATTTAAATTTATTCTCGTAAGAGTAGATATTTTCTACTTATAAATAGGTATTCATATCAATAAAAAAATATTGCTGGATACAAAAATATTCCAGTTCTTTTAGAGTAGGTACCCCTCTAAAAGGACTGGAATCTAAAAGGCTGCTATTTACAGTGTGTTTTCAATGTTTTCTCTTAGTGTGCAGGGTTGCCTGGAAGAGATCGCTTAGAGCGATAAGGCCGCCTTTGCTTATATTGTGTTGTTTGTTTTTGTTCTTGTATATGTTATGATTATTAATGTGAGCAATAAAGTGTTTCTGTCTGTCTGTCTGTCTGTACCCCTGGTACCTTATGGTGGTACCTTCGTGACTAGCGGGCTGCTTGCTGCCCGCGCACTACTTAACAGATATGGACATTTTAGATTCTTTCTTTCTTTCAGAAATAAAAGTGGTTTCGTAAAACAGTTTTAGGAAAGCAAGATTACCGACACGCACTTGCGACGAGCGAATAGCTTATCGGTAACTGCAATCAGGATTTCATAGTGGTTTCATAAAACGCTTTGCGTTACGGTGAACGTTATTGATCTGCACTTTGGAAATAAGGTGGAGCAGAAATAACTACAAAACCCAACTACAAAAGTGAAAACGCTTTCTGATTATCAAAAGCGGTGACGTAATACGCTGTTCAACGTCATTATAAAGATGCACAACTACCCTTTACATACTGCCAAGCTGAATTTGCCTTAGGAAAATTAAAAGTGGTGACGTAAAACACTTTATAAAATACCAACTCACTCAAACTATGCAGAAGAGAAAGCACACACGACCCGCGGGCTGCTTGCAGCCCGCGCACCACCCGACCAACTAGTCCCAACTTATATAAAGCTACACAACGACCACTGACTCACTCACTCATTGACATGATTGTTTGTGTTGAAGGAGTATAGTTGGAGGTTTTTGATGTATGGGAGAGTTTTTTGGTTTATTCCGATGAGTAGAGAAAAATTCCGACATTTTCAAAAAACAAGATGGCGGCCGCGGGAGTGGCAACAACTTTTACATTTGTTATCGGATCGAGTTGATTGAAACGGCATTTTCGGGAGATTTTATGCTTTTAAATACAATGGAGGTTGTAAAAAAATGAAAAAACAAGATGGCGGTCATTTTTTTTAACCGTGATAATGGTGTTTTTTTCACCCGAATTGATCTCCAAGAAGGAGGCATGGTGGGGTTTAGTGATGTATTGGGGGTTTTTAGGGGTCGTTTTGTAGTTTTCAGGAAAATTCCAACATTTGGGAAAAACAAGATGGCGGCCGAGATAGAAGCTTTTTTCTCGAAAAATAGACCCAAGTTCGGCGAATTGTTTTACCAGATGCGCATGCGTGGCAACTATCGCTGTTGTGTTGTCAGGTGAGGTATATGATGTAGTTTACCAGAAAATTCCAAAAAGTTGAAAATTCAAGATGGCGGCCAAGTTATTAAAAAAAAAATGAAAATCCATTTTTTTTATTTGTCCCTTTTTCAGGTAGAAGGAGTCAAAATAGGTTAAAGTGATGTATAGGCAGTTTGTAAGTGTTCTGGTAGAGATTGCTAAAAAAATTAAAAAAAAATGTAGAAACAAGATGGCGGCCAAGTTTTACAAGTTTGTTTGAATTTCTTCACCAATTTTACTCCGGGCAGACCCCAAAAGACCCGAATTGTTCTCTCAGATTTACGTTAGTTACAGGTTTGGTTCTTATACCATTCGATTAGGTATATGATGTTGTTTACCAGAAAACTCCAAAAAGTTGACATTTCAAAATGGCGGATGTGCTATAAAGAATTCAGTTTGGTGAAAATTTTCAATATTATTTTGATTAATTGCACCCATTTCCATGCGTTTGCCATACAATGTTTGTTTGCAGTAATTTATCCTTACCATTGACCCTATCGATCGGCATCATAAAAATACAGGGTGTTTATTTTTTTTCAATTTTTACCGGTTCGACTCCCGGCGACTACAAGTGATTTTTGGAAAAACTTTGAATGTAGTTATTGTTTTTACTATAAATTAAGGGTAGCTTTCTTTCAGCGAAAAACCGTAGGTCGAATATTTAGAACACTTGCCCTACAAAGTTTACAATTTATGAGTTTATTATGAAAATGTGGTTCCTAATACATTTCAGAGGTGGCACCACTAGGGTTTCTAAAACGCGGTATCGAAATTATTTTCGTTTCATTCGTTAATTACGAGCCTTTCTGTTGCTTTGCGATAGTATGTTTGTTCGCAGAAATTAATCCTTGCTATTAACATGCTCGATCCCCATCATAAAAATACAGGGTGTTTTTACGATTTTCTCCAGTATGATTTTCTATGACGACAAGTAATTTCTTGAAAATCTTTGAATGCAGTTATTGTTTATAGTGTAAAATAAGGGAAATTTCTTTAAAGCAAATAATCGTAGGTCAAATATTTGGAACATTTCCCCTACAAAGTGAAAATAGTCTCAAACACACTGTATACTAACTAAGCTATTCACTATGAAGATTCGACTTGCGTAGGGGCGGAGGGCCGCGGCGTTACTCCGTGTACCTCGAGCGGGTAGGGGTGAATGAGACGCGCAGCTGAGGCTGCAAGCCGAAGCTGCGTGGTGAATGAACCCCTGCCTGCGATGAGGTGCACGAGTAGCGCTGCGAACCGTAGCGCCGAAGCAAATAGTGCAAAGAACCTACTTTTTTATTGATTTACGGTATCTCTTATCACATTTTTAAAACAGCTTTATAAAACAATAAATATACGTGCAAACATTCCTTAATGCAGTTCAGTCGAAATGAAACGCATTTGCTATTCGAGAACTTAGCGAGTTCGCTGAGTACCAACTACATGACAACCACTGATCTCTCTATTAAATTATGCACAGATTAGGACAACAGAACAGCTGTCAGAAATAGCATTGCCAGACTGTCTTAAAACGAACGGATTTCTGTTCTTTACCGATGTACCAACATCGTTCGTCCGTTTGTATTTTCCGAACCGATGTCAGAAAAGACTATCTAGACAACACATGAACTTCTTTCAAAATTGTTGTCTCTTTGCATTGCGTACCAGTCAATTTTGTAAAATCATATGGTTGCTCCCCTACGTTTGTTGTACGTTGACAGTACGTTAAGGTATGTTCAGAAAGTGGCATTTCATACGTTTGGCCCGGAAAGTAATTATACTCTGACTCGGTGCTGGCTAAGATTAAAACAGAAAGGGGACAACCAGACCAATGCGAAAACCAGCTTTGTTATATCAAGCCTACCGGCGGCGGCGGCGGCTCTTTTTTTTTGCTCTTTGAAGGATCATGTTATCCGAAATCAACGGAGCAATCTGGCAGCACTTGTGATTGTAAAAACAAAAACACCAACTCTCACTACTTTGTCGAGTGGTTTCGGCTTCTGACGGTGCATTGTTTTGTATTGCAGCGGGCCCCGTTGAGCCCGTAACAAGTCCATAGAACAACCAGTTGGGAGTTTGAAGACTGTACTATTCTAAGAAAACTTTGCCCCACACGAGACGCCATGACTCCAAGTCACGGAACCGTAGCGAAACCCAAGCGGTTGCAGGACTGCAGGTCAGTTATGCTGAGGTACTTAAATCGGGCAAGTTCATTTAGATAAATGATATGTCTAATATTATATCCTAACATTTTACTTCTTTTGTTTCAGTAACCCCGTGGAAAACAAGAACTGAATTCGAGCTCATAGTTTCAGGGGCGTGAGTCATCTTTTGGTGTGGGGCAGCTGGGTTGTCCAACATTCAATTGATGACAAACCATGGATGCTCCTTAGAATAACTGAACAGGGTTGGCAGATTTGTGTATCCAACTATAGGTAATGTGGTTACCTTCTGCAGTCACTCTTCATAGTTGTTCTTGTGTGCAAAAAGAGCAGCCATTCAACCATGTCACATGTAATTATTTATATAATTGTATGTTATTTTCAAATGATTATAAAATAAAAAACTATTTGGTAAGAAAACTAAAGAATTTTAACATTTCCTTCTAAAATCTTCCCAAAGTAATTTGTATTCACCTATTTTTGCCCAAGGGATGCCTTCAGGCCAAATATGTTTGTTTATGAAACTTAAATTTCTCAGAAGCTTACTCTTTTATTTTATAAAAATTAGGGCAAGCCTATAATAAACCTTACTTCATTTAAACATATTATTTGTTATTAGGTACCTACAAAGTTGTTAAACACAGTAGATATAAGCTGTTTGTTAACATCATATAGTATGGAAAAATTATTTGATATCCACACTAATATTATAAATGCGAAAGTAACTCTGTCTGTCTGTCTGTCTGTCTGTCTGTCTGTCTGTCTGTCTGCTACGCTTTCACGGCCAAACCACTGAACCGATCTTCATGAAACTTGGCACAGAGATTGCTAGCATACCGAGAACGGACATAGGCTACTTTTTATCACCATTCGAGGGTCTGGAGTATAGATGTAGACCACCAGGTGAGCCACCAGGAGCCCAGCTAAACTATTAGAGATACAGGCATGGTTCCAAAACAAAAGTTGTTCAGTATGATTGGCCGCTTCTTTTCACAAGGACATTGGGGATCTGGAGTACCTTATGTAGACCACCAGGTCTACCATCAGGAGCCCAGCTAAACTATTAAAGATACAGGCATGGTTCCAAAACAAAAGTTATTCAGTATGATGGGCCGCTTCTATTCACAAGGACATTGGGGATCTGGAGTACCTAATGTAGACCACCAGGTCTACCATCAGGAGCCCAGCTAAACTATTAGAGATACAGGCATGGTTCCAAAACAAAAGTTATTCAGTACTAGCTTTTACCCGCGACTTCGTCTGCGTTAGATAGTTTTTTTAGGCACAGGTTCTAAAGTAGGTATGTATATTCATATATCAGTGATATTAGAACAGTTCTTATCTCTACTGTTTAAGGATGACTTGCTTGCTTCTGTTGTTAAAGGGACAGTTCAAAATTTGTACTCTGTAATCCGATGTACTGCCCTGAGAGATCAATATTTATAAACATTGAATACAAAGTCAGTAGATTACAAAAAAATCCTCAGTAAAAAGTTGTCAATATCCTTTCTCAACTTATTCCCATCATACTGAAAAACTTTTGTTTTGGAACCATTTCTGTATCTCTAATAGTTTAGATGGGCTCCTGATGGTACACCTGGTGGTCTACATAAGTTGTTCCAGATCCTCAATGACCTTGTGAAAAGAAGCTACCCATCATACTGAACAACTTTTGTTTTAGAACCATGCCTGTATCTCTAATAGTTTAGGTGGGCTCCTGATGGTACACCTGGTGGTCTACATAAGGTACTCCAGATCCTCAATGGCCTTGTGAAAAGAAGCGGCCCATCATACTGAACAACTTTTGTTTTAGAACCATGCCTGTATCTCTAATAGTTTAGCTGGGCTCCTGATGGTACACCTGGTGGTCTACATAATGTACTCCAGATCCTCTTTGTTCTTGTGGAAAGAAGCAACCCATAATACTGAACAACTTTTGTATTGGAACCATTTCTGTATCTCTAATAGTTTAGCTGGGCTCCTGATGGTACACCTGGTGGTCTACACAATGTACTCCAGACCCTCTATGTCCTTGTGAAAAGAAGTGGCCCATCATACTGAACAACTTTTGTTTTGGAACAATTTTTGTATCTCTAATAGTTTAGGTGGGTTCCTGATGGTACACCTGGTGGTCTACATAAGGTACTCCAGATCCTCAATGTCCTTATGAAAAGAAGCAGCCCATCATACTGAACAATTTTTGTTTTGGAACCATGCCTGTATCTCTAATCGTTTAGCAGGGCTCCTGATGGTACACCTGGTGGTCTACATAATGTACTCGAGATCCTTTATGTCCTTGTGAAAAGAAGCAGCCCATCATATTGAACAACTTTTGTTTTGGAACCATTTCTGTGTCTCTAATAGTTTAGGTGGGCTCCTGATGGTACACCTGGTGGTCTACATAAGGTACTCCAGATCCTCAATGTCCTTGTGAAAAGAAGCAGCCCATAATACTGAACAACTTTTGTTTTAGAACCATGCCTGTATCTCTAATAATTTAGCTGGGCTCCTGGTGGTACACCTGGTGGTCTACATAATGTACTCCAGATCCTCTATGTCCTTGTGAAAAGAAGCAGCCCATCATACTGAACAACTTTTGTTTTGAAACCATTTCTGTATCTCTAATAGTTTAGGTGGGTTCCTGATGATACACCTGGTGGTCTACATAAGGTACTCCAGATCCTCAATGTCCTTGTGGAAAGAAGCGGCCCATCGTACTGAACAACTTTTGTTTTAGAACCATGCCTGTATCTCTAATAGTTTAGCTGGGCTCCTGATGGTACACCTGGTGGTCTACATAAGGTACTCCAGATCCTCAATGTCCTTGTAAAAAGAAGCGGCCCATCATACTGAACAACTTTTGTTTTAGAACCATGCCTGTATCTCTAATAGTTTAGCTGGGCTCCTGGTTGTACATCTGGTGGTCTACATCTGTACTCCAGACCCTCGAATGGTGATAAAAAGTAGCCTATGTCCGTTCTCGGTATGCTAGCAATCTCTGTGCCAAGTTTCATGAAGATCGGTTCAGCGGTTTAGCCGTGAAAGCGTAGCAGACAGACAGACAGACAGACAGACAGACAGAGTTACTTTCGCATTTATAATATTAGTGTGGATTAGTGTGGATGATGGGCCGCTTCTATTCACAAGGACATTGGGGATCTGGAGTACCTTATGTAGACCACCAGGTGTACCACCAGGAGCCCAGCTAAACTATTGGAGATACAGGCATGGTTCCAAAACAAAAGTTGTTCAGTATGATGGGCCGCTTCTTTTCACAAGGACATTGGGGATCTGGAGTACCTTATGTAGACCACCAGGTGTACCATCAGGAGCCCAGCTAAACTATTAAAGATACAGGCATGGTTCCAAAACAAAAGTTGTTCAGTATGATGGGCCGCTTCTTTTCACAAGGACCTTGGGGCTCTGGAGTACCTTATGTAGACCACCAGGTGTACCATCAGGAGACCAGCTAAACTATTAGAGATACAGGCATAGTTCCAGAACAAAAGTTGTTCAGTATGATGGGCCGCTTCTTTTCAAAAGGACATTGGAGCTCTGGAGTACCTTATGTAGACCACCAGGTGTACCATCAGGAGACCAGCTAAACTATTAGAGATACAGGCATAGTTCCAAAACAAAATTTGTTCAGTATGATGGGCCGCTTTTTTTCACAAGGACATTGGGGATCTGGAGTACCTTATGTAGACCACCAGGTGTACCACCAGGAGCCCAGCTTAACTATTAGAGATACAGGCATGGTTCCAAAACAAAAGTTGTTCAGTATGATGGGCCGCTTCTTTTCACAAGGACATTGAGGATCTGGAGTACCTTATGTAGAACACCAGGTCTACCATCAGGAGCCCACCTATACCATTGGAGATACAGGCATGGTTCCAAAACAAAAGTTGTTCAGTATGATGGGCCGCTTTTTTTCACAAGGACATTGGGGCTCTGGAGTACCTTATGTAGACGACCAGGTGTACCATCAGGAGACCAGCTAAACTATTAGAGATACAGGCATAGTTCCAAAACAAAAGTTGTTCAGTATGATGGGCCGCTTCTTTTCACAAGGACATTGAGGATCTGGATTCCCTTATGTAGACCACCAGGTGTACCATCAGGAGCCCACCTATACCATTGAAGATACAGAAATGGTTCCAAAACAAAAGTTGTTCAGTATGATGGGCCGCTTCTTTTCACAAGGACATAGAGGATCTGGAGTACCTTATATAGACCACCAGGTGTACCTTCAGGAGCCCAGCCAAACTATATACAAGGATACAGGCATGGTTCTTAAACAAAAGTTGATCAGTATGATGGGCATTTTGAGTTGTCCCTTTAACAACGGAAGCAAGCAAGTCATCTGTAAATAGTAGAGATAAGAACTGTTCTTATATCACTGTCACACTTACTATGAATACACATACCTACTTTAGAACTTCTGCCTAAAAAAACTATCTAACGCGGACGAAGTCGCGGGTAATAGCTAGTGTTTAATATTTGCCGAGTGATGCCGGCTTAGAATAGCAAATAAATAATAAACTTTCTCTTTATATCGAAAGAAGAAGTACAGATTTGTGTATAAGAAAACAAGATATAAATCATATTTAAAATTTTATTTGTATTTAAAACATTCCCTAAAATGTCATAGCAGTTTTGTACATCTTGTTTCTTCTTTTTCATAGCAATAGTTTCACTCAATGACATCTCATATACTTTATCATTTTCCAGTAGTTTGCGACACCAATAGCCCATTTGTTTGCCACTATTAGGTCTTCCATGGTGCAGGCATATCTAATAGTGGATGGTTCATCATCTGAACAGTTTTGTGTTGATTGTTTACCTTAAATTTTAATAAATTTGTGTTTGTTTTTACTTATTTAAACTAAAAGACTAATGTATAAAATATTTTTCTCAAACATGCTAGGAAATGTGTTCATTTCTTTCAAAAAAAGAAACCGCGAAGTTTCACATTGTTTGTCACGTCTCAGATCACGCCAGCAAAGTTGTATGGAAATCCTTTGCTGGTGTCCATTAAGATAAATTCGTTATACGCTAAACCCACATAATTTGATTTCAAAATTATCTCGATGACTCTCATAGAAACGGAACGTAATTTTGTATGAAACAGGTAACTAAAGACGAGGCTGTATGATGTGAAGACCCTTGCCTGTCCAGAATTAAAAAAGAAAAGAATGAACTAAACATATAGTATGGCTGTACGTTATACTGTGCCTTACAGGCGAATTTAATTTAAAAAATTACAATTGGTGGGTAAAATTGTAAATTTTTATTTGTTTCGTTGTGTTGTGGTCGCTAGCTAACTTTTATAAGAAGTACAATCTTTCATTGGAGGGAGGAATGGAAGAAGCTCTCCAGGGCCCTGTGAACCATCGGGGTACCATAGGACAACAACAACAACAACAACAATCTTTCATTTCCTAGCCTTTTTTTGAGAAAAGCACTATGTAAGCCTCGGGGAAAATTACTTTGCTTGACTTGTATAATTGAAGTCCTCGCCTGCGGCTCGGACTTCAAACTATACTCGTCCAGCAAAGTCTTATTTTCCATACCTCGACAACAATGTACTATTCCAATTATTACCAACAAAACTTATAAATAACACATTCATCTTCTATCTTGCTGTAGGACACCAGCAGTAGGTACCTACTTGCTGGTGGATGAAGCTCCATTCATTAGGTTTTGCTGGTACTTCATCAGCTTTACCTCCTCAAACCTTTGAAGGTTGGTGTCTAATCCTATAGAAATAAGAAACATCTTTTAAAAACATATGTTTGCTAAATCTTTTCTACTAACTAGCTAATATGTAATTATTATCATATCACATCAGCTTAAAAAAATCCAATACTGTATGTATGCCGGCAGTAGGTAAGTACATTAATGCTTGCATAATCTACTGTGGGTCAGAGCCCACCTGTGGATGACCTCCACTCAATCACATATATATGTACTAGCTTTTACCCGCGACTTCGTCCGCGTTAGATAGTTTTTGTAGAAACAGGTTCAGGTTTAGGTGGGCTCCTGATGGTACACCTGGTGGTCTACATAAGGTACTCCAGATCCTCTATGTCCTTGTGAAAAGAAGCGGCCCATCATACCGAACAACTTTTGTTTTGGAACCATGCCTGTATCTCTTATAGTTTAGCTGGGCTCTTGATGATACACCTGGTGGTCTACATAAGGTACTCCAGATCCTCTATGTCCTTGTGAAAAGAAGCGGCCCATCATACTGAACAACTTTTGTTTTGGAACCATTTCTGTATCTCTAATAGTTCAAGTGGGCTCCTGATCGTACACCTGGTGGTCTACATAAGGTACTCCAGATCCTCAATGTCCTTGTGAAAAGAAGCAGCCCATCATACTGAACAACTTTTGTTTTGGAACCATGCCTGTATCTCTTATAGTTTAGCTGGGCTCTTGATGATACACCTGGTGGTCTACATAATGTACTCCAGATCCTCTGTGTCCTTGTGAAAAGAAGCAGCCCATCATACTGGTCAACTTTCGTTTTGGAACCATTTCTGTATCTCTAATAGTTTAGGTGGGCTTATGGCGGGTGACAGGAGTGATGCCAATAGGCAGAATGGAGGGTTCCAGGTGGAGTCGGGAAAAGGGTAGCTACCCGCCTGGCCGGGTGTTGTGGCCAGGAGACCGACTGGTCCGCCTGGATAGAATTGGAAGTTGTATATATGCGTTGCGCGGTGAAACACTTCGATACCGCGTTTCAGGCTCTTTGTTCTGTCACGTGGCGCCATCTTGCAGCTATGTTGGAACTTCTGTTGCGACTTGCTTGCTCGTGAACCACTTTGAGTGAGCTTCTTGTTGTAGCTCCCAGAGGTCGCTACAGTACTCCCCCTCAAGACCGGAGGTCGATACTGTCAGCGAGCGAAGTGGGGCTGATGACGTCATGTAGCGTGTTGATGCAGTCAGGCGTGGCGAAGCAGTGCTGGTTCCAATGTCCACGGTGAGTCGGGACGTCTACGGTGAGTCGAGACGATGATGGAAGACCAGTGAAGCTGCCGTGCTGTGACTGCGGTGGGTGCTGATGACGTAGTAGTTGGCTGCATGCTGTAGTAGTTGATGCGTGGTTGAAGGCTGCGAAGTCCAAGGTAGGGGTCACCAATATTGGCGGGTGACAGGAGTGATGCCAATAGGCAGAATGGAGGGTTCCAGGTGGAGTCGGGAAAAGGGTAGCTACCCGCCTGGCCGGGTGTTGTGGCCAGGGGACCGACTGGTCCGCCTGGATAGAATTGGAAGTTGTATATATGCGTTGCGCGGTGAAACACTTCGATACCGCGTTTCAGGCTCTTTGTTCTGTCACGTGGCGCCATCTTGCAGCTATGTTGGAACTTCTGTTGCGACTTGCTTGCTCGTGAACCACTTTGAGTGAGCTTCTTGTTGTAGCTCCCAGAGGTCGCTACAGGCTCCTGATGGTACACCTGGTGGTCTACATAAGGTACTCCAGATCCTCAATGCCTTTTGAAAAGAAGCGGGCTATTATACTGAACAACTTTTGTTTTGTAACCATGCCTGTATCTCTAATAGTTTAGCTGGGCTCCTGGTGGTACACCTGGTGGTCTACATCTGTACTCCAGACCCTCGATGTCCTTGTGAAAAGAAGCGGCCCATCATACAGAACAACTTTTGTTTTGGAACCATGCCTGTATTGCCTGTATCTCTAATAGTTTAGCTGGGCTCCTGGTGGTACACCTGGCGGTCTACATAATGTACTCCAGATTCTCTATGTCCTTGTGAAAAGAAGCAGCCCATCATACTGGCCAACTTTCGTTTTTGTCTATTTCTGTATCTTTAATATTTTAGGTGGGCTCCTGACGATACACCTGGTGGTCTACATAAGGTACTCCAGATCCTCAATGTCCTTGTGAAAAGAAGCGGCCCATCATACTGAACAACTTTTATTTTGTAACCATGCCTGTATCTCTAATAGTTTAGCTGGGCTCCTGGTGGTACACCTGGTGGTCTACATCTGTACTCCAGACCCTCGATGTCCTTGTGAAAAGAAGCGGCCCATCATACAGAACAACTTTTGTCTTGGAACCATGCCTGTATCTCTAATAGTTTAGCTGGGCTCCTGGTGGTACACCTGGTGGTCTACATAAGGTACTCCAGATCCTCAATGTCCTTGTGAAAAGAAGCGGCCCATCATATTGAACAACTTTTGTTTTGGAACCATGCCTGTATCTCTAATAGCTTAGCTGGGCTCCTGGTGGTACACCTGGTGGTCTACATCTGTACTCCAGACCCTCGATGTCCTTGTGAAAAGAAGCGGCCCATCATACAGAACAACTTTTGTCTTGGAACCATGCCTGTATCTCTAATAGTTTAGCTGGGCTCCTGGTGGTACACCTGGTGGTCTACATAAGGTACTCCAGATCCTCAATGTCCTTGTGAAAAGAAGCGGCCCATCATATTGAACAACTTTTGTTTTGGAACCATGCCTGTATCTCTAATAGCTTAGCTGGGCTCCTGGTGGTACACCTGGTGGTCTACATCTGTACTCCAGACCCTCGAATGGTGATAAAAAGTAGCCTATGTCCATTCTCGGTATGCTAGCAAACTCTGTGCCAAGTTTCATGAAGATCGGTTCAGCGGTTTGGCCGTGAAAGCGTAGCAGACAGACAGACAGACAGACAGACAGACAGAGTTACTTTCGCATTTATAATATTATATAAAAATATAAAAATATAAAATATAAAATATAAAATATAAAATATATAAAAATATAAATATAAAAATATAAAAATATAAAAATTATATAAAAAATATAAAATATATAAATATATAATATATAATATATATAATATATAAATATATAAATATATAAATATATAATATATATATATATATATATGTGGAATATGTGGATATGTGGAAATATTATGTGGAAATATGTGGAAATATGTGGAATGTGGATAACACACTATAGTGCACACTACAAGACTCACTATAGACCACTGCTGGTTTTAGGGTCAGAGTGAACCTACTTTACTTTTTGGGCCTGCCCCTATCAGAGGGTATTTGCCATTCTCACTATACTTAGCAGGTGGATTGGCAAACTCTGTGTAGGTAAGGTATTAATGAAGAAGCCCGCCTCGCAAGTTGCAATGTAGGTACCTGGTTCGTTAGTGATTATGATGATCACTCCAGTAGCGTAAACATGGTGTATAGCGCGTATTATATCCTCTTTGTATAGCACTGGCGAGCCCCCTAAATGCACGCCTCTCCTATTCTCTACATTATAGCCATGATCTTGTAGGTATAATACTTTGTTCATATACCGACCGACAAGAGAAATGCTCCTTATACTCCAAAGTATAAGAAGAAAGAAGAAATATCACATCACAGTTTGATCACAGTCATGAATACAGTATATTATTAGTTGCTCTATGTGTGAATAGTTGTAAGCACAGATCACAAATGTATGTCCTAAAAGGAAGATTTAAAAAGTTACACTAATTATGCCAATAGATGGCGTTTAACATCTGACTAGGCCATAGTATTGATGTGAACAAAATAAAATTGTTTTCTTCCTTGGTTAGTTTCCGAGGCCAGCTGACAGACTGATAGCTGATCTAGAACTGTGGTGGGGTGAATCTGTACGGTCGTGCACATAATATGTTAGACCCCAGCGGGGCGTGAAATAAAATTTATATATAATAAACCAATAAACCAATTTTTGACGTACGATTCGAGCCTAAAATTAATTTTATCATCTACCAGAGAAATATACATACATACATACACATATCACGCCTATAATCCCTTGCGGGGTAGGCAGAGTGCAAATGGCCGCAAAAAACGTACATTTACGCCACGTATGACAAATATTTGAGGGACATTCTGAAAATTGTGTATCGCCAAAGTGCAATACACACCCTCGAGTCCCTTAGTCGCCTCTTACGACTCCCACGGGTAAGAAATGGGGTGATGCTATTCTAAGTCGGCATCACACGGCTGAAATATAACCTGATATCATCAATTAATTTATAAGATTTATCTACTTGACGGTAGGTAGGTAAAAATTACTTAAATATTTGGCTTGGTTTAAAATTTAACTGTGTCAGACTGTAAGCATAAGCGATGACGACTAATTTAAGTAATCACGCTTCATACTCGGCACATCACTGTCACGCCTCATCTTCCGCACCGAGGAGACAATTCCCCGGCCAGCTACTTCCTATCCAGCGCTCTTCACTGCTGTCGGGGCCTGCTGTCGTTCTTTATTCATTATATGCAATGATCTGATATCAAAATACGGTTTAATAAGCACCACTAGCACCGCAAATATTTTTTTTTGGAATTTCATCAAACTTCAATAATTATTTATTTCATTTTTCAGGACGTTTATAGGGTCGTTGGACTACTCGGTGTCACTGTGTCACACACGAAAATAAGACGAATCATACTCCCCACTAAAGATGCCTCCTCCCCCAAATGTTCTACGCCATCTATCGTAGAATTGTAATAAAATTTTTCCAGCTGTTAAAAAAGCCCTCATTCGCAGACAAAACACAAAAACTTTTTACTTTCCATCGCGCATTGCATACATACATACATAAATCACGCCTTAATACCTTACGGGGTAGGCAGAGCGTTAAAGGCCGTAAAAACGATATACACCACATCTGACAAAAGTTTGAGGGTCAATCAAATAACTGTGTAGGTAACACTATAGTGACAGGTTGTCAGCCCATCGCCTAAAACTATAATACTCATCTATCCCTCGTGTCCCTTAGTCGCCTCTTACGACACCACTGTGTAAGAAATGGGGTGATGCTATTCTAAGCCGGCATCACACGCATTGGCCATTAAAAAAAGAAAATATGTCTGGGCTGTGCCGCAATGTGTCTCGATGTTCTGCCGTAGAGACTCATCAGGCTTAACCTCTTGGCTCGGGGCGAATATTGCTACAATAGATTTGTATGGAACTTCGAGGACACATGTGTCCTGTTACGAGCGGATATCTGACACGTAATTTAATTATTTTATTTATTGTCAGAAAAATTACACCTTATTTTCTACTAACTCGCACACGCAACATGTGGTGTGTACTGGCTTTGAAATTTACACTGGCTGTTTTTAAAAAAAAAGCATGATTTTTTCTCTCGGCGCGCTTTCGTACGAAACTAATTGAATTGGCGCCATTTCATTTGCAAAATTTTCATTTGCAAGGAAGAATTGATTTTGTGAGTTTCGAGAAAATATCGAAATAAACAATTTTGAAGAGTTATTACTAAGGTAAGTGTATAGTTTTCTAATTACCTGATACAAAATTCGTTGGATTCGTTGTAAAAAGTTGCAAAGAAAGTTTTGTTGAAGCTTGATCAATTTGGTACATAGTAAGTACTTAATTTTTGCAAAATAAATGTACTTATTCCATGCTTTGTTATTTGATGACATCAAAAATAGTTACGACCATATCTAAGATAGGGATGCAGGTGCTCTAGCATACCGGTGGTTGTGTGAGGTGTGTCCCTTACTCAGGGAACATCGGTTAGACAGCGGCGCGGTATGCCGAAAACTTACAAACATGATCGGACCAGGAAACTGAACAATTTTTACTTTGAGGTCTATTTTGAAAAATGGTTTTATTTCAAGTTTTCTATTCAAAGTCGTTAGTTATTCTTGTTTAGAAATATAACCTCCATACTATAAAATTGATGCCTTAAAATTTTCGTACACTGCCCCTTACACCCCGTAAGTACCTTCTTACCTAAGATAAATGATTTCATGTTTCAGATGCCGATAACTATGGCAGATTTTTTCACTGGTGGCAGCGGTGTATTGGTGAGTGTTGTTTTCAAAATATGTTATTAAGTAAAACTTCAAACCTAGGAGTGTTGTTATACGCAAGAACTGCATCTAGGTACCTACTATTAACTACACATTGGCCTTTAAATTTACACTGGCATGGCACTACCCATTTAAGGAACCAACTTATTAGAGGTTATTCTTAGCAACTATCAAAAACCAGTATAAGTTGATCCTTTGAAACACATCAACCTACCCATATAAGGGACCAACTTATACTGGATTATCTTTGGAAACTGTATGAAAAACCAGTACATATAAGTTGGAAGTTATGTATCTACTTAAGGAATTATATTAGTCATATTTATTAATTAATTAAACAGGTCCCAATCAACTTAAGTTATTCATAAGGAGTCATCATAGAAATATTCAGAAATAAACAGTCAGTATTTATATAAGGCTCTATTAAATACACTGCAAAAAAAAATTTGGGTGAGATCTACTACATAGACTGAACAACTTTCCCCGGGGAACATAGGTAGAAATATGAAAAACAGATTTAGACCTTACCATTCTTAATAGCTTTAGAACAAATAAATAAAAATATATTACTACTCTGGATACATAACTCAAGAAGAGAAAGGAGGAATATATATTTGTAATCACTACATTCAGGCATTTACTTAAAAAATCTTTTTTTTAGTTTGACCATCTAACATGTAACTTCAGGTTCTTACCTAAACTATTGAATTGGTCATCAGAAATAACAGTTCCTTTTGTTTTAGTTTCATCAAAAAGATGCTTATAAACAAGTACTTTTTAAACTTACCCATATTCAACTTTGATAGAGGTAGGTATAACTGTAACTTTCAATAGCAACAAACTAAACAAGCAAATAAAATACCAAACATTTATTATTCACCAGTACAATTTACTTATATCCAAAACATTGAGATGATAACTAAATTACCAGTTTTAGATGTATTTGAACCTGAAATATTAAGTTAATACTTGCAATTTTTTATTAATTTTATTAATTTCGACAAAAACAAATAAATAAATATCCTGGACAACTCACACATTGCCATCTATCCCCAAACTAAACAAAGCTTGTACTATGGAAACTAGATAGCTGATATTAATACATATGTTCTTTTTTTGTTAATAAATACTTATTATACATAGAAACACCCAGACCAAACACAAATATCTGAAAATGACGTAACAAATATTTGTGTCTTGTGGGGATCGAACCCACATCCATTGGCATAGCAGGTACTGTCCTCTATGCCATCAGCCCAGTCGCAAACAAATGTACTTGTTTCACATATTTATTGCCGGCTAACCCAACTGGTTTCCCTCACATGGGCATTATCAAGGATTTATATTTTAAACACAAAACATTGTTTAAGGAAGAACATCACATCTTCAAAATTATAATTATTTTAATTACCTATTTGTTGTACCTGTCTGATAAATGGTATATTTACTTTAAATATTTCTTTCTTAATATTTACTACAGTCAAATTAATACACAAACAGAAATATATTATGATCAACACATAAATAATAATCCACTGAACATATTTGATGAAGTTATTTTAAAATACATAGCATCATAGTCCCTGTCCTTGGGATTCCATAAATTAAAATCACATGTCCGTCCTCAACCAAAATTATTTATTATCTTCGTCCATCTTAATCATCATCGACATAACCTGGTCAGAATATATTCTTCGCCTAAAAGCACACCATAATCAGCTCAAGTCTTATACAAAGACCAAATTTTTTAACCAGCTAACTGTTTTGGTGTAGGTACCAGAAACACAAACGAAGATAAACATAATTTGACCACCTGCATTCTTTTTTTGACTGAAGTGGCACTGTAGTCTGGTCACATCTGGTCATTGAACCAGCAGACGGAGTAAGACTCGTGGTGGACCGATGACGGCTGGTAGCTACTTGATCGTAGGAACGGCAAATCCTGTAATCCTTATAACGTACTCTGACGGAGGCCTATGTCCAGCAGTGGACTGGTATAGGCTACTGTGATGTGTGATGAAAACATTTCTTGTATACCATTGATTAGTATTTACATTTCATTACGTCATTACTTGACGGGAACCATAACTGGCTCACTTGCAGGACATTGATTTAGTACGACACGATTATGCCTGACAGTGTTTTGTACAGCATGATTGTGTACGACACAGTCACTCGATCGTCGTTGTCGTCGTCGTCCTCAATAAAGCTGGAAACATACTGACGCGTCAATTGGCCGTGGCCCAGCAGGCCAGTGTGCGTGCACTGAGTGTCTGCGGACGGTTTTATTGTCTGTGGACGTTTTGAAATATCCGGCTGATTTGATCGCTCTCGGGAAGTCCGAAGGTTCAAGTTTACGTCCGCGACTTATAGAGAGAGTGAGCACAGCTTCATATAAATGTACTGCCCAAATTCAATTTAATCACGTCTGTCAGTCGCAACTGTTTGACACGTCGGATAGTAAGTTTCCAGTTAGGCGCACCATGAGCGAATGACTGGCAAATTGTTTTTGACCGCCTACTTGTTGTTAAAGAAACTGAGAGCACTTGAACATACATGACTAAGTTAGGTGAGCCGAGACATGAATAAGAATTGGTGACAGTAGGTTAGGGTGCGGTGGGGTGGCCCTTGGGCCACCCTAAGCCGCGAACATGTAAGAGCATGTACCCCTCTCCCTCCAAAACCACTTCCTCTCCCAAAAACTAATGTTTATATACAAAATTTTAAACATAGGCGTAACATGACTTCTAAAATAAGCAAAGAAAAAGGGGTAGTGTCCTAATCCCCCTATTGGAAGAAGAGTCCCCGGGGGTGTTATTAGGGTTAGATACCGTAAAATCAACGATTAAGTCGCATCACAACTAGCAATTTCGAAAATGGATCACATATTAATTTTTGATAGATGTGTCGTGCATTTCGCCCCCGTAAATTATTGTTACAGGAGCGTGTTCAATGGACCATCTTTCGTAGCTGTTTTATGCTAAAAAAGTCTTTCGTCGTCGCTGAACGGTATGTTTATGGACGACGAAAGACTTTTTTAATATAAAACAGCGACAAAAGAGCTACGAAAGATGTGCTGCATTGAACGCGCCCCAGGGTTGTTATTGGCGACTTTGATACCATTTCTAACGCATAAAGTGTACATTCTGGTGTCAGCCATTGTTATGCTGTGCAAAACAATATCGTGCGTAAATTGAACGCGTTCAAATGTCATGTTAGGATGCGTTCAGAAATTATTTGCAAAAAATAAAAAATACATAAGTTTCAATTTTCAAATTGTTTCTTTTCACATTTTTTTTTTAGTTTAATTGAGGCATGTTTTAACTTTTTTTTTTATAGAAATTATCGCAGAAAGGAGGAGGCCGCCCGCCAAAAACCAAACGCGGACGCAAGGCCCAATCTTCGGAGACCACTGATGATGCTGTTGTGGTAGTAAGAGTATACTTAAAATTTTCTTTAGATACTATTTGACGTAGCTTTTCAATTTTCCGTAAAAAGAAAATATTAAACCACAGTATCAATATAATAACATTTAGTATGATCACTGTACACATAAGTAAAGTAGGTAGGACTATAGTCTGTAATTTAAGGTACTCATCTTTTTGTAAACAAATAAAAACTGGCGTTTTATTTTTCAAGTTATTAAGTATTACAGAGTTTAATATATTGCGAAAAAAAACAAACTTATTTCTAATGGGAGTTTTTCTATGACAGTTCTGCTGATAGTTCTGAAGTTTAAACCAGAGGGCGCTATGCTAAACTGTCATTTTTTAACGTTTCAATCTGGCTGGCGGCAGCCATAGTTTTGTCACAGGTTCCCTTTTCACGTTTTGTTCGTTATTAATTATGTCTGTTAGTTTGATTTGGTACAAAATAAATATGTCGTCTTGCTATTATATTGAGTGACATTCATGCTTACAAACAATTATTCAACAAGAAACTAAGAACAATTGAATACACACAAAAAAAAAATAACTGGTACAGATTTTAGTGTAAAGAAACGTTATTTCAATTAAGCTCAGCGTCCTCTTCATGACACTCGAGAGTCCCTAGATAATTTCCCATTAAAAAACACTTAAATAGCACTGCAGTAGGTAGTTGTTATTTATAATGCTGCAAATACGACCAAAAGAAAAAGAAGCAAAATATATTTTTTCATGATCCTGAAAGTCCTATGGTCGCCTCTTATGACACCCATGAAGAATAAATGGAGTGGTGCTATTTTAAACCTAATCACACGACAGTTATTGTACTAATAAATAATTTTTACTAAACAGATGCCAGGAGCAGCAAAGAAGATGAAAATGGAAGAGGAAACTGACGTTGTCGTTGCAGTGAGTATAGCTTCTTTGGTTCTTTTACCTATATGAGCAAGCAATATTTTCTTATAATATGTAGCTGCAGTTTAAAGATGAACTTTGAACTAATATACATTGAACGTACTAGAACAGACGGAGCATACTAAAGTCAAGTTGAAAACAAAAGCAAACACGGTAACACCGAGGACAGTTATGAATCAAAGGTGCAACATTACCGTCATAGATGCGACACTTTGTAATTTAAATTTTGCCTGGTTATCAAGTTACTCATCGGTGAAAAGTTATTCCTTGCTCTTCGCTAGATTACTTAAATTATTTGTGCAATATCGTAACACGCACGTCGCCTTTTTAAACGAAATATTGTGGGTTTATTTAAACAAAGCTTTGCCGCTTAAAAGCTAGCAAGCAACTAAGTGATGACTAAGTGTCTCATGCATGGAACTCCTAGGTGGTGGGTGGTGTCTTCTCTTTACGTAGTAATAGATCTCAATGATGATGAACGCACCCTTAGTAGCGCCGTACTTGCCGCACAGTTACTTCGCATCGAATCAGCATGTGTGACAATATTAAAATTTTTTTAACGCTAACTACACACTTTTTAAGCTACTAATTAACAACGAGGTTAAAATTGATCAGAATTTAATTATTTGGTTCTGAATCAGCAACTTTTTTGCTAAACATTTTAAGATTTATCCATACCTGTCAAATTTATTATAGAACTAGCAGCCCGCCCAGCGGTTTCACCCGCCGCTAACAATTTTCCCCCGGGAATAAGACAGTTTAATATAGCCTATGTTCATCAGGGATAATGTAGGATTCTAAAAATCTTGACTTCAATTTGAAACAAATATCGTTTTCAGATGATGGTGGCGTAGTTACATGCCTGTGATTAACCTGGCCAGCCCCATGGCAGTGCCTTTATTTTTATTTTCCCGCCCGAGCCGGTTTTCTATTAGGTCATAACAAAATTGTAATAAAAAAAAAGTGTGATACAAATTTCTTTTTTTAAAATCACGGTTCATGACGTCAATAAGTGATGATACTATCCTACATTGAATAAAGAATTTCAATTTCAATTAACGGTAAAAGATTTTTTTAAATCGGTCCAGTAGTTCCGGAGCCTATTCAATTCAAACAAACAATAAATAAAATCCTGTTTCTAATATTAGTGTAGATTATATAATTATTATTTTAGTGTGATGCCGGCTTATAATAGCATCACTCGATTTCTTTCCCGTGGGAGTCGTAGGAGGTGTGTGTATTGCACTTTTAGGCGATGGGCTGACAACCTGTCACTATGGCGATACACAATTTTCCGAATGACCCTCAAACATATGTCAGACGTGGCGTAAATGTCCGTTTTTGCGGCCGTGTACGCTCTGCCTACCCCGCAAGGGATAATAGGCCTGATATGTGTATGTATGTATTATTTTAGTGTAGATTTTTTTTAATGCATTATTTAATGTTTTTTGTCGTCTTTTTATACCGAGTAAGGGATAGCCCTTCGAATACTGATAGGTTGCATGAAATATAAAACTGGACAACTTTCCCCTAGAAACATATGTCATTTTGACTTGTAATATTTTTATTATGAAATAAAGAGTATGAGTATGAGTATACTTATGCAGGTTTCATATTTCGATATTGTCTAGCCCTCGAAACATTCAAATTGTTTTATTTTAAGTTTTATCTTATAATTAACATACAAAAACTTTTTTTTAAATTTCAGACCACCTTCAAAAAAGGAGCTGTAGGACGTCCCAAAAAGAATAAACGAGGGCGGAAGGGCCAAGAAACAATTGCTTCTAAACTGCCGTTAGAAGCAACTGTCTCTTTGCTCTCCGGCGATACGGCTCTTAAAGTTGTAAGTTTCATTTTATACTCAGTCCTATCATCAAACCAAATTCTCAAGCCTAATCACAGTTATAGACATAAGTTTGTAAAGTCACTGTACATAAGTACTTCTAAATTTATCCTCATAGATATAAACATCACAATAAAACAATTTTAGATGCCGGCTTAGAATAGCATCACCCTATTTCTTTCTCGTGGGTATCGTAAGAGACGATTAAGGGACTAAAGGGTTACTTGTGTTTTGCAATTTAAGTGGTGGACCGACAACCTACTACTATCTGCCTGCCCTGCATATATGTATGTATTAGTGTCGTGCAACTCATCTCAAAAATATCTAATTAAAATTGGAATGATAAATAAATAAAAGCAAAATCTTTAATTTACAGGTCCCAAATTTGGGGATTAACAACTGCTCATACGCGGATGTAAGTAATACATTTTAATGCAAAAAAACTACCGCGAGCAGGAAAAACAAGACCATAAACGCACTACCTACCCCGCAAGGGATAAAGGAGTGATATCACGGTGATACATATGTATGAGCAAACATTGATCCATTTCTTCTTAGATAATATAAATCTACTAGCTGTTACCCGCGGCGTTGCCTGCATAAATGGTGATAAAAACTGTCCTGTCTGTTAATCAATGTTACTTTCTATATGTGTGCCAAATTTCATTACAATCGGTTCTGTGGTTTTTGCGTGAAGAAGTAACAAACTAACATACAAAATGTTCTCTTTCATAATATTAGTAGGACTACCCCTATCGACTCGACGAAGAAGAGATGGTGTTCCTGTAACTTTCCTCAGGGTACATAATTATGTTAGTAAACAAAAAAAACTTTCATTGAATGTCATCTGCTGATCGCAAATTTGTATGATATAAATTTTATCAAAAAAAAAACTTGTTTCCCGGAATTGACTCCTTAAGGAGAATTTGTCAGTTTAATGGTCTGAACCATCAAGGTTGTTTCCCGGAATTGACTCCTTAAGGAGAATTTGTCAGTTTAATGGTCTGAACCATCAAGGTTGTTTCCCGGAATTGACTCCTTAAGGAGAATTTGTCAGTTTAATGGTCTGAACCATCAAGGTAATTCATTTAATTCTAATCTTGTTTTAGGTTGCAAAGAGGAATCTCTCAAAACTATCGCTCTCACTATCGCCAACATTTACTGAGCACAGCCAATCTGATAAAGAGGTAAGTTTTGTTCAATCAATCAATCAATATATATTTATTGGCAAACAGGTGTACTATGTTCATCCAGTTTATATAATTATTTGAGGTAAAAAGCAATTCTAATTTATAAAATTCAATCAAAAGTAGCTAGCATTATAACAAAAAACATGACAACAGATCATAAAACCTCAAATAATTGCCACGAAAATGTAAAAGAACTTCGCGCGTTAGAATATTTATCTTTAGTAGACGCAATAAGTCCATTCAGCGTTCCATTCTGTCTGCTAAAATATTACAGACACGTTCTGTTTTAAAAAAGTTTTGACAGTTACATCTTTTTCTCCTCTCTTCTAAAAAGTGAGATTTGTTTGGATTATCCTTTCCCGTTCATTTGAAACGTGAACAATGATTCACGTTCCTCTTTATGTTTAACTAGCTTTTACCCGCGACTTCGTCTGCGTTAGATAGTTTTTTTAGGCACAGGTTCTAAAGTAGGTATGTATATTCATATATCAGTGATATTAGAACAGTTCTTATCTCTACTGTTTAAGGATGACTTGCTTGCTTCTGTTGTTAAAGGGACAGTTCAAAATTTGTACTCTGTAATCCGATGTACTGCCCTGAGAGATCAATATTTATAAACATTGAATACAAAGTCAGTAGATTACAAAAAAATCCTCAGTAAAAAGTTGTCAATATCCTTTCTCAACTTATTCCCATCATACTGAAAAACTTTTGTTTTGGAACCATTTCTGTATCTCTAATAGTTTAGATGGGCTCCTGATGGTACACCTGGTGGTCTACATAAGTTGTTCCAGATCCTCAATGACCTTGTGAAAAGAAGCTACCCATCATACTGAACAACTTTTGTTTTAGAACCATGCCTGTATCTCTAATAGTTTAGGTGGGCTCCTGATGGTACACCTGGTGGTCTACATAAGGTACTCCAGATCCTCAATGGCCTTGTGAAAAGAAGCGGCCCATCATACTGAACAACTTTTGTTTTAGAACCATGCCTGTATCTCTAATAGTTTAGCTGGGCTCCTGATGGTACACCTGGTGGTCTACATAATGTACTCCAGATCCTCTTTGTTCTTGTGGAAAGAAGCAACCCATAATACTGAACAACTTTTGTATTGGAACCATTTCTGTATCTCTAATAGTTTAGCTGGGCTCCTGATGGTACACCTGGTGGTCTACACAATGTACTCCAGACCCTCTATGTCCTTGTGAAAAGAAGTGGCCCATCATACTGAACAACTTTTGTTTTGGAACAATTTTTGTATCTCTAATAGTTTAGGTGGGTTCCTGATGGTACACCTGGTGGTCTACATAAGGTACTCCAGATCCTCAATGTCCTTATGAAAAGAAGCAGCCCATCATACTGAACAATTTTTGTTTTGGAACCATGCCTGTATCTCTAATCGTTTAGCAGGGCTCCTGAT
Organism: Tuta absoluta; assembly: GCA_027580185.1. Taxonomy (NCBI): domain Eukaryota; kingdom Metazoa; phylum Arthropoda; class Insecta; order Lepidoptera; family Gelechiidae; genus Tuta; species Tuta absoluta. The sequence continues at coordinate 556,896 of JAQAHW010000076.1, forward strand.
GGTACACCTGGTGGTCTACATAATGTACTCGAGATCCTTTATGTCCTTGTGAAAAGAAGCAGCCCATCATATTGAACAACTTTTGTTTTGGAACCATTTCTGTGTCTGTAATAGTTTAGGTGGGCTTCTGATGGTACACCTGGTGGTCTACATAAGGTACTCCAGATCCTCAATGTCCTTGTGAAAAGAAGCAGCCCATAATACTGAACAACTTTTGTTTTAGAACCATGCCTGTATCTCTAATAATTTAGCTGGGCTCCTGGTGGTACACCTGGTGGTCTACATAATGTATTCCAGATCCTCTATGTCCTTGTGAAAAGAAGCAGCCCATCATACTGAACAACTTTTGTTTTGAAACCATTTCTGTATCTCTAATAGTTTAGGTGGGTTCCTGATGATACACCTGGTGGTCTACATAAGGTACTCCAGATCCTCAATGTCCTTGTGGAAAGAAGCGGCCCATCGTACTGAACAACTTTTGTTTTAGAACCATGCCTGTATCTCTAATAGTTTAGCTGGGCTCCTGATGGTACACCTGGTGGTCTACATAAGGTACTCCAGATCCTCAATGTCCTTGTAAAAAGAAGCGGCCCATCATACTGAACAACTTTTGTTTTAGAACCATGCCTGTATCTCTAATAGTTTAGCTGGGCTCCTGGTGGTACATCTGGTGGTCTACATCTGTACTCCAGACCCTCGAATGGTGATAAAAAGTAGCCTATGTCCGTTCTCGGTATGCTAGCAATCTCTGTGCCAAGTTTCATGAAGATCGGTTCAGCGGTTTAGCCGTGAAAGCGTAGCAGACAGACAGACAGACAGACAGACAGACAGAGTTACTTTCGCATTTATAATATTAGTGTGGATAACGCTATAGGGTCTCTAAACTTTCGCCAAAGTCCTGTGCCACCGACTTACCACTAGCATGGATGATTACCAACCCGTCGAACAAGCTGGCTTCCGGAGTGGATACTCGACTATGGACCACATCCATGCAGTCAAGCAGCTGATGGAGAAGTGCAAGGAGTACAACCGGCCCTTGAGTTTCGCTTTCGTCGACTACGAGAAGGCATTTGACAGTGTCGAACACTGGGCCGTGTTCAACTCTCTCCATCGCTGCGGTATTGACAAGCGATATGTAGATATCCTCCGGGAGTTGTACGGGACCGCGACAATGCAAGTGCGCATGCACAGAAACACCGACTCTGTGCTTATTGACAGGGGTGTCCGACAAGGAGACACTCTCTCGCCTAAACTCTTCTCAAACGTACTTGAGGATGTTATGAAGACGTTGGATTGGAGCGAGAGAGGTCAATATTAACGGAATACGCATGTCGCACTTGAGATTTGCGGACGACCTCATCCTTATAGCCGAACGTGTCCCAGATCTCCAGAATATGCTCGCAGATCTGCATGAAGCCTCCCTGAAGGTGGGTCTTAGGATGAACATGTCCAAGACCAAGATCATGACGAATCGCTCTGTACGTATACCTAACATTTGTGTAGGTAATGACACTGTAGAGGTGGTCAGCGATTACGTCTATCTTGGACATCGTTTATCTTTTGACCCCGAGGCTCAGGGAAAGGAGATTGGAAGACGTATCGGACTTGGTTGGGCAGCTTTTGGGAAACTGGACGATGTCTTTAAGTCAAAACTTCCACAATGCCTGAAGACCAAGGTGTATAACCAATGTGTTCTGCCTATTCTCACCTACGGTGCCGAAACATGGACGCTCACTAAGCAAAACATGCACAAGATAAAAGTCGCACAAAGAGCCATGGAGCGTTCTATGCTAGGCATCACCCTCGTTGATCGCGTACCAAACGTCGAAATTCGACGTAAAACGAAAGTCAAAGATGAAGGTAAGCGAATAACAAGGCTAAGGTGGAAATGGGCGGGACACTTGGCGAGAAGAAGTGACGATCGGTGGACCAAAGCAGTCACGGAATGGTGGCCAAGAAGAGCAAAAATGTCAGTGGGTAGACCAGCTGCCCGTTGGTCCGACGATATCGCCATGCTAACAGGACGGCACTGGACAAGGCTGGCACAGGACCGTGAGGATTGGCGCTGTAGAGAAGAGGCCTATACCCTGCAGTGGGTGGATGTGGGCTGAGGATGATGATGGTAGGTGTAATATAACATTCTTGAACTAATAAAAATGACATTTTTACATTCTAGGTTCCTACAAAAAAGACACGGGACGGAAAAGAGCACCGACCAACAACACTTTACAACCAGGTGCTCCTGGCAAGTCAGGACATGACTAGCCAGGAATCCCAATTGTCTGGTGATAATGTTAGTACCTAACTATTAGCATGTAAATAAATCAAAAATTGGGATGTTAATAAAAAAAGACCATATATTTTTCTTATAGAAGCATTATTATGATAATGCTGATTTCATTTGGCTTCAAATAATAAGCTATGACTTTCAAAAACATACCTACATTAAAATCTCTGTCGTGTGTTGCCGGCTTATAATAACATCACTCCATTTCTTCCCGCTGGTGTCGTTCGAGGCGGCTAAGGTCCTTTTGGGTATCAAGTATCAATTTAAGGCGAATGTAGCCGTCGACGACCTGGGCACTTTACAAAAAATAATATTTATTTTATCTTTATACAAACAATCTATCAGAATATCCGATGCCCAAGTTTTTAGTATTATCCTTAATCCTTAAGTAAAATCGGAACCAGCAAACTCAATGAAATATTCGCTGCAATTAAAGTTATGGAAAAAAATACCTAAAACGACCAATTTTGGTACTAATTGCCATAACTTTAATATAATTACAGCGAATATTTCGTTGAGTTTGCAGGTTTTAATTTTAATTAAAGATAATATTAAAAACTTGGGCAACGGATATTCTGATGATTGTTTGCATAAAGCTAACATTTATTTTGTGAAATGGCGCCACTGTCGTAGCCGTTCACGGCTACACTCGCCTTAGAGCTGACAACCTATTTTTATAATGATACACGTTGTTTCTGAAACGGGCCTCATATGTTGTTCAGATGTGGCGATGACGTGAGTGACTAAGACTTATTTTTACGACCGCTAAGGCTCTGTCTACCTCGTAAAGGATAAAAGCTTTATATGTGTTCATTGATGGCAAATCTCCTGATTTCATCTGATTGTCTAGGGAAGGATTACGAAGTTGATTATTGAGAGTTTGTATGTAGGTAAATTATTTAGGCTGTTTCTAATTATTTGTTTTCTTTCAGGTTAAAGATCAACCTATTAACATCAAGCAGATGAATGTTTGGGAAGGGGAAACCATTCTGCTGTCATCCCAAGATAGATCCCCTGAATCTTTGACATTATCAACAGAAACGACTCCAGACAATGTTGTTAAGGTAACATTAAGTTACGTTTTAATCTTGTTAATCAATTTACTTATAATGAAAATTACAACCTGTCACTATGGCGATACACAATTTTCTGAATGACCCTCAAATGATTGGCAGATGTGGTGTAAATATTAGTTATTTATGACCATTTACGTTCTGTAGTTCCCAGGATGCAGGGGATAAAGACGTGACATATGTATATATGTACAAATGACATTTCTTTTACATGTAGGTACTATTATACTATAATTATGTGACTATGTGTAATAACGAGTGTTGCTGACTTAGAATAGATTCACAACTCGTGGTGTCGTAAAAAGCAACTAAGGAGTTAATTCATCCAGAGAATGGGCAGCAGCGTTCCCTATAAAAGCAATGTACTGCTCTCGCCAATCCGCTTGCCAAGCGTAGTGAGTATGACAATACCCCTGAATGTAATGTATGTATGTGACCAAGACTATGAGTTCATGAGCATGACCATGACTGTTAGCCATCATCAGCCTGTTAAACGTAAACTTTAGTGACTTATTAATTGTCAACATTTGAAATAAAATGTATTTTATACACTCATCTCATATGTATATGACACCCATGGGTAATTGAAATTGAAATTGAAATTCTTTATTCAATGTAGGATAGTATTATCATATCACTTATTGACGTCATGAACCGTCATTGTAAAAAAAAGAAATTTGTATCACACAATTTTCTTTTTTTTATAACAATTTTGTAATATCCTAATAGAAAACCGGCTCGGGCGGGAGAAAAAAATAAAAATCAAAGCACTGCCACGGGGCTGGCCAGGTTAATCACACGGCATGTAACTTTACGCCACCACCATCTGAAAACGATATTTGTTTCAAATTGAAGTCAAGATTTTCAAAGCGTGTAGTTTACATGCGTATAATTAATCGGACCTCCTGAACAGGAAAAACCCACCAAAAAACCTGCCCAGAAGTGCTCCTACTCTAAATTAACAAAGCTACCCTAGCTAATTCTGTAAGTAAAAAAAAATATGTATGAATAGACCAAAAATGGCTACATTTTTTTTTTTGTAAAAATTGAAGTAGATAAATCTACCAGTTATAACTTATAAAATATTTACTTTAAACAATTGAAATTACATCCATGGAGATTTGTAAAATTATGCCAGTTGTAAACTCCACGCACGCCCCATTTTGGTATTAAAAATTAGTGCGTGTTTCTTGTGCTGCGCTGGAATTTCAGAGCTCCATGCCTCTTTGTCATTAATGTACTCATCTAACTTATAGTAAGCTTTATAACATAATGTTTTCTTGATAACAGACTTAAATTTGCTTTCTGATAAACTCAATATATCTTCCGGTATTTTGTTATAGTATCTTATACTTAGACCTTCAAATGAAGTCCTAACTTTAGCGAGTCTATGCTTAGGTTGATCTATTTTATTTTTACTCCTTGTATTGCGGTTATGCCTGTCACAATTTCTAGTGAAAGTATTTATATTTTTTCTAACATACATGATATTTTCATAAATATATTGACACGGTACAGTCATAATATTAATTTCCTTAAACAGTTCCCTTAGGGAATCACGACTGCAAAGTTTATAAATTGCTCTAATGGCCCTCTTTTGGAGAATAAAAATTGTTTCAATATCAGCGGCGCGCCCCCACAGCAAAATTCCATAGGACATAATGCTATGAAAATAACTAAAGTAAACAAGTCGCGCAGTTGCAATATCCGCGATCTCTCTAATTTTACGTACCGCATATGCAGCTGAGCTTAATCTTCCCGACAAAGATGTAATATGAGGGCCCCATTGGAGACTTGAGTCGAGAGTAATCCCTAAGAAAACTGTACTGGTAGTAAACTCTAATTTTTCATTATTAAGTACGACATAATTTTTCATTATTAAGTACGTACGGTAAGAAATGGGGTGATGCTATTCTAAGCCGGCATCACACGGCACGGCAATGTTGTAAGCCTCTATAAAATGGAGAAATAAAACGAAGTAGGTATTCATCATCAGATGTTGTTGTCGGGTTATTGTTCGGTTGTTGTGCAGTTTATGTTCAAGTGTCGTTTAGTTGTTGTTCAGTGGCTATTCTACAGTTGTTCAGTTGTTTTGTAATTTTGTTGTTTATATTCAACAACACCTGTACAAGACCAACTGAACAGTGCCACAAATGAACGACATACGACATACATCAAGTCATATTACGTTGATAAATTGAATTCGACTTCGTATTGGACCTAACAATCGCCAATGCGGATGTTTGGAAATTTAAGTGTATTACTGAGTTTTTTTTCTACAGTGTCTCAAATGTATGGTATAAATAGGCATTAGAATGCTCCTGTCAAACTATTATCACACTCGACTACACCTCGTGTGATATGCAGAGACTTGCATTCTAATTCCCCCATTATAAGACAGTTACGTAAACTACTATTCGACTATAACTGTCATAAAAACAACTGACTGGTAACTTTCAATAGTTTCAGATACCAGGCGCGAGCAGCAATGCCGGTACAAGCAGTGCAGCTACAACGACAGCTATGAGCCCATCAAAGAGCAGCACTACACCACACACTGCAACAGATAAGTACAAAAACTTTAACTGCATAGCAAGTGGGAGTATTAACCAAAACGATCTTCCCACCGGTGGTGGTTTGCAATGCGTCGTTATGTCCTCATCGGCGTTTAGTTACGCTGCTATGAAAACTAATATTTCTAATTCGTGGTCATCCGAACATTTAACGATGGCGGATATCGACGCAATCTTGCAAGATGGTAATAATAACTATTTGAGTTTTCTTGGTGGCCAAAGTCCACGTACCATAGAACCGGAGGAGTTGCCACAGGTGTTGAAAGTTTGCAACCACTCCATTAAAGTTACAAGGCCTAACTGGGTTAAAAATGGCTTATATCCTAAGCGAATGGATCAACTAAATGAATCCATTGAAATATTATCTAAAAAACTGTGTAAAATATTTTCAGAACCTGAATATAAAAGTTCTAAAGATGGTTTTTTGTTTACTGGAAACTTTTACACAGTTAGTTTTTGGAGAAAATATGAAATGCCAAAAAACAATATTGCGGACGACCCAAAAAATGGTGTATATTATTTATTTAATTCGCACGCCATTGATAAAGATTACAAAACGGACGGAATCACTGGAAATTTTGGTGCTAAATTATTTAAGACTAGCTTTTACCCGCGACTTCGTCCGCGTTAGATAGTTTTTGTAGAAACAGGTTCAGGTTTAGGTGGGCTCCTGATGGTACACCTGGTGGTCTACATAAGGTACTCCAGATCCTCTATGTCCTTGTGAAAAGAAGCGGCCTATCATACCGAACAACTTTTGTTTTGGAACCATGCCTGTATCTCTTATAGTTTAGCTGGGCTCTTGATGATACACCTGGTGGTCTACATAAGGTACTCCAGATCCTCTATGTCCTTGTGAAAAGAAGCGGCCCATCATACTGAACAACTTTTGTTTTGGAACCATTTCTGTATCTCTAATAGTTCAAGTGGGCTCCTGATCGTACACCTGGTGGTCTACATAAGGTACTCCAGATCCTCAATGTCCTTGTGAAAAGAAGCAGCCCATCATACTGAACAACTTTTGTTTTGGAACCATGCCTGTATCTCTTATAGTTTAGCTGGGCTCTTGATGATACACCTGGTGGTCTACATAATGTACTCCAGATCCTCTGTGTCCTTGTGAAAAGAAGCAGCCCATCATACTGGTCAACTTTCGTTTTGGAACCATTTCTGTATCTCTAATAGTTTAGGTGGGCTTATGGCGGGTGACAGGAGTGATGCCAATAGGCAGAATGGAGGGTTCCAGGTGGAGTCGGGAAAAGGGTAGCTACCCGCCTGGCCGGGTGTTGTGGCCAGGAGACCGACTGGTCCGCCTGGATAGAATTGGAAGTTGTATATATGCGTTGCGCGGTGAAACACTTCGATACCGCGTTTCAGGCTCTTTGTTCTGTCACGTGGCGCCATCTTGCAGCTATGTTGGAACTTCTGTTGCGACTTGCTTGCTCGTGAACCACTTTGAGTGAGCTTCTTGTTGTAGCTCCCAGAGGTCGCTACAGTACTCCCCCTCAAGACCGGAGGTCGATACTGTCAGCGAGCGAAGTGGGGCTGATGACGTCATGTAGCGTGTTGATGCAGTCAGGCGTGGCGAAGCAGTGCTGGTTCCAATGTCCACGGTGAGTCGGGACGTCTACGGTGAGTCGAGACGATGATGGAAGACCAGTGAAGCTGCCGTGCTGTGACTGCGGTGGGTGCTGATGACGTAGTAGTTGGCTGCATGCTGTAGTAGTTGATGCGTGGTTGAAGGCTGCGAAGTCCAAGGTAGGGGTCACCAATATTGGCGGGTGACAGAAGTGATGCCAATAGGCAGAATGGAGGGTTCCAGGTGGAGTCGGGAAAAGGGTAGCTACCCGCCTGGCCGGGTGTTGTGGCCAGGGGACCGACTGGTCCGCCTGGATAGAATTGGAAGTTGTATATATGCGTTGCGCGGTGAAACACTTCGATACCGCGTTTCAGGCTCTTTGTTCTGTCACGTGGCGCCATCTTGCAGCTATGTTGGAACTTCTGTTGCGACTTGCTTGCTCGTGAACCACTTTGAGTGAGCTTCTTGTTGTAGCTCCCAGAGGTCGCTACAGGCTCCTGATGGTACACCTGGTGGTCTACATAAGGTACTCCAGATCCTCAATGCCTTTTGAAAAGAAGCGGGCTATTATACTGAACAACTTTTGTTTTGTAACCATGCCTGTATCTCTAATAGTTTAGCTGGGCTCCTGGTGGTACACCTGGTGGTCTACATCTGTACTCCAGACCCTCGATGTCCTTGTGAAAAGAAGCGGCCCATCATACAGAACAACTTTTGTTTTGGAACCATGCCTGTATTGCCTGTATCTCTAATAGTTTAGCTGGGCTCCTGGTGGTACACCTGGCGGTCTACATAATGTACTCCAGATTCTCTATGTCCTTGTGAAAAGAAGCAGCCCATCATACTGGCCAACTTTCGTTTTTGTCTATTTCTGTATCTTTAATATTTTAGGTGGGCTCCTGACGATACACCTGGTGGTCTACATAAGGTACTCCAGATCCTCAATGTCCTTGTGAAAAGAAGCGGCCCATCATACTGAACAACTTTTATTTTGTAACCATGCCTGTATCTCTAATAGTTTAGCTGGGCTCCTGGTGGTACACCTGGTGGTCTACATCTGTACTCCAGACCCTCGATGTCCTTGTGAAAAGAAGCGGCCCATCATACAGAACAACTTTTGTCTTGGAACCATGCCTGTATCTCTAATAGTTTAGCTGGGCTCCTGGTGGTACACCTGGTGGTCTACATAAGGTACTCCAGATCCTCAATGTCCTTGTGAAAAGAAGCGGCCCATCATATTGAACAACTTTTGTTTTGGAACCATGCCTGTATCTCTAATAGCTTAGCTGGGCTCCTGGTGGTACACCTGGTGGTCTACATCTGTACTCCAGACCCTCGATGTCCTTGTGAAAAGAAGCGGCCCATCATACAGAACAACTTTTGTCTTGGAACCATGCCTGTATCTCTAATAGTTTAGCTGGGCTCCTGGTGGTACACCTGGTGGTCTACATAAGGTACTCCAGATCCTCAATGTCCTTGTGAAAAGAAGCGGCCCATCATATTGAACAACTTTTGTTTTGGAACCATGTCTGTATCTCTAATAGCTTAGCTGGGCTCCTGGTGGTACACCTGGTGGTCTACATCTGTACTCCAGACCCTCGAATGGTGATAAAAAGTAGCCTATTTCCATTCTCGGTATGCTAGCAAACTCTGTGCCAAGTTTCATGAAGATCGGTTCAGCGGTTTGGCCGTGAAAGCGTAGCAGACAGACAGACAGACAGACAGACAGACAGAGTTACTTTCGCATTTATAATATTAGTGTGGATAGTGTGGACTAGTGTGGATAATTGGTACACAAACTTTAGCTTCTCTTTTAATTAACACAGCACCGAGTTTTGGAAATGAATACAGCATACACCATGTAAAACTGATTGACTGGCAAATCATAGAGTCGTCTTCCAACATAAATGAGAGTGAAGTTAGACATAGTCTCCAAAATGACAACAGCACTTGTATAGGTGAAATAAAAAAAGCCGGACGTCCCAAAAAAATAAAGAGAGGAAAACAAAAACCACTCAAAACCGACATCCGTAGTGATGATACTTTGTCAGACGATTCGTCGCAGATGAATACATCCATAGATATTTTCATTCACAATCATACAACTGATGATGTAAACCTCAACAACACTTCATCAATTGAAAATATTCAAATAAACCCTTCTCTAACATCTGCTACCAATAGCGGCCGCCCTAAAAAGCAAACTAGAGGCCAAGAAAAACAAAAAGAAAATGCCCACTTAGAAGCGTCTTTAAAATACAACAAAAACCATCCAGAAATTAATAGACTAGCGGTAAACCGCTACAGTGTGACTCACCCTGAAATAAATCAGGCAGCTGTTCGACGCTATAACGTGACTCATCCAGATGTCAATCAGGCATCGGTTCGCCGCTATACTGAAAATAACCCAAGAGTGCATCAGGAAGCGGTTCGCCGCTATACTGATAGTAACCCTGAGGTCAATCGGGATGCTGTTATCAGATACCAAAATAATAATCCTGAAAGACGCGAGTCTCATACAAGATATAATAGTGTCAATAGACACGTCATACCTGCATTACGCGCGGGAGCTCTCTTAATCGGTGAAAGATCTGATGAAGAGTTAACTTCAATCCCACTATTCACATTAAAAAAAACTTGCTTGACTTCAGAACATGTTTTCATTTGTGGGCATTGCGGTGCCAAACTGTTTGAAGAGGAGAAAAACAGGCTACAATGGTGTTGCGGCCAAGGTAAAAATAACATTTTAGCCTTACCTGCATTAGATGGGCAACTGTATTCTAAACGAAGTCTTGTAACAAATTCACGTTCGTATAATAATTTGTTCGCCTTTAGCGCAATTGGCGTTTCGCACGGGTTTCAATACCCTGCCCAAGGCATAGGTTTTGTGAAAGTTCAAGGACGTGTTTACCACAGAGTCTTTGATTTGTCCCATAGACATGACATGGGACCCAATCTCATTGGATTATATATCGAAGATAATATGGAACGCGAACGCCTAGCCGAAGAGCGTGGCCTCGATCAGAATATCGTACGCGAAATGAATGATTACCTGCACCGCGTTAATCCATTTATAACATGTTTCAAACGGCTAAGCGAAGAAACATCCGATGAAGCTCTATTCTTTGAGAATACCACTCGACGCAGCCATGGCAATATCTTGGGAGACATGCCTCGAGGTAATGAGGTTGCTGCAATAATAAATACAGAGCGAGAACCTTATCAACCCAGAAGCATTTGCATTTGGAAAATTGGCCAAAGCCGACCGCATACAGTCGATATATTTCATCCCCTATACGAGACACTTCAATATCCATTACTATACCCGCACGGAGGCGCTGGCTGGACGGTCAATACACAAGAAAATAGTGTATCAACCAATGCTCCTGGAAAGTTGTCACAAGTGAAATATTACAGGTGCCTTTTGCTTTCAGAGAATCGCTTTTGGCAAATAGGTCGCCTCTCTGACGAGTGGATAGTAGACATGTACTGCAGAACCGAGGAAGAACGTTTACGCTTTATTGCCAACATGCAAACGCGTAATTCTAACAATGAACTTCGCTCGGCCCCTCTCGAAGAGGTTAGAAATGCACAATTAGCAATTGCTGGCGACGAGACCGTACAAGGTGAAGGCGGCGTGGTACCTGGTAGAGTATATTTGCCAAACACATTCACGGGTAGTCCCCGATACATGAAATGTAAGTATATGGACGCCATTGCTATTGTGAACCGCCTGGGCAGACCATCATACTTTTTGACAATTACATGCAATCCGAAATGGCCTGAAATCCAAGAGAATACACCACAATATTGTACACCGCCTGCTGCACTGTGTGCTCGCGTATTCCAATTAAAACTGAATGAATTATTAAAAGATTTACGCAGCGGATGCTGGTTCGGCAAACTCGTGTATATATTTTATGTCATCGAGTTTCAAAAACGAGGCCTACCTCACGCACATATATGTTTCAAAGTAGAACATGACCTGGCTACATCCAATTTGGAAATAGACAAGTTTATCCGAGGATCTATTCCACAAGAAAGTGAAGCTGGGGGAAGACTGCGAGCCATTGTGCTCAAGCACATGATTCACGGTCCATGCGGTCCCAATCACCGAACCGATCTGCCATGTTGGGATGCAGAAAAATTGAGGTGCAACAAGCGATTCCCTAAACCCGCTACCGAAGTTACTCACATTGATGATCGTGGCTTTGTTCACCTAAAGAGAAATGAATTGAATACGGGTACCATCCGTTATCGTTCGCATGCAATAACTGTAAACGATCGATGGGTGGTGCCATACAACGCAGCACTTCTTTTAAAGTACGACTGTCACATCAATTTGGACGTTGCTGCTACACGGAAGGTAATCAAATACCTATTCAAGTATATGACTAAAGGTCCTGACGAAGCGAGTGTAGCAATTGTTCCTGATGAACATCGCAATGACGAAATAGAACAGTATGTCGTAAAGCGATACATAGGAGCTTGCGACGCGGCGTGGAGAATGTTTGAATTCGACACAACAGCCCGTGAGCCGACTGTAAAACAACTGGCAGTTCATCTTGAAGGCCAACAGTCCGTTTTCTTTAAGCCAGGAACAGAAACGGACGCAGTCGAACGATCCAGTTCCGATTTAATAAAATACTTTAATCGCCCTAGCGGTGCTGAGTTTGACGTTCTGACATATCAGGACTTTTATGAGAATTACATCATATATTCGAAAAAACCAAATTCCAAAAATGTGCCAGTTTATCCTATTTGCAACGGCAAATTCTTTGTCAAAAAAAGGGAACGCGGCGAAATGGTTGCACGTTTGTTTTGGGTTACTCCAAACAGAGGTGAACAATTTTATTTACGAATGCTTTTAAGCGTTCGCCCTTGCCGGAGTTATAGTGATTTAATCGCACTAGGTGGTCCAAATTGTACCACATTCCAAGAGGCGGCTCGAACGATTGGCATCGCCAACGACGAACGAGAATACGAGCTATGTCTGCAGGAAGCTGCCGCATTCTACACTGGTAGAAGATTGCGACACTTTTTTGTGTTGCTCATCACCAATGGTGCGCCCGCGCTTATCCTTTGGGAACAATTTAAACAAGCGTTGAGCGAAGACATTTTAGAACGGCTTTCGGACCAAGATCCACAACGTGCGTATGATACTGCGCTTATTGAAATAGGCAGACTCTTACGCAAATACGGTAGCCGCCTCCAAGACCACGGCCTTCCTGTTGTTGAAGACTCTACTACAGAATTGAGTAGAGAACGTTCAGAACATGATAGCAACCAATTGAGTCAATTTGTGGAACATTGGGTTCCATTATTATCACAAGGGCAAAAGCAAGTGTTTGATTACGTCTGCACTTTGCTGAACAGCAACGATTCTAACGATTCACACAAAGCTCTGTTCTTAGACGGTCCGGCAGGAACAGGCAAGACATTATTGCTCAATTTGCTTGTTGCCTATGTCCGCGGTGTGTTGAAAGGCGTAGCCATATGCACTGCGAGTTCCGGGATCGCAGCGCAGAATTATGAAGGCGGCTGTACTGCTCACAGCATGTTCCGCTTGCCTTTAGATTTTGTAGACGATCAGGGTTATTGGGGTTTGACCAACGGATCACAACGCGCCGAGCTCATACGTGCATCATCGTTAATTATATACGATGAAGCTCCAATGGCGCATAAATATCTCATACACATTCTTGATAGATCTCTACAAGACTTGATGGGATCATCTCTGCTGTTTGGTGGAAAATTGATAATATTAGCTGGTGACTTTCGGCAAATTCCTCCAGTGGTTACGACAGCTAGATGCCCTAACGATGTATTCGTGGCTTCTCTTCGCAGTTCTCCAATTTGGGACAGTCTCAAAAAGTTCTCCTTGACTGAAGCCCAAAAAACAAGAGAGGACGAAGGTTACTCTGAATTCCTTTTAAACTTGGGATCTGGAGTCTGCGAAAATCTCACCTTAGGCACGGGGCGAAATCAAGTCACTCTAATAAGTCTTCGCGACATAAGTTTTGTGACAGAGTTGACAGACTTGATATCGTTCGTCTTTCCTGATGATATTTTACAAGACCCCGATACTTGTGCGAAAAGAGCAATTTTAACTACGCACAATATCAACATGAGACAAATAAACCATCTCATTCTTGAAAAAATGCAAGGAGAAGTTATACACTGTTACAGTGTGGACTCTGTAGATCCTGAGCATGCTGACGACTTCCACTTGAGTGTAGATACACTACACCGAGTTGAAGCCAAAGGCGTTCCTGATCACGACCTTAAAATTAAAAAAGGATGCGTGTGTATTGTAATACGCAACCTAAGTTTTGTCGACAGACTTGTTAACGGAACAAAAGTTATCGTTGAGGATGTGTCACCAAGACTCATAACAGTTCGAAAACCGAATGAATCGGAAACTTATTTAATTCCACGAATCACTTTCAAGTGCCCGATCGAACCGGGAAGCCCTATTGAAATGAATCGGCGGCAATTCCCGATAAGCCTCTGTTTCTCTATAAGCTTCCACAAGAGTCAAGGTCAGACTCTTGAGTCGCGAGTGGGAGTTGACCTTCGAGCTGATTGCTTCTCACACGGACAATTATATGTCGGCCTAGGCCGTGTGAGAAACAAAGAGAACATTAAAGTACTCGTTAGAAGAGAACGCGTTATGAACGGCGTGCCTTTAGCAAATAATGTTATTATCAGAAACTTGATTGAGTAGTAGGCAATCAGTAACTGATAATAATATTATTTGTCCCCCTCTTCTCACGCACAATTGCGTCATTCAAAGTGGAATTTTTGAGAGCTGGTATAAAGTATGACAGTTTTGTTCAACTAACTTAATCGATGCTTTTTAAATCACCTGTTTCAGAAAACACTCTATAAGAGCGGAGCTTCGATGTTGTATACCGCTCAATTCCATTCAGATAAGTAAAACTTTACATCTGATCTCATTTATTGCTGCCTGTTAAAATACATATACAAATATGTATAAATGTTACTGATTGCAGCATAATATTGTTGTCAACGTATGACCAATAAAAAAATCAAACAGATGGCAATTTAATTTTCAAACAGACTAAAGAATATATCTTTAAATTGAATCAGATGTTGCATTGCGTACTTTCTCAAATGAAAATAGTGAATAACCAATAAACACGCGCACTCACGATACTAATCAAAGTGAGATTAATCGCTGTGTCAAATTCACCTATATCACCTTTTCGAAGGGATAAGACAAGTACCTACGCACTGATTGGTCATGTTATTTATCAATCAAGTTTTGATATTGACATTTTATTGCCGCCTGTTACTAACTGTAACATTCATCATTAAAATATTTATAAAACAGTTGGTAGTACAACTTCCAAATCCACTTTCAATATTATTAATTAATTACAAAAACTTGATCTAAAGTATGATTGCCGTATGTGTTCCTATCCTTCTGTATGTGATACAATACGAGATACACTCCCTAAGGCAAGCAAACAAAGACAAACACCTTCGGCCAACAGCAGCCAAGGTAGCTTCGACCAGGTTAGAAGTGTTTCAATTTAAATCCTAACAATGGAGACGGTTCACAAAAAGCTTTTCATTCTTTAAGATAATGACATGTTAATATAATATTGCACTACCAACTGAGTGTTCTTCACTTACACATTTATATAATTGGTCATAAAATATATTTTAAAGATAAATAATTTTATTTAAAATACATGTATGTGCATTAATATAAAAACAGTCGGCAAAATATTTTTTGACAAACTTGATTTCATTAACCAGCTAACCCAGTATCATAAATCAATGTTACATATGTTTGCTGTCATGTGTTCTTATCCAGCTGTATGCGATGCAATGAGAGAAACACTCCCTAGGCAAGCAAACACCCTCGGCCAACAGCAGCCAGGGTTGCTCTGACCAGGCAAGCAGTGTTCCCATATAACTCCTTACTAATGGAGACAGATCACAATCAGCTCTCATATATAACGACATCTTAATTTAAATTTATCATCAAATGCAATACTTTTGTCGATTGTCACATAACATAAGTACCTACTTACTTATCCACACTATCCACACTAATATTATAAATGCGAAAGTAACTCTGTCTGTCTGTCTGTCTGTCTGTCTGTCTGCTACGCTTTCACGGCCAAACCGCTGAACCGATCTTCATGAAACTTGGCACAGAGATTGCTAGCCTACCGAGAACGGACATAGGCTACTTTATATCACCATTCGAGGGTCTGGAGTATAGATGTAGACCACCAGGTGTACCACCAGGAGCCCAGCTAAACTATTAGAGATACAGGCATGGTTCCAAAACAAAAGTTGTTCAGTATGAAGGGCCGAATCTTTTCACATGGACATTGGGGATCTGGAGTACCTTATGTAGACCACCAGGTCTACCATCAGGAGCCCACCTAAACTATTGGAGATACAGAAATGGTTCCAAAACAAAAGTTGTTCAGTATGATGGGCCGCTTCTTTTCACAAGGACATTGAGGGTCTGGAGTACCTTATGTAGACCACCAGGTGTACCACCAGGAGCCCAGCTAAACTATTAGAGATACAGGCATGGTTCCAAAACAAAAGTTGTTCAGTATGATGGGCCGCTTCATTTCACAAGGACATTGGGGATCTGAAATACTTTATGTAGACCACCAGGTGTACCACCAGGGGCCCAGCTAAACTATTAGAGATACAGGCATGGTTCCAAAACAAAAGTTGTTCAGTATGATGGGCCGCTTCTTTTCACAAGCATATAAGGGCTCTGGAGTACCTTATGTAGACCACCAGGTGTACCACCAGGAGCCCAGCTAAACTATTAGAGATACAGGCAAGGTGCCAGAACAAAAGTTGTTCAGTATGATGGGCCGCTTCTTTTCACAGGGACATTGGGGCTCTGGAGTACCTTATGTAGACCACCAGGTGTACCATCAGGAGCCCACCTAAACTATTGGAGATACAGAAATGGTTCCAAAACAAAAGTTGTTCAGTATGATGGGCCGCTTTTTTTTACAAGGGCATTGGGGATCTGGAGTACCTTATGTAGACCACCAGGTGTACCACCAGGAGCCCAGCTAAACTATTAGAGATATGGGCATGGTTCCAAAACAAAAGTTGTTCAGTATGATGGGCCGCTTCTTTTCACAAGGACATTGGGGCTCTGCAGTACCTAATGTAGACCACCAGGTGTACCACCAGGAGCCCAGCTAAACTATTAGAGATACAGGCAAGGTTCCAAAACAAAAGTTGTTCAGTATGATGGGCCGCTTCCTTTCACAAGCATATAAGGGCTCTGGAGTACCTTATGTAGACCACCAGGTGTACCACCAGGAGCCCAGCTAAACTATTAGAGATACAGGCAAGGTGCCAGAACAAAAGTTGTTCAGTATGATGGGCCGCTTCTTTTCACAGGGACATTGGGGCTCTGGAGTACCTTATGTAGACCACCAGGTGTACAGTGCGCAAATGAATAGGCTGCACAGGTCTAACTAAAACTACGAATAACGCCATCTATAATAAAAATCAAATACCTCTGAGCCGGCAGAACTCAGAGAACCTGTTTTACGCGCACGCATATCATGCGCAGCCGCATACATCATATTCGCACTTTACAAATTAAAGCAAGGGTTGGTAGGACGTCATAGGTAAGTAGTTAAGTGGTTTAAAAATTCGATGCACTCGTCACAGCTGGCATAGCCGAGATAGTATGCATCTGGATTTAGAGCGAGTTAAAATTATGGTAGGACACTGGGTCGATCCCGCCCCCCATGTGTATTGTTTTATGTTTTTGTTTTTTATATGTAAGATAATTTTTAGTTAACGGCCCATTTGTTATTTTGAATGAATGATGTTTGTGGGTATTGCACATAATCATTATAACTATTAGACGGTAAGTAATAAGCACAGTCATCTGATCTGTATCGACTACTGCCTACGTATCTAACCGTTAGCTTTCGATGTTTCTTTGTGTTGTTGTTTGCTATCGTTTTATCGTAATTATGTCTACCTATAGTATGCTCCTTTGTCTACATACAGTGCTTAGAGCAAAGATCATAGTGCTATATGAAGATAATCTTAGTATTATGAAATTTCTCGACGTCTTCAATTAAATGTAAGTTAAATATTTTTATTTTACAAAATTAGCGCAAATGCTTCAGGTCAGGTCGTTCATATTATCCAAACATTAAGTTTTTAGATAAAGATACCTACTACATACTACCTGCCATACGTTCATTATTTAAAATGTTTAAATAGGTATTAGATTGCTTATTATATTTACTTACTTAGTTTCCTATTTATTATTATTGGCATTTACCTACATTAAATACTTGTAGATTGACTAGGTATTTTTCTTACAGAAAAGAACTGTTACGCTGTGGGTTACGTTACGCCGATACCGGTGACATCCTGCCTGCCCGGAAAGGTCGTAAGGCCGTGATGTTCACGGATGCATCAGCGCGTCACCGAGGGATAGTTGCCAAGCATGCTAATACCCCATTCTTGTCAACTCGCTCAACAGCAACGGAGTTCGGAGTGACATTACAAACTGTAAGGACCCATTTACACGCAGCTGGTATAAGTTGTTATCAGCCAGCTCAAAAAATTTGCTGTCAGCTGCTCATCAACAAGCACGAGTCCGATTTGCATATATTTATAGAAACTTTGATTGGGAGAATAATGTAGTAATATTCACTGATGAAAAAGCTTTTAAATCGGATACAGATTGGACGCAAGATTTTATGGCGCTGGAGAGGCAAGCGTTACAGACCAATTCACATTCTCCCAAATAGAATGAGTGGGACTGCCGACTGTGGTGTCTTCTATGGGACCTAGAAAACTAGTTGAAATAGAAGGAAGGTTCATTAGCGAGAGTTATGTGGAAATATTGCAGGACGTAATGATGCCTACAGTGCGTATTGCTTACCCAAATCAGTACATTTATTTTGTGCATGATAATTGCTCTGTGCATAAAGCCCGTATCGTCCAGGATTGGTTGCGAACCCAGCACGACGTGACTGTTATTAACTGGCCGTCAAAGAGTCCGGATTTAAATCCCATAGAAAATTTATGGGGTCAAATGGTCCTTAACTGGGACCCATCTGAAGTCAGGACCAAGAAAAATTTACGCGACTTAGCCATGTTCACCTGGGAGTGCATGCGTGGTAAACCAATGTGTTCGAACATGGTAGCTAGCATGCCAAGCCGTTTAAATTAAAATTAAATTATTATTAAATTGAAATATTTAAATAGGTAGATATTAATATATTGGGTTGGGAATTTTGCAGAAGATTTATTTTATTCGATACTTACTGCTTAGTTAATTTCTGAAACTGTTCAAGCTCTCAAACAATCAAAATACCAAGTTAACCTGTCACTTAATACCTAATTATTCTGCATAATTATTTAACTTTGTTTACACAATCTAACGAAGAATGTAAATGAATTGATCCCCTGGTTCAGTTTAGGCTTAATGTGTTAACAATAAAAAATATGTTAAGTGATGTTATTGTTACAATAAATGCAGGAATGAGGCTACCTCGTTATCTCATTTATAACATGTTTATTCACTTTGACATACCTATTTATTGTTGCACATTAACAAACATTATGCAACCCAACCCAATATCATTGAATAGTTAAAAACCAAAATAAATATCTAACTGATAAATATTATGGTAGTTTTATTCATTTTACCTTATATCCTCAAAACTACTATATTTATTCGATATCACACACTATACTACACAGATAAGTATAAAAATTTATCAGCAACAGCAAAATAATCATTAAAAAATAGTAAGTATAACCTATATAAAAAAACAGGCCTAGACCTGCGACCAACCACGACTCGATCCTTAGCTACCTGTTTCCAAAGTCCGCTATGTTAACCATTGAGCTACGACTG
This sequence comes from Tuta absoluta, assembly GCA_027580185.1. NCBI lineage: Eukaryota > Metazoa > Arthropoda > Insecta > Lepidoptera > Gelechiidae > Tuta > Tuta absoluta. Next base: position 576,325 of record JAQAHW010000076.1, read on the forward strand.
CTGTGATGCATGCAGCGAAATTAAGGTTTAAATTATTATTAGTCATCAAACTGCGCGTCTTAAATTCTAGTGTGTGTGCGCGCCAGTCAATGTGTGTGTTTTAATGTGTCTATAATGGTATTCAATGAATTCAATTTGTCGTTAAAAGATGGCGTTGTCTGGCTGTGCAGGTTTAGACCACTTCGTGTGTACCATCAGGAGCCCACCTAAACTATTGGAGATACAGAAATGGTTCCAAAACAAAAGTTGTTCAGTATGATGGGCCGCTTTTTTTTACAAGGGCATTGGGGATCTGGAGTACCTTATGTAGACCACCAGGTGTACCACCAGGAGCCCAGCTAAACTATTAGAGATATGGGTATGGTTCCAAAACAAAAGTTGTTCAGTATGATGGGCCGCTTCTTTTCACAAGGACATTGGGGCTCTGCAGTACCTAATGTAGACCACCAGGTGTACCACCAGGAGCCCAGCTAAACTATTAGAGATACAGGCAAGGTTCCAAAACAAAAGTTGTTCAGTATGATGGGCCGCTTCTTTCACAAGGACATTGGGGCTCTGAAGTACCTTATGTAGACCACCAGGTGTACCATCAGGAGCCCAGCAAAACTATTAGAGATAGGTACAAGCATGGTTATTAAACAAAAGTTGTTCAGTATGATGAGCCGCTTCTTTGCACAAGGACATTGAGGATCTAGAGTACCTTATATAGACCACCAGGTAGTAACTCTGTCTGTCTGTCTGTCTGTCTGTCTGTCTGCTACGCTTTCACGGCCAAACCGCTGAACCGATCTTCATGAAACTTGGCACAGAGATTGCTAGCCTACCGAGAACGGACATAGGCTACTTTATATCACCATTCGAGGGTCTGGAGTATAGATGTAGACCACCAGGTGTACCACCAGGAGCCCAGCTAAACTATTAGAGATACATGCATGGTTCCAAAACAAAAGTTGTTCAGTATGAAGGGCCGAATCTTTTCACATGGACATTGGGGATCTGGAGTACCTTATGTAGACCACCAGGTCTACCATCAGGAGCCCACCTAAACTATTGGAGATACAGAAATGGTTCCAAAACAAAAGTTGTTCAGTATGATGGGCCGCTTCTTTTCACAAGGACATTGAGGGTCTTGAGTACCTTATGTAGACCACCAGGTGTACCACCAGGAGCCCAGCTAAACTATTAGAGATACAGGCATGGTTCCAAAACAAAAGTTGTTCAGTATGATGGGCCGCTTCTTTTCACAAGGACATTGGGGATCTGAAATACTTTATGTAGACCACCAGGTGTACCACCAGGGGCCCAGCTAAACTATTAGAGATACAGGCATGGTTCCAAAACAAAAGTTGTTCAGTATGATGGGCCGCTTCTTTTCACAAGCATATAAGGGCTCTGGAGTACCTTATGTAGACCACCAGGTGTACCACCAGGAGCCCAGCTAAACTATTAGAGATACAGGCAAGGTGCCAGAACAAAAGTTGTTCAGTATGATGGGCCGCTTCTTTTCACAGGGACATTGGGGCTCTGGAGTACCTTATGTAGACCACCAGGTGTACCATCAGGAGCCCACCTAAACTATTGGAGATACAGAAATGGTTCCAAAACAAAAGTTGTTCAGTATGATGGGCCGCTTTTTTTTACAAGGGCATTGGGGATCTGGAGTACCTTATGTAGACCACCAGGTGTACCACCAGGAGCCCAGCTAAACTATTAGCGATATGGGCATGGTTCCAAAACAAAAGTTGTTCAGTATGATGGGCCGCTTCTTTTCACAAGGACATTGGGACTCTGCAGTACCTAATGTAGACCACCAGGTGTACCACCAGGAGCCCAGCTAAACTATTAGAGATACAGGCAAGGTTCCAAAACAAAAGTTGTTCAGTATGATGGGCCGCTTCTTTTCACAAGCATATAAGGGCTCTGGAGTACCTTATGTAGACCACCAGGTGTACCACCAGGAGCCCAGCTAAACTATTAGAGATACAGGCAAGGTGCCAGAACAAAAGTTGTTCAGTATGATGGGCCGCTTCTTTTCACAGGGACATTGGGGCTCTGGAGTACCTTATGTAGACCACCAGGTGTACCATCAGGAGCCCACCTAAACTATTGGAGATACAGAAATGGTTCCAAAACAAAAGTTGTTCAGTATGATGGGCCGCTTTTTTTTACAAGGGCATTGGGGATCTGGAGTACCTTATGTAGACCACCAGGTGTACCACCAGGAGCCCAGCTAAACTATTAGAGATATGGGCATGGTTCCAAAACAAAAGTTGTTCAGTATGATGGGCCGCTTCTTTTCACAAGGACATTGGGGCTCTGCAGTACCTAATGTAGACCACCAGGTGTACCACCAGGAGCCCAGCTAAACTATTAGAGATACAGGCAAGGTTCCGAAACAAAAGTTGTTCAGTATGATGGGCCGCTTCTTTCACAAGGACATTGGGGCTCTGAAGTACCTTATGTAGACCACCAGGTATACCATCAGGAGCCCAGCAAAACTATTAGAGATAGGTACAGGCATGGTTATGAAACAAAAGTTGTTCAGTATGATGAGCCGCTTCTTTGCACAAGGACATTGAGGATCTAGAGTACCTTATATAGACCACCAGGTCTACCATCAGGAGCCCACGTAAACTATTGGAGATACAGAAATGGTTCCAGAACAGAAGTTGTTCAGTATGATAGGCCGCTTCTTTTCACAAGGACATTTAGGATCTGTAGTACCTTATGTTGACTTCCAGGTCTATTATCAGGTGCCCATTTAAACTATTAGAGATACAGGCATGATTCTAAAACAAAAGTTGTTCAATATGATGGGAATAAGTTAAGGACAGAAAAGCAGAAGATGTGGTATATAAAAATGTATTACAGTAACTTAAGATTTATCTGTCTTATCCACTTATGCTGACCATTTAAGTGTGCTCAAATCGGCACCTCTGGAGTAAGTACTCTGTTATCTACTGACTTTTGTATTCAGTGTTTAAAAATTTTGTCTCTCAGGCCGGATAGCAAATTTAGAATTGTCCCTTGAACAACAGTAGCAAGCAATTCATCTTTAAACAGTACAGATAAGAACTGTTCTAATATCACTGTCACACTATGAATACACATACCTACTTTAGAACTTCTGCCTAAAAAAACTATCTAACGCGGACGAAGTCGCGGGTAAAAGCTAGTTATCTACATAAAATCCTAAAAATATATTAAAAAATTAATAATTTTATTATCATCTTTATTGCATTAATAACATGTATGTATATTTTTATTATGAAAACAATCACCAAAATAATTTTTACAAACTTGATTTCATTAACCAGCTAACCCAGTATCATAAATCAATGTTACATATGTTTGCTGTCATGTGTTCTTATCCAGCTGTATGCGATGCAATGAGAGAAACACTCCCTAGGCAAGCAAACACCCTCGGCCAACAGCAGCCAGGGTTGCTCTGACCAGGCAAGCAGTGTTCCCATATAATTCCTTACTAATGGAGACGGATCACAATCAGCTCTCATTGAACGACATCTAAATGTAAATTTATTATAAAATGCAATACCTACTTTTGCCGATTGTCACATAACATTAATACTTACTTATTATTTACATAAAGTCCTAAAACTGAATGAAATATAGTGTATTACTTTATCCATTTACTTTCATTTTATAACTTATGCCATATTCAGATGTATCTACAAAGTATTGTGTTACATTGTAGTGAAAAAACGATATTGTTCAAATACTAGCTACTAATTCTTACTAATTATATCCTTAGTTCAAAAAGCGCCTCGCGAATCGTTGCCTTTATTTGTGTTAATTGCTTGTATAAGACGCTTTGAACAGTATCGACAACAGTGTCATAGGCCGGGTGCCAACCGTCAGTACTTGTTTAAAGTACTGTTTTCTAAATGCTATAATTCATTTTGCTAAAAGAAGTAGGTATTTTTCAAACGGTTGGCTCTGGGAACCACTTTAAAAGTTAACGTACTGAATGCTGTACCTCAAGAGGTTGGACGAAATTATAGTAGTATTATTATTAGTACTGTAGTATTTTAATTAGTTCGTCCAAGCCCGTGGGTAGTAGGAAACCAGCATATAAAATAATGATATCGTATGAATCGTATCGTATCTGCAAAGATTAAATTTTTCTCTGATTTCTATTTCAGATCCACGTGCGAAGCCAAACTACCGAGTACTAGCCCACAACCAACAACACTTCGTCAGCGTATTATTCTATAATAACGAAGGTACCTTCAATACCTCCTTTAAAATGACCTAAAACACTTTTGTTCAAATGTTGGTACTCCTCAAATCCTCAATAGGTACATACATACACATATCACGCCTTTATCCCTTGCGGGGTAGGCAGAGCATTAACTGTCGTAAAAACGGTCGCTATCACCACGTCTGACAAATAATTATAATAAACAAGCCCTCGAGTCCCTTAGTCGCTTCTTACGACACCCGCGGGAAATAAATGGGGTTATGCTATTCTAAGCTGGCATCATCACACGGCCTAAATGTAGAATTTGGGACATATTAATACTCATACAAACAATTAGAGATATGAAAAATATATAAACTTTCAGTGGTGGTAACATCGGTACGGATACCTGTCACAGGGGATGAGGCGCTGAGTAGCTTAGTGTGCTATCGATCGATTGAAAGTTAACCAGACACTTCCAAGCCAATGCTTGTAATGCGCACCTTTCGTGTTCACAGACGCCCGCGCCGCGATGGATGCTACTATTGTTGCGTTGTGCACAGAGGGCGCGTGCGCTGTGCGAGGTGCGACTCTCCAACTAATGTCAAGACAACCACAATCATTTTTATGTTATAGGTATGCTTTTAATTCAGCTCTCTGACATTGCCTTTGGAATTGGTTTTTCTTTCCTGAACTTGGTACTACGGTACTATAAATTTAAGTAACCGCCACCAGAATGGGTATAGCAAGCTAAACAAATACTCCACAAAACTCTTTCAATTTCATATCTTCCGACGATGTGTATGCTCACCTGAGCCATTTTTTTACATTAAAGTGTTGATGCCGTGTGATGCCGGCTTAGAATAGCATCACCCCATTTCTTACCCATGGGTGTCGTAAGAGGCGACTAAGGGACTCGAGGGTGTGTATTGCAATTTTAGGCTACGGGCTGACAACCTGTCACTATAGTGATACACAGTTATCTAAATGACCCTCAAACTTTTGTCAGACGTGGTGTTAATATCCGTTTTACAGCCGTTAACGCTCTGCCTACCCCGTAAGGGATAAAAGCGTGATTTATGTATGTACTAGCTTTTACCCGCGACTTCGTCCGCGTTAGATAGTTTTTGTAGAAACAGGTTCAGGTTTAGGTGGGCTCCTGATGGTACACCTGGTGGTCTACATAAGGTACTCCAGATCCTCTATGTCCTTGTGAAAAGAAGCGGCCCATCATACCGAACAACTTTTGTTTTGGAACCATGCCTGTATCTCTTATAGTTTAGCTGGGCTCTTGATGATATACCTGGTGGTCTACATAAGGTACTCCAGATCCTCTATGTCCTTGTGAAAAGAAGCGGCCCATCATACTGAACAACTTTTGTTTTGGAACCATTTCTGTATCTCTAATAGTTCAAGTGGGCTCCTGATCGTACACCTGGTGGTCTACATAAGGTACTCCAGATCCTCAATGTCCTTGTGAAAAGAAGCAGCCCATCATACTGAACAACTTTTGTTTTGGAACCATGCCTGTATCTCTTATAGTTTAGCTGGGCTCTTGATGATACACCTGGTGGTCTACATAATGTACTCCAGATCCTCTGTGTCCTTGTGAAAAGAAGCAGCCCATCATACTGGTCAACTTTCGTTTTGGAACCATTTCTGTATCTCTAATAGTTTAGGTGGGCTTATGGCGGGTGACAGGAGTGATGCCAATAGGCAGAATGGAGGGTTCCAGGTGGAGTCGGGAAAAGGGTAGCTACCCGCCTGGCCGGGTGTTGTGGCCAGGAGACCGACTGGTCCGCCTGGATAGAATTGGAAGTTGTATATATGCGTTGCGCGGTGAAACACTTCGATACCGCGTTTCAGGCTCTTTGTTCTGTCACGTGGCGCCATCTTGCAGCTATGTTGGAACTTCTGTTGCGACTTGCTTGCTCGTGAACCACTTTGAGTGAGCTTCTTGTTGTAGCTCCCAGAGGTCGCTACAGTACTCCCCCTCAAGACCGGAGGTCGATACTGTCAGCGAGCGAAGTGGGGCTGATGACGTCATGTAGCGTGTTGATGCAGTCAGGCGTGGCGAAGCAGTGCTGGTTCCAATGTCCACGGTGAGTCGGGACGTCTACGGTGAGTCGAGACGATGATGGAAGACCAGTGAAGCTGCCGTGCTGTGACTGCGGTGGGTGCTGATGACGTAGTAGTTGGCTGCATGCTGTAGTAGTTGATGCGTGGTTGAAGGCTGCGAAGTCCAAGGTAGGGGTCACCAATATTAGCGGGTGACAGGAGTGATGCCAATAGGCAGAATGGAGGGTTCCAGGTGGAGTCGGGAAAAGGGTAGCTACCCGCCTGGCCGGGTGTTGTGGCCAGGGGACCGACTGGTCCGCCTGGATAGAATTGGAAGTTGTATATATGCGTTGCGCGGTGAAACACTTCGATACCGCGTTTCAGGCTCTTTGTTCTGTCACGTGGCGCCATCTTGCAGCTATGTTGGAACTTCTGTTGCGACTTGCTTGCTCGTGAACCACTTTGAGTGAGCTTCTTGTTGTAGCTCCCAGAGGTCGCTACAGGCTCCTGATGGTACACCTGGTGGTCTACATAAGGTACTCCAGATCCTCAATGCCTTTTGAAAAGAAGCGGGCTATTATACTGAACAACTTTTGTTTTGTAACCATGCCTGTATCTCTAATAGTTTAGCTGGGCTCCTGGTGGTACACCTGGTGGTCTACATCTGTACTCCAGACCCTCGATGTCCTTGTGAAAAGAAGCGGCCCATCATACAGAACAACTTTTGTTTTGGAACCATGCCTGTATTGCCTGTATCTCTAATAGTTTAGCTGGGCTCCTGGTGGTACACCTGGCGGTCTACATAATGTACTCCAGATTCTCTATGTCCTTGTGAAAAGAAGCAGCCCATCATACTGGCCAACTTTCGTTTTTGTCTATTTCTGTATCTTTAATATTTTAGGTGGGCTCCTGACGATACACCTGGTGGTCTACATAAGGTACTCCAGATCCTCAATGTCCTTGTGAAAAGAAGCGGCCCATCATACTGAACAACTTTTATTTTGTAACCATGCCTGTATCTCTAATAGTTTAGCTGGGCTCCTGGTGGTACACCTGGTGGTCTACATCTGTACTCCAGACCCTCGATGTCCTTGTGAAAAGAAGCGGCCCATCATACAGAACAACTTTTGTCTTGGAACCATGCCTGTATCTCTAATAGTTTAGCTGGGCTCCTGGTGGTACACCTGGTGGTCTACATAAGGTACTCCAGATCCTCAATGTCCTTGTGAAAAGAAGCGGCCCATCATATTGAACAACTTTTGTTTTGGAACCATGCCTGTATCTCTAATAGCTTAGCTGGGCTCCTGGTGGTACACCTGGTGGTCTACATCTGTACTCCAGACCCTCGATGTCCTTGTGAAAAGAAGCGGCCCATCATACAGAACAACTTTTGTCTTGGAACCATGCCTGTATCTCTAATAGTTTAGCTGGGCTCCTGGTGGTACACCTGGTGGTCTACATAAGGTACTCCAGATCCTCAATGTCCTTGTGAAAAGAAGCGGCCCATCATATTGAACAACTTTTGTTTTGGAACCATGCCTGTATCTCTAATAGCTTAGCTGGGCTCCTGGTGGTACACCTGGTGGTCTACATCTGTACTCCAGACCCTCGAATGGTGATAAAAAGTAGCCTATGTCCATTCTCGGTATGCTAGCAAACTCTGTGCCAAGTTTCATGAAGATCGGTTCAGCGGTTTGGCCGTGAAAGCGTAGCAGACAGACAGACAGACAGACAGACAGACAGAGTTACTTTCGCATTTATAATATTAGTGTGGATGTGGATGTATGTATGTAAAGTGTTGAGATGATTCACAGACTGACAGCCTGTCATTATAGACATAGTACGTCACATATTTTTCTGAAACGGCCCTCAAATATCTGTCAGGCGTGGCAATAGCTACCGTATCTTTACGACCAATAACGCTCTACCTACACCGTGTGGGATAAAGGCGTGATAAGTACATTTATGTATGATTTAATACTTATCTATATTTATGGGCAACAAATTTCTACTACCAACCGCAACAGTTTATGTTTTATATTAAAATCTTATGTTTTAAAGTGACTATTTATTTTTCAGATAACAAGAACAACAATCTGGAAAAGAACAACGAAAAACTGACTGAAGATAGACAAAAACACATTCAAGCAAAACGAAAACTCTACAAATTTAATATATAAATTGTTTATCAGAATTTCTAAATATTTTGAACGGGGTATTTTAATTTAGTGAGCGAAGTTAATTGTAAGCAATTAACAAATAAATAAATTCATATCAAAATAAACAATTTGTGAGATTAATTTCTGTTCCTTACTTATTTTATTAACAGACCCAAGCCAAACAACCATAGCTAATAATAAGTTTCTAGAATTACTTTTATCGTATTTACTATTATAAATTTTGTTCTTAAATGTAAGTAAGACGAAATCAATGGTTTTTGAAGAAGAAGAAGGTATGACGGAGTGTTACATTATGATAGAAGAAGAGAGGGTGGAGCAAGTGAAAGAGTTTGTATATTTGGGATCGAAGTTTACATCAGATAGAAAGTGTGAAAGTGATATTGAAAGGAGGGTAAATGCCGGCAACTTGGTGAATGGAGCGTTGCATACCTTTATGAACAGCCAGACAGTGTCTAATAAGGCACTTCTGGCTGTGCATAGAGGAGTGTTAGTTCCAACACTTATGTATGTATGAGAGTGAAAGTTGGGTATGGCAGAAAAAGCATGAAAGTAGAATAAATGCGGTAGAAAACAGAGCGCTAAGAAGTACCTACCTATGATAGGAGTGAAATTGAGTGACAGGACAAGGAATAGCGTGATTAGAGAACGTTGCGGTATAAAAGATGACATAGTGACTGGTATAGAAAAAGGAATGCTGAGATGGTTTGGTCACATTGAGAGAATGAATGAAAGAAGATTAACGAAACAGGTGTAATATGGCGAGTGTGAATGGGAACGTTGGAAGGGAAAGACCAAGACGCACGTACTTGGATCAGATCGGGGACGTTCTAGAGAAAGGTCAGGTCAAGAGTACCCTAAACTGACGAGCATGTATGAAAAGATTGATGCATGTTGAAGTAGCGAAAGAGGTGTGTCAGGATCATAGCAAGTGGAAAGATGTAGTCTCTGCCTACCCCTATGGGAAAGAGGCGTGATTATATGTATGTATGTATAATTTAATAATAAAAAGCTCATTTCATTTCAAAGCTGATACTAGAAGCATTCCCCTTTATTAAAAAGAAAACACATGAGGGCAAGTCTTTATCTAACCTTCATTCTGAAAAAAAAAAATAGCCCTTTGAAAAAAAATAGTACTTAGAATGTGTACCTACCTACTTTGTGCAATGAAGTTGTATAAAAATGAGCTGACAAGGAACTCTTATGAACCACGGTAAATCAAGGCATTTAACACATAGGTAGGTACCTAATTATTAAATTTGTTCGCCAATCAATCCTCTTGCCAAGTGTAGTAAGTAAGGCAATACCCCCCAGTAGTTGGAGGCCCATGTACAGCTGTGGACTGTTAATGTATGTATGTACCTATGTATTGATTAGTAAGTACCTACTAAGTTGTAGTTGAAAATCCACACTAATCCACACTAATATTATAAATGCGAAAGTAACTCTGTCTGTCTGTCTGTCTGTCTGTCTGTCTGCTACGCTTTCACGGCTAAACCGCTGAACCGATCTTCATGAAACTTGGCACAGAGATTGCTAGCATACCGAGAACGGACATAGGCTACTTTTTATCACCATTCGAGGGTCTGGAGTACAGATGTAGACCACCAGATGTACAACCAGGAGCCCAGCTAAACTATTAGAGATACAGGCATGGTTCTAAAACAAAAGTTGTTCAGTATGATGGGCCGCTTCTTTTTACAAGGACATTGAGGATCTGGAGTACCTTATGTAGACCACCAGGTGTACCATCAGGAGCCCAGCTAAACTATTAGAGATACAGGCATGGTTCTAAAACAAAAGTTGTTCAGTACGATGGGCCGCTTCTTTCCACAAGGACATTGAGGATCTGGAGTACCTTATGTAGACCACCAGGTGTATCATCAGGAACCCACCTAAACTATTAGAGATACAGAAATGGTTTCAAAACAAAAGTTGTTCAGTATGATGGGCTGCTTCTTTTCACAAGGACATAGAGGATCTGGAGTACATTATATAGACCACCAGGTGTACCACCAGGAGCCCAGCTAAATTATTAGAGATACAGGCATGGTTCTAAAACAAAAGTTGTTCAGTATTATGGGCTGCTTCTTTTCACAAGGACATTGAGGATCTGGAGTACCTTATGTAGACCACCAGGTGTACCATCAGGAGCCCACCTAAACTATTAGAGACACAGAAATGGTTCCAAAACAAAAGTTGTTCAATATGATGGGCTGCTTCTTTTCACAAGGACATAAAGGATCTCGAGTACATTATGTAGACCACCAGGTGTACCATCAGGAGCCCTGCTAAACGATTAGAGATACAGGCATGGTTCCAAAACAAAAATTGTTCAGTATGATGGGCTGCTTCTTTTCATAAGGACATTGAGGATCTGGAGTACCTTATGTAGACCACCAGGTGTACCATCAGGAACCCACCTAAACTATTAGAGATACAAAAATTGTTCCAAAACAAAAGTTGTTCAGTATGATGGGCCACTTCTTTTCACAAGGACATAGAGGGTCTGGAGTACATTGTGTAGACCACCAGGTGTACCATCAGGAGCCCAGCTAAACTATTAGAGATACAGAAATGGTTCCAATACAAAAGTTGTTCAGTATTATGGGTTGCTTCTTTCCACAAGAACAAAGAGGATCTGGAGTACATTATGTAGACCACCAGGTGTACCATCAGGAGCCCAGCTAAACTATTAGAGATACAGGCATGGTTCTAAAACAAAAGTTGTTCAGTATGATGGGCCGCTTCTTTTCACAAGGCCATTGAGGATCTGGAGTACCTTATGTAGACCACCAGGTGTACCATCAGGAGCCCACCTAAACTATTAGAGATACAGGCATGGTTCTAAAACAAAAGTTGTTCAGTATGATGGGTAGCTTCTTTTCACAAGGTCATTGAGGATCTGGAACAACTTATGTAGACCACCAGGTGTACCATCAGGAGCCCATCTAAACTATTAGAGATACAGAAATGGTTCCAAAACAAAAGTTTTTCAGTATGATGGGAATAAGTTGAGAAAGGATATTGACAACTTTTCACTGAGGATTTTTTTGTAATCTACTGACTTTGTATTCAATGTTTATAAATATTGATCTCTCAGGGCAGTACATCGGATTACAGAGTACAAATTTTGAACTGTCCCTTTAACAACAGAAGCAAGCAAGTCATCCTTAAACAGTAGAGATAAGAACTGTTCTAATATCACTGATATATGAATATACATACCTACTTTAGAACCTGTGCCTAAAAAAACTATCTAACGCAGACGAAGTCGCGGGTAAAAGCTAGTAAACAATAAATTTTTTTTAATTATTTATATTTTGCCAAAATTTACGGTGGCCCCTTTTTGGACCACCAAATTGCAGATATAATATCCCCCCCCCCCGTGTAAAATTAATGTTTGAGGCATGGCGTTTGCCACGACCTCGGCGGCCGCCGTGCCCTCGGCCGCCACGCCCTCCTCGGCGGCCGCCGTGCCCTCGGCCGCCACGCCCTCTGCCGCCGCCGTGCCCCCTGCCACCGCCGCCCCCTCTGCCACCGTCCCGTGCTGTCTCTCCTGTGTTTTGTGATTGTGATGAAGAACCCTAAAAACAGAAAAAAATATCAAACTACCTATTCTACTTATAAAATCTTTGAAATAGGTAAGTATTATGTTCTTATTTAACACTATAATCGAAGATTACTCATAGTCAACATTAGCTAATTAATATAGTTACCTAAGTAGGAACACAATATATTTTTATTAAAGTTTTTTTTTCATAGTATGTAATGATTTTCTTGACCATCATCATTATTTACTCTTGACAGTGGACCATTTGTTTGATACAAAAGGTAATAAAATATTGATATTTTATCAGCTCCTACTAATTATGCTGTAATTTTCTGTTTATTGTAAAATAAATGTTTAAGGTAACCAAACCTACCTAACATATCTTAAATAATGTGAAAAAAGTTACTTACTGTTTGTCTAATTCCAAGCCAAACTCCCGCAGTGGAAGCGATTTACACAGATAAATTTCGAGCAAAATACCAGGAGTTCAACTGGAGGCAGACAATGGCTGCGTTACGCAGCGCTAAATAACATACGCTGCACAATATAGCAGTGCATACTATGAATTAAACGTGAACCTAAATCTATTTAACCTAATTAACTAAGTTGAGTGAAATTGGCAAATGATGTGTTCCAACCTTTACATAACTCAAGTCGGTAGTAAATACCGTCTGCCGATCTGGCGTTACGTCACACATATTAGCACTAGATTATAAGTAAGTACCTCCAAATTATATTACCCCACGAATTCCGCAATTCGTACTAAGGAGTCACAATGATATGGTACAACAAATATGACTAAAGGGAACACACCATAAACAGTTTTATACTAAAACAACTAGATTTATCACTTACAGTTAACGCCGGTCCAAATGCATAAAATACCCAACGGAGAAAGGAAGTTCAGGGAATGGATCAAATGGGAATTCCGTGGGTACTTACAGGGCTGGGTGGAAAAGATATCGACACCCAGCATTCCACTACAGCCTTGGCGCGTTATTCACGTCAAACCACTCACAGCTTCTGTTCGTATTCCACTTTGATATTAGTCATTACGCGTGAACCAACCCGAATTTGGGCCGTACAAACGCGGGCCAAAATGGCCACCTGATGCCTATTCAACGCGACGCTCACGTGGAAGACGTCGAGACATCCAACAATCACTAAGCCTGGCATTCCAGTACAACCCAGGAGAAACGCAATAATACGATGCATCAACACGCGCGATCTCAAATTGAATCGTCCATTACACGCGGCATCACAAAACGCGTGGCGGGAAATCCGCACAATACGATACCCTCCCGTCCGAACGGTTTTGAGTGACAGACCGCGGTGCAGAAATCACCGCTTGGCGCCGTCAGGCGGTCCGCGCGCACGCCGCCAGCCTCGCCCCGCGAGTGAGAAAGGGACAACACACGCCCAGAGCGACGCGTGCGATCGAGCACCGCGCCGCATTCATAGACCGTCACCAATACCTAACTCACCCCAGCATAATAACGCTAAATATTAAACATTCACCCGCCCTAGGCCGAATCCCTTAGGCCTATTCACTACTGGGGAGACGAGATAGCGTTGCTATTGCTCGCTTAAGAACTGAATCCCCTACCTGAACTGTCGCGACTCGAGGAGTGCCATCACTACCTGGGAACAAGTTGAGAATGCGCCCTCTGCGCCATCGCAGTGGCGGCAGGTTGGCATCCTTAACCAGAACGAGATCTCCGATGCGAGGGGGTTCAGTTCTGTCCGTCCACTTAAGGCGTTGCTGCAGAATGTGCAAATACTCAAGCGACCATCGCTTCCAAAAATTCTGAGACATTTGCTGCAGCAACTCATAACGCGTCAAACGATTGCTACTGACCTCTGTGTAGGGGTACTCTGGCAAGGCGTTAAGTGGTCGGCCAATTAAGAAATGCCCTGGTGTCAGGGCCTCCAGATCATTCGGATCTGAGCTAAGCGGACACAAAGGACGTGAATTGAGAACGGCCTCAATTTTACAAAACACGGTCGCTAGCTCCTCAAAGGTTAATATCGTTAAACCTATAACGCGCATCAAATGCGTCTTAGCGGACTTTACAACCGCTTCAAATATACCACCCCAGTGGGGGCATCCTGGTGGATCGAACACCCAGTTAATGCCCTGACGGGAGAGGCTCGTGCCGATAGCTTCCTCGTTTTCCGATAAAAACGTTATAATTTCTTTCATACATCGATCAGCGCCCTTAAAGTTGGTACCACAGTCCGACCTGATCAGCGCTGGTCGCCCTCTTCGCGACACAAATCTATCTAAAGCTGCTAAGAAAGCCTCCGTAGTGAGGTCGGCCATGAGTTCCAAGTGGACGGCCTTGGTTGCTAGGCACACAAACACGCACAAATACGCCTTGATTGACTTCGCGTTGCGAAGGCGTGATGCCTTTACCATAAAAGGCCCCGCAAAGTCCGTTCCCACACCCGCAAACGTCCAGGCTTCGTTCCGTCACCCGGTCCGGTGGGAGGTCTCCCATCTGAGGTTGCATTGTGGCTGCCTTCAACCGATAGCAAGGCAAGCACCGAAACACAATGCTCCGTACCGTACGACGTCCAGACAAGATCCAAAACTCGCGCTGCAGAATAGCCAAAAGTGCATTGCAGCCCGCATGCGAGTTTTTCTGGTGACGATCCCTAACTATAAGTTCTACCAAAGGTCCCTTCTTTGGGAGTAACTGCGGATGCCGTGCTGAAAAGGGCAGGTTAGCGTTCCGAAGTCTACCTCCAACCCGGAGCATTCCATGCTCGTCCACGAACGGGTTGAGGCGCACAAGACCTCCCTTCAGCTTTCCACGGCCATCCCTGAGCAGCCTGACCTCTTCCTCAAAATGTTCCGCCTGGACGACCCTAACCAATAAACTTAGAGCCGCATTCCGCTCCGCAGGCGAGAGGACAGGTGCCAAGTTCCGTTCTGCTTGAGGTTTTCTACAGTTGTTCACGAACCGTTTGATCCAACCTGTCACCCCTAGAAGTTTGTCGAGGGAGCTGTATCGTTCCAGCAAGAAAGCCGCACTAGGCTTAGGTACGATCTGCCCTACGTTCACTCGCAAACCTCGATCAGGTGGCCCAAGCGGCGACCCGCACTCATTGTATGGCCATCTCTCAGGTGACTCAGTCAGCCACTGAGGTCCCCACCACAGTGAGTGACCTACCAAATCAGGGGCCCTACATCCCCGTGAGGCGCAGTCCGCTGGGTTCTGTTCTCCCGGTACGTGTCTCCATACCAACGGAGTTTCCGATCCTTTAATCTGTGACACCCGATTTGCCACGAAAACCTCAAGAGTATGTACCGACGTCTGTAACCAGCACAGAACTATCCTACTGTCGGTCCATGCGTACACCGTTTCATCCAAAGTGATGGTACCGCGTAGATTACTAGCGACATGATGTAGCAAGCGCGTGAGAAGCGCTGCTCCCGCCAATTCCAACTTTGGAATGGTCCATCTTGTCCTAACCGGAGCCACCTTACTCTTGGCCATAACTAGACGCACGTCTACAGTTCCCGTTGAACTGACTGTCCGCAAATAGACAGCTGCCTTTTACCCGCTTGATACAGTTGGTGCTTGATGGGCACTCTCGCACCTGATGCGGCCCCATACACCTAAAGCACCAACGCCGTTGCTGCACCACACCACGACGTTTCTGCACCCGCTGTGCAGCGAACTCCTCACACGCAGTCACCTGATGCCCCGCCTCTCTGCAGTAGGCACACCTCAATTCCAAATTAGCGACATTGTATCGCCTGGGTGGCCTACTCTTACCGTCTCGCGCCTGTGCACCCGGCCGTTCCGGGCGGCGAGCGGCCGCAGACTCCGCGTGAGGCGACTCTCCAAATTGGGCATCTACCCGCCTGCACTCGGCCTCGAGGAAGGACTTGAGCTCCTCGAAGGTCGGGAGGTAATCAGATGTCTTACCTCCGTGTGACTGTTCAAAACGAGCGGCCATGTCGCTCGGCAGGCGGCGCAACAACGTGTGGACCAGGATATAATCATAGCCTGACACCGGCATCCCCTGTCTCTCAAGAGCGTTCACTGCAACGCAGACAGGGTTGAGGACCTTGGCCCTGAGGTCCGTCCCTCGTGTGATGGTCGGCACGGTGAGCCACTGTTCCAGGAGTTGGTCAATCATGAGACGTTTGTTGCTGTATCTCTCGATCAGCAAACCGCGAGCCGTCTCGTAACTTGCATCATCGACTGGTAGATGCTTTACCAGCTCATGGGGCTCACCTTGCAGCTTGGCCATCAATTGTGCCATTTTATATGCCGGCTGCAAGTCAGTGCGGTTATGAATCACACTGTCAAACAGATCCTGGAATCGGGTCCAATCCGTGTAGTCCCCGTGGAAGACCGGAATCGCCACAGCCGGCAGGGGCACTTGCACCCCCGGTCCCCGCGGACCGGTAGGATGACGACCGATGTGGCGCAGTGGTAGTGCAACTGCCTGCGACGCAAAGGTTCCGGGTTCGATTCTCGGTGGGACACTCACAAAAAGTTAATATTTATCTCTTTGTGAATTTGTTCCCAGTCTGGTTAGGACATTGCAGGGTGAATCAACTGATTGTCCGAAAAAGAAATGGTTCCGTGCTTCGGAGGGCACGTTAAGCCGTCGGTCCCGGTTGCTGTCTATGATTACTTAGACGGCGATCGTAACACAACCATGTTAGAGGCCTACTAGTGGTAGTAGGCGGTTGAAAAACTCTGACACCAGGGTTCATCGGGTCGTTGGATGATTCGGTGTCCCACACGAAAAGAGAGAAGAGGCGGTAAAAGCAGTTGCGAACTATTTCAAGTACAAAGTTTTCGAAACGCAAGTTTCCATCAAATAATATACCTAGATTCCTTGCCACCTCAACACGCTCTATGTCGACATCTTGCATAGTTATCTTCGGGTTCAGAAAGACTGTTTTCTGTATTTGTTTTACAGTGCCAAGAATCATATATTTAGTTTTGTTTGGGTTAAGTACTAGGTCGTTTTTCGCTGACCAAAGTGCAACACGATTTAAATCCTGGTTTAAAATATCAATGCTAGCATTTGCATCAGATGTTCTGATAGGTAAGTATATCTGTAAGTCGTCAGCGTATAGATGATATTGGCAATTGTAAATGGTTTGTGTCAAGTCTGCCGTGTACAAAATGAACAACAAAGGCCCTAAAATTGACCCCTGTGGCACTCCTCTAGTAACAGGACTTATTTGCGAGGTAAGGGTAGAACCATTTGCTGTATTTATTTCCACCTGCTGTGATCGACCCCTAAGGTAGGAATCAAACCATTTAAGAGACGAAATATTAAATCCGTAATACGCCATTTTTGACAATAAAAGGGATATGTTAATTGAGTCAAATGCTCTTGAGTAATCTAGGAGCACAAGTATAGTGGCTTTGCCCTTATCTTGATTATATAGTATATTGTCAACAACATCAGTTAACGCAGTCGATGTACTGCGACCCTTTCTAAAGCCCGACTGGAGATCAGGGAGAATTTTATTAAATTCGCAGTACTTAAGTACCTGATTGTAGACAACCTTTTCAAGAATTTTCGATAAAAAGGGAAGAAGGCTAATAGGCCAGAGATCTTTAATTTCATTGGGGTTGCTAATTTTAGGTATTGGACGCACAATTGCTGTCTTCCACTGTGTGGGGAACGAGCTTGATGATATAGATTTATTTATCATGCCAGTAATGGCAGTTACATTTTGTGGCAAAGTTAGCAATATCATATCTCTGCTTAATTGATCGCTGCCCTGAGCGTTAGATTTAATGCTCATTATTATTTTACCTACAGCATCCTCTGATACTGGTTCTAAGTTAAAAGTACTATCGGTACCTCGATGCCACTCAAAATAGGTCAAGTCAGAGATGCTGACGCCATTCCCACCGGGTACGTTAAGGAAATGTGAGTTAATGGCATCTGGATCAATTAGATGTTGGGGCAAGTCTTGACACCTCTTAGAGTCTGGCAGAACCGTACTTTTAAGATTTTTCCAGAGAACTGTAGGTTTTTTAATGTTTCTGTTAATGTGCTGCTCAAAATAAGCTTTTCGTTCAGAGACAAGACACAACTCCGCTGTGTTTTTTAAGTCCTTATAGTATTTTTTGTGATCTTTAGAGCCTGTCAATTTGTATCGAGCTCTGGCTGAATCTCGTTGCTGCATTAAGAATTTAACGTTACAAGTTATCCAAGGTGTTTGACGATCACGAATAGTGATAGTACGGAGAGGCGCATGTAAGTCGAACAAACTTATAACCCGTGTCGTATAAGCCTGTACCATATCATCTATATTAGACAAAGAAGTAATTTCATTTAATTTAAGATCATGTAAGTCTTTATCAAAAGTATTAATATCAATATCTTTTATCGGTCTGTAAGTGACTGTTTTTAGTGGTAGTTTATTTCTTTCTATTTTCAGACGTGTAGTAACAATAGCATGAGCACCAAGTTCCTTAATGTGTTCTACATCTACCCTTAACACCGTGGCATCCGTACAAACTATATCAATTGAAGTTTCACTGTAGGGCGTGAAGTGAGTAAGTTCTGTTACATAGTTAGTCAAGCTGAAGTAGCGTAAAAAATCGTCTAATTGTTTACATTGACTTGAATGTTTATCAAGCACGTGAATGTTAAAGTCACCAACTAAAAATATTCTGTCAAAATTAGTGAAAGAAGCTAAGGATTCAGTTATTGCATCCAAGAATGTCTCCACCTTAAGCCACGGAGGACGATATGCTGTTCCGATTAGGAGAAGAGTAGAATTTATGCGAAGGGAGAGCCACATTTGATCAACATGAGAAGCGGGCAGTGGGTGAGGGCAAGTGCGTACGTTGAGTCCCTGTTTAATATAAAACCCCACACCTCCACCACGCTGTCGATCTCGATTAGGTGGGCGCGGAATGTGTCGCAGACGATAACCGGGGGGAGCGGGCGCGCGACCTTCTTGGCCAAATTGCAACCATGTTTCATTAATGGCAAGGATATCAGGGGATAATCTGTTAATGGCAACCAAAAATTCGTCATGCTTTGTACCCAAGGAACCGGCATTAAAGAGACTAATTGTTAAGTTTTTTGTTTTAATCATTGTTATATTTAAACGAGATATATGTGTTTGAATAATTGTTCCTCAACTGGTTATTAATATCACCCATAAGAGTATCAGAAAAAAGTATTAAATTATTAGTTGTGTCGGTTAAAACTGTCGAAATGTAAGATATAAAATAAAGTAAAATGAAATATAGTATTTTAAGGAATAAAATTTGTAAATTAGATGCATGCTTTATATCATATTTGATGTTCATTAATTGACATGGTTGTATCCTCCTAAAAAATAAACTTAACTTAATAAATCTGCTGAAGTGTAAAAAAACAAAGTAATTATAATATGCCAAGCACAAATTAGTTACAGATACTATAATTGCTGATTATCTTCCTGATCAGACGTACAGAAGATACGGTTGATGTCCAGATTGCTCCTAATATAGTTAACTGTAGACGTAGGGGTGCGTCTTGCCAAAACTCGTCCGTCTTTGGTCCAGATGAATTTCCAAGGATGTGGTTTTGCTATTCTCGAGGCTTCAAGGGATTTTGCAAAGAGTGTTCTGTTTGTTTTTGTTAGCCTTTCATTTAAATAAAAGCGGCACGGGGTATGAGGTGGCAAGCCCAAATCGGAAGTGGTGGCACCTCTGCGCACACGTGCCTGTTTAAGAAGTTCATCCCGAAGTGCCCGGCGTGCTAGCCGAACAGCTATAGGCCGTGGGCGCACTCCTTTATTTTTTCCAGGCGTCTCTTCTCGCAATTTGGAACCAACTCTGACGGCGCTTACAATATCTTGTTCATTTATTTTGACGCCCAGTTTAGTTGCGATAGCCGTGATAATGTGTACAGTGGACTCTGACTGGAGCTCAGGGATACCGGTCACCTCAACATCATTTAGCAGCGCGGCTTGATCACGATCATTGAGCTCATTTCGTAGTTGAGAAATGGTTTCCTCGAACTTGTTTTCTACATGGGAACTGCTTGTATTCTTTTCTATCTGGGATTTTAGTTCGATGTTTTCATTTTCAAGACTCTTTACTTTTGTCTCCAAAACATCCAGATTGCCTTTAAGAGTTTTTATTTCACCTGACAGC
Organism: Tuta absoluta; assembly: GCA_027580185.1. Classification (NCBI taxonomy): domain Eukaryota; kingdom Metazoa; phylum Arthropoda; class Insecta; order Lepidoptera; family Gelechiidae; genus Tuta; species Tuta absoluta. Next base: position 596,458 of record JAQAHW010000076.1, read on the forward strand.
TGGGCTGTCTTAGCGGCAAATTGAGCTTTGATTGATTCAATGGCATCATTCATGTCCTGTTTGACCTCAAGCATGATTTCAGATTTTGTATCATCTAACTTTTGAAGGATCTCCGCCTTGTTTCTATCAAATTTTGGGTCAAGCTTGGAGTCGAGCAGGTACGCAAGCTGCTCGAGGGAATATGCAGGCGGTGGCGGCACGGATGACGTTGTTAGGATCTTCGGGCGGCCGCCATCATTAGCTTCTTTAACTTCTTCTTGCGAGGAAGCGCTATGATTTAGAGCTGCATATTCGCATGACATATCCATGTCACTCGCATTTTGGGAGCTGGCCGAGTCATCTTTATTTACTTGCCGCCGCAGGGTAATATTTGCGCACGTAGCGCATACCCAGGATCTTTTCAGTTCTTCCTCGTTTTCCATGTAGTAATAACAAGCAATTCACTAATTGATTGGCCCTGATCCTACCGATAGGATATTCTACACAGGGCACACTACAATCACAATAAATATATTTTTTTATGTAGGTAGATTAAAAATCTTATACTAAAATAATCTTAAATCTAGTGGTTTTCTGAACCACGCTCTGCTACCAAAAATTGTCTAATTCCAAGCCAAACTCCCGCAGTGGAAGCGATTTACACAGATAAATTTCGAGCAAAATACCAGGAGTTCAACTGGAGGCAGACAATGGCTGCGTTACGCAGCGCTAAATAACATACGCTGCACAATATAGCAGTGCATACTATGAATTAAACGTGAACCTAAATCTATTTAACCTAATTAACTAAGTTGAGTGAAATTGGCAAATGATGTGTTCCAACCTTTACATAACTCAAGTCGGTAGTAAATACCGTCTGCCGATCTGGCGTTACGTCACACGTATTAGCACTAGATTATAAGTAAGTACCTCCAAATTATATCACCCCACGAATTCCGCAATTCGTACTAAGGAGTCACAATGATATGGTACAACAAATATGACTAAAGGGAACACACCATAAACAGTTTTATACTAAAACAACTAGATTTATCACTTACAGTTAACGCCGGTCCAAATGCATAAAATACCCAACGGAGAAAGGAAGTTCAGGGAATGGATCAAATGGGAATTCCGTGGGTACTTACAGGGCTGGGTGGAAAAGATATCGACACCCAGCATTCCACTACAGCCTTGGCGCGTTATTCACGTCAAACCACTCACAGCTTCTGTTCGTATTCCACTTTGATATTAGTCATTACGCGTGACCCAACCCGAATTTGGGCCGTACAAACGCGGGCCAAAATGGCCACCTGATGCCTATTCAACGCGACGCTCACGTGGAAGACGTCGAGACATCCAACAATCACTAAGCCTGGCATTCCAGTACAACCCAGGAGAAACGCAATAATACGATGCATCAACACGCGCGATCTCAAATTGAATCGTCCATTACACGCGGCATCACAAAACGCGTGGCGGGAAATCCGCACAATACGATACCTACCCTCCCGTCCGAACGGTTTTGAGTGACAGACCGCGGTGCAGAAATCACCGCTTGGCGCCGTCAGGCGGTCCGCGCGCACGCCGCCAGCCTCGCCCCGCGAGTGAGAAAGGGACAACACACGCCCAGAGCGACGCGTGCGATCGAGCACCGCGCCGCATTCATAGACCGTCACCAATACCTAACTCACCCCAGCATAATAACGCTAAATATTAAACACTGTTCCTTCTTCATCCATAGGGGTATGGGTAGCAGCGACGACGACGGTGGCAGGATCACCATCATCCTTTGCATCCTGAAAATTACATTAAGCTATTTATTAGTTTTGTCAAAACAAACGAATGTGAGTGAATATTCATAAATAAAAGTACTTATGAAATTTACATGTTGTACCAACGATATGTTATGCAGGTTCCTACCTTGTTAGCGCTGGGCATTTCTTTATTTCCATTTCCAACACTCATAGTTGATAAATCTTTCAACTGAAAACAAAAGCATGTAAACATTTAAGATAAGTTGAAGTTTATCGGATCGTTGGTCGACACGAAAAAAGAGAGAGAGTAAAATCTTTCACGAGCAAATTCAAGAGAAACAAATTAAAATTTCTTCTACATCTAAGTAGGTACCATGGTTTGACCATGGTGCACCAAATCAACAAAAGATTTAGCGTATAATCAAGAAAAATAAAAGGGGGACATAAATTCGTTTATCCTCCAATAACTACCTTTATATCGACATAAATACAACAAAAAATAAATTTATAGAATCTTACCAATCTGTCCAATTCACTCATAGTGCATTGAAAATTCCCGCGCTATTTTTATTTTTTTAGAAATCTTTAAGGCTAACTTCGATTGGATGCATCACAATCAACGCGCGTCGCACGCAATTAGGTGTACACAGGCAGGATTGTGTCTTCCTAAAGTCAGGTCACTTGCGGCAATTTCTTTTTTCAAAACTAAACATCGATGTACCTACATTGTGCCCAAACATTTCGGGATTTCGCAACCGAGGAAAAACAAAGATTTTGTGTTTTGTTTGGGAATTGTCGGGGGAAAACATACACAAGAGTCATGTCTTTAACGCCAACGCTGCGTTAAGTGAGCAGCACTGTTTTAGTATTCGGCAAAATACTAAAACAGTGCTGCGTGACGCGAGTCGCCTAGCCCGCTCCGCGGCGGGTCCACCAACACGCAGCGCGGATGCGGTAAATATAACTCGTCCGAACACGACGACACTTCGCCGTATTACAGCTACTTAGGCACAAGCACAATGCGCCTTCTACATTCCTGCTCGCTTAACTTGACGGAGCGTTGGCGCCGATTTTACAATACCGTATGTAAATAATTATGGACAATCTTAATAAAGTTCCAAATTTTTACAAATACAAAACTTAGCTCCACCATTAATTCGTAGACTGTGTCATAACTGTTAGGTATAAGCTAGCATTGACCGGCTATGTCACGTGACGTGTACATTTACACAGGCAAGATGCTCGGGTAATAATGCATGGAGATACAAGATGCGCCTCTCAACACACATGCACGCACGCACGCATGCTACATCTGGTCTGTTGTAGCCTTTAAAACTGTTTTTTTTTTCGGAGACCATCACTTCAATACAATGATTCTGCACAGCACGATTATACTATACCTGACTGCGTTGTTTACAACATGACTTTGTACAAAACAGTCATTGGGTCGTCGTCGTCGTCGCGTCGTCATCTTCAATAAATGGCCTGGACATATAATGTTAAGGGGATCAAAACAAAGTGACGCAATTATGATGACTTTAATCGACTCATTATCATCCACACTAATATTATAAATGCGAAAGTAACTCTGTCTGTCTGTCTGTCTGTCTGCTACGCTTTCACGGCCAAACCGCTGAACCGATCTTCATGAAACTTGGCACAGAGATTGCTAGCATACCGAGAACGGACATAGACTACTTTTTATCACCATTTGAGGGTCTGGAGTATAGATGTAGACCACCAGGTGTACCACCAGGAGCCCAGCTAAACTATTAGAGATACAGGCATGGTTCCAAAACAAAAGTTG